>CM026551.1:10408349-11608349 GCA_015143295.1 Tetracentron sinense
CCATCCGTTTTAAAAAAAAACCATTTTTTACCCGCCTTGGTCAAAGCTCGCGTCCATTGTTTACGCTCCCCATATGTATTCTATAAAACCTCCCTGAATTTTGCCCTTATTCCTATCTGTAACCTAGTTTAAAAAAAAATCGACCCCAAACTTGGGGTCGACAGTGTGAAAATCTGTGTCAAACGGGGCAAAACTTTGGGCCTCTGTGGGGCCCCAAAAATCAAATCCCGGTCCGCCTTCTCTTTTTTCTGGGGCCTCACAAGGGCCCCCCACATTGGGGGGGGGTTCCCCTCTAGCAGCAGATCCTTCGCTATCATTGTCTCGTATTCGGATTAGTCCCCCGGGGGGTAGAGCCAATCAACAACAACGGCAAATTTCCTGCAACTTTAACTTTGCTAAAAAAAATCTTTTTGGTTGTTAAAAAAAAAAATCGTCAATTTTATGTTATGTGCAAAACGAGAGCACTTTGTGCCCTTTGTGTGGCCCGAGGGGAGGTTGGGTGTGGTCCCCACAAGGCTTAAAACTATCCTGGACTTCAGGCTAAACCCCCACCCACGGGTAGTCCTTTTTTTTTTTCATGGTTCCCTCCCTCTTAAACATGGTTAATCATCCGCCTCACCGTGGTAAAAATGTAAGACATTTTTTTTTGGTTTTTTTGCATTGCGGACCTTTTTGGTGTCCCAGAACCGGGTAGGAGGGCAGTCGAGGCCTGCCATGGATCGTAGGCCCACTTTTGCTTCGTCGTCCCCTTTCCATGGTCACCTCCCCCGTGGGTTAATATTTAACCATAGTTAAGGCGGAACATCCATGTTATTCAACTAGTGCAAAATCTGCAAAAAAATCTCAAAATCATAAAACTACATGGAACAAAGAAAAATGTCTTCAATACGTTTTTATTTTGTTCGCTGGTGGTTACGTAAATTAAAATCAGCGTAACTCTAAAAAAAAACCCCATTATTTTACCTTACAAGGTGGAAAGGAGAACCTTACACAAATACTGGTGGGGGCGGAAATTCTCAAAAATCTAAAAATTATTAGGGGAACCCAAAAGTGGTCCACTTTGGTGGATCGGGCTCGCTCCCTTTGAACTGCTTGCAGATTCTAGTAGTTCCGTGCCACACTATGTTCTTCTCCCTCGGTCCTCATGGGGGGTGCCCGAAAGTACACTTGTTAGCTCTTTAGGACTTAATTCTTCTAGTTTTTAATTATAATTTATTGTTTTCATATTTCAGGATTAAGGGGAGAAAATATCATAAATTCTCAAAGGATGAGAGCTTTCAAGAATTTAGAAGAGCCTAGGTGATGAAAGAACTGAAGAAAACAGGAAAATAAATGAAGAAAAAGTATACGGGTCCAAACCGCCCGAGCGCTGGATAGCTCCGCCCGAGCGGAAGTCCGCAGATTTATTTTCCGGATTTTGCCTTTTTGAAACCCTACTTGCTACCTTATAAAAGGAAACGAGTTCAGGAGTTCCAGGGACGATTTTGAAAAAGAAAAGGAGGCTGGAGAAGGGTTTTGAAAGGTCTTGGAGCATGGAATCTTCACCATCAATGGCGGCTACTCTCTCTCCCATGATCAACTAAATCTCTCATCTAGGGTTTCGATGAAACCCTAGCCAAGTAACTATGGTTTAGTTGTTTTGTTTTAGGGTTTTATTGTTTGTAAACGATGATTGCATGACCTGAGGATTGCTTTGACAATCGATTTTAATGTTTATATTCAATCTTAATAAAGTTATTCCTTGTCTTAGGAACTCTTCTTTTTGATTGAAATTCAATTCATATTTAATTTTTGTGATTTTATATATGAATGGTTATGCAATGGAATTTATCGTACAAGTAGTTAAATGTTAAGATGATCTATGCCTAGGGAAGACGAATCGTGCTACAACCTTAGGTTAATTAATTTAGTGTGGACGATTCGTGCTACCAAAGATAGGTCATGCCTAGATTTAAATACTTGACCTTCTTGATGATTTGAATTGAGACTTGTAGTCTCAATTAATCGTAATCGAATGCAAATAATTATACCCTGATTAAATACAATATACCATGGTTAGGAGGCTAGTGGTAGATTCGATGCCCTAGATCTCTTTCTCTTGACTTTCACATTACTTTTATTTGTTTTCAGTATTTAGAATAATTTTAAGATTTTTAAATACAAACCAAAAACCTTTATTCACCATTAAATCAAAATTTCATCTTTACTATTAAGCAATATAACCAGCGCAGTCTTCGTGGTTCGACACCCTCAATACTTGTCACTATTCTCCGGAATTAGTGCTTTTACGAGGTAACGATCTTAACCGATCACTTGGCCATTTAACCATAGTTAGAACCCTTGACCAGGGTTAATCACTTTTCGTAACCTCGGTTAGCAACCCTAACCCTTGGCTAAGACACCCTGGCCCTACCGGGCCTCACCCCTTGGCCTACCGGGCCTAATCTCTGCTAAACAGGTCAAACCCTAGCCTACCGGGCTCACCCTTGGCCTACCGGGCCCAATCTCGGCCTACGGGGCCCAAACTAGCCTACCGGGTTTCACCCTCGGCCTATCGGGTTCAATCCTAGTCTATCGGACTTACCTTATGCCTACCGGGCCCAATACCAAGCACTTGACCAACCCGGTCAACCACTCCTAGCCTCCCGGCTAGACCCTAAGCCACCCTTGGTGCACACACACACACACCCCTAGCCTTGGCACGGGCTCATGTGCCAGAACTACGCTCGGTCTGATCTCACCCCTATGTGAGTACGTAGGCAGCCCAACCCGGGTTCGACCCTAGTCTAGGATTTTCTCCTTCTTAGATTAGCATTATTTTAAGTACTTAAGGCATTTGATTAAATCTGAGATTAATTTGGCTTAACCCTAGCAAGTAGGGAACCACTGAAAGTGGAAGTGCCGGGGTGCCTAACCCCTTCCCCGGACTTAACCGAACCTCTTACCCTGATCTTTGATCGCAGACCAAGACCTTATCCAAATTCCGGGGACTTATCCCTTCCGAATGAATAGGTGGCGACTCTATACTCACCCGTGAGATGCAAACTAGGGTTTCACCAAAACCCGCGCTCACAGCTAGATTAATGAATCCTAGGGGTGAGTGAATCTTACCACAGTTAGTGGTGTTAAAAGGAACATGTGACGGCTTGTAAGCCTCCTTTAATTGTGGTTAAGCATAATTAACCTAAGATTTTTTTTTCTCTAAAAAATTAAGGTTAGATGGATAAATCCTAAGGGTGAGTGAATCTTAATCATAGTTAGTATGTGTTAAAAGGGACACGTGGTGGCTTGGGACATTTATGTTTTTTTTTTTGTGGAGCTTTCAAACTAAGCTATAATACGTGTCTCGTCAACTAATAAGGGTAAAATTGAATAAGAATATCATTAGTTAACAGAGTTACTATGATTTGCCTGACAGGAGAGGGTAGTGTAATTTTAGAAATAAGATGGGAGGTTTCTGAAATTTCACTAAACATTAGGTGAGGTGAGCGTAATTTACCCTTTTTTTATACAAAAATAAAAAGTTTATTACTATTGTAAACCAAAAAAAAATTAAAGCGAAATAACCTGATCCCTAATCATATGCAAAGGGAGTTAATAGAGTATTTATAGCCACGTTAAGTAAATTTGAAACCTTGCTAAAGCATAGCATTTCATGTGGACAAAACGCCACACCTAACAATGATGGCAAAATCCCCATGGGAGCTGCTTCTTCCAAGTCAAATTTTTGACTTGATATGACTTTTAACTACAGCAAAGATTTTCACCAACTTTTAACTTTCACGATGCCAGAAGTTGACTTCTAACTTTCAAGAAGTCTATCTGGACAACACAGAAACATGGTAATACTTGACTTTTGACTTTCTCACACCCAAAAGTTGAAGTCACTGGGGATGTCTATCCAAACGCTCCCTTAGTCTCTTAATCCAGGAATTGGACTGAATTTTCTTTAATTTAAAATTATAATTCCTTTATTAATGTCCCACATCACCACTATTTGTTATTGCTAATACCCTAAACTAGAGAAAACTTTATCTAAATTTTAGGCAATGAGCATTGTCTATATAACAACAGCTGATACATTATTCTATTATAATACAAGAAATAGTTAAGAAAATTATTTTTTGTGATATAAATTATGTCTGTAAAAGGGATGATTCGAGTAAGCAAGAGTCCTATCAAAAAAAAAAAAAAAAAAAGAGTAAGCAAGAGAAGAACTAGATATGATAGAGCATCTAATTATCTTTTAATAATTGGAAAATCCATGGCCTTCAAATAAGCAAGAGAAGATAAGGAAAGAAATAGGTATGATAAAGCATCCAATTCTTTAATAATTGAAAAATTCATGGCCATGAGTAAGCTAGAGAAGAGAAGAACTATACAGTAAAGCATCCAATGCTCTAATAATTAGAAAATCCATGGCTTTGAGTAAGCAAAAGGAAGGGAAGGACTAGATATGATAAATTAAGCATCCAATGCTTTAATAATTGGAAAATCCACTTTCAATGGAGGGATGAAGGAATGTTATTAGGGTGAGGGTGAGATGCCCCTTTTTCGTTCTTCTAGCCTACTACTATTAATAATCTAATAGAAAAGAACAACACACACAAAACAAAAATAGTTACTATTATTCATAATGAAAGAGAATCTAATATTATCATGTATTCTGTAATTCCACCCAGTAATAGATTCTTTTGTCAAATTTGAATCAATTTTAGGAATAATGATTCATCATTATTCATTTCGTGGATGACTCGGGAAGTATGACTCTGAGCATGTAAGAATCTTCTCCTTTTTTTGTCCCTTGTTTTTTTGGAAAAAAAAATTATAGTTTAATAAGGCATAGCCATGGGGCATGAGGGGCAACTGCCCCTTAACTTAAAAAAATTATACTATATTTTTTAAGGGTTTAAAAAGGCATAGCAATGGGCAAGGGGCAGTTTCCCATGAACTTTAAAAAGAATTATATAATATCATTTAATTATTTAATAGGGCATATCCATAGGATAAGGGTCCATTGTCCATGAACTTTTGAAAAAATATATATTTTATATTATGTTATATGAATATTTAATAGGGAATAGCGAGGGGTAAGGGGACAATTGTCCACATAAAAAGAGATAATATCCCATAGAATTATGTATGAAATGTACAGAAGAGGTGGCCCACGAACTTGGTTGTAAAAAAAAAATTAGTGTGTTGTGCCCCTGAACCCCATAGAACAAAAAAAAATTGTTCCCGTCTAATCATTCTCCACAACCACATCAATAATTACTAACGCTTTCAATCAACCATCACTTTCCCATTACAAGGAAATATTGGCTCTGCCCTATGAGGACCCAATAGCAAGCTATTGTGGTGAGACCTTCCTAAAAAAATTAATTTAATATCATGCGAGCCAATGCCCACGTAACAGACCTTGTGCAATAATCTTTATGCTTTGGATCGTTGTATCATATATAGAATGTTTCCTATTAATGGCACTCGCTACGTTCCAATAAGACCCCTCTAAACCTCAACATGTAGCATGTCTTTTGCGGATCCAATATTTGGATGTCAAGGTGTGTCCCATTGGAGATAAGTGGCAAAATATCAAGTCAATCGACAATTCTCGGTCGTTCGACAACTATAAAAATCGCTAATTTTTCAACCTTTTATCGGATGACTTAGGCATCTCCAATCGACTGAATTTTTTGTCATATGTCTCCTAAGGGTCCTTCTTTGATATCTAGCCAACTGTCAAATTTCAAAACAACCCGCCATGTGTCAAGTATTAGGGGACTGCTCAATAGAGGTTCTAATGAGCACAATAACACTAGAACTGTAAACAAAACGAATTCTAAACAATAGTTGTATATCTGAAATTTGTATCCAATTACATACTAGCTATCCAAATATAATTAAATATTCGACGGATAGAGGGTATTCATATCCGATAATGAAATATACATTCAAATTCAGATAATATCAAATCATCTGATAAGAAAATAATAATTAAAAATATCAAATTAATATTTTATGAGCGGTGATTAGCGAACCAGGCGGTCCGTTATGTATATGGTCATTGTGTTCTTGTGTCCCTTTTAACACCTCTTTAGATCTTGGTTAAGCTTAACTAAATTAAAGTTAAGATATTGGTTTTTTTCTTAAAACCTGGGTTAATTGCTTAACCCTAGGGGTGAGTGAATCTTATAACCACAGTTGATGAGTGTTAAAAAGTGGGGTATGGACCAATGAGGACCGACAATTCGTTACACAGTATAAATGCCTTGTAAGTTAAGCCTTTTCCATATTTTTATCCTCGTCTATATTAGAAATACCAATTTAGTATATCTAAAATTATGTAAATAGTACAAATTAATAAGGTTAATTTAGTCTTATAATATATTATGTATATATATAATAATATATATCATATAATTGGTCAGATATTTGTTAAATCAAATATGTCAATATCCGGATTTGTATTCGATTATAAATAGATAGTAAAATTACTATTCAAATTTGCTCAGCTGAATAACTATTTAAATAATTATCCAAGCAAACGATTTCATATACAAATTGATACAGATAATATTTGTATATTTTGACACCCCTACTACCAACTAGAACGTAACCATTCATAAATATATAGAGAGAGATGATTTCTAATGGGGTGACACTCCCTAGATGTTCTAGCAAGGGCGCCCTTTAGAAACTGTCATATATGTGGCATGTTTTTTTGGAAAACATATCATTAGATTTTAAGGGAGGTCCTTTTGAATATACTTGACATAAAATTGTCTGGTCGAACATTCTTAGACCAATTAGACCCCACTTAGTCGTTGGTTTGATGAGAAAATAAGTTGTTGTAAACTTCCATCGGTAATATTTGATGCTACAATCTTTCGTGAATGAGTTACTTTCACGTATATTCTAAAGGAAGATGTCACGGACTTGTATACAAAAAGAGACATCAGTGCAAATTTGATTTTACTATACATAAGGTGATACAACTCAAGAATTAAGGTTATTTTGTTTGTCTTCTTATTATTATAATTTTATAACTTACATTTAAAACTATTGTTTATTTAAAATAATAATAATGAAAAATCGAAAGAAAAAAGAAAGCAAATATATATTTCTCAATCCTCGTACAAACAATAAATATTGATAGTGTTAAGTCATTGATAGCAAATAAATTAATGTTAGCAAATAAATTAATCTCGTCACCATGGCCTTTCTGATAAAGCAATTATGCGCGATTGTTCCAGAAACCGGTGATCTAAACCTAAGTAACAATTATTGTTACTTCTAAAACTGTGATCTTATTACACCACTAATCATAAATTTTAATGTATAATCTTAGTTATTTTAAGTATACAAATCATCGTTAAGCAATCGTAATCTTAATGATTTCATACAATCATCATTACATTTCAAACCGTGATCTTAAGTTTAACAAGAAATGTCCTCGTTTTGTAATGTATAATCTCGATTAATTGATATCTACAATCAGTGATAAATAACCATGACCTTTGATTCAATATACGATCACGCGATGAAAGATCACGGTTATATATGAGCGCTATAACCGTGATTAATGACTTACGATTATGGATAAAAACCGTGATTGATAAGCTAAATTGTATTAGTGTTTGGTCCCTGATGGCTATTTGTGAGGTAGGTTTCAAATTTCTAAGGTTTTAAAATTTTGACGAAAATTATATATTAATGATTGATGTATCAATGAATTGTTGAAATGTCGTTCTATGGATTGTTGTCGATTATTGATTAATTTTTTTTACGTCTTATAGTTTCAACGTCCTCGATCTGGGTCATAAGTTTTGTGAGGATTCTAAAAAATGAACTTTCTTTTAGTGTTTGTTTTTTTTTTTTAATTTTTTTTATTACAATTGTTTTAGATTCGTAGGAAGTGCCTCTATCACAGCGGATTCTAGATAAAATAAAAGGACATTTTTGTCAATTATTTACTAGTGTATTGTTTTGGGATGCTTGTTGTTGTTGGAAAATCTACACTTCTTAGTCCCCCCCCCACAAAAAAAAAAAATGAATTTAGGTTATCAAGTTTTGTTATATTTAACATTGAGGAAGATGGAAAGAGGTTGTATTCTCTTATTATCAAAGAGGACTAAGCTGTAAAGGTCCAATAATGGACACATAATCTTTCTGAGCATATTTGATTATAAAGGTGGGTTTAATAGAGAAAAATGTGAAATTTCATAACCCACTAATCTCGAGACAAGCCAAACTTAACTCAAGCTTGACCATTCCTTTCAACTAGGGCTGTCAATAGATCGGATCATGATCCGGATCCGATTCGATTAGTCGGACTTTGGACCCTATATGTGATCTGTTGGATCAGATTCAGATCGGATCGGTAGAATTCGATTATAATCGGATTTGATCGGATCGGATATAGGGTGATCTGATCCGATTAAAATCCGATCCGATTATAATGACTTTTTAAAATAATTTTAAATATATTATATAGATTTTCTATGCATAAAATATTAATTTAAAAAAATTAACATTAATTATAGTTAATTAAGGTAGTATTAGATTTGTATATTATTAAAATATAGTTTTTTTTTAATAAAATTAATCATAATCGGATCGGATCAGATTCAGATTTTACAAATATAATCAGATTCAGATTGATTAATTCATGATCCGACAGATCTCGGATCGGAGTCGAATCTATCGGATTCTTAATCAGATCGGATTTGGATCTAGGCAGATCCAATCCGAATTTGACCCGTTGACAACCCTACTTTCAATCCTGCATTTTTGAGCTCAAAGCAAGCCCGAGCCTAGCTTGAACAAGTTCAAAGCGAGCTTAGCTTGAATGCGCCCCTAATAACAATCATTATTTGTGTGAGCACATAAATTTACCGCATTTCCTCCCCTTTCAACTCTAAATATCAAAGCAAGGCCCGAGGGTAGAGGAATAACGCTAAACTTATTTGAATTGTCGCCACATGCTTTATAGGGGATAACAGGATCCCGAGATAATCCAAGATAAGGGGTCTACGGTCCAGAGAAGTCTAGGTAAGAGATCCATTTAGGTCCTGGGGAAGGGGTTAGGCACCTTAGGACCTCCATCCAATAATGGTTACCTACTCATTAGGTCTAAGCCAAACATTTAAAATCACTTAAAATTTCATAAACAATTAATAATTTACTAATCAAGCATAAATGGGGTGTAAAATTTATATCCTAGGTTAGGGTCGAACCCTAGCTCGGGCTACCTACTTATCCGGTTAGTCGGAATCAGACCCTAATAGTAGTTCGGGGTGGTGACTGTTTTTATACTCGTTTCGGAGTGTGTGGTCACTTCCAACTCGTGCTTGAGTTGGGGGAAGCGGAGTTGAGATTTATGAATCTCACTCCGGGATTTGGTAACGGGCCTAAGTGCTCATGGGAAAGCTCTAGGGGGCGTTCATTTATTAGGGTAGATTTCTTCTTTTTCATTTTAAGTTTTTTGAATGTTTTTGTTATTTTGTATTTTTCGATTTTTTTGTATTTTTTAATTTTAGCAAATTTAACTAGTCAGGACTAACCTAGGTGCCCAAGGTAGGCAAAAAAAAGAAAATAAGGTCTAACTGATTAATTAATTTAAAGGCAAAGAGCGGGGCGGGACAACCGGCCTTAAACCAAAAAAGGATATGGTTTAAACAGACCCTGCTCTAGGTCCGAGGGGGTAGACCATGCCTTGAATATTTTTGAATCTTAAATTTTTTGATTTTTTTTGTATTTTAATTTGGCAAGTTTAACTAGTTAAAGACTAACCTAGGTGCCTAAGGTAGGCAAAAAGAAAATAAGGCTTAATTGATTAATTAATTTAAGGCAAAGAGCGGGGCAGGACAACCGGTCTTAAAATGATATGGTTTAAATGGACCCTGCTCTAGGTCCGAGGGGGTAGACCAATGCCTTTAATTTATTTGAATATTTTGAATCTTTATATTTTTGATTTTTTGTATAAGCCTAACTAACGGGGTAGACTAACTATCTAAGTGCCCAATGTAGGCAAAAAAAATGAGAAAGAATCTACGGCCTAATCCTATCTTGCACATACACACATGAAATAAATTACAATAAATTGAAATAAATAAAAAGAAGAAATTATACTTGATCGGAATGGTGTGAAGGTGATGGTGTGACTGCTACTTCGGGAAGAGGGATCTTCTCTATCTCTCACTCCAAAAAAAAGTAAAATGAAAACTAAAAAGAAAGATCTACAGAACAATGGATTTTCCATATTAAAACAAGAGAGTGAGAGATATAATGCTGGTTCGAAAAGGGTCTCCTCTTGGATTCGAGCCAGGAGTAAAATGAAGGCTAGGTGGTGCCGACCTGAGATAGAGGCGACCAAAAGTGAGAAGGAAGAGATACACTGCAAACTCGTCGGAGCTGAAGATCCCGCCAGCTATGATATGAGATGGGAATGAAGAGCCGTTGTATTCAAGGATTCCGACGAACAAGGATGAAATCACAGATCTTGGGTGTGAAACGATGCTCGCCAGGGAAGCTAGTTCGCCAGAGAAGATTATCGGAAGTGTGATGCTATCAAAGGGGAGAACTCGAGAGATACCGCTGCGGGATTACCTGGGGCTGATTAAGACAATAGCTGCCTGATAATATGGAAGAGAGCAGGAAGTGTTGGCCGGAGAAGATGGAAAGATAATGCCACTGGTGGGAGAGAAACTGATGCAAGGGGAGAACTCTCCTTTCTGCCAAAAACCAAAAGGGAATGAAGGAAAGGAAAATGAGGTCATCTGACCTCATTACAATGTATTTATAGGTGGAATTAGGGTTTGAGGATATGGGCCTTAAGAGACATGGGTTTGGGCATTAATTTTGAATAGTATTTTGGATCTTGCTTGGGCCATAGGCTTTTAGGTTCCAACCCTTAGAGGATTTAGCTTAGGTGAACTTGGGCTTGGGGTTTTGACTTGGATTTTGTTTTGGAAATGGACATGGGTTGTGGGTTTTGCAATTGGGTTGTGGACCATGTGGAATGGATTTTTGGCTATGGGCTTTGAACATGGGGTTTCTCTCTTTCTCTCTCTTGCTGCTGTAAAAAATAAATAAAATTGAGCTAAATTAAAATAATTAATTAAAAATAATAATAATAAAAAAGATAAATGAGATTTTAGGGGTGTAAAAATAGAGTGTTCACAATTGGGTTTTAGGGAGTGCCAACTATAATCACTTACCTCTCAAATCGCCCCAAGAATACTAAACGAATACTTTATTTTATAAGTTACATGTGCAATCGGTTAAATCAACTACGAGTTCCTCCTTTTTTTTTGTAGAAATAACATCACTCTTCACACACCTAACTAATATGTTATTTTGAGTAAAACTTAGCAACAATGATCATTGTAGCACCGGACTACAAACAACCAATATATTATGGACACATAAAAAAATGTATCAGTTATAAGCTTTTGATAATATAGAAAATTAGATATTAAGTACAATACAATTGTGAAACTGACACAATTTTTGAGGTGTTCATAAGGCAGTAGTTATTTACAACCCGGGCTAGAATGATCATTGTTGCTAAATTTCACTTTGTTAATTTAACTATTTATACAAGTAACCGGTAAAAATAAAGTATATGCATCTTTTTTTTTTTTGGATGATTTGAAATGTAAGCTATTATAGCTAGCATTCCCTTTTGGTTATTTAGGAAAAAACATGTCCTCTAAAGAGTTCCATCCAAATTTCAAAAAAAAGTCATTAGTCCGGTTTGGTTGCACTTCCGTTTTTTGTCTCATGTTTTTAAAAACAAAAATTTGATAATTTTTATACAAAACATGTTTTCAGTAAACATGTTTTTGTTTTCTGTTTTTAAAATTTAGTAACAAAATTTTTGAAAATCAAGATAACATATATTTTCTGGTACCTCTGTTTTTGAAACAAAAATTGAAAACATGGACCTATCACCATCCACCCACAACTACCACCACACTACTACCCATCACCACTATGACACCACCACCCATAACCACAATACCACCACCACCACCACGACACCTTTACCACAATACCACCCACAACCACCACCACAATATTACCACTACCACCCACCACCACCACCACCTACCACCACACCACCACTATTGCCACCACGCCACCACCACCCATTACGCACCACCACCACCACCCACTACGCACCTCCACACCACTACCACACTACACCACCCACCACCACAACCCACTACGCACCTCCACACCACTACCACACTACAACACCCACCACCACACTACACCCACCACCGCCATATAACACTACCACCACCACCACCACCATCCACCAAAGATCCATGACAGTCGTCATCCAAACTGCTCGATCTTTTCTGAGGCAAGGCATTTTTCAAGAAATATTACGGATTTTTGGAATTTAATAGAGATTATCGTAATCATAGAAGTTCGCTGATTTTTGGCCTAGGAGATCTTTTTCTTCCCACTGACATCAGTGGCATGCGACACCCTAGCCTACCAGACAAAGCCATAGATTTTGTTCGGAAGTTAATTACTCCAAGAAGAGACGAGATGATTATGAGAAGAATGTGAGAAACCACCGACCAACAATGATAAGTTTTGTGCTCTGAAAATATGTGAAACAGCCCTTCCCAATGTTCTATTACATTCATAGTACCTAGCTACTACTCTACTAGATCAATAATATCGCGATATTGTTTATCAAAAAACCAAATTGCCATATTTGCTTAATTTTCTGATTGGGCGATGTAATTTTTTTTGGTTCGAGATATACGTTTTGGCCGCAACACTGGTTAGGTGTTAGTATCTGTTTCATATAGTGGATGGGTGGAGAGTATATACAAACTCCCACCCTCTCGGGAATGGAACCCGGTACCTCCCCTCAAAGCAGATTCACTGGGACAAAGCACTGGTGTGTATTGGGCGATGTAAATAAAGTATCCATAATCACATATTTTCATAAATCATGCCCCCTACCTCAATCACTGTAACTTGAGTTGTCGAAAGTCCATTAAAAATTCAGAAATTTTAAAATAAAGATAAGAACAAGACCATGATATATACCTCCCTCTATGATCCAAACTGTATCCAAAAGAAGATTTGCTTATCATACACGAACATGCGCGTTTTAGTGCGTAAATCCACTAACACTCAGTCTATTTAAGCTTTAGATATACCTGAAAGAAAATGGTTTAATATTAACTTCAAATGACTCTACCAAATTTGGAGTCATCTTTCAAACTTTTGGTGTTCTATACTTTTAGGAGTTTGGCACCCTGTGTGTAGTGGTATATGCCAATAGGCCATGATAATCATCTTTTTAGGGTTCACACAATTTTTAACAAATAAAGGACATGGTTGGAATGATCATCTCCTTTATAATATAATCATCAAATGAAAAATGAAACATGACCTAATCCACCATTTGAGATCAAAGCTTTTAATTGTTAGTGGTTTTCAAGCGCACTAAATTATAAGTATAGATCCAACTCATGAAAAATGGCGTCACATCTGTGTAGCAGCACAGGAATGCGCGCACACTAATCTGTTTCAGTTTGAAGGTTCCGTAGATAAGTGATATTTTTATTTTGATTAAAGGCAACTAAACCACAAGGTGAAAGCAGCACGCAAAGCAAGGAAACACACACCCACACACCCACTCACACACACACTCACAACCCTTAGAAGCTTCACCCAAACACTCCCCAAAACCGGTACCAACCGTCTGGGGTGCGATTAGATAAGTGATATTGAACATGAGATTATGATATAGTAAAGTTTCATTTTTGTTTATGGTGCAAACAGGAGAAGCATATATAGTTCAGGCTGAGTGATAATGGGGGCTATCGGGCAACATGACAATTGTTCCCGAATTCGGGGCACCACATAGAGGCGGCCAATTAGACTCTCGAACCGTGCTTGTGAACATGGACTACATGAAGTCTTTGTCTGCCTCAATCAATCAACGATGTATCGCATTTTTTTCACTAGACAGCAAATTGCTTGATCCAACCATCATATAGTCCGATTTATCGCCGGTGTCTGACGTGTTTGATACCGATGTTTTTCACATAGCAAGTGGGATCTGAGTCCTCGATGCAGATATTTGAATTAATAAAATGTGATAAAAGTACATATGGTTGCCAATTATAAGCTATATATCTTTTTTTAAAAAAGAAAATAATGAGTATATATATATATACTACACCTGGTCAAGCTTGGTAGCTCAGTTGGACAGCCCCTAGTTACAACCTAGTGCTCATGGGTCCGATCAAGGAGTGGAATGCCACCACCTTTATATACAAGTGATTGTAATGGCCCTTTAGAAAGCTAGAACATGACCTCCTTCAATCTCAACCGTTAACTCTATGTCTCTCTCACACGTCTCCTTCTCAATTCCGAAATCATTTGAGCAATTTTAGGGGATTGTTCCCACCATGATTCTATCTTTAATCTTAACTGTTAAATCTATCTTACACACGTCTCCCTCATAATTCAGAAATTATTGGAAGGATTTTGGGAGAGGGATAGAGATAAGATGTAGAGAGAGATTTTAGAAGATTATGATAAAAAAGATAAATTGAGAGATTATTTTTTTATGGGTGGGGTTATGCGCACCCCACTAATTGATGAATACATCCCAAGTAAAAATTAAATATTTAAACTTTTTAATTTAACACTAAAAATAATTAAAAGACAAAAATGCCCAACTTCTTTCTTCATCCCTATTTTGGCAACCCCTCTCCTGCAAAAACCTTCAAAACCCCTCTCTCATCAACAACCCTCTTCCTTGCAAACCCTTCTTTAATTGCACCTGGTAATTTTCGAAAGGTGCCTTGCACTATAGGAATCTTTTAAAGTAGAATACACTTTGTAGAACCCTTCAAGGCGCCTATTGCGCTGCCTAGGTTCGCAGAACTCTTCAAGGCACGGATATGGGTTCTGAAATGTAAAGAGATGGAGATACGGAATTTGTCCAAGCGGGCGTAGCTTTGCAGAGCTCCATTGTCGAAAGATTTGATGCTAGTGAATCTGTTCGTCACCCTAATAAAACACGTAATAAACCCATTGAAAACGAGAGAGAAGGGGACTTACATAAATTTATAAAAAAGCAAAAAAAATCTCAAAAGAGAGGTGTCATTTTTTATTTTTTTTATGAGAGACGAAGAAGAACCAAGAAGGCAGGTGTTACCGGGGAGACATCATGATGGGTTTTTTTTTTGTCATTTAATTATTTGCATTGTTAATTTTAACTCTTTTAATAAGTTTGGGGTGTAATCATAAAAGGGTGGGGTGGGGTGGGGTGGGGTGGGGTGCGGGTAACACCACCCTTTTTTTATTCACATCCGTGTATTGCATGGGGTCTCTACTAGTGTGTGTATATATATATATATATATATATATATATATATATATATATATATATACTACACCTAGTCAAGCCTGGTAGCTTAGTTGGACCTGGTAGCTTAGTTGGACAGCCCCTAGTTACAACCTAGTGCTCATGGGTCCGATCAAGGAGTGGAATGCCACGACCTTTATATATAAGTGATTGTAATGCCCTTTAGAAAGCTAGAAAATGTTGTTTCAAAGTTGCACCTACTGCACCTGCCCATTGGTCACAGTGCTTCATAATGGGATTTGGTCTCACCCTCATCAGACCAAATCCGTCTGGCTCCCATCCCACAGGTTAACATGTGTCCCTTTTAACATTTCGTTTTTTGTGGCTAAGATTTAATAGCTCTTATGAGTTCAATCATCTAACATTGGTTTTAGAAAAACAAAATTAGTCATAGGAGTTGAAATTTCTCAACCAGGGTTAAAAGGGCAGTTAAAGGTATTATTTGTGAGTGGCTAGTAGGTTTTGGTCTGGTGAGGGTCAGACCAAAATGTAATCCCGTATCACAAGTTCGGACAAATGTGATCGATTATCGTGAGTTAGTGTGACGGTTGAAATGCTACATCACCAGACCAAATGTAATCCCGTATCACAAGCTCAGGTGGATGTGATCGACTCCCGTGAGTTAATGTGACGGTTGAAATGCTACACATACTAACTTCTCACTTAAGAACACCTAATAACTTAGATAAATGATGCTTTCAAAAAATGCACCAACTAGTTTTGTTTTGTCCCAGCATGGACTGAATGTCAATTGAAATGGGAAGGCTGAATAAATATTGATTAGGACTGCATCTGTCTGCACCTTTAATAGTGGTGGTATCCCACACCATTATTAGACACTTGATCTCAAGGTCGTAACTAGGGTCTGTCCAATTAAGCTACCAGGCTTGACCAGGTGTGGTTTTTGACCAGGTGTGGTTTTTGCTTGCAGTATGTATAAAATGGCCCACTCTCAATAGGGTAACTCTTGGATAGTAACAAGGGAATGTTCTTTACTGTTTTTCTACATAAAAGAAGTATATATATCTAAGAACAGCCCAATGAAGTTTATTAATGTAAGATTAAAATTGAAGTTGATTTGTTACTTTATTAAAGTGGTTTGGTGGGTATAAAGATCGAAGATTGCGCATTCCATTGTGTTAGAAGTACTGTTCAACTACGCAAGCCAGCCAAAAGCTGTATTGCTCACATCAGCTTGTTCAATCTCTGTAGATTGCAGGATCCATGGAACCAATTGATTAGATAATTTATATTAGAAAGATAATATATACCTCCATATCTAAGGACTGACTGCATTGTTTTAATTACTTGATATTACTTTCAGGGCCGCCCGTCCATTAGGCCATGGAAGCCTTTGCTTTAGGCCCCATTAAAAAAAATAAATTAAAAAGGCCGATTTAGAATATTAAAAAAAATAAAAGGCTCATTTAAAATATTAAAAAGACCCCATTTATAGTTAAATTTTTTTTATAAAATTAAAAAATTAAAAAAAAAACCTCATTTAGAATTTTTCATTTTAGGCCTCCAAATGGCTTGGGGGGCACTGATTACTTTGATATTTCATTGTTTGGCCCATGATATTTACTAAACAACAGGTTTGATATAACTATCCTTACTAACTGTAATACCCAGTATTTCGTAGAAAATCAAAGTAATAAAGAGAACAAACATAGAAAACACAACAAATTTATGTGTTTCAGCATTGAATCCACACAATTTTTTCCTCAGATTTGCGACTGTTTTTCCGTCGCTAAAGATATTAGCAACGGGATTTGGTCTGTTACTAAAAGTTATTTTTCTTGTATTGCATAACCTAGCTAATTCAATTCCAGTTGAGAATATATAATATATTTCCATTGAGGCTTTGCCTATATTTCAACCAAAACAAAAAAGGCTTTGCCTATAGTACTTCTCGCTTAATTTATTGAATACTAGGCACTTATCACAATAATTATTATTACTATGCTATGATTTTTATTTTATTTTTACCAAATTTAAATACAAAATAATAATAATTGACAACAAATATCAATATATAAGGGAAAAAAAGTACCTCGCCAGAATGTTTATAAAGCAATTCTTAAGAAGAAAACCAGTTTAATTAGCAATTTGGACACCCTAAGTTTTCAAGAATATTGTTCAGCATCCTTCAAAATTTTTATATGTGCAAGTTCTCCCACTTGAGATAATCATGCAATTAATAGCACCGAATCAAGTATATATGTCATGGGGAGCTTCTAGAATTAATCAGGGAAATCTTAGACAAAATGCAACTGGCTTTATATATTCCTAGTAGTTCATCAATGACATAATAAAGAGGGTTACATTAAAAAAAATAAAATTACATTGATATCTAACTAGCTAGAAATCCGATATATGAAATGGCAAAATGCAGGAAAAAACCTAACCCAGCATCTCTTAGTTGATAATTTTGGTATTGTTTCATATAATAATAGTATCAAGAGGTTTCACTAATTTTATGTAAAGATTAGATAAGTAGGCATTTGTTTTGTAGTTTAAAGTGAATTTAAATTTTCTGCTAGACCTTTAGAAAATAATGAGTGCTAGCCCTACTCTTAGTCAACCTCGACTCTCACCCTTCACCAACCCGTGCCCATTCTGTAATGATTAAAACACTTTCACACCAAAAAAAAATGGACAGGTAGTTAGTAGAGGATGAGAGTATGAGTTGATTGAGAGTAGGGCTAGCATTCCTCAAAAATAATTATATAATTATAGTAACAGACGCCCAAGAGTAGTATAGATGAAGAGTTATAAGGACAGTAAATTAGCATGTATAAGAGAGACGTTGTCCTGGCAACTTGAGCTACAAAATCCACCTCTCTTTCATAGAGAAATCTCAAAAATTAAAATGTTTCCACAAAGAAGGGGAAAAACCATGTATCAAATCAAATGGGCATAACATGGAATCGTGTACTATATAATAATTGAAGGAAAAAATGAAAGATGTTAGATGTAAAAATAAACTAAGTATTCCATTTATTCCCTAAGATAAATCACTTGTAAATGGAATCATCTTCCTAGTTTCTGAGAATATACTTGGTACATGCTTTTTGAAACTTTTTTTATTCGTATGAGGCATCATTTATCTACCCACGGTTAATAGTTATATTAGTAATAGTCAGTCGACTCATGATGGAGAGATATATTCCTTCCTAGGACTTGATCCAATATTGCCACTTAGCATGAGAGGGGTATACCTTGTCATCTGAGTTTTTTTTTTCAAGTGATCATTTATCTAGGCAGTTAGTAATGGTAAGTAGACTCCTATTACATGTACCCTCCCAAAAAAGTAGACTCCAATTTACCACATGGTTGAGAGATATTCAATTCCTTTCCAAGGACTTGATCCTAGGCCACTTGGATGAAAGGCACACCTTGCAATTAGGGGTGTATTCGAGTTAGGCTTGGGTTTGGGCTTGCTCAATTCGATTTGAAATTTTTTCATTTATGTTTGAACTCGGCTCGACTTGATATGTAGTTCAAAAAGCTTGCCACGAATTTGCTCAGCTAGGCTCGAGTTTGAATTGATTCGAGCTTAGCTTGGTTTGACTTGAGCTCGGATTAAATTATTAAAAAAATATTTTTAAATAAAAAAATAATATTTTATTATATATAATATTATTTTATTATTATTTTTTACATAATATTCAAGCCGAGCCGAGCTCGAGCCAAATCGAGTCTCAATCGGGCCGAGCCGAATCGAATAGGCCTTGGCTATCGAGGGACTTGACACATGCATGTCAGCTCAAATTGCCAAGATGGGTCCTTGAGGGAGGTTCTAGGCTCGAGTCACAAAATGAGAACTCCTACTTGATCATTGGTACGTAGCATTTCTACTCGGTGATGGATTTAGAATTTACACTGGTTGGGCCAGAGTAAAATACTCTTTCCTAGCATCTTCAACTTGTCACGTGTCCCTTTTAACTCCCTTTAATGGTGGTTAAGATTCACTAACCTTTAAAATTAAAGATTTTAACCTTGATTTTTAAGAAAAATATAATGACTTTTTAAACCAGAGTTAAAGGGGACTCCGCCCCGGCAGAGTAAATCCGGACTCTCGGTACTGCTGTGGCGATGGACCTACTCACCCGAAAACAAACAAACAAACCTTAACCACTAAAGATTATTGATTAATGATGCATACAAAAGAAAGCCAACGCAATGAGAGACAAAGGGGATATTTGAAAGGGACCCCATTTTAGGATTGATCCATCTATGCATGTATACAACAAAACCTACCATCCTTTTCCCTCTCCAAGCAAATAGCTAGCATCTTACAATAATTTGGATAAATTGCCCACGTGGGTCTTCCTTAGTCTTGTTTAATCTCCACCGTCCACTCAACTCTCCCACTCTCTATATATACACTCCACACCCTCCTCTTCTTTCTCCACCTTCAATCTATGCGTTTGCCGTTGATCACCTCCTCGATCTCCTATCTTTGCTTTACATTTCAAAATATTGTAACCCTTCTCAAGTGCTTCAATGGCAAGTTTAGAGGTCTCTAAGGAGGTTAGTGATGAGTCTTTCTTCATTTTTCCTTACATTATAGATTCATTAGGAATATTAATTTTAGTTACCTTTTCATGTTACTGATACAGTAGAGACTGTTACATTGATTAGTGTAAGTATCATCTGTAAGATTTTGTAGAGCAATGCAATAAGAGTGTGATTATCACTAATTATTATTATTATTATTGTTTAAATTTCTTCTAATTAATTTTGCAGGGTAACATCAAGGAATTGAGGGATGTAGAAGGTACTAAGATCAAAGAACAAGAAGTGTTCACTCTCGACGGGACTGTCGATCAACTTGGCCGCCCCGCGATCCGACGAAGAACTGGAAGATGGGTTGCTGGATCTCTGATACTCGGTATTCTTCTTCTTTTAACTAAAAAAAAAAAAAAAAGTTTGGGTGCTTGATGCGCATATATTTTGTGTTTATTGCTTAACCTTAACGCAGAGTATAGCATGGAGAGAGAAACTGGTTTTTTCCTTTTTCATGGGCTTTTAGTTGACATTCTGTGAGTGTAATTCCACACACATGAAAACGACAGAATTAAGATCAGAGGGATTGTTTGGTAGAAGATGGGAAAGGTGAGTAATGGATACATTTGTGAATACAAAACCTTAACAGGTATTGGAGTTTTACTTCATGCTAGGCTTTAGCCAGCTAGACGACATGAACGTTGTCACCCTCTAGAGAGAGAGAGAGATTTAATATTGTTTTCTTTTTTAAATTTTATTTTGATTTTCCTTTTTTAATTGGATTTTCTCATTTTTCTAGTGAAAAGCTGATGTGTTTTTTTCTCACACTATTTGTTTTTTGTGTAGTAATAGGATATTATATTTTTGCTCTACTCCCGTTTTTTAGGGGTAGAAAGACGATAATTTTGTGCCATTACACTAAGCAGCTAAGTCTGGGCCATGCATTGCAATTGAGTCGATCATAGCTATTTTAATAACAAAACGAGGTACATCTGCCCACCAAGTCTTGATCATGATCATGATCAAGATCAAGATCAAGATCAAGATCAAGATCAAGAGTCATGACCCATTACATGGGCTAGGGTTGAGTTTTTGACCTATGGGTCCGGTTCAGGTTCGCTCCCTGGACCCTCGGGTCATAATACCTAGCTAACTCATATATATATATATATATATATAACCATGCATTCACACAGGCACCAAACCTAGTAATTTTAGTTCTAAAAGTTATTCATATATAGAATATAACTAATTTTTTCAATTATTAATTATTTAGTGATTTAAAAATGTTAGGGATCGAGTAGGGTTGAGGGGTTCCTTATTGGGTACGTTTGGGATTTTCTTTTTAGCCGCTTTATAAATGGGTCGGATTCAGGTGAGGCTCTTGGTCAACCTGACCCAGACCCAACTTGTTGGTGCTTACATAAAACAGACACCATTCTTTTGGTTCCTTTCCTTTTCCTCGGTATAAATGCCCCGTTTGTTTGCACGTAAATTGTTTTACGACGTTGTGAATTTTTCACCAAGTTTTTTTGTTTTGTTGCATTCCTGAAAATAAAGCGGAATTTTTTTAAATAAAGAAAATAAAAAGGAAACAAAAAAAGAAAAAAAAAATGAATAAAGGTATTTTTGTAACTTTTAAAATATTTTTAAAGAGATTGGTATTTTACGGGAAAATGACTTACAAGTTTTTGGAATATAAGTCATTTTTCAGAAAAGTGGTTCATTTTCCGTAAACTTATGAAAGGTTTTACAAATAAACACACATAAACATTTTGCACGGATTTAGTTTGTTTTCTCCTAATTTTAGGTTGAAACAAACTGAGCAAAAATGTTGATATCTGAGATGGTAAAGAAGTAATATGCTTTTTAAGTGACATTACAGTACACAAGGTGCAGATACATGGGGGTGAGACACATTACTACTGGGTACCACTTGAAAGTTCTTAGGGACTAATACACTGATCAGTGATCCTGATCAAGAATATTATTCCAGTGGCTGCTCTTTTACTGTTCAAACTTCATACACAACCTTAAGATCATCCAATTAAACAAATTCTGGCATAAGAACTCCCTTAGACGGGACACATGGAATGATATGTCTCACCTATATGCACCAATTTATTATTATTATTTTTAACACCGTAATTTTGTCGCCGTTAGACCTTCCTTGTACCAAATATGGTTCTAAGTTCACTTGTCTTTTATTCTATTTTGGTTAATGAATCAATCAGTGAATCAAGGGCTGGCTACTTTGGCGTTCTTCGGAGTTGGGGTGAACTTGGTGTTGTTCCTGACAAGGGTTTTAAAACAGGATAATGCTGATGCTGCAAACAATGTCAGCAAATGGACTGGAACTGTTTATATATTTTCTCTCGTCGGCGCATTCCTAAGTGATTCCTACTGGGGAAGATACAAGACCTGTGCCATCTTTCAGGTCATCTTTGTCATAGTAAGTCACCAAGATTTCACCACCCTTTTCTTTTACTGATGCATTACAAGTAGGTGTGTCATGGGCCAAGTTTGGGTCTGAATTTTTGTGATTCTTGAATAGGCCCGGCCTGGGGCCTGCACGTTTAAAGAGAGTTTTGGGGCCTGAATTCGGCCCCTTAACACCAGAGCATCTTTTGATAGAAAGCCTTCTTGGGAGTTGTAAATGTGTAATCCTTCCTTCAAAGTAATTAATGATGCTAACATGGGTTGATACTAGCTGAGTTCGGATGGGTAACAGCGCTTGCTGTTGGCCCCTTGTGTCTGAAAAAATGAAGGGCCCACTCACTGTTGATGTGGGGGCTACTCTTTATTGAAGGCGGGACCCATTTTTCAGACACAAGGGGGGATGAAAACATCAGCTCCCTTATAACTCAATCTTAAGCTCTACTATGAGGATGGACAATCTATTTTTAAAAAAAATTTAGACCTTCCTCAAATTAAAATTTTATTTATTTATAATTATGATCTTATATAAGTCTGTTTCATGACAGGGTTTGGTATCATTATCATTATCATCATATCTTTTCTTACTCAAGCCTAGTGGTTGTGGGGATGGACAATCTCCATGTGGGTCCCATCCGGGTTTTGCGATCGGGTTGTTTTACCTCTCTATCTACCTGATTGCCCTAGGAAATGGAGGCTACCAACCTAATATTGCTACATTTGGGGCTGATCAGTTTGATGAAGAGGACCCTAAGGAAGGACACTCAAAGGTGGCCTTTTTCAGCTACTTCTACTTGGCTTTGAACCTTGGATCCCTCTTTTCAAACACCGTATTGGGATATTTTGAGGATGAAGGGATATGGGCCCTAGGGTTTTGGGTGTCTAGTGGCTCTGCTTTTATAGCATTGATCTTGTTTCTTGGTGGGACCCCAATGTATAGGCACTTCAAGCCAAGTGGCAACCCTTTCTCTAGGTTTTGCCAAGTGGTGGTTGCTGCATCAAAGAAGTGGAAGGTCAAGATGCCGCCAGGTGGAGATGATCTGTATGAAATGGATGCAAAGGATTGCTCCATCAATGGGGGTAGAAAGATACTACACACCCAGGGATTCAAGTAAGTTAAGAACTTATTTTCATAGATTTATTGTCACATTATAATATTCATTTCATATTTCTCACATAAATGCCAGTTTTTTGGTAGCTTGGAAATACATCAGGTTATTTATAATGTTCCAACACAGTGGGCCCATAATATTCAACCATGGTATGGGTACAAACATGTCGGGTCGGGGACTGTGTGTGTATATATATATATATATGTTGATTCCTATCATAAGAATTATGCAGTAGTAATATTATTATTGATTGAAAGGTAACCTTTATGTCTAAATTCAACATTATTGAGAAAGAATCAAGGAGCAATTGCTAGTAGATTCCTTCCATAAGAGAGAATATCTTTCACCCACTCATCTTAAGAATCTTTGAAAAATGTTGCGATCTTTGTATAATTGGATGAACAAATGGAAATGTGTGTATGAAAAGATGCCTGTGATAACTTGGCTACATGCCGCGATCTTTGTAGACATTGACTCCTGTAGAGGGGAGTTATGATGCGAGTCTTAGGTGGTCCAGATTGAAATTTTGAACTGATCAAATTGGATATAAAGTGCTGTTAGAAGTGTTGCAATCACAATCCCATTTCTATTGCCTAGTGAATTAGTTGCATAACTGCAAGTAAAAATGAAAATTAGAAGGAGAATGTTTTTCGCTTGGATTCTTACAAAGTAAAACCCGTCCAATGAGTTAAAAATAAAAAAATAAAAATAACCCTTCCATTGTACAATACTAACTCATGTTCATCTATATCATGCTAGATTCTTGGACAGAGCAGCAATTATCACATCTAAGGACTTCACCCTACAGGAGCAAGGTCTTCAGAGTCCATGGCATCTCTGCACAATTACACAAGTCGAAGAAGTGAAATGCATACTGAGACTCCTCCCAATTTGGCTATGCACAATACTCTACTCAGTGGTTTTCACTCAGATGGCTTCCCTGTTCGTGGAACAAGGTGCAGCCATGAAAACTACTATTTCGAACTTCCGAATCCCTCCTGCAAGCATGTCTAGCTTTGATATTATTAGTGTAGCAGTTTTCATTTTCTTCTACCGGAGAATTCTTAATCCACTTGTTGGTAGACTGAGAAAGACAAATCCTAAAGGGCTTACTGAGCTTCAGAGAATGGGAATTGGCCTCATTATAGCAATAATAGCCATGATTTCAGCTGGAACTGTGGAATCCTACAGACTAAAGTATGCCAAGAAAGATTGCACCCATTGCGAAGGATCTAGTTCTTTGAGCATCTTCTGGCAAATTCCTCAGTATGTGTTTATAGGAGCGTCGGAGGTATTCATGTATGTGGGTCAATTGGAGTTCTTCAATGGACAAACACCGGATGGATTGAAGAGCTTCGGCAGCGCTCTTTGGATGACGTCTATCTCGCTTGGGAACTATGTGAGTAGCTTGCTTGTGACCATGGTCATGAAAATCTCCACTAAAGGTCATATGCCAGGATGGATACCTGGAAACCTTAACAAAGGTCACCTAGACAGATTTTACTTCTTCTTAGCAATTTTGACATCCCTTGACTTCGTGGTTTACATGGCATGCGCTAAGTGGTACAAGTGTATCAAGTTGGAAGGGAAATGCGGAGACGTGGACACCGATAAGCACGACAACTTTAGAGTCTAATATATATGATTCCACAATGAGTAATGTGAAGGAATATGTTACATAATAAAATGAATAAAAGGTGAGATGGGGGTGTGGTGATACACACTCAACTGATTGTATGAAAGTAGGGAAACACATTTTCACTAAACTCTCTTACACCCCTTTTCAGTAACCCTATCACACCTAACTCACTCAACTTGGTTGATTACATGGTGGTTTGAAGAGGTGGGTGGTGTTGATTAAGGTCTTTTAGGTCTTCTTACCACATTCTCATTTGTTGATTCTGTTGCTAGGCATAGAATTAGCATATGTTGTAGAGAGTTCAAATGTGAATGAAAGTCTTTCCTACATATGAGAGCTTGTCTGAACAACAATAGAAATGAATGTCCTTCCTCCAAACTTCAAACTACAAGATCTTGTAAGGCATCCAAGCCCCATCATAAACTACCATGTGACACGGCCTGGGAATAGCCCAGTGGTAGGTGTATCCCTTTTTTAGAAAGGAGGTTCTAGGATCCATTTCCGAGAGTGTGAGAGTGTTGTACTCTCCACCAGCCCTTAACTTAGAACATATACTAACTTCTAACCGGGGTTGCGGCCTAACTGCGTGTCTCAATACCCAAAAATAAAAAAAACTACCATGTGATATTGGAATCTAATTTAAATTGCACATTTCATCAAACTACCAAGTCTAATCACACATGTTCTATCATCACGCGTCTCATAATATCAACATGCATATCAATGACCATGCATGTACAATATGAAAAAAATATCGTATGTATAATATATATTGATTTTAAAACATGAGTGTTTGCTAAAGTGCACATGAGGTGTATGAAAGTGTAGTGCAAATACGTTTTACCCAAAAAATTGAGGCTTTCTTTCGTCTAAATTTATTCATCAGCCGTGGTTGTTACTTGTTCAAGAGCTTGTAGCTATGTGATCCAACATCCCACTTGGATATAAGCCCGAGATGTGACTATTCTAATGATCTTAAACCCATAGAGGTTATGTGTCTTTTAAATCCCTCCGTTGATCATGTGATTTTTGTCAATGGATCCGCAACCATCTCTATAATAGAGATATCTATTACCTAATACTAAGACAAAATGTTTTCTCCCCTCCTCCTTTTGCCATGTCATCAACCTCACTCTTCCCTAAGCTATTTCAATCTATCTCCCGAAGCGTTGCAATTGTAAGACTGGATGCAACGTTTACCTCTCTGTTCTCACCCCTCTTTTTTTGTTCAATCTATCTCCTGAAGCGTTGCAATTGTAGGACTGGATGCAACGTTTACCTCTCTGTTCTCACCCCTCTTTTTTTGTGTATCACGATTGGATGCAACGTTTCTACCATGCACCACTTCTCTTCCTTTTTCTATCTCAATGATCAATTATCTATCTTTCCTCCATCAGCACTCTACTTATCATTTTACTTCACGCTGCTCTCTCTCTCTATAAGTGAAATCGAGTGAACCTGGGAGGACGGTTGCGGTGTGGCGGGGCAGCGACCGGTTTTTTTTCATCTCGCCTATGATGTTCCCAGCAAGTATTTTCATCTATCGCTCTTGGTTTTTTAAGACAACTCTGCTCTCTCTCTCTCTCTCTCTCTCTCTAAATGAAGTCGAGTGAACCAGGGAGGACGGTAAAGTGGCAGCGATTAGTTTTCCTTTCATCTAGCCGGCGACGCTTCTAACAAGTACTTTTACCTATTTGTCTTGGTAATTTTTTTTTTACAACTCTGGTATAACAAGCAATTTGAACTAATTAGGTTGATGAACCCCACTGGTTTCCCATTTTTCTGCATGCAGGTTCACTTTCTGTCAAATATCTAATCCCCATTCTTTTGTACAATTAAGCATAACCCTTTATGTTTTTTGTTCTTTACCAACGATCTCAGAACACTAATTTTTTTTTTGCAATAGACAATACTAGAAACATCAGAACCAACATTCTAAATAATCAAATTGCATAACACCTTATATTTTGATCGCCACATTTTGGACCATCTCCACTTCTTGCATGTATTTTCCATTATTTTCTCTCTCCACCCCCTCTCTCTCTCTCTCTATTTGTACTTGATCCTATTAAACCCATTAACCATTTTTAAGAAAAACCTTTAACTCTTTTTAATAACTCTATACCCTTAGGGTTAAGAGCCAATGTTAGATAGTTTAACCCTACGGGTTATTAATCTTAACCATGGTTGATGGATGGGGGTTAACAAAGCCACATACTGACCTGTGGGTGCGATTGAACTATTTCGACTTCAATCGAGATTGATTCTTTGGGAGACAACGTAGTGTTGTAGAGGATTGTGGTCTTTGAATTTTGATAAGCATCTGGGTTCTATATTCTATATATATAAGGAATACCATTAGCTACATACACATTATTCTATCCCATTCATGAGATTACACATGGGTTCTCATATTTAATAAAAATGGACACATCTTGGTCCATATTTGAAAACATATCTGTGCAATAATAAGTTTTTCGTTTCTTGGCTAAAAGTAATGAGTGGCTGACGCTGATAGTAATTCTAGCCCACCCTTAAATCATTAACTGTTTGAGTGTTGCCCCCAATTCACATGTATATTTTGGTTAAGGCATTTAAGCAACCTGATTCAATGACCCATCCAATCGATCTGATTCTTCTTTAACTTCATGTCTTTGAAATTACAATGAATCTCATATGCGAAAAGAAAAATAAAAAACATAGCAAACACCCAATAACTATACGCTTATAGGTGTATCATTGCGCAATCTGAAAGTATGCTTGAGCATGAAATTACTCAATAGCATTTGTCATTTGTTATGATTATTTCTCAATTTTTTTCCTCTTCTATTATTAGAAAGCGGCAATATATAATGAAAATAAAATGCAATTGTTACCATTTTCTTAGTGCTCTCTTTCTAATTTTTTTTGTTTTTAGATTTTATCACAGATGCAATTTGGATTATATTTTCATCTACCTTAAACTTATTTCGACTTATTTATTTACGCTTCTTTAGTTTGCTTTTTTTTTTTTTTTATTGACAGACAATTGCATTAGCATCAAGATCCAGTATTAATGGAAAGGTATTTAACTTATATTTTTCTTCACACATAGACTTCATATACACATGAATATCCTCACTTTTCCTACTAAATGTTTATTCCACAAGATATGTTTCACAAAATTAGCCATGCAATATTTTAAGCCTCCTAATTATTTAAGCTTTACATTCATGCATTGTATGGGGGTAAAATCTATACTATATAATAAATCTATAAGATGGGCTGCCTGCATGACATCCCTCTTTGTTTCTTATTTCCAATTTACTGCTACCACAGTGGTTCTCTTTTCTTTCTCTCACACGACTCTTCCTACGAGTTTCCACTACCTCAACCAATACACCTGTTCATTTGAAATATTTAGAATTTTTTCAAAATCTTAAAGAGTTTTTCGTTACAATGCTCACTTTTGTCAGAGACGTCGGATGGCCTCAAGAGATAAAATGACGTTTATCATAAAACTACATATGAAGAGTTGTGACTTTACAGTCGCCACTGTAAACTCACACCCATTCCTCTTCCTTTATTACAAAACCTTCTATCTGAACCGGTACATCCAATGCTTGACTTTATACATGAATCTTTTGTACGATATTCTTTTGGAAAATCATATACAAGAAGCATACCCTATTCTCATCTCACCAGAGTTCCGCCTCTCTTCAAGGTTCTCTTCATTATAAGCATTTGGTTTACGCAGCAATCAGATATCTCTTTCCTTTGTTTCAAGGTTAGTCTCACCACCACCCTCTCACTATACTCTTTAGAGAAATTACCACAGGTATTATAATTGACTGTTTCGGACAATCAAATGTAACCAGACACTCCATTCTTACCCAAAATAAAATAAAATTCAACATCCCATTCCCATGCCACTTTCACTTCCCTAATCTTCTCTTCAATTTCCCAAAACACACCATTAGCCCTACCCATAGATTGCCCACCTTCTTTTATAGTTCAGGCAGGAGCCAACAAATCCAACTCCTCTCTCTCATTGCATAATCGTCTCCTCCTCAAGTGCAACCTAGCAAAAGATTTATGAGAAGACCAGAGAGAGCAAAACAAATAAAGAGAAATATGGCTCAAGATCATGAAAAGTCAATATTCATTTTTAGTGTACATGTAGGGGCACTGTTTTAATTAATTAGCTATACTTGGGTGTTTTGCAAACACTTTCTCTACATATTTACAAACAAACATACCACCGTCCTATGCAAAAGGACTTTGCTACTGAGACCATGTTAGGGGCCGAGACCTAGCGCCCCAACACGGGATCTCGGGTAGAGCCCATCTTCATATGATGGGCCCCCGCTTGAGATCCTATGTTGGGGTGCGAGGTCTCGGTCTCGACCCTAACACGATCCTAATTGCATTTCCCCATGCAAAAGGACATTGCTACTGCATAAGTTGGTCCTAATACTAAGTCACACAGTTTGATGACGTTGCTACTTAAATTGGGGTTTTTCCTAAAATTGATTACTTGGTTAGAAACGTTAGCTTGACCAACAATTGAATCAATGTATGTATTGCTTACTATACACTCAATATAATTTTCTAATTTTGTAATGCCAATATTAGTTTTTGGATTACTGTTTACAATTAGAATTATGTTTTATGTAACCTAATCACAATATATTTGATATATTTTTAATTTCGTTAAGTAACTAACAATTTCATTCTATGTTTATGAATTAGGAATTTCATAGTAGAAATGAATGTACATGCATTAAAAAAAAAGGCAACGTACGATTGCGGCTATTCAAATATGGATGGGGTGGATCAGTTACAATAAACACATCAATGTTTGCAAATGTTATTTTAAGGGAGTGGCAAAAACAGTCATACAAACAGTATGTAATTGTTGTTTTTTGACTAAATTTATTCATACTCATAATCAAAATAATAAAACCTCATTCAATTTTAATTTCTCAGGAATAAGATTACCTTTTGCGCACATAAAGATCATATGGATGTATGCTCTATTAATATTATATTTGTTTTATTGTTTATCGTCATTTTTATTAAAATTATATCGATCGACTCTATTACAATTACTTTTCTTAACAGTATCAATCTGGCTTACGTGTAAGACACATTATAAAGACATAGAGATGTGTGGCTAAGTACAGGTAAGTACACTAATTTAAGTATTTCTATAATTTCTAATGTGCAGTTATTATTTTATTTAAACTTATCTTTATACATTTAATCTCAAGACAAAATTAGATAAAAGGATTAAGACAAAATTGAAAAAGGTATTTCTTATAACTTTTTTTATAAATTCAAATTTATTTATTTATTGGTCCATTAATCTTTTAACTAATCATCACTATATTATTATATTTGTGACAGTTTTATAAAACAAGACAAAAATTCACTTGCAAATCTGAAATGCAGACTATCCAGTAAAGAATCTATTCAAACATCATCAGTTACAAAACTTTTGAAGTATTATAAAAATATACAACAAATAAATTATAATTTATTTTTAAATATAATTTACTGTCACTTCACCATTATTAAAAAAAATAAATAATTTTGCTTACCTTTTCAGATTTAATGCAATTGTGAAGACGACTTACAACTTTCTGTAATTTTTATCACATTATTGGTAATTAATTGATATGTTTCATATCGTATATTCACTGCATAAATGTTATTAAATTTTTTTATTTATTTTTAATTGTGCAATTTATCTCTAACTTCCAATTATAGCTATCTTTCTATTTTTAATCCTCCTTTACAACTACATTAGAATAACTATAATTACCCTAACATGCCTTATAAAGATTGAATGTCATATAATATTATAGTTATTGTAGAAAATAACTACATGACATTCAATCCTTAAACATAAGGAACATTGATTAACCCGTTCTTTACCAATTTATTATTTTGCATATAGAGTAAAAGTAAATCATAATTTGACATTTAATTTAACAAATAATTTTTTTTTATACGTATATTTTCTTTCTCTATTTTATAATATTAATTATCTCAAGTCTGATCTTATCTCGTGCATCGCACGGGGTGTTTGCTAGTATCCAACTGTAATATGTTTTTTTTATCACATCAAAGATGTGATAATATTGTAGCTCTCTATGCATGTCTTTTGGACCAATTTCTCAATTCTTAATGGTTGTTATTGTAATTTTATTATAACAAAAGATATGTATATATTTATTAGGAATTGTAAATATTTTAAAATCGTTTTGGAATCTTTAATTCATACATCTTTCATGGATACTTTACTGCAAGCAACATATTTAGTTTTTACCGTATATTTAGCTATACTTCTTACTTTAACCATAAAATAGTTGCACCATTAACTAGGAAAATAAATCCAGTGGTAGCTTTTCTATCTATCTCCTACAGAAATGGAATCACAATATCATATTATCTCCAAATTATCTAATTAGTAGGTTAATTCAAGATCGAATATTCGTTGAATAAATCTCAATATGTATTTTATAACCACTCATGTACTATTCTAAGGTTACTCTGGAATCACTAATCATTCCTACTGTAAAACTCAAGTTTGGTCTAATGTACGACATTGCATATATCAGGATACCCACTACTTGTTCATAAAATTTATTTTCGTATTCCGTTTATCTCATTTTTATTTGTAATTCAAGATTGGGTGTTTTATATCTTAGTATGCATTTTATAGCTACTAAATGTACTACTACTATGGAATTAGCTAATCATACTTACCGAAAATTCAGGCCTTATAACAAAGAGATTATTTATCTTTGAAAAGAAAGTATTACTTTGCATTTCTTAAATGTCACTAAACATTCTGGAATAGTTGAAATGTCAAAAACAATAGGGTGTTATTTATAAATTTCAAATTAATAATAAAAAATAAGACTTCAAATTCTCTCCAATTGTACCCGGACTCCTTGGAGTCCGGTTATGCCTATGAGGTTGCCACGTGTCCCTATTAACACCCCTTAACCGTGGTTAAAATTCATCCACCCCTAAGGTTCACCCACATATCCTTGCTTTTTAGAAAAAATATAGAATTTTTTTTAACCTTAAAAGTTAGTAAATTTTAACCAGGGTTAAAAATTAAATTCAATATTGGTTCTAAAAACCAAGGATAGGTGGGTGAACCCTAGGAGTGTGTGAATCTTAACCATAGTTAAGGGGTGTCAATAGGGACACGTGGCGACCTCCGAGGTATAACCGGTCTCTAAAGAGTCCGGTTACAACCGGAGAGAATTTCGAGTAAAAAAAATAAGCATTTTTTGGACAGTGCAGCAGACTGCAGAGTTGATGAAACAGTTCTCCCTCAGTTTTCACTTCTCGAAACGCAGCGGAAGAGATGACTAAAGTACCCCTCGGCCCCTCCTTGTCTATCTCTCACTCTCCGTTACCGTCCATCACGTGCTCCATCATCCACTTATCATGTGCCCCTCTCTGCTATCGTCACCCGTCTCTCGTACGGCTCATCATCTCTCTCTCTTTCACACGCTTTTCACTCACTCATTCACTGATTCAGTCCTTCTTACCTTTCACACCTTTTCTCTCTCTTTCTACTGTTTCCAGCTTTTCTCCTTCTGCAGAGCAAGAACATGAAGAAAAGTAAGCAGTAACGCTGAAATCTCCAGAAAAAATCGTGGTCGGATTTTGGAGTAGTAGTAAGAACGTCAAGCTTTAATGGCGGTTTAGGGTTTCAGAGAGTGTATTTTATTTTATTTTATGAAGTAGACAAGCATGGGCTGCTTACAGTCCAAAACCAGCAATGTTCAATCTCCAGATGAAGAATCGTTACCAGCTGACAAGCCAGATCTAGGTTTTCTCCTTTTCCTATTCTTCTACTTCTGATTCGTCTTGTTATTTTTCTTATGTATGTTATTTTATTGTATAGGAGAAGCTAATGGAGATCAAGTGGAGCAAGATCAAGTCCCTCTGTTTAAGGAGTACGGTCTCTCAGAGCTTCGAAAGGCGACTAATGGATTCAGCAGCGATTATATCGTGTCGGAGAGTGGAGAGAAAGCTCCAAATGTTGTTTACAGAGGGAAGCTTGATAACAATCGGTTAGTCGCTGTGAAAAGATTCTCCAAACAATCATGGCCCGATTCACAGCAGTTCGTGGTGAGTTCTTTCATTTTTGTTTTATTTTCAATCTCTTATTACTGTTTGTTTTAGTTTCTTGGGAGATTCAGGTTAGGATTTGAGCTGATTCCTTTCTATTTTTGATAAAACTGATTTTCCATAGGCGGAAGCAGCGGGAGTTGGGAAGGTTCGGCATAAAAGACTGGTGAATCTGATCGGGTGTTGCGCTGAGGGAGATGAACGTCTCTTGGTAGCTGAGTATATGCCCAATGATACTCTGTCCAAGCATCTTTTCCACTGTATGCTTTAATACGCTCTTTCTGTGTTCTTCTATCGATTCATATAATGACTTGAAAGAGTATCTAATACCATTTGAAGATCCTTTTTCTAATTTTAAATTTTATCTTTTTAATTTCTTGTGTACTTTGACCGCAATGTTACAGATGGTGCTATCTGCATATCTTCCAGAAGTTATCATATTATTGTACTAGCAGATGCACGGGTATGAACAATTAAAAAAAAAGAAAATTACAAAAGAATTACAAAATTATAATGAGTTAGAAATAATATGTGAAATAATTATTTCATGAGGAGATCTATATATTAGGGAGATGCATAGTAGTCGGGAAGTTACAACATGTGCAAAGTTTTAGATTTTTTTTTTGAGTTCTTGTCAAGCAGAAAGCTTTCAAATCATGGATTTCTAAATACTCAACCATTGTATATGCTAGTGTTGAAGTATTTTTTTTTAAATGATCATGTGTATGATTTTCTCACTGAAACGATGCACGGGTGTATGAATAAGGAAAATAAAAAAGATACAAATTAAGAATAAAGGAAAAAAAAGTGCAATATATTAGAACTAACCATGGTTAAGCATGGAGAAGGATAAAGAGGGTAGTTAAGAGAGGGTATCAATGAGTCCCACTTAAGTGGAGTTGGGACTTGGGGAGAGAGAGGAGGTCTTTGTTGAGTAGAAGAATCTATTGGGGCATGGGAGAGAGTTAATAACGGGGAGAGAAAATGGGAAATTAAGAGAGGGTATTTATGGCTCCCAATACGCGATGATGTGACATCACAAATCTTAAAATTGAGATCAAAGAGGATGCCACATAGGCATCCTATTTCTATAGTATATAGTATATAATATCTCATTAAAAATCTATGTATATTAGTAATAGTCAGTGTTGGGGTTGCAATTGAGTGGAAAATGGTGTTGAGAATTTTGGAGTAGTTTCGTGCAAATAGGCGAAGTTGTTCTGGTTTGGTGATTCACTAGGTATATAAAAAGGTGGTTTGTTAAAATTAGAGTTGCCACTTGCCAGAGTTTGACCCTAGGATTAAGAATCTATTTCTAGGTGAGAAGTTGATTATAAGTATCAGCTGTAATGTTGTTGAGTTTTATGACCACAATTTTCTAGACTTGAGATCAAAAATGGTTTGGCGCTGCATTTGTAATAAATGTATGTTTACCGATACGAGTCAGAATGTTGGCATTTATGTTGATAGTTGTGTGACTAGTTTTGTGTGGATTTCTCCGATTTCTAAATTTAGAGAATGCCCACAACAGAAAACCACCGAGGGAACAATTTTTTTTGTGTATTTTACTTTCTTTCCTTTTGTTAGGAGTTGTCCTAGGATTTTTGCATCTAGTTTGAGTACAGAATCCTTCCACGACTACTTTCTGTTGCCACTTATTCTCTGATACATGATTCCTCTAGTATGTAGGCATTTGGAGGATTGGTTTTATGCCACTTCAGGACTTCTTTCTATATTGGTCTGAACTCTGCTTTGATACATTTAGTCTAGATTGCACATGGGTATCACCTGCAACTTCAGCGATTCAGGAAAGTTTTAAGTTTCCAATGTCCTTCAAACTGCAATAACCTGTCGGTTTTCAAGTAATTTTCCATGGTCCTTTTCTTTATATTTCCCTGCTCTTCTCACAGTTCTATCTGCTTACCATTTTGTTACCATGATTCCTCTAGTACGAAGGCATTTGAAGGATTGGTTTTATGCCACTCCAGGACTTCTTTCTATACTGGTCTGAACTCTGCTTTGATACATTTAGTCTAGATTGCACATGGGTATCACCTGCAACTTCATCGATTCAGGAAAGTTTTAAGTTCCCAATGTCCTTCAGACTGCAATAACCTGTCGGTTTTCAAGTAATTTTCCATGGCCCATTTCTTTATATTTCCCCGCTCTTCTGACAGTCCTATCTGCTTACCATTTTGTTACTTCATGATTACTTCCTAATCATATGACAGTTTCATTTAACTTGGCTACTCCCTTGATTAAATCGACCATTTAACGACAGCTTTGACAATCTATGAAGTCATTTTTTTACATTGTACAAGGTTACTGATATTCTGATACTCTCATGAAGACCAATTCTGTCGGTTTGACTTTTACTTGTTCTTCAAATACATTTACCTATTTAAATAGAAAATGCTTATTGAACCAGAAACTTCTTGTATATGACTTGAATAACTTCGCATGTTGATTCATGCTTGCGTCAATGCGTATCTGCTGTCATGTTGCATTCCATACTAATTTGCTTGAGTCAATCAGTTTGTTTCTCTCGTATCTTTAGAACTAAAATCCTGATGCCCCCTCTTGCAGAATCCAACCCTGATTACTCCCATGGATCTACATATTTGTATGTCTTGGCCTAGTGCCATCTGAATTTCGATATACGAGGAAAATCCAAATAATGGCTTATTTTAATTACATTAATACTTTAAAATTTTCAATTTTTGATTGCTTAAGATTTTTTTTTGCATAAATTTCCATTGTCTAAGACTTTATTGTTTATTGTAGGGGATAAGCAGCCATTGCCATGGGAAATGCGTTTGAGAGTTGCACACTATATTGCGCAAGCACTTGATCATTGCAATACAGAAAACCGGAAAATCTATCATGATTTGAATGCTTACAGAGTTCTTTTTGATGAGGTATAAATTTACATATAATCATTATCTAAAGAAAATATTGTTCATCTGGAAATCTGATGTGACCTTTCTCTATCCACAAACCTTTAATTTTAATGCATCAGATTGGTGGAGATTGGAGACTATGCAACCTTGATAGACTTAAAGATTGGCATTCATTTTGATTCTTGACTTGTAAAGTTATGTACTGCATATGTATAACCTATATCCTACTTGTGCAATAAAAAATTGCATGTTAAAGATAGAAGCATTTTATGAAAGGATGCCACATATAGGATGTAGGATGATGCAAATATATTTTTATCTCGTACTAGTGATTTTTGATTAATGCTTGTGTTAATTTTGATGCTTTATGATCTCATCTACTAACGATTTCTAAATACTCATCTTCGTTCTTCCTTTATGTGGTTGGTTGGTTGTATTTTGATTTTCTTTTTTACTTTTTTTTGGTGGTGGGTAGAGTGTTTTGGAGAATTTTGTGCTTCAACATGGTTTTTTTGGTGATGTCATCTAGAGTCTTCTAAGGTTTTGATGCCATGGACTTGTCTTAGTTACCAAATGTTTTGCTTTCTCTTCCTTCCATGGTAGTAGGTTATGAATATGGAATATTGAAAAACAGAGTGCCACTTTGGGTGCTTTTGGATTGCAGAAATTTGATATCTGTGAGAAATTTCATTGCTTAACCATGGGAATGCCTATGGATTGGAAAGTCTATTTATTGAAATTCTATTGTTTGGCTGAGAATGTGCAATTTGCCAGAAATATATTCTGAACTTCAATTCCATTAGTTGGATGCCTAATGGAATTGACCTATTTGCTCAACATATGCATAACTACATGCCTAAATTATCATACACATGTATCTGGCCCAACTCAGTAGGTTTAATCGCCTGCTTGCTTCAAAGAATGTTTTCCTCTATTTTTTCTTTCATATATGTTATAATACATAGATTTATGTTTATTTTAGCTTTGTTATCTGGAAATGCATCAAATCTGGTGGTCTTTAATACATTTAAGCTATATTTAATGATGAATTTTGGGATTTATTAATTAAAAACCTCATTTTCTTTCTGTTTCCAACTTAAGTTTTGATGTTTAGGGTCTTTAGGCTCTACTAAATTTATAAGTGAAACATAGAAGCCCTATTTAAATATTGACCAAAATAATTTTCGGGTAAGCAGTGTATTTTGAATTTTGTTTCAATTTTTTATATTTTAAATATACTATATTATTTCAAAAATATATAATAGAGATCTGTAATGGATAAACCATCATATCTTTTTTTTTAATCATAATATATAATGTAATTTCAATAAAGGACCATTCTTTTGTTGTATCTGGACCGAGATGAAAATAGAGAGCTTTCAAAAATTTGCTAATGGGTTCAACAGTTTACATGGTATAATGGATAAACTATAAAGTATCAACTGTGATAAAAAAAAATCTATAGAAGAGGAAAAAGACTTTATGCACACCATCATTGATCGATTGAGAGAGGGAGGCTATATATTACAATTGTCTTGCCATTTGTTTTGAAAATATTTTTAAGGTCCAAAATTACAAGTTCTTTCAAATACACAGAAACCATCAGGGGAAAGAGCTATGCATATATGAATCTGCTGCACTAAAGGTCTGAAATTACAAAATATGCATAAACCATCAGGGAAAAGGGCTATAGCCTATACGTGTACGAATTTGTGGCACTTAAATACAGTCTCTGTATTGAAAGGCGAGGGTCTTGTGCTCTTTAATGGCGTCCTCATTTTCTCTAAGTCCTTGTGTGACCCCCTTAGAGTGGAAGGTGGTTCTTTCAACGTGTTAGCTTGGGCATCTAACAAGACAATGTGCACCATCTCACTCCTCACGGATGCCGTTATTGGTTTTCGCTAAACATGTCCAAACCTCATCAGTCGTCTCTCCCTTATTTGATCACCTATTGGGGCAGCTCCCAAAGTCTCTTGAATGCATTATATCTCCTTTTTTATTCATCCTTGTGATGAAAGCTTTGAATAAAATGGTTAAAAGAGCCAAAGACGAGGGTGTGCTGAATAAATGTTAACAGGGACGAACAACTTGATCATCTCACACCTTCAGTTTTGATGTTGATTTTCTCAAATTTTATTTCCTATAATGCTAGTCATGAGCAGTTAAGAGATATCACACATTTTGTTGTATTTCTTTTGAAGCAATTTCTGCCTTACGAATTAACCTCGGCAAAAGTGAAGTGTATGTTGTTGGGGAAGTAGATAACTTGACAGAGCTTGTTAGGGTATTAGGATGCAAGACAAAGTCTTTACCTTCATCCTATTGGGTCTTCCTCTAGGATTCAGTTATCACTACAATAGTATTTGGGATCCTGTGATGGAACATTTATCAAGAAGATTGCTCCGTGCAAAAAGGGATGTGTCTCAATGGGAGGTAAGACAACCTTGTATCATAGTACTCTTCAAAGATTGCCAATGTACTTTTATCATTGTTCACAATTCTAGTTTCAATGGCGGCAAGGTTTGGAATTTCATTGGGATGGCAAAATAGATTCACACATGTGTCATTTGGTTAATTGGAAGAAAGTATGCAGCCCAAAAGAGGAAGGGGGATTTGGTCCTTGGCCTTTAAAAAAGAATCAATCGAGCTCTTTTGGGAGGTTTTGGAGTTTTGGGGAAGAACCAAACAACTTATGGAAGTCGATTATAGATGGCATATATGGAAGATGCAGCTGGGGATGGAATCCCAATCAAGTTTCCAGCAGTCTGAGTTCAGGCGTGCGGAAAGGAATAGCAAAATTCCCAAGTACATTTCCAAAGAAATATAACATCAGGTGGGTTGAGGTGAGAGACTGAGACTCTTGAAGGAAATTTACAGTGGAGACTATCCTCTTTCCGTCATTTTCCCAGATCTTTGTGCCGGGATAGCAGAGAAAGGAGTATTGCAGGAAGGTTTATGATGCAAAATGAGCAAGGGGTGGTATGTCGTCTGTAATTTCGGAGGGATTCAAATGATTGGGAGTTTAACTCAATCTCCGATTTCCTTAGAAACTCTACATTGGATGGCTATCACAGCAAACACTCCAGAGGGACGAGTGTGGAATTGGAGGCAAGATGAGTTCACTCTACGGTCTTTCTTGATGGCTCTAATAGAAATCAACCCTACTCAAATGCCCAGTGGACTTCATTTGCAGGACCCGATTCCGTTGGTCAAGTTTTTCTCGTGGGTGGCATCTCTTGATTATATCTGGACATTGGATCATTTGTTGTATGTGCAAGGCCTGGAGTGTTTAGTGAACCATCTATTGCTTCATTGCTCAACTTTTGATGGAGACATGGATTTTCTTCCTTCAGCAGTGTGTTTTTCTTGGGTCACCCCAAACACGCTCCTGGACTTAATTATGGGTGGCTGCAGCGAACATTCACTAATAGACACAATCTATCGTGGAGGATGGTTCCTTTTCCGATCTGCTGGTGTATATAGAAAGAAATCAACAAACCTTTGAAGATAAATCAGAACCTGTCCAAGCTCTAATAGATAACTCCATGAAAATGTTCTACTACTAGCCCTCAGTTCTCAAGGATTTCAAAGATGATAAATATACATCTTTTTGTTCCAACAGGGATGCCTTAGTTCCTGTCAGCCTTTAGCTTTTGTCCAGTTTTAGGTTACTGATATTTTTGTTCATTGATAGCATTGCTTGTAATTGGGATCACCCTTTTCTTTGAATGAATTAAGTTTCGTGCTGAATTTACAAATCTGAGCTTATGCCTCCCACTTTAATCTCAAATGGATTTAAAAGAGGAGTAACTTTAAGAGGAGATTGCCCTTTTACATGAACTTCTGGTGGATTTATCATCTAAAATAACCTCCGAGTCACCTCCTCCCCATCCAAAAGAATAAAACTTCTCGGTTTCAAAATTTTAACAATGCTTTGAGTCAATGTTCTCTTTAACTATTAAATTTGTCTTTTATGTTATGTTTACTTATTTATTAAGGGGCGTTTGATAAAACTTATCTAATAAGTGCTTTCTAATTAAGCTTTAAAAATTAAGAGCTATTTATACTGATAGAATGGTTCGAAAATCGACGTTGTCCGCAAAAGTAAAATAAGTTCTTTTTTAAATTTAGCTTTAGTTTGCTTATTGAATAAGTGGTAAAATCACTTATTACTAAAATATTTAGATATCTCTAAAATATTATCAAACAGTCTTATTACTAAATAAGAGCTTAATTTAGTAGAATAAGTCAATAAGCTCTTATTTTAAGTTTTATCACACTTAATTATCTTGTGTTGGATTTCTTAGTAATGATATATGTTCTTCGGCATTAGTCTTGTGCAGTGCATGTCAGTGGAACAAGTCATTGACTTTATCTTCTTGTTAAATTACATTTGTTGAGTGCTTATATTTTATTTACTTTATGTGGTCATAGAATATCTTTGCTATTGATTCGTGATAGTCTATATCTGAGGTTTAAACTTGGTTTTGGACCTTACTTGTGTTTACATCTTGTGAATGTGAGGAAAAAAGGCTTTGTTTTCTATTATGTGCTGCTATGCTTCTTGTGAGAGTGAACTTATCTTGTTTATTGTCGAACTTATGTTTGCACCTGTGCCAGGATGGTGACCCTTGTTTATCTAGTTTTGGCCTTATGAAAAATAGCAGAGACGGGAAGAGCTATAGTACAAACTTGGCCTACACTCCGCCTGAGTTTTTGCGGACAGGTATATTCATATGTATCCTTTACCTTCTTAAAGTTTATTTGGTGATTGAAATCTGGTTGTATGATGTTCTTATTCCTGCTTCAACTACATTTTTTTTTCCAAAGGAATTTTTTAATTGAATTTAGTTTTTGATATATAAACTTTGATACAGTTTGAGCATATTCCTGATCCGGTGTGTAAAATGTGTAAGATGTTTGAATCTTACTTGTCACCACAATTTGCTAGTAGGTTTAACATAACAAATTAAAATCAGCCAAACTGTTGATTGCCTATTCTACATAGGTTCCATAACCAGTGGATGGAAGCTGGATATGTGGGAAAAAGTTGAAAGTAGGTATTTTTGGGGTCCAATGCAGCAAGGATGGGATTCTGATGTAGAGTGTTTCCAGGTAACATGGGTGCCAGGTGTTGAAGGGCCCTCAAGTGTCTTTCTTGGAAATCTCCTTAAAAACTCACACATAGGGAAACATGCTCCCAATTATTTTACAGAAAACCCAAAGAACTGTCCAGGTGGGACTGATGAAATAGGAGAACCATACTAAGTAGGAAATATCCGTAATCATAAGCCAGTAAGTCTGCAATACTAAATCTATGTTGTGGCAAGCCTAACACCTAAGAAACTTGAATGATTCTAAAGATCAAGGAACTAATAATCTGATTACTGTTATATTCATTTATTTGTTGAATAAAAAGTCATTCTGGCAAAAGCCTTGAAATCTATTGTTTCCTATGTTCATTTATAGACTTTTTTCAGAGATACTACTTACTAGGTTCATGCTTTCTACAGTCATAATTTCTGGAAAGGATATTGATGGTGGTTTGAATTTGAGAACCGATATCATGTGAATTTGATTTGGATGCTCAATTTCCACAGGCAGGGTCATCCCAGAGAGCGTGATCTACAGTTATGGTACAGTTCTGTTAGACCTTTTGAGTGGGAAACATATCCCTCCAAGTCATGTAAGCGTTCTACTCCATATACTAATTGGATCATTTTCTACTCTGAGGGTTTCTCAGGATACTCAAGATTGCTGCAAATCACCTGCTCTTTACATTCATTTCTTGGAACTATCTGCATCATTTTTGTGCTGATGTCATGAGCTTATAAGAGAGCTGTAGAAAATGATAACTAGAATAAACGAACTGTTTGCATGTAAGTGTTTTTACAAGTTTTTTTTTGGGTACAATCCAAGTGTCAGTATTGTTAGTATCTATCAGTAAAGGCCTAGCATTGGAAGCTTGGCTAAGGTGGCGAGACAACCAACACACCCGTCGGGGTTGTCACGCCCCAAAATCCCACCAATCCTTAGTGGAACTTTGGCTAGTGACACTTCATTATTCTGAAATCTCATCCTGAGACATCTTATCTTAACAAAAGCATACAAAACATACTAAAATATGTATCATTAATATAAAAAATTCATAACTAATTAACTCATAATTATCTGAATCATCCATCATGATTCCCAAACCGTCAAAGTAAACCTAAACATCATCATAATGAAATCTATTACATGTCCCTTAAAATCCGTAAACATAAATATCTTTGTCTGCAAGGTAAGAAATCAAACTAATCAATAGTGGGGAAGTGATCCGAGTGATCTTCCTCTTGACACTGGTTCCACGGGGTCACCTTATGCTTCCTCGTAGTGCCCTCCTCCTTGGTTTGTCGCGTAATCTAAACCTACCGATACAAAACATATCGGCTGAGCACATGCAGCTCAATGGATATAAAGTCTTAGCTAACAATATCATAAACATGTTCATTATACTTAATTTATTATGACATAACATAATATAAATCAGAGTGCGGAAATCATATGAGCATTTCATCTTACTTATCTAATTTGAGTCGTTCTTATCTTGCTTTCATCGTGAACTTCATAAACTTACATATATTTGTGCAATATCATACTCATGAGACCTTATTCTATGAGCAAACAACATGCATTTATATTTTAACTTAAAATAAAAACACTATATATGTGAAGAAGCTACTATATATTATTCTTACTGAGTAACCAACCTTAGCACTTGCCAGTGTGTCGTGTGATTAGATTGATGACACTCGTATCTTGTGAAGATCTTAGATTGATGGTACTCGAGCATTTTGAGAAAACTCAATCATGCATTCATACATACATGCATACTTATTTATGGCTTACCTGTGTTCGTGATCCTATCATGCTTGTGTGCTTATTATTTCGGTGAGTGAGAGTGATGAACCCTCGGTTAACCTTAGACTACTAATCGAGCGCCATTGGAAATCCATCATAGCGTTCCATACCACTATGATAAAAGTCCTAAGCAACAAGACCATAATTCAAGGCTTTTTTACTCGAAAATAAATCACAACATGCATAATTCATACCTCATACATCATGATTGTCAACTCATAATTATCAAATCGAAACATATAACACTATAACATGTTCATACATTCCCTAAGCATATAAACAAATATGTTCATAATTCATTAAGCATTTATAGAATACATAGATAACACATTCATAATCTGTATGTAAAACGTATAAATAACTCACTCATAAATTATAGGGCACCTAATCTAACCTTACTTGTTTACCAATTCATCGTTAGTAATTATTTACATCCAATTAATACAAGAATCATAGGTCTAATAATTTTGTACGTCCCAATAATATAAGAATCATAGATCTAATAATTATTTACATACTTAAACATCTTGTTCTTATTTAATAAACTCCATACTATCCCTTATCATTAATTAAAACATCCCTGTGCCTAATAAATTCATGTTCTTACTAATAACCTTACTTGTGCTATTGTTTAACTTAAGAAATCATATTTACTTGTATGTTCAATTCCCAACATCAATCCCTACTTCCATAATAAATTCATTTTCTTTCATAATTAAATGTATCAATAATTATAAACATTCCATACTTGCATAATATATTAATGTTCTAACTAATAGGTTTACTCATACTATTATTAGTACTATAAGGATATATCTACATATATAAATGAGGTTCTTGACTCATATTCTTAATTTCATCAATGGTCATGGTATTCTTAACAAGAACAATATATTGAACATCATCTTATTCTTATTCTTAAAAAATAAATCTTATTTTTAAGGTAATTATTTCATCATACATCAATTTCACACCTAAACACAGAGATAATTAACCAAGATACCTATTTGCATAGAATTTTCATAATCACTCATCGAAACACCGAATCATTCAATCACGACCCAAGAATACATCCATTCCTCCATATTTGATCTTACTTACATAAATATCATAACCATAATCATTGTTTTTGATCTCATCCATGATTATTCATACTTCTTATCATGGCATTAAGGATTATAAAATTCTAGCACAAGAGATTAGATCTACATACAAATTTATTATTTATTCTTATTATTTCTTGAAACCTTAATTAACATCAAGCCATTCTTGTTCTTTTTTGAAATCTTAATCCTTTAAAGATGTTTGCTTACATAAAATTCTAGCACAAGAGATTAGATCTACATACAAATTTATTATTTATTCTTATTATTTCTTGAAACCTTAATTAACATCGAGCCATTCTTGTTCTTTCTTGAAATCTTAATCCTTTAAACATGTCTGCTTACATAATCTAAATCCTAAAATCGTACTTGCATCCTTAAAGGAATGATTATGAAACCATTAACTAGAACAATATATCAAATCTTTCTAGATCGCTTCCCTACGATCGAAAGCTTGTGAATGATCCATGCTCTTCATGAACTTTGAAGAAGAATGGTCTTGATCTTGATCTCCCAAGATTTCTTCTTCTCCAAGCAAGGTCTATGCAAAACCCTAGGTCTCTCTCTTTGGATCTCTAAAACTTTTAGAAAGGTTAGGAAATCCTAAACCCATGAGTTAATGATTATATATAGGGTTTGGAGCCCTAAACCCTTTAAAACTCGGAAAATCATGTCTTTTTGTGATTCTGCGCACAACCTCCGTTCGGGTGGAGTTAGTGGCCGCTCGAGTGGGCAAATTTGGAACGGACAGTGTTCTGGACGCCACTGCTTGGGTGAAGTTCTTGGGCGCTTGAGCGAGCAAAATCTGGAACGGGTAGTGTTCTAGACTCCACTACTTTTTGTGAACTTTAATTTCATGCATTCAGATCTTAAAAAGGACTAAAAACGAATAAATTATGTGGGTTTCTACAGGGATTGATCCCAGAACCTCCCTGCTAGTGAGGGGATACATGATACACTACCACAGAACCATTGGGCTAACCCCACGATGTGTTGGCGCCACCTTTACGTAACGGCCATTATGGTTCGAAGCCTTATTGGCCGCACAATTTTTTGGGGAAACAAGTAAAAATAGTAAATAATTGTAAAAAATGAATTTTTTTAGGTAAATGATTAATATCGTTTTATAAACATAATTCAAGCATTAAATGTATAAAAGTGCTTAAAAATCATAGGCACCAAGTTTTAGGGTTATCAAAACATTATGTTTACTAAAAAATGATAATTTGAAAAATATGCCAATTTCACTATCTAGAGATCGGGTACATGGCAGTTAGTAACATCCTGACTCAAAGTTCCTCCCAATATAAGTCGACATATGTTGTGCTTCTTCCTTTCTCCAAAAATTCCTCATGCTCTGGCTTACAATTTTCTGGAAATCAGCCACCTCATCAACCTCTTGCAAATCATGATCTTTTTTTCTTGATCAGTAAATAGCAGATAATATTAAGATAGTAAAGAAAAAGATACAACACAAGGTTCACCAATAGTAACCAAGGAGGAAGGGGAAAGAACAATAACACCCATGGAAAAGTAGATAAAGAGAGAAAGACCCAAGTTGTATCCCCATGCTATGTGAAAAAAATGTCTCCCTAGGGGTCTCTTTTGACATCTCCTGCCGAGGCCCAAGCTGAAATTAGCTGGCGAGCCCGTGCCTCAATGCAGTAAATGGGTGAGGTGTCCTCGAAAACCTTCCTGTTCCTTTCCTTCCAAAGGGACCAAGCTATCGCCCTTGGGAGTTTGAGTGCATGCCACATACCCGGATACAGCTTGAAGGTCTTGTCCGACTTATGAGCTAGGATCTACTTATATCGGAGTCTAAAAAGGCAATCCGAGAACATTACTAGGGTTGACCTTAAGGAGTTTGAGTGCTCCCTTTCCCCGTCTTATAATTGGGTTGGCAGCCTGGAAAACGAATTCCAAGATTTTTTGTATCACGAAGAGATTAGTTGGAAACAAAAGTCTAGGGTGCAATGGATAAAAGAAGGGGGAGTGGGGACTGTAATACTCGCTTCTTCCACAACGGCAAGAGGAAATCCAATTTTATCTGGAGTCTTTAGGTAATAGACTGTTTGTTTGAAAGTGACAAGGGGATCAAGTGCGAGGCAATGGCATTCTTCAATAGGCTATACTCAAGAAGATTACCAGTTCAGACCAAAATTGGACGAGATTTAATTTGAGTCCCTCATAGAAGCAAAGAGATTCATTGGGAGGCCCTTCTTTGAAGGATAAGTTCTCTCAATGCTAAGGGGTGTGGTGGGTGGTAAGCTTCTTGGTCCAAATGGGTTTCTATAGAGTTCTTTAAGAAAAGTTGGAGCATGATCGGCCTGGATTTGATGAAGGTGTTTCATGAGTTCTTTAGATCTTGCAAGTTTGATGGAGTTTTAAACAACACTTTTGTGGCACTCATCCCCAAAGTTGAGGGTACACAAAACATCAAAGACTTCAACTCGATAAGCTTAATTGGGAGTGTCTACAAAATAATCTCCAAAGTCTTGGCATCAAGGTTGAAATTAGTTTTGGGCTCTCATTTTTTCCTTCCCATAATGGCTTTGTTAGTTGTAGGCAAATTCTAGATTGGAACCTTATAGCCAATGAGTGTATTGATGACATGCTCTAAAAGGGTGAGCTAGGTGTCTTTGATTCTAGTGTAAGATCGATATGGATAAATCTTCCGACCACGTTAACGAAGAGTTCCTTTAATATGTCCTTTGCTGGATGGGGTTTGGAGTCAAATGGAGGGTTTGGATGAGGTTTTGTTTCTCGACAGTTCGTTTCTCCATCCTTATCAATGGTTTTCCTTCAGGCTTCTTCACTAGCTCTAGGGATTTGCGTCAAGGGGATCCCCTCTCTCCCTTCCTGGTCATCTTGATCATTGAGGCTCTTAGTAGAATGGTCAATAAAGCATCACCTTCGGTTTGGGAAGGCTTATGTGTCAGCAAATCGAATATACACTGGGTTTACCGCTGACTGCACGCTTCAAAGCAAAGTTGGCTTGGAACCCGATATTAGATAGGTTCTTGAAATGTCTTTAGGGTTGGAAATCAATCTACCTATTCAAGGGTGGGAGGCTTACATTACTCAAAAGCACACTATGGAGTCTCCTGACCTACTTCCTATCTCTATTTTCGATTTCAACTTCAATCACATCTCAGTTGGAAAGGATCCTGAGAAAAATCTTATGGAATGAGAGGGTTGATACAAGAAAATATCATTAGGTGGTCACCCTATTAAGTGTGGGACTGTGGGGGCTTTAATATCAAACCTTTAAAAGATGTGAACAAGGCTCTGATTGGTAATTAATTGTGGCGATTTGGGGAAGAACAGGATAGTCTTTGGAGGAAGGTGGTGGTGGCTTGACATGATGAAGTTAATATGTGGGTCGCCAAAAAAGGGAGGCCCATTTGGGGTAGGGTTATAGTAGGCAATATTAAATGTTAAAGAGGATTTCTTGAAGCATGTCAGATTCAAGGTTGGCTTTGCAGAAGAGTTGAAGTTTTGGTTGGAGTTCTGGTGTGGTCATTCTCCTCTAAAGAAGGATTTTGGCAACCTCTTTTCACTAGCTATTGAAAAAGGCACTATGGTAACTTCCTTGGTTGATTGGAGAGGAAGTTAAGCTATTTAGATCCCTAGGTTAAGACGTAGTTTGAATGACTAGGAAATAGAGGATCTATGAGGCTCCTTTCTCGCCAATCTTTGGTCTCCCCTCTCCTCTTTCTAAGGATAGTCGTGTTTGGGCTAAAGACAACAAAGGTCAGTTCAATGAGTTTTTTCTTGCTGGCCTTGCAAGCCAGTCCTAGTTCATCTAAGGTTCATCTTTCTTCTTATGGTTAACAGCATTGGACAAAATCCTGGTGTGTGATCATCTCAAAAATATTGGTTGGAGTCTAGCAAACTGTTGTGTCATGTGCCTTCAGCAGAATCATCTTTTATTGCACTGTCTTACTGCAAGGATTCTTTGGTCCTCTTTCCTCTCCCATCTCGGAGTTGCTTGGATTTTTCCCTACTCCTTCTGGAACTTATTATCTAACTAGTTCTCAATAGTATTGTCTACCATGGTTTCAGCGGTGTGGTATTTTCTTCTAGGGCCCTTGCTTGGTCTATATGGAAGGAGAGGAATATGCATATGGAAGGAGAGGAATATGCATGTGTTCGAGGATGTGTCTTTCTCCTTTGATGGGATCCAATTAGGGGGCCGTCATCTCATCTAAGAGGTGCTTCATCAGGGGGAATTATGATGATATATGGGTTTCATCATTTGATGATTCCTAGATTTGTTGCAGCAATTTTGGGGCCTTTATTTTGTAATCTACTCTTGTATCTGTTCTTTTGTTGCTTTTAGTTCCTCTGTAGCTTTGTCTCGGTTCATTGTCGGTGAGCTTTTTTACTTTCTTGTACTTCTTTCTACTGCTATAATATTTGCCCATGGTTACCGATAAAAATAAAAGCCTCAACATATGCTACCAAAAAGCTTGCTAAAATTCTGTTTTAATACACATAGGAGTTAGGACCATACCTGAGGCGTAAGCCATCTCCCTCAAAATTCTCATTAGAAAAATTGTAGAAAAAGTTGGAAAAGTGATGTTATATATTTCTATATATATATATATATAATATAATATAAAAATTGTTCCACCATCATATAAAAAATAAAGTTACAACAGTCAAGAAAGTTACCTCAATTATGATTACCTTTTTTGCTCATTACATATTAAAAGGCAAATGATGTTTGATCATCAATTTATATCAAAAGATTATACATATTGTGGATTTTGACTCCAACAAAATAGTTGCAAAGCAATTAGGCAAAAACAACATTGCAGGCCATGGCTCCAAAACCTATCAACATCCATTGGATAAATCTTTAATATGAAATAAATCCTAAAACAATGAAAACAAGGGGTTTTTCACCCCTTCTAAAAACAAGGGTAGGTGTAACCTAACCTAGAAAGGGAGAGAAGCAATGGATTCACCACCTATCCGATTATGAGGTTTGATAGAAACCCTAAAGTCATCTAATTTTGAAACTTTCATTAACCAAAAATACCAATTTAAGTTAATTAATCGTAAACATGCATTTACTTGGATAAATATACGATGAAAAGTGATAAACGTATTTAAAGTAATTATGTTGTAAATGTGTGTTCATGATGAATTAATCCTAAAATAAACAGAACTAATAATATGGTCAGATTTAATTAATTAGAAATAATATAAAGGTGTGGCCACCGTTTAAAGTTGTGGTCAGCACCATGTCTTTTAAGAAAGAATGTTATGTGCCCAGGTGCAAGTTAATAACTTAATATTATAGGTTGGCCCAGCTGGCCCACTGGATTCTGTGAAGTAAATGAAAATTGCACAAATGGAGGGGCCACCAACCTCAGAATTGCACTCCATTTGATGTGTTGGAAAGCTGAAAGCATGTAATTGTACATTGTTGGCTTTACTATGCTTGTGTTAGCTCTTTTGTGCATATGGGTTTTCCCTATTTGATCTTTAATCAATTTACAGTTGCGAAAAAAAATTGCTCTGTTGGAGTTGATGGGGTTGTTATGTCTCAGTCTGATCTATGCAACCCAAACTCCTAATAAACAGAAAACAGGCTCCACCCAGAATAAAAATTTACTAGATCTACTTGACTGGGAGATTTGCATGACCTGGATTAAGATTCAATCTTACTTTTATGCTTCCAGAATTTTTTTTTGTTGCTAGGATGGCATTCTTAACAACACATGCAGAAGTGGTTGAAGCCCATATTTACTTGTGTAATTTGATGTTTAGGAGACACATGATTTGTCTGCCTACTCCACTCATGCAGGAATGGACTATAAGCTTGTTAGAAACAGTGACCAAATACCAATGCTGTTTCCTTGGTTTGAAGTTTGAAAATTGATTGTCACCTTTCCAGGCGTTGGACTTGATAAGGGGAAAAAATGTATTGATTTTGATGGATTCATCCTTGGAAGGGCAGTATGCCAATGAAGATGCCACCAAGTTGGTTGAACTTGCTTCACGATGTCTTCAATCTGAGGCTAGAGATCGACCCAGCACTAAGTTTCTTCTTACAGCAGTAGCACCGCTTCAAAAGCAGAAAGAGGTGAAAATATGAAAATCCTTCAACTTGAGTTAGAATATGTAGTTGCTTTTGCTGTTTGTGATTTCCTGGGTTCTGATTTTTTCCATTGGTATTTCTAGGTGGCCTCGCATGTTCTAATGGGTCAGCCCAAAACGGCAGTTGTGCTTCCAACCATGCTTTCTCCGCTTGGAAAGGCTTGTGCAAGGATGGATCTTACTGCTGTGCATGATATCTTACTTAAAACAGGTTATAAAGATGAAGAGGGTGCAGAAAATGAGGTGAGGCAAAGCTACTCTTGGATTGTCTTTATGTTCCTGCCCAATGTTTAGATGGAAATCCTAGATAACAAAATTTTAGGTCATTTGTCTGAGTAAATAGTCAACACAGGATGATTAATTGTCTTTTGACTATTTACTCAGACAAATGTTGATCTTTTCTTCACAGACAAATGTTAATCATGCTTAAAGTATGTATTCCTCATTAGTACTCTCAGATATAAAATGTTGATCTTTTCTTCACAGATGATTAATTGTCTTTTGACTTGTTCTTGGTAACACTCTCCTGGGATTGATAACTATTATTGCAGTTATTATTATCTCCTACTATATAAGTTTGATTTGACAATATATGCTGTTTTATTTGTTCTTTTATTCACTATTTAAGACATATCTGTGGCGTTAGCAATCTTACATCATGATGTGGTTTTGTGAAATGTCGTCTTACCGTGAAGCTATCATTTCAAGAATGGACCCAACAAGTGCAAGAGATGTTGAATACAAAGAAATTCGGGGATATTGCATTTAGGGACAAGAATTTCAAGAATGCAATTGATTATTATTCGAAGGTATTTTTTGTTTTCTGTTTGTGATGAAAGGTATATACTTTTGTTTTCTAATTTTTATTTCCCTCTAATTGAAAACATCTTTCCTTTAATCATTCATTACAGGCATTATACACATTTTCCAATTTCTCATTTTTCTGTTTATATATATAGGTAGATAGATCAAGACGACTTTTTGTTGCTCAAACATTATGAATACTTATGTCTGTGTGTATGCGCCCACAAGTCGTAGCCAGAAACAGCTGTCTTGGGTATTTGTAAATTGTAAATCATAAATCATACATGTCAGTCAGTGTTTTGGGGATTTGGGCCTTAAGGTTTAAAATTAGTGAGAGTAAGCTCTCATTTCTCAATGATTTTCTCAGCCTCCTTTCCCGTGCTGGTAACTATGTCCTGAACACTAGCTAGCAACATGAGAACAAATCAGAAATCTAATGTTCTTGGATACCAACTTCTCAAAAAGTGAGCCTCGAATACCCACAAGATGCATGTGTGGAATTGATGTTTATATATATGTATGTGTGTATGTATATATATAGGGAGAACCTATGATAATATTTAAATATATATTATTTTGGGTTTACCACGTAGTTGAAAGAATCACCATTTCAATTTATATCTCTCTATGGATTTAATATTATATATATATATATATATATATATATATATATATATATATATATATATATATATATATATATATATATATATATATATTCAAAGATGCTCATAGAATTTCAAACTTGATGATCTGTGCAAGCAGCAAAGTACATGATAGGCCTAGAATGGAAAATGAGCTCACACAAGAATTTCAAGTAGTGATGGTAATAATTTATATAGGTATAATAACAATTTCTATCTGTCTGTATCGAATCGATGCACCATAATACAGAGAAAATTGAATGATGAAATGAAAAATAATTGGCATAAGAACTATATATTTTTTTAGAAGTATATTGCAATGATGCACTTCATTTCATCTGATACAGAGTAATTCTTCTCAATGCAACCTCATCTAAAAGATACTAGGGTCGATTGTATGGTTGTCTCTCAATACAGACAAGATGTCTGGTATATCAAGGTGTATCATCCAGCACTTCAAACCATATCATTTACCATTAATCATTGAGAGGGAAACAAAGGGTTATCAATGTAAGTAGTAGGTGCATCTGTTCTTCATAGTTCAAATTGATTAACCCTAAATGTTTGAGTTATTGTCAAAACTCAAAACTAGGGGTGTATTCGAGCTGAGCTGAGCTGAGCTGAGCTGAGCTGAGCTGAGCTGAGCTGAGCTGAGCTGAGCTGGGCTGGGCTGGGCTGGGCCAAGTTCAAGCTTGAATTTCCTGGCTGGAAGCTCGGCTTGGCTTGAAACATAAAAAAAATATTTATTTATTTTATTAAAAAAATATTATGGACAGTATATTAATATTAGAAGCATTTATTTATAATATTTTAAACATTAAAATATTATTATTGTATTATAAATATGTCAAGCCGAGCTGATCTCAAGCCGAACAGAGCCTCAATCAAGCCAAGCCGAATCAAGTTGGACCTCGCTTGAGCTCGGTTTGATTGTAAATTCGAGCTTGAAAAAAGCTTAGCTTGGCTTGGCTTGGCTTGATCAAGTCAAACAGCTTGGCTTGAACTCGGTTTGATTGAGCCGAGCCAAGCTGAGCCTTCAAGCTGGCTTGGCTTGAATACACCCCTACTCAAAACTATGATTTATCCTGTAATTAGGGTCCTTAGGGTCTCGAATATCAATTACTTCCCTAACTAGCAAATCATAGTAAAAGAAAAAAAAAATTGCTAGCCCCATCCTCCCTAGAATGCATTTCACCCTTTGTCTGGTAATAAGACCCACCCTACCCACCTCCAAAAAAGTGGCCTGCAAGTACAGGTCATATTTTTGTTGCTTTATTGCTACTGGGGGTGTTTGGATTGGATGTTTTTGGCCAAAAATCATTCTGGTAAAATTGGGTGTAGAAATTAATGGTCAAATAGTCATTTTTTCAAATAATAGTGTTCGGAGAATATGTAGGTGAGTCTCTCAACTTTGTATTCTCCAAACACTACTATTTGAAAAAACGATTATTTGATCATGAATTTCTACACTATCAATTTTATCAGAATTGATTTTTGGCCAAAAAAATCCAATCCAAAGGCCACCTACAAAAGTGGTGAGTGAAGAGGGAGAGAGTGGGCCTAGCACTCCCTAAGAAAAAAAGGGGGGGGGGGGGGGGGAGAAACAGAAAATATGCTAATAATTACCGAGTCAAACTTTTATTAAGAAAAACTACTGTAGTTTTTCTTTTTTCCTTAATTTTTGTTACTGGAAAAACAGTAGCTTGTTGAATGCCACAAAAATTTCAACCAACAATCTGAAACCTTATCTAAAACAGCATAAACATCACTAGTTTCCTCAGTTTAAAACTTAATATGCAGTATCCACTTACTGGAGTATCTCGCATAACAATCTGTTTGCATTCATTTGACAGTTCCTTCTCTGTTCAGCTTAGTGTGAAGTTTTGAAATCTTCCTGTACTTCATGAATTGCCCCAAATTTCCATGAGTTATTCGGTCCTATAAACATTTAATCATATCTCCTTTTCCAAACGCAGTTGGTAGTGATGATGTCTGTTCCTTCAGCTACCGTCTTTGCAAGGCGAGCCCTCTCCTACTTGATGAACAGCCAACCAGAACTTGCCCTGAGGGACGCCATGCAGGCTCAGGTGTGCATGCCAGAGTGGCCTACTGCCTTCTACTTGCAGGCTCTTGCCCTCTCTAAGCTTGGAATGGAAACGGATGCTCAAGACATGCTCAATGACGGAGCCGCCTTCGAATCAAAGAAGCAGAACAGCTGGCGCGTCTGAGTTTCAGATCTCATGGTGGACAATCCTATTCTTTGTCTCTGGCCAGTGCCACCATGATGCTCGAATAATGGAGGTGGGCTGAAGCTGTACTGGATTGAAGTTGATTTGTGGGTTAGAGTTATATTAACGACATGGTTTTCAGAGAGAGCAATGTATAAAGTATTCTTAAAAGATGGAAATAAATAGGTACAATGACTGCTTTAGCCTTCTCTACTTTGGTTGTCTTTTTGTCTTGGAGTAGTTATGGCCTGGGAAAATTGGCTATGAAACAAGCACTTTAACTGTACGTTTTCCTTGTATTGATAGGTGGAGCTTGAGAAGAGCTTTTGTGAAAATGGGAGGTTGCACCAGTCTGCCCTCTTTCCACAAGCAAATCTTTTTTTTAAAACCTAAAAAGGACCTATATTACCTTGAGAACTGGTGCAAATCATGACTTGCCTTTCCATTGTTTGTTTTTTAACTGTTAAAGGAGTAGAATGCCATGTGTTGCTATTACCTTGCGATTGAGGAAAAACTTTGAAACATCTTGCTACTTGGGAAAAACTTTGAATTGTGAGATTGGGCTAGCACGCCTTGTTTAATAGTCCGTTATTCAGGTTGCCTTTTTCTATGGGCCTCGAATTATGTCTGGCGAAGCCAGAAAGGGCTTGTCTCGGGGTTCCATAGAATAGGTGACAAATGGTGGAGAAGTCAAAACCATGGGGCCCATGATTTTGATTTCTCCACACATATTAAGACATGTGGTGATAAGTATATGAGAATAAGGGGGAGAGATCAAATGGGGAGAAGTCAAAATCATGGGGAGAAAATGGAATGACTTCTCCCCATATTTTGGCCAAGTCGCACAATGTATGGAACCCGAGACCATTTTCTGGCTTTGCCAGAGACAATTCAAGGCCTTTTCTATGGTAGTTCTCAGTTTGGCCTGTAATCTCTGGGTAGCCCTTTCCTAGGTTGCTCCCATTTCGAGGAGGGCAAAACCTGTATATGTAATGTGTGTATATATATATATATATATATATATATATATATATATATATATATATATATATATATATATAGGGTGAGTAAAGAAATATGAATCCTGTAATATATATATATATATATATATTTTTGGGTTAAGGTAATTAACAACACCATAAGGCGAAGCTACAGTCATGAGAAAGAAGACCCTAAATACCTTAGATACTTTATTTATAGACTAATATTTAAATCCTTACAATGAAAACCATATAAGATTAGACAAAATCCTAAAAAAATCTATTCTAAATAGCGCCACCAAATTTCTGTGGATCGTATTACGAGAACTTTAGTGGGATATGAGGAACTTAGTTCAGATCCATCAAGATCAAGTTCTGAGGTTCGAGTTGAGGCATTTGAGTGGGTCATTAAAATGATAATGAGGTTAGAGGCTTAGAACTCTATTTCAGGACTTGAGAGAAGTAACCAGAAACTCTAGGAGGGCCTTAGAAGTATCATTTGACCCACACGGAGTGGCGCGGTTGTTCAAAGGCAATGGGATGCTACCATTGATCCTAAGTTCGAGCTCGAGCCTGCCCCTATCCTTGGTCTTTCCTGATGTGTGTGATTTGTGAGATATTGCACTCTTTCTCCGAGATTAAGCCCGATCAGACTGGGTGAGGGACATCCAGTGTCTTAAAAAAAAAAAAAAAAAAAAAACAGAATTGGGTAAAGAGCGACTCAAGGAAAGTAAGGGGTGGACATCGTGGTAAGTAATGCTGTTAAGCTTCGTAACCCAAACCTCATAACCTGCTACTTACTCCCGCTATCAAACCTAGCTCTTGCTCTCAAACCCTGTTCTCACCTTAAGAGCTCGATTTCAACTTTTGTAAGCCTCGCTCTCATCTAGAGAGTGCGATTTTTGTGTAAAATTTTATTTTTATTCTAACTTTTCATGTTAAGTGAGGTATGTTTTGTTATTTTTCTTTGTACGGTAGAAGATTCAACAAATCATTGATGATCTTGTAATTGAATTCAGAATGATACATTTAATATATCAATACTCATCTTATTTGTTGGGACTATAAATTTGAATGATGAACCGGCGTTCTGGAAGGGCTATCGACCCTATCCTAAATTAAAATTTGATGCTCTCGCTCCTGCTCCTGCTCCTGCTCCCACTCCCCGCTTTGATTACTTAAGTGTTAAGCCTAATCTTATGGAATATTTTAGGAACGGGTCATCTCATCGGAGATTGGATATTTAGCAAAGCAAATAGTTAGATTAAAAAGACCGGCAATCCTTGGTGTCTCTTAAAAACCAAATTAGACCACATCTGACCGCATTGTGGAAATCTTTCCCCTTCGAAAGAAACCAAATCCTCTACGGCAAATCCGGTTCACCCTGAGGTTGCCACCGTTTAACACCCCCTCACCCTTAGGGTTCACCCACCCATCCTTGTTTTTAGAATTTTTTTTTTTTTTTTTTTAATAATATCAAACTTTTCGAAATTTCGGCGATTTTGAAGATTCCTGTCCGTTGGGTACTGAAATTATCGGGATTTCAAACTTGGAATCCACAAATGAGCTTCGGACAGGCACTCAATATAAGAAAGAGAAACGGAAGAGAGAGATCCTAACAACCAGTCGCAACACTTCTTTGGTATGATATCGATTTATCTTGATTTTTTTTTTAATTTTTGTAATTTTAATTTCTCTGAAATTTTCTCGATCGATCTGACTTTCTATATTTTAGATTATCTGCGGTTATTAGATATTCTTTCAATCGTGTTGAGATTAGGGTTTCCATGATTGACGATCTAGTCTTGCTTGAATGCCTCATATGTAATTCAGTTGTAGCTCGATTGACTTGGTTTTGGCCTGTTAGGGTTTTATAGCATGGCTTTGCACTTGAATTGGACACGACAAAATTGGGAATTAAAATGAGAAGGGAAAATATTTGGGTGTCATGGTGATTTCATATTGGAATCTGTGAAATGTTTTAATCAAACAAGAGTAGAAGAAATCTTACAAGGATTCTTTAGAGGCTTGACTCGTTTTATATTCAAAATCAAACTTTAGGAAATTTGAGATTTATTGCCTATTTTGTAGGATCCTTGAATCATTTTCCGCAAAAGGGAATAGAACGTATGCTCTGTGGCCTCTCAATCAGATACCTTAGGCTTTTGGGATTTCAAATTATATTATACTCACAGTCTTTGACTGAATTGCTTTGATTTGAATGTCACCATGCACCACATTTTCGCTTCCAAAATTGTAACTTGAATAGATTATAGATTTAAACAAGATAAAATTAGACCACGCTTAAGTTAAGATTCAGATGGATCTTAACTACATTGATCCCTTCTCGATCCGCTTAACTCTTCGATTGCTGCTAATGTTCGATGTCTTTGTTGATACTTGGTACAGTTCAATGTAGGCAAGTCGTGGCTTGGGAGTATAGTTACCAAGTTGGAGTTGAGGAATTATTCTTCTAGAATTTTTTGTGTGGAAAAAATCAATAAAATTTGAAAAGAAATCAGGAAAATGTCGGGCAAGATATGAAAACAAGATTAATAATTATAAACAAATTTATTTTATTTATTAGATATTTGTTCGTGACTTTTCAAAAAGTTATTAATAATTCGTGAATTAATCGTTCGACGAAAAAGTTGCATATTATTCGGGACTTTTTAAAAAAGTCTGAGGACTTTGTTGCTATAAGAGGAGATGCCTAGCGGACCGATTTTTTTTTCCCTAAAATCATAAAAGTTTAATAGTTTCATATTGAAAATAGAGATTAATAATTGAAAATTAATAATTGGTGTCTGGCTACAACTGCAACTACCAAACTTGGGAATGCTACTACATCAGACTTTTTTTTTAAATGGAGTCAACTTATCTTTGATGACTCCTGATTCTCTCTTTCTAAGTATATAGTGAAGAAATAATCCTCATTTTCTCATGTAAATATTTAACTTTCTCTATCAATACAATTCTTGTTATTTATTAAAAAAAGTATATAAGAGATGCATTTTGAATGAAGGAATGGAGGAATGACACGCGTTGGCGGTGGTACATCTTAATTTGATACATGCCAAATACCATTTAAACTATGCTCATAATCACATGACATAAAATAACACTAGATATCATAAAAATGCAAGTATGCTGATGAAGTCTGATATGGTAAAATGAAATACATAAACTATAATTTGTTCCCAAGTCTCAACAATACAAGCATATATTACTAATAATAACATTAAGTTTAAGGACCTCAGAGAACTTTTGTCTTTAGGAGAAGATTATAGAGCCCTCAACTGTCTCAGTCCTCTTCATCTTTAATCTACAGCTGCTATCTTCGATGGTGACTAAGATGCTCTCTCAATGTGTTCGTAGCTTCTTGAGGACATGATCGCCATGAGCCCACGTTAGGAATTAGGATACTCACCGGCTAAATGTTTCTTCAACCGGATTAGGTTAATCCACCGCCTCTTAACTTGACTTCTCAATATTTGCATTTCATCCTTGATCAGTTCCCGTAATAAGGTTGACATGTTGCCATCCAATATCATTTGACCTAAATCTTGGTAATTGAGCCATGTGTGTTACATAACCCGTGACATGTACAAGGTTTGTGTGATTTTACAACTTGATTCAAAATATAATATTGCTCAGCTATTATACATTTATGCTATAGCTCATTTTTTATATTGTAACTTATTGTATAATTTCATATTATTGTTTTCTTCCGATACTACTTTTGTAATTCGTAATTTCTATATAGCTCACTTAATGAAAATAAAATAACCTGTGAGCCTGTGACAAGCTAGTATACTTTAGAGTTTAGAATACATGTCAATGTATTACTATTTAATCTGATTTTTCTAAGAAAATATAAATTTTAATGACATTATTTATTAGATAATTAAACCTAATACATATATAAAATATTAATAAGTAAACTAAACGATATGTATAATACTATGAGTTTCTATTTCCTTGTTTCGGCCTAATTATCAAAGTTTTGCATGAGTTTTATAACATTGATGATATACTTTCTATTTTGCCTCCATATGTATTTGTCTTTCCACAATCACCAATTTTTAATCTTGGGTGTTGAAACTCTTTGCAATAGCAAATCCTAACCCCCCCTATTATATGTTTTGTTTTGCTTTGGGTATTTTTTTTTGTAACAATGTTAAAAGAACCTTGATGGTAAAGGTTTTCTGAATATGGAAACAGAGGAGGGAGGGAGAATTTATCAGCTGCATACTTGATCATTGCCACATTAAGATCCTTATACTTCTGGGTTTTGACGATTTACCATAGCCATTATGTAATAAAATTAAGGGGTTCCTAATGGTTTTGATACTTGGATTGGAAAAATGTTGGCATAAGTGGAGGAAGCAAAAATAGTTTGGGGTTAGCCAAAAGTAAATGTAAGGCTTTCCAAAATTTGGGGGCTTTGTATATTATCATGTTTGGGGTCAGCCAAAAGAAAAAATAGCTTGCTATGCCTTTCTTAACTAATCATCTAGTATCATCATCATAATCAATGCTTTATCCCAAAATACTTGGGGTCGGCAACTTGATCCTTGTTCTTCCATTCCGCTCTATTAAAGGGGTCATAACTTCTGTTAAATCGTGTCTTATCTAATCTGTCTTCACTATCTCCATTATCTTTTTTGGCCTTTCCCTCCCCCTTTAGATCCTTCAACTTGCATGAATTCACTCCTTAATTGAACCATGAATGTTCTTCGTTTAATGTGTCCAAACTATTTCAACCGATTCTCTTATTTTATCACTAATTGGAGCCACTCCCAGATTCTATCGAATGCGCTCTTTCCTTGTATTTTCACTTATCCATCTTAACATCTTCATCTCGGCTACACTAATTCGATTGATATGTTGTTTCTTAGTAGCCCAACATTCTGCTCCATAAAGCTTAGCTGATCTTATCGTTGCCCTATACAAATTTTCTTTTAGTTTGATTAGAATGCGTGTCACTTAGTACTCTGGCAGCAAATCTCAACTTTAGCCAGCCAACTCTAATTCTAAGGGTGACATCCTCCTCTATCTGTCGATCCGTAGGGATAATTGAGTCGAGATACTGGAACTAGCTGAGATACCAGAACTGATCGCTTTGGGTATATATTAGCCATATGTCTTACATCTTTACTATTGTCTCCAGCCTATTAGTGTTATTATTAAAATCGCATTTCATATATTCTGTTTTAGTCCAACTTATTTTAAAACTCTTAAACTCCCTCCATAATTCTAATTTTTTATTTACTCTCTTTTTATTTTCATATTTAATACCAGGTCATCTACAAATAACATTCACCAATGGACCTCATTTTGAATATGAGCAGTCAATTCATTTATAACTAATGTAAAAAGGTACTTATAGCTACTTAATGGGTCATACATGACGATATAAGTCAACGCTTTAACAAAACACTCAGTTCACGGTCCTCTATTGTGCAAGATGGAGTCAATTATACAACTTGCAGTAGTGCACGCTTACTAGTTTTGGGGCACCCTAATCCTAAAAAGTGCTAGACCCACTTATGTTCTTATCGAAACAAAAATAAAAAAATAGAACACATTTTACTACCTGACTGAGTAGCTGTGAAGGAAGTCTAAATTGAATTTAACTTCTGACTCTTGTGAGGTGCAAGTTGAGTGCCTACTATTCTGTGTAGTGGACTACTTTAAATTGAGTTTATCTACTGGCTCATATGATATGAGACATGACTTAAGTTTATTTTGAAGTAATGCTTAAATGGATTGCTCCCGCTGCACTCATGTTTGAACTCTGAAAGTTCAACTATTGGTAATTCCATGGTATTTCTGTATTTCTTGTCATGCTACACATTTCTCAAATAGTATAACAGGTTGTTTGTAACTTGTAGGAATCGTTTTATGGATATCAAAGCACCTGGAGAGGAGGTTTCTCAACAGCTGACGCGAGAGTCACTTATTGCTATCTCTCAGTTTGTGCCAGATAAGATTCTTGATTTGGAACTCTTGACTGAAAATTTAAGCAGTACAGATGTGGTTCAGGTGATAGACAGTGACGGAGACAAAAAGTATAGGTCTAAGCTGATCTCAATCTCCTACATGCAGTCTCCAGATATTAAAACCTTGCCACCTACTTTGGAAAACCTTGAGGGGTAGCTAGGACAGAGGGTCAAGTGTCATGAAAACTTCTTGTAATAAAATTCCATGGTTTGTTGGGTTATAGAATTACTACTGAGTGCATGATTTTATACTATGTTTAGCTAATTTCATATATGCTTCTGTTGATGTCAACATAAACTAAGAAAGACATGCATAGATGTATGGTCCGATCTGATTACATTGAGAAAGCTTTCTTGGGGACAATGAATGGAAACAGGTCTCAGTTTCTGCTTTCTATTTACTCTTCCTATATCATATGATTGTTTTTTACAGAAACTACTTGGATTTGCAAAGTTTTTGGTAGAAATGATAATATTATCCTATCTATGTTTCTTAGATTCTTACAGCTATTATTACCTGTTAGTCAATCAGTGGGAGGTTTTTCTTCTTCCTACACGGGATTTCTTTGAGTTTCCATACTGGTTATGGAATGGTCAACTGTAGAGTGGATAGTTGTCCGCACTCTGTAGTTAAAAAAAAAAAAGGGTTTCCGGATGAGATGGAATGGAACAGACAGAAACCCTCATGCATCACAGCCTTACTTTTTGCAGGAGGTGAATGTCCTGAAAGTACTCAGTGGGGGTTCCAGCTTCTGCTATAAGTATGGGAGGTTATTGAACAAAATGTTCGTGAATTACTCGATCTCGGCTCGGTAAAAGCGCATGCATCATTCGTTTATTTAGTAAACGAACCGAGCTTGAACACACCCCTACTCGGCTCGACAAAAGCTCGGTTCGTTAAGGTGAGTATGGTGGGTGGGTGGGTGTGGGTAAGTGTGCTGTGTGTGGGTGTGACCGTGACCGTGTGTGGGTGCTGGGTGTGGCCGTGTGGGTGTGTGGGGGTGTGTCACACACACCGTAATGCCTTGGCCCTTGGGCCTTTTGTGGTGTTCTTTTTTAACCAAAAACAAAAGTGTGATGTGGGACCAGTTATAGTCCCACATCGGTTAAAAGTCATGTAGTGTGTGAAGGTGTGGCTATAAAACAAATCTTGAGAATATAAAGAGGAACAAACGAGTTGGCTTGACTAGATGAGAAAGACGCCATAGATCGAACTCGGCTCGGCCCGAGCTCGAGCCTAATTGTCACGCCCCAAAATACCCCCTAGAAGTTTTGGGTACTTTGGATTATGACTTGACCTGACTTGTCAAACCATCCTGTAATTAACAAGGCATGCTACAACGGAAATATACATAATTGAAATATTCCAAGACATACTAAAGTTATATACATGCACCTAAAGTAAATAGTAAACATACTTGCTCAGTTTCCCCTCATTTCCTCACAAGGCCAGACATCCAACTCTCTCGCCTCCACCTGAGATTCTATATACTGCTCTTCTTCGTTGTAATCTTTCTCAACCCATGACCTGAAATCGCAATTATCAAAGCCAATACCTGCCGATGTAAAATGTACGGCTGAGTATGGAATACTCCGCGAGTACAAACCAATAACTAACAATGGATAATAAACACGACATAGCTTACATGGAAAGTAAAACAATATAGTCATGATGCATGCATGAACTTAATACTTTAACATTTCTTTTCATGCCATTTTAAAACATACTTGTTGATGCATAACTCATGGTTCTTGTCGTGTACATGTTTGTAAAATCCTGCAGTATTGATCTTGTTCTTGTTTTGCGTGAATCATGATATTATCCTTGCATTCATTGGCTTGTTCTTGTTCTTTCTTGAACTCTCTTCGATACATGCTTGTGAGCCGGGAGTTAGAGCCTTGACTTGGTAACTGCTATGCTTGACCGTTATAGTATAATATATATATATATATATATATATATATATATATATATATATATATAATTTCAATGTCCCCAACTCCATTGAACCAGCCCTTGTGTTTGACATTATCATTGTTTTTGATCCTTGAAAGCCTACTAAACTAGATTTAGACATGATCCTTGGAGCCTAAAACTAAGATCTTAGACTTGTCTTGCATAAACCATTTTCATTTCTTTCAAATTCATGCTAACACTTGAATAAATATGTCTTCTTAAAACTGAAATTGAAATCATGACATGCATGCATGAGCAATCATGAAGTCTAAACAATAGAGCATATTTAATTATCATGCTTCAATACCAAGTAATAATAGTCATGATATTAGAATCTCATTACATATATCTATCTATAAAGTATGCTAGTAAAGTGTGCTTACAATTATATCTACAAAGTTAGTTAGTAGAATGTACTTACCTGATTATTTAGTGCTTTGGAAACACCTTTATAGAGAGTTTTGGATTTCGGGAGCAAGAAGGAACTCCTTCTCAGTCGATAAACACCAACCCAAGCCTTAGCCAACACCCTCTTGTTTCTCCATACTTTTTCCTTTAAAAAGAACAAATGACCATCTTTAAAAATTCCTTTTCCAAATTGTTTATTTAATTTCTTTTATACTCTAGGGTCCTTTATGTAGCTTATGCTCTTAATTTATGATTTGCCAAGTGTGGATCCACATTTAGCATATTATGTGATTCCTAGCAGACAGACCCTTTAAAATATTGCTCTAAAATTGATAAGACCTAGTTTCCTGAAAACGAGACTCACTATGCTTAAATTTCATAATACATAAGATTACTAAATCATTTGGGAAGTCAACCAAATAAAGCAGGGGACAGAGAACTGGTTACATATGCATTACTGCTTGGTCTGATCTTTAATTTGGATTCCTACAGCTAGTTCAAAATGAACAGATTTGTAGAAACTGGATGTGTATGCTAAAACACATGAGATTAAGATATAATCCAAGATTTACTTCCAAAATACACCTAAATTATGGAGATCGTGAAACTTTCCCATCCTCCTCAAGTTGAAATCATCCCTTACATATCAATTTGATACTTCAAGGTCCTAACGTCCAATAATCATGGTTCAATTCAAGATGACATATTCCTAACCCTATCTTGAACCACAATAATCTATGACATAGAAAATTCGAGAGAAGATGAGAGATTTATACCCTCTAGATGAAAATATGTCTCTGAGGTTGAAAATGACGCTGGAAACGGATTCAGAGAGCAGAAATTAGCTAGGGTAGTGAGCCTTCTTCTCAAGAACACCTTCTCTTTCTTTGTTTTTCCCTTTCTTCCCTTTTCTTTCTCTCTTTACTTTCCTTTCCTTTTCCTTTCCCTTCCTTTCCCTTTTCCCTTTCTTCTCTTCTCTTCTCTTCTCTACGTAAGCTTGCTGCTACTGTTACTGTGTTGTACAACAGTAACTCTAACTTGCTGCTACTGTTACTGTTATTGTGCTGTACAATAGTAACTCTAATGTTCATATTCTCCACAACGTACAGCAGAGCTAACTTTAAAGCTGAGTCAGTTGGGTGGTTTCACCTCCACCCAACACATGTCTTTACACGTATCTTATTTATACTATAACCCTTCTACTTAATACTATATTATACTTAAGTCCTTAAATCCCAATTAGTTATTATTAGCCTCTTTAAACACTAATTTGTTCATTAGTTACTTACTACTTGTAATTAAGAATACAAAGTAACCTTATTAGACTTCTTTAACTTACCTTAATTACAATTTAACCCTCCCTCTTAACATTTATTATGCTTAAACCCTTAATCTCAAAATAAAGTATAATTAACATCCTAATCACTGATTAATCAATTAATTACTCACTAATCATAATTAGTAATAAAAAATAATATATATATATTTTTTATCTCTCCAAACCATTCTCTACATTAGACGAGTCATTTCTATTAATGTCAGATTTTAGAAATTCTGCCCTGATTGATCGAGATTATGATCTGAAGTCTAATTTCTTAGGGTCACCCCTTCCATGTCTATATGAGATATAATATTAACTCATATATTTACTACCTTTAGGTACTAATAACACATTTTCTTGGTAAGCAGAAGTCGGGTCCCTACATTATCCCCTCCTTATAAAAATTTCGTCCTCGAAATTAAGACAACACAAACAAATAACAAAAAGACAGTTCATTCATTTCATTTTACTATATACAATACCCACACCGGGTACCATAACAAACAAAATACATTATAGTATACCAAACATCTCGTACACTGTATATATTACACATTGTCTTTACAAGTCTAACTCATAACTTTCTATTGGGTAGTGTTTCCCTAACTACTTTTCTTGCTGGTGCCACGGGTTCCATCCTGAAGATCTAACATTAGGTTTCCATCCCGAGGGTCCAACATTAGAGCTAGAAGATGACATTGCTTTCACTGGTTCAGATGAGTCTAACTCCTCTCTTGACAAGTTTATGTTTGCAGAAGCAGGTGGCCATTCCGCGCTATTTTCAGCAACAAGATCAGCCAAAACTTTCTCATAGCTCATAGGATTTGTTTCAATCTCTAACACTTGTTGCAAAATCTTCATTCGAGTCTGTAAACGATGATGCACTATCGATTTCTGCTGCTCAGGGGGATAACACGACCATCTTTCACTTACAACTCGAGCCTCTTGCGATACTATTCTTGTGGCATCCCTTATTACAGCTTGCTCGTATTCATCTCTATCCTTTGACATCACTCCTGTAAGCCCGAATTTGAATCCTCCCCAACTATGTCTACTACTCATTGTAAATACCTGCCAAGACTCGGAACATTAGTCTAATTAAACTCATGATTAAGACACTATCCAACAACTTAGAGTTCTAATAGAAAATTCTAAGGGAAGTCCAACAATGCGCTAGGTACTTATTAAATGCAAGTGCCTAAGAGTATCATTCACTAAGTGTATGAAACAATGTTTACCATAAAACATAAGTTCGACCTAAGAGCTATCCTCAAGTCAACTTATCCCTAGCAAAACGAACTTCAATTGAGTTAAACCTTAGCGAACCAAAAGCCTTGGCTCTGACCTGAGAGATTTTGCTAGCAAATCATGAGTAGCCTAGTAATTAAGTGCTTTGAAAGTATACAAGTCAATGACACATTATATACGTATATAAACACACCATACATATATATCACTCAATTTATGTGACAACAATAAGCTCGACGTAGTTATTAATCCTTTGTAATGATGATAATATAGGTGATATAAGCGGTGGGAAGTGAAGTGGAGAAAGAATAGGTGTTGAGCAGAGATGAGGCGGTGGAGAAAGAAGGAAGCAATGGCTTAACACGTGGAGATGATAAAGCATGGAGGGATGCAGACGTAATGTTGCTATGACAATGATATGCGGTGTTATTGGCAGGAGTCAGGACACTCAGATCCATGAGGTATGTCAGATCGAAGTGTGCTTAGCACCAGTGAGGGAAAGAGATAAACAGTCCACGTGTCAGTGGATTCTCAGTCTTGGTTTAACGGAAGAGAATATGAGAGAAGAAGGCGGTGGATGAAAATTAGGGGTATTAGAGGAACAAATCCCTCTAACACTCGATGAAACCATTTGTCTCTGAGTGATAGTGATGAACATGTCATTGCTATACTCTTTCTGTAGTGGCGTTTGTTTCGAGAAAAGATAAGGTAAGGAAAACAGAGAAGTCGGCTGTTATGGCGATCGGGGTAGTTATGGAATAACAGTGATCATTATCTTCATAGTCATATTAACAGACAACTAGATTCCTAGCGTAACTAAATTTTCTCATTGTCGAATAAGTATTAACCGGTTCAGACTAGACTCACTAATTAGCCTATGTTGGAATACAACTCCCAATACGGACCTAATGCCTTTGCTCTGATACCACCTCTGTCACGCCTCAAAATACCCCCTAGAAGTTTTGGGTACTTTGGATTATGACTTGACTTGACTTGTCAAACCATCCTGTAATTAACAAGGCATGCTACAACGGATATATACCTAATTGAAATATTCCAAGACATACTAAAGTTATATACATGCACCTAAAGTAAATAGTAAACATACTTGCTCAGTTTCCCCTGATTTCCTCACAAGGCCAGACATCCAACTCTCTCGCCTCCACTTGAGATTCTATACACTACTCTTCTTCGCCGTAATCTTTTTTAACAACCCATGATCTGGAATCGCAATTATCAAAGCCAATACCTGCCGACGCAAAATGTACGGCGGAATATGGAATACTCCGCGAGTACATACCAATAGCTAACAATGGATAATAAACATGACATAGCTTACATGGAAAGTAAAACAATATAGTCATGATGCATGCATGAACTTAATACTTAAACATTTTTTTTCATGCCATTTTAAAACATACTTGTTGATGCATAACTCATGGTTCTTGTTGTGTACATGTTTGTAAAATCCTACAGTATTAATCTTGTTCTTGTCTTGCGTGAATCATGATATTATCCTTGCTTTCACTGGCTTATTCTTGTTCTTTCTTGAACTCTCTTCGATACATGCTTGTGAGCCGGGAGTTAGAGCCTTGACTTGGTAACGGCCATGCTTGACCGTTATTGTATAATATATATATATATGTATATATATATATATATATATACATATATATATATATATATATATATATATATAATTTCAATGTTCCCAACTCCGTTGAACCAGCCCTTGTGTTTGGCATTATCATTGCTTTTGATCCTTGAAAGCCTACTAAACTAGATTTAGACATAATCCTTGGAGCCTAAAACTAAGATCTTAGACTTGTCTTGCATAAACCATTTTCGTTTCTTTCAAATTCATGCTAACACTTGTATAAATATGTCTTCTAAAAACTGAAATTGAAATCATGACATGTCGAGGGGCTGCCCTTACTCCATTCCTTTCAGGAATGTCGGGCAGATAACGACTCAGATTCTCCTTCATTGTTACTTGTCTGTTTTCTCCTTTCTGATAGCTCATAACAAGAATAAAATGGGAAGCTAAAGCTATTCATTCTATAGCTCCGAACTGTCTTAGCTACTAATACTAGCTCATATGAAAGGGTCTGCCCTTACTCTATTCCCTATTCGGAAATAGCGGGCAGTAAAACAGAAGGGGATTCTCCTTTGTTGTGCATGAGCAATCATGAAGTCTAAACAATAGAGCATACTTAATTATCATGCTTCAATACCAAGTAATAATAGTCATGAAATTAGAATCTCATTGCATATTTCCATCTACAAAGTATGCTAGTAAAATGTACTTACAATTATATCTACAAAGTTAGTTAGTAGAATGTACTTACCTGATTATTTAGTGCTTTGGAAACACCTTTATAGCGAGATCTGGATTTCGGGAGCAAGAAAGAACTCCTTCTCAGTTGATAAACACCAACCCAAGCCTTAGCCAACACCCTCTTGTTTCTCCATACTTTTTCTTTTAAAAAGAACAAATGACCATCTTTAGAAATTCATTTTCCAAATTGTTTATTTAATTTCTTTTATACTCTAGGATCCTTTACGTAACTTATGCTCTTAATTTATGATTTGTCAAGTGTGGATCCACATTTAGCATATTATGTGATTCCTGGCAGACAGACCCTCTAAAATATTGCTCTAAAATTGATAAGACCTAGTTTCCTGAAAACGAGACTCACTTTGCTTAAATTTCATAATTCATAGGATTACTAAATCATTTGGGAAGTCAACCAAATAAAGCAGGGGACAGAGAACTGGTTACATATGCATAACTCCTTGGTCTGATCCTTAATTTGGATTCCTACAGCTGGTTCGAAATGAACAGATTTGCAAACTGGACGTGTATGCTAAAACACATGAGATTAAGATATAATCCAAGATTTACTTCCAAAATACACCTAAATCATGGAGATCGTGAAACTTTTCCATCCTCCTCAAGTTGAAATCATCCCTCACATATCAATTTCATACTTCAAGGTCGTAACGTCCAATAAATCATGGTTCAATTCAAGATGACATATTCCTAACTCTATCTTGAACCATAATAATCTTTGACATGGCATATTAGAGAGAAGATGAGAGATTTATACCCTCTAGATGAAAATATGTCTCTGAGGTTGAAAATGACGCCGGAAACGGATTCAGAGAGCAGAAATTAGCTAGGGTAGTGAGCCTTCTTCTCAAGAACACCTTCTCTTTCTTTCTTTTACCCTTTCTTTCCTTTTTCTTCTCTCTTTCCTTTCCTTTTCTTTTCCTTTTCCTTCCTTTCCCTTTTCCCTTTCTTCTCTTCTCTTCTCTACGTAAGCTTGCTGCTACTGTTACTGTGCTGTACAACAATAACTCTAATGTTCATATTCTCCACAACGTACAGCAAAGCTAACTTTAAAGCTGAGTCAGTTGGGTGGTTTCACCTCCACCCAACACATGTCTTTACACATATCTTATTGATACTATAACCCTTCTACTTAATACTATATTATACTTAAGTCCTTAAATCCCAATTAGTTATTATTAGCCTCTTTAAACACTAATTTGTTCATTAGTTACTTACTACTTGTAATTAAGAATACAAAGTAACCTTATTAGACTTCTTTAACTTACCTTAATTACAATTTAACCCTCCCTCTTAACATTTATTATACTTAAACCCTTAATCTCAAAATAAAGTATAATTAACATCCTAATCACTGATTAAACAATTAATTACTCACTAATCATAAATTAGTAATAAAAAATTATATATATATATATATATATTTTTTTTTTTTATCTCTCCAAACCATTCTCTACATTAGACGGGTCATTTATGTTAATGTCAAATTTTAGAAATTCTGCCTTGATTGATCGAGATTTTGATCTGAAATCTAATTTCTTAGGGTCACCCCTTCCATGTCTATATGAGATATAATATTAACTCATATATTTACTACCTTTAGGTACGAATAACACATTTTCTTTGTAAGCAGAAGTCGGGTCCCTACACTAATGATCTATAATATAAAATTAATTTTTTCTAAAAAAAAATTATTCTTTTTTAAAATGTTATTGAGGCAAATCGAATTGGTGAGTGGCCAACTCGGTTGTTCTTTCTCATCTAGTCGACCGAGCCGAGAAGGGGAGCCAAATAGGTGGGTGGCGTCTTTCTCATCTAGTCAAGCCAACTCGATTGTTCCTCTTTACATTCTCAAGATTTCTTTTATAGCCACACCTTCACACACTACATGACTTTTAACCGATGTGGGACTATAATTGGTCCCTCATCATACTTTTGTTTTTGGTTAAAAAAGAACACCACAAAAGGGCCAAGGCATTATCGTGTGTGTGAAACACCCCACACGACCACACCCAGCACCCACACACGGTCACGGTCACACCCACCCACCCACCCACCCACTATACTCACCTTAACGATCGAGCTTTTGTCGAGCCAAGTAGGGGTGTGTTCAAACTCAGCTCGTTTACTAAACGAGCTACAAAATAGTGTTCAAGCTTGGCTCGTTTACTAAATAAACGAACGATACACGAGCTTTAGCCGAGCCCGAGTAGCAGTGTTACCTAGGTATTTCAGTTTTCCCAAATTTTGCCGTGCCTACACTTGGACACGACACAACACTCCATGGCAAGACACGACACTCCTTGGTATGATTAGGCACATGGTGCTTCAAATATGTCGTGCCATTTTAAAAATACAATTGTAAGAAAATTTTTGTCAAATTGTGTTGCTTTTTTGGAAACATAGACGAAATTTTCCTAGGTGAGCATCGGTAATAACAAAAATCAATATGTACGTCTCTCTTCTCCTCTCTCTTGTTGCTCATTTCTACTCTTTATATGAGAATTTTTTTATAACTTAAGTATATATTTTTTTTAAAAAAAATTGGGGACTGGTGATCCCCCTCTTTTTATTATTATTGTTATTTAAAAATATTGAGTTATAATATATATATATATATACCTAATCACTTAAAAAAAGTTATACGTCTGTGCCGCCCTATTGGGATTTTTAGAGCTTGCCGTGCCCAACACCCCTAGACACTTGGACACTTGGCACCCGTACCACGTGCCTAGGTAATACTGCCGAGTAGTTCACGAACATTTTGTTCAATAACCACCCCTAGCTGACCTATAGCTGTGTTCACACTACCATCATGCATTCAAATAGTCAGGTAATTATTGTAGTTGATGTACTAATGTCTGTATTTTGGTGATCAAAATCACAAAAATGATATGACTATCTCAAGGTTAACTTGTGATGAATAGTTGCATCCCTGCATTCTCAACAACCAAATGTAGGATTGGTTGGTTGAGAGATGTTTTTAGAAAGTTTAGTAGATAGGTAACAGGTATCATTGTGATGCATTATTGGGGAAACATATACCTGTCAGTCACATTTTTTTCAGATGGAGGATCCATGCCTGTGCATGGGAGTTGCATGTATGACATTGTCAACCCAACTGGATGTATCTGATACTTTCTGGAAATTTCTAGACTTACTGAACTTTTGATATCTCTTGGCTGATTAAACATTAGATTTCCTTGTTTTTTCATACCTGATTTTTGGTTGCTGTTACATGCTGACAGTGCTGCAATATAGCAGGTTGATGAACACATACATCTCTCATTGCTAAATGATGCAAATGAAGGATGTACCATGAAGAGAGGGAAGCTAAATAATGCACCCAGTTACAAGGATTTCCCACTAACAACATCCCTTACCAAAGAGTGGTACTCATTACTGGCAAAAATTTCAATAAAATTTTCATTCGGATTATAATCATATACTGAGTCAATCACTCTGACGTGACTAGCTGAGTCTTCTGGTGCTTAACACGTCAAGTTCCTCTTTTGAACTGGCTTTAATTGGCTTTCAAACAGAACTACAAACTCGTTTTCCTTTTTTACTTTTCTTTTATGGAATGGGAAGAGTCCCTACATCTTTACTTTCTTCTCTTCAGATGTCCCCCTTTTGGGGAGGGATGGGGACAGACCAAACTTGTAGAACTCAAGTTATTTATCATAAATGTATGATCTCTTGTGCTGTGAGTTGGATGTCAACTATCTTTATCTTTTAATTTCAACTTTTGGACAGGAAGTAGTGGTGAAGAATTAGTTTGGTCGGCTTAAAATATACTGAATCTCCATCTCCTATGTCATCTTCCATGTGAACAACCCTTATCACAACTTTCATGTCATACTTATCCTGGGGTGGAGCTTGTAGTTTTTTATTGGGTGATGTTGTGTTCTGTAGGTATCTTTCCAGCTTACCTACCTAGGAAGAAACAAGAAGTCTATGGTAACTCATCATCTTCTTTTCTATATTACGATAGTATTCTTTTTCTAACCTGTCCAACTCCTAACAATAAGTTTTGTTCTATTTGGAAGATTATTCAATAGAAATATGTAAGAATGAAAACAAGAACTCAGACTGGTAAATCTGAGTTTGAGCATGGAACAGTCTTTTCAGTTGGACCCTTTTATATTTTATGTTTTTTAATGTTAATTTACATTTCCTGAAATTGTTTGGAAGCAAACTTCTAAGTTCTAACTGCTGCATATGAATAAGCCTAAGAACTCTAGCCCCGCCATCTTCTCGGATCAAGACACTCGAAAACAAATATGTTCATCATTCTGACTTTTATGCTTATTCTTCTTACCTGTCAGAATTTTAGCTCTAGATAAGAAGCTAAGATCCTCTAGTCAATTTGTTTGGGTTATCAGCTATGCCACTCAAATATATAGCCTTTTGATAATTGATGAGTTAGTTGACAATGGATGGCCCACCTGTTAAAATCGCGAACTGTTGACATGTATGATTTCCCAATTCATTCGATTGTGAATTTGCTTTACTTTCTAAACTGCACTCATTTGTTAGCTAATCTATTCATGTGCCTTTAACATATGATCCTGAAATTTCCAAATGCAGTATATTTAATATTGTAAACTGATGCCTTTCACTCATTACGATTGAAACTTCGAACACTAATTGAGACCACACATTTTAATTCACGATCACTTGTGCGTTTACTACTGATGTAGTTCAAAGAATAATTTCTTTTCTTTTGAGTAAGCTCTTTAAAGCTATCATCTTGAGCTGGTAATGCAGATTATTATTATTATTATTATTATTATTATTTTTGTAGATTGAGCTTTGGGGTCGGCCTAGCTGTAACAGTTCAGTCTGGTTCTTCTTTCCACCTCCATATGATGGACTGGGGAATCAAAAAAATTAGTTGTTCATGAAGTTAAATTAGCTTTTTCGTCGTTCTTTATTTGCATTATCTTGGCCTTTTAGTAGGTGCCTATTTTATGTGGACTTCCACATATTTATATTACATTTTGTTATGGGATCAATTTTTTTCTACCCCAGACTCAGAGAGTAATCAGAGAAAAAAGGAGGAGATCGTTCATGTGTGGTTAGAGATCCAGGGGTTTTAGGATAAGACAGTTGGAGCAACACCCACAGATTTCATACATGAACAGGATTAGCAAGAAGGAAGCCATCTCTATGTTGCTACTTTAGGTCACATTAGAGATGCAATTTCTAAGGTCCTTTTGAATTGGTGATGTCCCTATTTAACACTCCTTTAACATCACCCAGAATGCGCCAACAAGATAAATCTTCTAACATCCTGCATTAGTGTTTTCATAACTGATCCGGGTCGAATTGGTTGGGTGGCCTTTTATCTTTCTATATATATATTGGCTGGTTTTTATGGGGTTTCTTGGTTAAATCACTGGTGTTCAACCGATTTTTCAGTTTTCTGATTTTAGAGCGGTTTTTAAAATAGGCCATTTTGTGGTTTTCGGCCTGGTTGGGGTTCAACCGACCAGTCCGATTTTCAAGATACTGGTCGCAAAGAGGAAACTTTTGTTTGAAGGATTTTGTTTGAATGATGATATGGGGACATATGTGGCACATACTTGCAGGTTGGACCCGCCATTCTCGGATCCTGGCTGCAGGCAAAAGTAAACTCGATTGGTTGATCGTACTGTCTGTTATATCACATTCTCTTGCAGGGTGAAATGGAGAACATGCTTAACCATGGAGAGATCGGATGGTCCCACTTGCGCCGCGTGGGGCAGAATACAGCAATCTGCCCAATCAATGGCTGCAGATATATTCATCAGCCCAACTGAATGATCTTACTTTTTGATGATAGATTGACCTTTCATTTCTTAGGAGAAAGATCATTGGGCAGGCTAATATTTTTGGCTGTTACCCATTCCAACAAGAACCCATCAATGCTAATTGCTAAGGGGACGGCAGAATGGTAAGGAAGCATCAATTCTCAAACAACACTAATGTTTGAAGTACCATCTCTTCTACTATATACGATACAAGTCGTACATGTAACTGCCACTTTAACTGAGTGGCACGTGTCCATCTCATCCTAAAATATTTTAGAGAGAGAGAGAGAGAGAGAGCTACTGTCAAAGATAATAGGGGGCAGAGAGAGAGAGAGTTGCAGATATTTATTAATCCTTCCAATGTTTTTTTTATTTTGGGTAAACAATCCTTTCAATGTTAATAAGAGAGAATCGAGGCTTCTCAGACAGGACAAGCCTAGGCAGGCCGGCATGTTCTCTCCCCCTCCCCCAAACTTAGTATTCATGAATATGACATACTGGTGCATACCGTACATTTCTCTTACTTCAATTTTTTGTTTCAGGGTCTTCTTTTGAATATTTACCGTTTATTGGATTCCTTTTTCAGGGCAACAAGATAAAAGGAATTTATGTTGGACCCCACAACTGCCTATTCAAAAGAGGGGAAGATGGGAGAGTGGGGCTAGCATTCCCCCATTTATATTACACCTCTCTCTCTCTCTCTCTAAATATAGTCATGTAAGTATATATAGTATTATACTTGCATGGTTGGAACACAGAGAAAAGAGGGAGAAGGTCCTGTTTGTCCCCAAACCCAATTCCTCTTCCTTTTTTCAGCTTTGGGAAGGTTTGCTAGCTAGCCCTTGCTGTTTGAACAAAACCAGGTGCAAATGGAGTTGGTGTTCTTGTGGTTTGTTTTCACTGCTCTGATAGGTGGTTTTGCTACTCTATATGGTTTACTCAAGAGGGCAAATGGGTGGTTTTATGAGAGCAGATTGGGTGAAAAGCGGTATACCCTCCCTCCAGGCGATTTGGGTTGGCCTTTGATTGGAAATATGTGGTCTTTCCTCAGAGCTTTCAAGTCTACTGACCCTGATTCCTTCATCTCCAGCTTTGTTCACAGGTCAGCTCTCTGTTCTCCTTGTAGTTTAGTTAATTATAATAATTTAGTATTTAAGCTAGTTTAGTTTGATAATGGAGTTTAAATCATAAGGGTGCTTTGGGAATATAAAGAAAATTTGTATGGTTAATGATGTATAGAAAAGAGTAATATATCTATCGAATGCAAATATATTAGCTAGGACAATTATCTGATATGAAGCAAAAATACGGTCTCTTGCTTGCCACAGCATCAGCCATAATACTTTTTCAGCTCCCAGAGTAGTTTTTTTTTTGTTCCAGGACATAAGTTTAGGCCGTAACGCCGGTTAGGTGTTAGTATCTGTTCAATTACTGGGCGGGTGGAGAGTATATACAAACTCCCCACCTCTCAGGAATGGTACCCGGTACCTCCCCCTAAGCAGGGATACACTACCGCTGGGACAAAGCCCTGGTGTGTGAGAGTAGTTCAAGCTCTGAGAATAAAAAAACGTCAGAAACGATCTGTTCGAGAAAAGCACATGCGGTGCTTGTCGTTTTCAATGGCAGTTTTCAATTGAGGTTATTATTTATTTACTTTATAAAGTTTTTGAGATATTATATTATATTTAATTATAGACGACAGGTTGCCGTTCATTAACACTATGGCATGATAACACGTGGCATTCAAAGGGATCGGAACTCTTAATGGTTAAGGAAATTTAAAGAAGAGTGAAAGGCAGGGAGTATTTAAGAGGGGCATCAACCAATAAGGTGGTACCAAGTTTGGAAATGGAATTCATGGGTACGTTAACTATTTTCTAAATATAAATCATTTGATGAGCATTTAACAGAGGGTTTTTAGTGGTGCATTAAGTTTGGAAATGAAGTTCATGGGTACGATAACTATTTTTCAATTTTAAATCAGATGGAACCATCTAATCTATAGATTTTCTTTTAACATAATATACTTCATTATTTAAAGGGGAGTGCTAGCTTTATTCGTTCTTTTTTGTCTTTTTGTTTTATTTCCTAGAAGGATCATGCATGACTGGGATTCTTATTATGTAAAGAAATGGCCCGTACTTAGTGGTCCAACCCCATTTTAAGCATTCACCAATTGTGGTTAATCTTAATTTTAATTTAGTTAAGCTTAACCAGAGTTAAAGGGAGTTAAAAGGAACACGGGGATGCGAGGTAAGCTAGCGAGGTAAGTTAAGTAGCGGACCCATGGGTCCGCTAATCACTTTACTTTGGATTATCATGGTTTAGAGGAATTTCCTCTATCAGTCACAAAAAAATTCAACTTGTGAATTTAACATTAATTTAAGAAATTAATATTAATCTAATTAGAATTAAATAGAATAAAGTGATGCATTTTTGTGAGCCAGAGGAAATTCATCCAATGCTTATGTGATTTTTAAATAATAGTTATGATTGCAATTCTTGTAATAAAGTAATTATCAAAGTTTTAATATTATTTGGATGATTTTTCTAATAGAAAAAATTTTAATAGTAAATTTAGGAAGTGATTTGGGCACCCCAAATTAGTGTTGTCAGAATCAGATCGGCTAGGGCCGGTTCCCAAAACCCCAAAATTGGGCTAATTGAAAATCGGTCATTTTTGTCAAAATTGAAGAATCAAGAACTGTTAGTAAAATAGGGTGAGAATCGATTATAAATGAGTAAAATGAACAAAAAAATGTTTTTTTAACAAAAAAGGACACAGTCGAACCGAACCGATCAAATCGGGAATTGGCTACTCAGCCGGTTCGATGACCGGTCCGATTCTTGATAACATTGCCCCATATTTTGAATCTTTGATGCACGTGCCCCTCTCAGTGGAGAGTAAATTTTTTTTTTATGGGGACGAAGGTGTCTGGGCTTCTTAGAGCAACTGACTAAATCCCATGGGCATGTGCAACCCCTTCAATCCATATGCACCAGAAAATAAGTGGTAAATCCCCGAGGGTGGCCAAGAGAAGGGAATCGAACTCAAGACCTCCACTTCCTAAGGTGTGGCAGTTACCAGCAGCACCAACCCTGTTGGTTAATGGAGAATAAAAGTTATTCTCGGAAGAACAACTTGATGCATGTAACTAGGACCATTTGGTCCTTATCACTAACCCGGTTTATCAAATAGAGGAGTGATTAGCTTGCCCTGGATTTGACTACTTAATCAATTGCCTTCCCATTTCATTCCCTTTAACAATGGTTAAGCTTAACCAACTTAAAATTTATATATATATATATATAAACCAAGGTTAAATGGATCAATCCTAAGGATGAGTGAATCTTAACCATAGTTAAAGTGTGTTAAAAAGGGGGGCGGGGATCAATGAGGACCGACATTTGTTACATAGTGAAAATGTGTGGTAAGTTAAGTATTTTCCTATCAAATATTAGGGATGACAAATTATTTTATTTGATATAAAAAAACTATAATGGTGAATAAATGTCAAGTTCCATTGTTGTAAATGTCACTGTGTTATTCGTAGAGTTGTGAGAGGAGTGAACTCATCTTTACTATTATAATGCGAGAGAGGCATGAGTAGATGATTTTTTCAAAATTCCTAAACTACCCTCATATAAAAACAAAACGATGATTTAATATTTTACTTTAATTCCCAAATTACCCCTTGCCTTTGATTTAATGTTTTACTTTAATTCCCAAATTACCCCTTGCTCCTCTATCTATTTAGAATCACAGCCAATCACGATTGAACTCAGGGAGAGTTCAATCACACTCACAGGTTAACATGTGTCCCTTTTAACTCCTATTAACTGTGGTTAACTCCTTGCTCTCACTCTCACGTGCATCGCACGTGCCACCCACTAGTCGTAGATAATGATATATTCAAATTCGTATTCGATTACATATCTTGAATTTGATTAAATATTCAATGGATCACTAGAGTATTTGTATTTAACTTTGTTTAAAATATTCGAATTATTTGATTATTTTAATAACAATTAAACGAAAGAAAAATTATATATATATATATTAATTGAAAAAGATAAATTACCATTTTATTTTACTTATATTAAAACTTATAATCTAATATCTTAAAATTATATAAAAAGTACATATTAATAAGGGTATTTTAGACTTATAATATCTATAATATAAAGAAATAAGTGTCACCTAATCCCCTATCTTTGCTCTCCAATCTTCCATCTCATGAATCTTACAAATTCTGTTTTAAGGATGCCACATGGCACCCTTCTTTAATCTCAACCGTTAACTATTTTTCACACACGTCTCCCTCTTAATTCAAAAACCATTTGAGGGATTTTAGGGGATTATGGTCCTTTATTTTCTCAAATGGATAAGGGTGTGTAGACGTGTCTCCCCTCCCCCCCCTCTCTCTATCCCCACTTATTAAGTCTCCTCATTTTTTGTTTGATCCCAAAAAACTTCCAATTAAATCTTCATAAAATTTTTCTCATGTATCTCATATTCCTATTTTCTATCTCAAAGGACATGACTCATCTCAATATTTTTCTAATAGTCATTTCACGTTTATCTCAACTATTCTTTTTAGTTATTCTCTTTTAATTTTTCTTTGTACTCTCGTGCATCGCACGAGGGCTTTGCTAGTATAATAATATATTACTATAATCGATTGGATATTTATCGAATTAGATATATCAAAATTTGAATTCATATCTGATTATAATATAAAAATATGATTCAAATTTGCTCTCTTGAATACATATTTAGATGATTATTCGAGAAAACGAATTCAAATACAAATATTGACGCCCCTAGTTCTTCATTTTCCATCTCTTTTGTCTCGGATTCTTTCTCTTCCTCTCCTATACTTTGCCCACTTTTACTCTAGCTTTATGCTTGAAAATATAAGGTCTTAGAATATTACCCACTTTTACCCTAGCTTTATGCTTGAAGATATAAGGTTCTAGCTTTATGCTTGAAGATACAAGACCTTAGAATATTGCCCACTTTTACCCTAGCTTTAGGCTTGAAGATATAAGGCCTTAGAATATGGGTTATATTTTGCTGCATTGAAATAACACATGGCAATTCGTAAAAATAGCATTGTTTTAAATCCCTTTTTTTTATGGAAGGTTTAAACAATGAAAATAATGGGGTAAACGAGCGGTAGACAATATACCTTGTTTATTATTAACAGCTAAATATTGATCTCCTAAAATGACTCAAAACAGGTAATTTGAATTGACACAAGATTTGAATTGACACAAAACAGGTAATTTGAAAGTTTATGATTAGTTTTGTAAGTACATAATGGACTTATCAAGACCATCGACCTAGTCCAAAAAATGAAAGACTTCGCTTAGATTGGTAAGGATTAGGGGATAGGCTTCAAACAATGGGGCATGCGAGGAGATCCTATTATGGAGTTCACTTAATTAATATTGATCAATATCTGCTTAAAGAATAGTGGCCAAGATTGGCTAAGATATTCACTAAATCCTTCTCATTAGAATGGATCCAAGGACCTATCCTCAATATATTATTAACTGCCATTAGAGGAAAGTCCAATCATGGATATTGTGATGGAAATTTCTAGAAGCTCTATGTGTCGCTGATGTGTTGAACAGGTTGACTGGTAGAAGGAAGAAGGTCGTACCAGAGATCGTCATTTGCTGAGGAGGGGCCGTCCGCCCTATCAAGACACTCCGATACTTAAGTTAGTATAGGAATAAGATGAAGTGCAGAAAGTAAATGTAGATGAAGGTCAGGAGTGCTTGAGTTAGGGTTTTTGCTCTAGACTTTGAGAAATATGGGTCGGTTTAGGGAGAAAGTGCCGATCCTTGTTCATTGAATCTCTTCAAGTATTTATAGACTAAGATTTGTATGTACATCCATGTTCGGGGATGACCATGTATCTAATTCAATCATTTCGTTTATGTCAGATAAATATCTTATCATAAATGCATGTCTACTTCTTATCAGATTGGTTCGGACCGAAAACAATTTCCGAAGTGACCAACATTTAATGTGAAGTCAGATATCTTTACCTAACTCATGATTACTTTAAACAATAGATCGCCTCCTGAAAATTCCGTCCTCCAAACTGGCACGAGTATGTCCTTGACTTGGGCGCGAATTTTGTATTCGTCCTCATGGGCATAAATTCTATATTCGTCCTCATGGGCATGAATTCTGAATTCATCCTCGTAAGACTTGCTTATTTGATCATTTTTTTCATTTCAATTTGTCCATTTACAGTGCTTTGAACGTAGTTCAGAGTAGCATAAATCAACAAATGATTTAATGAATGAAGAATACATGCGAAGTCGAAAAGTTGCATGAACATACACGAATATGAAGCGCCGTGACAACTGTGCCTTAGACATTTCACACGCTTGAGTGCCTTTCGCGTCTCATTTAATGCCGTTAGATACTCATCATTACTTTTGCATAATTCGAGATATGTGGATAAACCTGACGGTAGGCTTTCTTGTGCAGAAGACCATCGTACCCTCCTTTGCCTCAATAGCCTGCGCCTGATCAGCCTAAAATCTCTGTGAGCATGCGGTCATTTATGTCGAAGTTGCCCAGCCTGCCCCTATTGTTCCATCTCCCGTAGTCCTCGAGGTCTCTATTGCCGAGAACCCAACCCCAACAGTATGAATGTTGTCTTTCTTCTTTATGTTTGTTATGAGCTTACCTAGCTTTGATGGGCTTTTCTTTTCTTGTGTAAACAGTTCCACCCGTAATTGGACGTAATGAATAGAAGTTTCTTTTACGTCTGCATATATTAGGTTAAGCATATAAAAAAAAATAGAGCACAGAAACATTATAAATTGAACCATTCTTGCCCCTCATGGGCGCTAGTATTTGATGATGAAATCATAATAGGTTGAGCAAGTACTCAGAGACGCAACATTAATTTGAGCCTTTCGTTCTCCCTCATAGGTATACACATGCTTAGGAGACATTTCATTACGATTGCTCAAGAGTCATTTCATCTGATTGAGTCATTCGTGCCCCATTATAAGTACACACTTGCTTAGTAGACATTTCATTACGATTGCTCTAGAGTCATTTTATCTGGTTGAGCCAAACGTGCCCCATTATGGGTATAAACTTGCTCATAAAACATTTCATTACGATTGTTCAAGAGTCATTTCCTCTGGTTGAGCCATCCATGCCCCATTATGGGTACACACTTGCTCATGAGACATTTCATTATGATTGCTCAAGGGTCATTTCATCTGGTTGAGCCATATGTGCCCCATTATGGGTACACACTTACTCAGGAGACATTTCATTGGGTTGAGCCATTCTTGCCCTCTCACGAAGCAAGTGCTCAGATAATATTGTATTTTATCCTATAGGCCATAGTTGCCCCTTTTAGGTACAAAGTGTCCAGTGGATAGATCATGTTTTTGAGGACGAGACATTCATGCTATGATGACCATTCTTGCTCCTCACGGGTGCAAGTGTCTTGATTTTGTCGAGGCTGGTTCTGGTTGAAAAGATGTTTGTCTAGATGATTTTGTTGATTTTACTGATTTTGGTGTTGAGAGGGGGGGGGGGGGGGGGGGGGGCGACTGACTTTGTTGCTGATTCTTATTTGAATTGACTTTATACGGGTGCCGATTCGGCTGATCCCGTTGATTTTTTATATTGGCCTCTCCTGCTATTCATAAGTAGGCGATCTCTCATTGTCTGAAAAGACATATTTTGGTCGTTTCTTCGAGGTGGATGCTTCATCCGCTCTTACCATGGCTTCAACTGCTGCACCTCTCGGCTTGACTCTAGACCTGAGGTCGTCTTCAAGTCGTCCGAACCTAGCTGCACGGACTATCAATTCATCCAATCGTTTGGGACGATCCAGAGCAATAGACTCGTACAACTTGGAGCCGATTGAGAGTGTATTTTTGAACGCCGTGATGTTACTTCCATCTTCGACTTTATCAATGTTCAGAGTTTCTTTGTGGAATCGCTGGACAAAGTCTTTGAGAGATTCTGTGGTCTTCGTCTTAATGAGGAAGAGAGAGTCAACATCTACCTTTTTTTTTGTTAGAAATATAACGATCAATAAAAACTGACCTTAATGTCGCCGTATCCTTTATCGATCCTGTGAGCCACTACAAAACCAACTTAATGCTGATTGTTGTAGATTGGATGAAAATGCTTTGCAGAGGAGGGCATCGCCCAGATTTCGAAGGGCCATAACATGATGATATTGGAATAAATGTCAACTGGATCAGTCCTTCCATTGAATATGGTGAAATTAGGTGCCACAAACTTTCGAGGCATGGGGGTTTGGCTGATCCATGTGGAGAGGTGAATTTTCTACATCCTTCTTCCCTTGTCGAACAAACTGGTCCATCTGGCTTCCACTGACCTGCCCATGGGCCTGGATCATAGCCTGCACCTCGATCGGGGTTGTCCATGCTTCCCGGCTTCCATATAGGGCACGGTCCCGTTGTGGAGTCCGTGGTTCATCTCGTGTATATTGAAAAGAGAGAGAACGAGGCCTATTCCTTTCGTGGGGAGGAGAATGAAGCACATACCTTTCGTCATTGCAAACACCTCGAAACGGTGGGAGTTTTGTCGAAAACTCTGGCCTCCTTGGAGGGGATGAGAAGATAAGCTGCCGTCGAGGTCTTGCCCTTGGAGGGGAATTTCTTCGAGCGTCACGTCGTGGGAACTCTTGCCGCACATTTCCACCACGTGGATCTCTTCGGGGTTGGTCCTGATTCAATGGATGTAAACCTGGATGCTCAGGGTTGTAGGTGTGGGTCCATTGTTTTAGGGGTTGCTCGTACTTGGGCTCATACGAGTCGTGCTCATAGGTCTAGCCTTTTTTGAAACGTTTGTTGAATGGTTGTCAAACGATTTATCGTGGACTGTTGTAGCAACACGTTCTCTCACTGTTGTTGTAACATCGCGATGATCTGACTTGCTTGAGATATATCTCCTTCATGAAGGGATTGTCTTGATGTGTTTCGGGACGTATCTCCTTCGTGAGGAGCATAGCTGCTTGCCTTTGGTAAGGTTTATCTAGCCACATCTCCTGAAGGGGGAGCTTGCTCAGTTATGATGAAGGATAATGACATGAGTATTTCAAGGTTGAGAGTCATTGATGAAATCCCACAGACGATGCCAATTTTGTGATGAAAATTTTTGAAAGCTCCACGTGTCATTGATGTGTTGAACTAGTTGACTGGTAGAAGGAAAAAGGTCGTACCAGAGGTTGTCGTTTTCTAAGGGGTCGTCCACCCTGTCAAGACACTCCGATGCTTAAGTCAGCACAGGAAGAAGATGAAGTGCAGAAAGTAAATGTAGATGAAGGTCGGGTGTGTTTGAGTTAGAGCCTTTGCTATAGACTTTAAGAAATATGAGTTGGTTTAGGGAGAAAGTGTCAATCCTTGTTCACTGAGTCTCTTCAGATATTGATAGACTAAGATTCATACGCCCATCTACGTTCGTGGATGACCATGCATCTAATTCAATCATTTTGTTTATGTCAAACAAATATTTTATCATAAATGCATGTCTACTCCTTATTAGGTCGGTTCGGGGCCGAAAACGGTCTTTGAAGTGACCAACATTTAATGTGAAGTGAGATATCTTTACTTAACACATGAATACTTTAAGCAATAGATCGCCTCCTGAGATTTCCGTCCTCCAAACGGGCATGGGTCCATTCTTGACTTGGGCACGAATTCTGTATTCGTCATCATGGGCACAAATTTTGAATTCGCCCTCATGGACACGAATTATGTATTTGTCCACAAGACTTGCTTATTTTATCAATTTTCCCATTACAGATATCTGATACACCAAAAGATTTAAGTCTGATATGGGATAGTCACATCATGGAGGCCAAAACGACCATATAGATAGGATGACCATAATCATCTTATCTGTTGTTTTCTTCCATTTCCATGGCTGCTTTTTTTGAATGGCTGCTATTCTCCAATATGGTCAACTATGCATCCTGTAGATCTTTTTGATGCGACTACAATATATGCTCCTTACTTTTTAGGGTTTATGCGATCCATACTAAGCTAGCATTGTCTAAAATGATGCCTTCTTCCCATCACTCGTGCGCCTAAAGAGTCAGAGCAAGCATAAAATCAAATGTTCCCCTTTAGGATTAGGTTTGTAAATGGATCAGATTTAGACCAGATTGGGCTATATCCCATTTCTGTCAAATTCTGAATTGCTCAATTTGAGTTTGAACGAATTAGATCCGATAAATATTAATATCTTGAAAAATTGATACTTTAATTAGAAAAATTACAATATTTATACATTAAAAAAATAATCAACATAATCGAATTAGATTTTAATCAGATCACTATAGATATGAATCCGGTCTGGTTGTAATCGGATTCAAGATCTCTGATCTAACAGATCCAATGGGATCAAGATCCGGTCTAATCGAATCGGATCTAGATCTTGATCAAATTTATTGACAGCCCTACTTAGGATTGAGGTTTTGGGCCATGGGTCGGCTTGTGTGCACTTTACAACTTGACTATAACAGGGGCAGGTTCAGTTGGGCTCCCCTGGCCCTACAGGTCGTACTACCTAGTTAAATGGTTAGGGAAGCATCGTAGTGGTTCTTTGTGGGTCGTGTTTGGGTCGAGGTTATGGTTACCGTATCCGATATTGTCCTAACCCAACCCGTTCCCACCCTTAGTCCTTAAACATTAACATGTGGACACGGCGGGCATGCGGAGAATCGGATTTAATGTTTAATGATCCCTATATGGGCAAAAATCAACATGGTCTGATGATCTCAACAATTTGATTTTTCTCTATTTCTTTGGTTGGTGAAAATTTACAATGATTTCCCCCCCCCCCCAAATTTATAGACCAAATGGTCTAAAATCATCCAATTAGGTTGGAGCAATCCGACTCTGGATCCTGTCAAATTTTGATTGAACTCGTGAGAATTCAATCGCACTCAGAGAGCCCTTTAACTTCCCTTTTAACTCTGGTTAAGGAATTTTAGCCCTTCAGTTAATATTTTTTCTTCTAAAAAACCAAGGTTAGGTTCTTGAACAATAAGGGTTAGTAAATCCTATCCACCATTAATGGAGGTTAAGAGGGACATGTGTTGACATGTTAGTGCGAGTTCAATCACAATTGAATCTGATCCCAACTTGAGCAATTCAGGGTGGTCCTTACCCAAATACGTGCTCAACGCTCAACGACCAACATCTAGGGCCTCGGCTTAAAATGTTGCTCAAACATTTTGGGCTTTTAGGCCCATCCCATTAAATGAGCCTGACCCAACCTAGTTGGCACATGAATGATGTATCTCCATAGATCTTGGGGTCGGACCCATTCTGGCTAGATATTTGTGTTATTAGCTATTTGAAGAAAGAATTAGGCCCACCTCATAGATTTATCAGGCACAATCCCATACCAAATGCTTGTAGTTGCAGCCCAATGGTTGTCATTTGAACATTACAATTTGAAAATTAGTCTACTAAAAGCAGTCATTCTGATGAAATTTTGATTGGTAATGCAGATATAGTCGTACCGGGATTTACAAGGCCTTCATGTTTGGAAGCCCTAGTATCATGGTTACACTACCCGAAACATGCAGGCGAGTCTTAACAGATGATGAACAATTTGGGCCCGGTTGGCCCATATCCACTTGTGAATTGATCGGAAAGAAATCATTTATAGGCATTTCTTATGAAGAACACAAGCGTCTCCGTCGGTTAACTTCAGCTCCGGTCAACGGTCACGAAGCACTATCCATATATCTCAAATATATCGAAAAAACAGTAATATCTGCATTGGATAAATGGGCTAGTATAGGGACAATCGAGTTCTTAACTGAGCTTAGGAAGCTTACTTTTAGAATAATTATGTACATTTTTCTCAGCTCAGAGAGTGATCCGATAATGGAGGCTTTAGAGAGGGAATATACAGCTCTGAATTATGGTATAAGAGCCATGGCCATCAATCTTCCTGGATTCGCTTACCATAAAGCACTCAAGGTGAGGTTTATTTACTTATTTTTCTATATTTTCCTAATTTATTTAGTAGAATTGTGAGAACATTGTTGTGCAGAGGTGTCTTGTATTGAGTTCAATTCCAATATTGGGGATATTTTCGGTACTAGGCCAAGTGTATATTGTTATTTTTTGGCGTAGTGTTTCACTGATTCAGTTGGAGAGATCAGTAAGGAGAGAATCCTTGTACCCTTTGCTTGTGATCAGTAAAGAAGACAATAGTCCCCGTGGACATAGCCCACACTGGGAGAACCACATAAAATACTGTGTTTTTCTGGGTGTTTGAATGATTTGATTTTCTTGCATCAGGCTCGGAAAAAATTGGTAGCAATTCTTCAATCTGTTGTGGATGAAAGAAGGGAGCGGGGGGCTAGTAGTCCACCTACTGCAAAGAAGGATATGATGGATGCCCTAATGGAGGTTGAAGATGAGAATGGTAGAAAACTGAACGATGAGGAGATCATAGATGTGATGGTCATGTACTTGAATGCTGGCCATGAATCTTCCGGCCACATTACAATGTGGGCCGCCGTCTTCCTTCAAGAACACCCTGAGTTCTTCCAAAAAGCCAAGGTGCTGTCAAAATTCAGCATGTTTAGCCTTTCATTTTGAGTTTTGGTCATTGTCTACAATACCAATGTTTGAAAACTTGGCGTCGAAACTCAGCCGAGTTGACTCAGTTTGACCTAATCCAATTGACTTTGTTTAGTCTGAACTGTGAACAAGTTTTGAATAACTCAAGTGGGTTTTCTAACTAGACAAGATTTGTCCATTAGTTATAGTCATTACACCGAGTTGTTTTTCATTTTTAGGTTGTTTGACTCGGTCTAGGCTGTGCTAATTGAAGTTATGTTCGAGTTTTCGATCATTGCTTACTAACTGAAGTTAAACCACATGTTTTAGGCAGAGCAAGAGGAGATCATAAGGAACAGACCACCTACACAGACAGGATTGAGCCTTAAGGAAGTTAAGCAAATGGACTATCTTTCCAAGGTATGTGTACAGCCAGTTCAATTTTTGAAACCTGGTTAAGGGTGAGTTGACTCAGTATTCAGAATGTAAAAAGTAACAGCATGGTTTTGGCTTTGAAGGTGATTGACGAAACGCTACGCGTGGTTAATATCTCACTAGTAGTTTTCCGAGAGGCAAAAACTAATGTCAATATCAGCGGTTCGTTTCTCTTCTTTCATCTTTTTTTTTCTTTCTTTTCTGTTTGATAACATGATTTACCAGAGAAAATGTCATGTTTTCTAGGATATACCATACCCAAAGGATGGAAAGTTCTGGTCTGGTTCAGGAGTGTTCACATGGATCCTGAAATTTATCCAAATCCAAAGGAATTTAATCCTTCTAGATGGGAAGTAAGTAAGGGTATGCATTTGTTTCTATTTTTAGGTGTAGGCATGACTGTGATGTATGTATGTATCATGTGATATATGATGAGTTTGTGGAGAATGATTAGCTGGAAACTAAATATTTCCGGGGGAGTGAGGGAGGTTTGAGGCCATAGCTCCTGAGGAAATTTTTTGAGGAAGATCATCTTGTACATAGACTTCGTACATATCAGACATGTATTGTTTCTCTTTATTTAGGATAAACTCATATTTATAGTCTTGTTATGATTTGTATTAGAGTAAATATAAAATTTCAGAGAGAAGGGAAAATAGGGGTTTTCTTGCACAAAAACAAGGAGGTTAGTTCCTCTCATTTTCAGGTGTATCATCTTGATTTGAGGCTTTGAGCATTTGAGCAATAGTGAATCAGCACGGATCTCCTAAGATGTTGCTTATATTGGGTGACCCACATAAATTGTTGTGTTGCTTGATTTCATATTTATTATTTTATTTTTTCGTTCATTTTTTGCATCTGGGAGAAGGCTCTATTCACAAGAATATATGTGTTTGTTTATGTCTTATTATCTGATATGTTAAATGATCGAACTGTCTCCAGGATTATACACCCAAAGCAGGAACATACCTTCCCTTTGGAGCAGGAAGTAGGACATGCCCTGGAAATGATCTTGCCAAGCTAGAGATCTCTATTTTTCTCCACTATTTTCTCCTTAATTATCAGTGAGTTCTTTTGCTTCCCTTCTTGTTTTTGTTTTTATTCTTCCGCACTAGTCTAGGACTAATAACAATAATGTATTATCTTCAGGATGGTTTTGAATTTTTCTTTGATTTTCATAGGAGAAGCATGACATGCATTTGATTAAGAAAAAAAAGGATTAAATCTTCTATGCAATAGCAACAAATTCATGGGTAGAAATTCCTTAAAATTCATAATCATACAATATTTGGTTATATTTAGGGTGGCACTATGCGCACCCCAACATTTGATAACTACACACATTATTAAAATTTTTACAATTACATTTCAAAATAGCCAGTAATGCCGATTAAGCGCCCTAAGACAAGAATCATGCTTCAGTTTTGTTCCATTTTCTTGGTATACATAATCATGAAGAAAGGATTATGGTCAAACAGGTCTCCCTATTCTATAAGTCACATCCATTTGTTTAATCATTTTTTGAGGAGTCATGCTAGCTAATCTAGATGAAAGGCCATTTAAGTTAATTTTGTAAGAGTTTAGTTCGAAAAACTAATTAGAAGAGAGATAGAGCGCCATTTTTTTCTTCTATTCTTCTCTTCGGATGAGAAATAATTGGAGTGGTGAGAGGCTGAGAGCGCAGTGGCAGCAGTGACACTGATGGCAGAGTAGATGAAGAAAATTGGAGCTGGGACGGGAGAAAGCAAGCAGGGTTCTTGGAGACATTAGGTAGAGAAAATATTGAAGGAAATAACATTATTATCTATTTTAAGATGTAAATTTGTTGTCATAATAATGGGGTGCACCTAATACCAACCTATATTTATATTCCGTCAATGTGGTCTTCTTCAGTTTTTTTGCAGATACATCATACAAGTATCTAACTGTAATATTTTTCAAGTGCAGACTCGAACGGATCAATCCAGGATGCCCGCTTAGATATTTACCTCATATGAGGCACACAGACAGTTGCCTTGCAAGAATTAGAAAGCTCCCATCACAATCTGAGTAAACAGAAAAGGATACTAGCATATGTGTTTGCTTCTTTTTGCTTCACAATGTAACACAAGTTTTAAATATATATGTACTCATGGATCACAATCAGTGATTTGCTTGATGATGAAGACAGAGAATTCTTGGTTCAGACAACTGGAAAAAAGATTGATCCAATTCTATGGAGTCTGATTCATTGTGATCATTTATCAAATAATGACTGGTTATTAAATGATTGAACAACCTGAATCAATTTACTTACGATACTTAGTTGACAGTCATAAAAAGTATCTAATGAATTAGGAGTTTCATAGATCCTGTTTAGCAGAAAGACGGATATTCTTTGCTCATTATCAGACAATCACTATTCACAAACCTGGTGTGGGGCTAATAGATTTCATTTCCCATCTCATGAAAAACCTTTTTCGCTCCGCTTAGCCCTATCCGCATCTAGGGGTATTTTAGTGATAAGCTCTTCATCAAATTCTTGTATATAAAGCTATAATAGGCTATCGTAGAGAAATCTGATCATTTGATGCTTTAAGGTGAAAATTTAATAAACAATAATTGAATTATTTAAATTTCCATTCTGAAAATTTAATGAACTTAATAATAGGCTCTGCCCAGAGACCTTTGGTTTAAAGGATGATTACCTCTGTTAAAAAAGGAACACAGCTCAATTATCTAAATGCCAGCTTGCTGAGTTGGTAAATATTGTGAGTGTTCATACCACAAATCTGTGTTAACACACTAATCAATATCCACTAGCCTACCCAAAAAAAAAAAAACCAGCTTAATTCATTGAACTGTGGGAAGTTCAGTGACGCCGATTGTAGCCATTGATCCTTCATGCTTCACCAATTCATGTGAGGATGTATTTCCCAAAACTGCAATTTCAACCAGTCTAAAATAAATATAATATATGTGTGTATATATATATATATATATATAATTGCACCAAATTCCCAAAATACCCATCTTCTTCCTCCATTGCAAATATTGAAAAGCACCCACATTTCTATTGTGGTTTGAAGCCTCATTTATCTCTGAGTGTTTCTGGGTGAGGCACAACATGAAGACAACTGCCACCAATCTATTGTCAGTTTTACTATCCCAGACTTATCCCTAGACCTCCACGAGGGGCACACCTTCGCCATCTTAGCTGAGAGGCAAAGTGCAAAAGCACCCACATAAAAAATCATAAAAGAAATGATTTAATAAAGAGTTTAAATATGAACAAGAGCTCCGGTTAACGAGATAACGAGACCAAAGCTGACCATTTGTAATCTTGAAGGTTTTGTTCCACCAATGCAGTTTATTAGAGGGTGTGTAGAAGTATCTTCTGCTAATGAAGAACAAGTAATTGTTGAAACAGGCAGTACTAGACTAGCATGCAACATAACATCCTTGTTTATATATTAAAACTCCATAAAGGTCGAAGATAAGATGGAATAATTTAAACTAAAATTCTAATAGCAGAACAAAATTTGCAATGCAATGAAAGCTAACATTGCATGTTTGATGCACAAGTATTAACAGTTTAAGTATGTAATTATACTCTGTTAATCTCCTTTTATCATCTTTTACGCGGTAATAGCAGTAGATGCAAACCTGGATTGTACCCATGATATCAAATCCTCCCTAGTCGCAATAAAACAACCAGCTACCTCTTCACTAGGCCTAAATGGTGCAGCCAGTTTCTTCAAGTGAGAAGCGAAAGAACTGGCTAGTCCCTGTGAAAACTTATGAGTTCCTGCACCTGTGTGAGCAGAAAATAGTTCTGGCAATTCCTCCTGACGCTTCATGACTTTAGATAGAGTCCCCATCCATTCTTCAAATGCAGTGTGGGCTGCTCCTACTGAAAGTGATCGCAGATTCAAGGACCATTCTTCTGCAGTCTTGTTATGTAAACCAGGGTACAAGCCATAAAGAATGCCCAAATAAAGCAATTCATGAGCCCTCTCATGGAGAATTCTGTTTCTACATATATCAATCAAGCAATTACAGAAGGGTCTTCGGACTTCAACCGTAGCTTCATTAAGTATCTCTCTGAACTCATCTTTGATTGTATCGAAACTAGTTTCCTCTTCTTCGAGTAGTTTTACAAATGAAACCAACTTGGGGTTAGCTTTCTGTAAACAAGAAAGAACCTTTTCTACCTCCTCATCTTCCTCACAGAATGACACAACAGACAATAAGCACCCACATAGGCGGTCATCAGGCTCAACCCCTCTCTCAGTTGAGAGCCGGAAAACCCTCACCAAGTCATCAATCCTCTTAGCCCTTCCCAAACACTGAATCAAACAAGTGCATCCCATCACATTGAGCTTAACACCTGACTCAGACATTTTTTCAAACAAAACCATTGCCTTTTCAACCTCCCCTCCACTCCCATATATATTAAGCATTGCCGTGTAGCTCCAGCTATCTGGCCTACACTGCTCCGACTTCTTCATATCATCGAAGAGTCTCTCGGCCTCCTCCTCAAATCCAAGATCAGCACACATACTCAAAAGTGTGTTATAGAGTCTGAAATCCATCGGCCACCCATTCGACCTCATTCGTTCCCAAAGCTCCATTGCATCTCTACCCCACCTAGCTTTGCCATAAATCTTAACAAGGGCGGTTAATGTTTTCGCATTCGGGGTCAGACCCAAAGCTACCATCTCCTCAAAAAGGCTTCTAGCAAGACCAGGCTTCCCAGCCTTACCCATAGCTTCCAACAATGTATTGTAAACTACCAAATTGGGCTCTACCCCAGTAGCTTTCATTTCTTGCAAGACATACCTGATACCATCATAGTCCCCAGATTCACCAAACATTCTTCCCAAAACAGAGAAAGCAATGGGGTCAGGCTTCCACCCAGAAGCCCTTCCTCTCTCATACAAACTCAAAACCTCTTCCACTTTCCCCAATTTTGCATAAACATCTAGAACAGCAGAGTAAGTTACCTCATCAGGCATCAAACCAGTCTTATACATTCTCTCAAACCACACCACAGCCTTGTCAAAGAGATTACACCTCTTGGCACAAGTTATTATAGTGGAGTAAGTGATATTATCAAGCTCAACACCATTGTTGATCATCTCATGGGCAAGATCCTCAATAAGCTGAAACTGCCTCCCAAACCTCAGTGACTTCATAGTGACATTATAGAAGATTGTTTCAATAGGAAACAAATTCTGGGTCTTGAGCCAATTGAAGAAAAAATGGGTTTTCTGCCATGGCTTCAAGCTGTTGAGGATTAAAAGGGCATTTTCTCTAGTGGGTGGGTGTGGGATTTCTTCAAGAGCAGCAAAGAAGGCAGATTCAGAGAGATAACAGTCATTAAGCTTCCTGGAGAAGAGCTTAAGGTCACTAAGCTGAGGATTGTATGAGTAAGAAGAGCGTTTGTGGCGTTGCAGAGAAAGAACAGAGCGTTTGGGTTTAGAGGGATTGACCCAAATAGATTTGGGCTTTGAAACGAGATGGGGTTGAGGTGGTTGGTCCTTCTTGGTATCAGAGAGGATAGTGAGAGAAAGGGGTTTCAATTGCTCAGACAGAGATGGATTTTGTTGGGGTTCAGCTAAATCCAAAGGAGGTTTGGACTTGCAAAAAATGGTGAATCTTCTGGTGCGGATTCTGAGAGGAGAGGAGAAGAAAAATGGTGTCTTTGCGTCAGACGAATGAGAAGAAGTGAAATGGAGATCAAGAGCTGTGGAAAGAGTAGCAGCCATTGTTGTTCAGGGTGAGAGTAGAATAGAGTAGAGCTTCCAAGTTCCACCACCTGGCCTTATCTATCCATATCTATCTAATATGGGTAAATCAGAAGAATCGTCTGAAGCAGTAAAAACCAAAAAACACAAAAAATTGGGGTAAAGATCCACCGAAGTGGGTAGCCTTAACCGATGTGTGGTAACAGGAAAGCCCGAAGGCCGTTCCCGTCCCTGTCAGGGGAGATGCCAACCGTCTCTCCTTTCAACGAACACGTTTCTTTTTTTCTTTCAATTTGTATATAACGTCCTCAATATTGCTATATCCTTCCGATGTGGGATTAAGAAGCGCAAAAACAGGAGGCTTGGGTTCAAACACATACTCGCTAGCTATTCTAGTGGGAGTAGACTTAGTTTTTTTTTGAAATCCTTTAACAAGGGTATCTTGAAGGGCTAGGTCAGGATTAGTGCCTTGCCTTTGCCCTTATAAGTAAGGGGCAGGGTTAGAGCTTATCCTTACCCTGGTCTTTTCCCTTAAAATCTTCACATAATTCCTTGAAACCTTAACCCTATGCTCTTGATTCCTTAAACATAATACTTTGATTAAAGCCTTAGTTTATTGTCAAGATAAGTTCTATTTTATCTAATTTTATTATTATATTTATTTTATTTTAAATAATTTTAATTGAATTATTTGTGGGGTTGGCATTCGGTGTATATAAAAATTTCGTTATCTCGAATGAGAAAAAATTGCTGCTTTGAAAGGCAAGGTTTGGGCCTAAACAATCTAGGCCCTTGAAGGCCTAGGGTAGGGTTAGGGTCTTGCTCTTATAAGTAAGGGCGAGGTTAGGGCTAACCCTATATTGCTCCAATCTTGCCCTTTGATAACCCTACATGGGCGAAGACTAGGACAAAAGTCCTTGAAATGATGGTAGCAGTTGATATGCCAAAGGGGTAAAGCCTAGATTTTTTTGGAAGGGGGCAAGCGATGATTGATTGAAAATGATAGTAGGCGAGTACTAAATATTTTGGGTTTAGGGTGATGGGTGTCTGGGGACATATGCCCTAGAAATTTTTTCTTGAAAACCAAGTTCATAGGCCATCTCATTTGTACGTTTTGTAAATATCATATGGGTATTGTTTCTTCTTGTTTACAGGGACATTTGTCTCCTTACCCCATGACTATGCTCTGTTAAAAAAATTAAACAGCATAATATAAAAGATGTATTTTGTTTTCAAAATTTCTTTGCCTCACGACTATACCCTATTGAATAATTAAACAACATAGTATATAAGGTATTTTGTTTTTCAAAAGTTTAGGGGAGCAATTGCCCACATGTCCCATTGCTATGCCCTATTAAATTAAATATATATTTTAAAAGTTCAAGAGGCAACTGCCCCCTATGCCTCATGATTGATTATGCGCCATTAAACTATAGTTTTGTTTTCTTCAAAAGTTCATGGGAAGCAATTGCCCCTGGCTCCGCCCCTAGATATGCCCACTCACTAACTGGAAATGATATTAATCAAACTAACCGGGTTGCGACCCAACAAACAAACTGCATTAAAATCTTCATGGACGCAAGTGGGTATTGGTTGAATCCGCTCATTTTCTCCCTGATTCCTGCTAATGACTTGTTTTAGTGGGATTATAGCTAATAAAATAGGAATCCTGATAAAACAGGGGATTCAATGGATACTCATTGGGTCCATACCCTAACTTATGGACCTTAATCTATACCATAATGAGCTTTTTTGTAGGTAATCTAGTGTTAAAAGCTTAGTGACAAAGGGGCAGTGGGATAATTAATGAGAGAGGTCTCGTGGGTAGGTAAGCAAAACCTATTAAGATAAATGCTTAGACAGCCTGAGTGGCTGCTCCAAAAACAAAGTTTGTGCAGTGCGGCTTTTGTGCCTTATCTAGCAGCTGTTTCTCGCAAAGAGGAGTGCAACACTGTTACAAGCCCACTTCTGCATAACAAAAAACCAGGCTATAAAAAGAAGACTGATGTGATTCCCAGTCGAATAGGAGTGGCAATCGGGCGCTTCAAAGCCTATGTAAATGTGTCGGGCTTCGGCTGCCGGGCCATTGCCACCCCTGAGTTGAGACTTTGTACAATTCCCTTAACATCAGACTCTACCATTAGTCTTTTTCAGCAGAAGGCCGTTATCATGCATCCATTTGCACTAATCCTGTTCAAGTCATCTTCATCGATAGGGGTGTCAATGGGCTGGGCTTGGGCCTGAACTTTTGTTTCTTTGAATAGGCCCGTTGACACCCTATTCAAGGCCTTGCAACGACCATTGCTGCAAAGTTTGGCTCCAACTAGAGATGCTTATGGGCCGAGCTAGTCGGATTGGCATATTATTAGCCTTTGGTACCAGTTCAGCCAGATTTCAAGCTCTATTGGTAAATTGGGCCAATGATGGATCTAGCTTGATAGGCCCAATAGGTCATTATATTATTTTCGTGGACGGGCTAGCTATGCCTAAAAACCCAGTTAGTTCATTAAAAAATTTTATTTTATTTGTGAGTTGTGCTTTATATGCAGTCACATAGACAAGGAGTTCTTCTTTCATTTTTTCTCTAATCCTCAAGTTATTGCATTTGAAAGCAAGATGAGATACAACGGTTGCATTAAAACATGTGCAAGAGTTGCAGTAAAAAATAAAAATTGTTAATAACTGATAACTTCCATTTTTCTACTCCAATAAATTTTTGAACAGCATGGTTCCATACATATATACTTGAATTCTCACACATATAACTTGTAAGACTTATCTCCTACAAAAATATAAAAACAATATGAATTCAATAATATTTCTTCTCTTATTCCCTTTTTCCATGCTAAATCCTTATTCTCTGGTTGGACTATAATACCATTCCAGCATCTTCTTGATATGCTTTCAAAAGACCGAATCATAACGAAAAAATTGTTAGATTCCTAGTTATAGCAATATTTGACAAAAGAAAAAAAGGTATAACAATTAAAATGAATCATTATTTTTACAGCTTTCTAAAACCCTGGTTGAACTGGAGGTATGGACAGTTTCAGAAAGGGTTCTAATCATCGAACTGCTCAACCATGCAGTGGTTTGATGAATTGCCTAGCTCCACCAAGAATTTTTATAGTCAACTTTGCTTCTTTTTTTTCCAGCCATTTTCATTTAATCTCTGGCCCAAAATCACTTAAAAAATGATTCAATAAGTAACCTTTTTATCGATGCAAAAGAAATTGATATATGCATTTAATTTTTTTTGGTTCTTTTTGGTTCGAGATATACGTTTAGGCCGCAACGCCGGTTAGGTATTTAGTATTTGTTCAGTTAGTGGGTGGGTGGAGAGTATATACAAACTCCCACCTTCTCGGGAATGGAACACCCGGTACCTCCCCCCAAAGCAGGGGATATATGCATTTAATTTAGGAGAAGAAAAAATAAACATAATATAGTGAGAGAGAGATGTTACCAAACAATTATATAATCCAAACAACAAATCTTGTCTATTTGAAATGTCACGAACAGAAACCAGGCATGTGTTCTACTTGTATACCAAATATTCGAAAACATAACAAAGATAATGTATAGGGGTAGTGAGAAAACTCACAATTGCACTACATTATTACAATACTTGAGTTTATATAGAAAGTTTCTCTTCAAGCATTTATGACACTAATTAAATTTGTCAGGCAAAAATGGAATTGTATTTGATTTAAAAAGATTACAGTATATTAGGTAAAATCATTTAATGGTGTTACTTGAAATGATCAGAGGCAAAAATATATAATAATAAACTCCAAAAAATCACTGGAAATTTCGCATATTTATGGTGCTATTTAAATTCTGAGCAAAAATTGGTATAGTATTCAGTTAAGTAAGATTACAGTATATTTGGTATATCTTCAAAAGCATTCATTTTTAAGATATAGATGCCATGTTTGATGAACCTTTCTTTCTCTTACCATTAATTTTTTTCTTAATAATTCTTAAAATTTTCTCTATACAAAATAATTATGGTTATAGAGCTTAAGAAAATACATATTTTATATAATTAAGCTAAAATGTGTCTGTTTCGTTATCCTTGAGCTAAATGAGCAAGCTCAGCTATTGGATGCAATGAATTGATAGAAGACAGTAGGGGCCTGTCTCGGCCCAACCTTCCGTGGCATGAAAACTAACAAGTTATTTTTTTTATCTTAAGGCCCAAGGGCTAAGCCGAGCACAAAATCTCCAGGTCTTCCTACATGAGGACTGGGCTTGGGAAGTACCTAGCAAAGTTTGGCCCAGCGTGGCCCTCCTCAAGGAATACACTGTATTTTAACATTCTCGAAGACTATACCATAAAAGTGTTTTTACAATTGTAGGCCACATTAATTGTCTATAAAACAAGGTATACGAAAATATCTCAAATGCTGAGAAATGAATAAACAATAACACTTGATTGTTATTTGATGAAACTAAGGTGGCGTTTGGATTTGATTTTATTAGTCAAAAATCAATTTTGATAAAATTGATTTTGTAAAATTTATTGTCAAATAATCACTTTGTCAAATAATAGTGTTTGAGGAATACGAAAATGATTGACTGAACTTCGTATTCTCTGAACACTATTATTTGAAAAAATAATTATTTAACAATTTTTACAAAATCTATTTTATAAGAATTGATTTTTAACTAATAAAATCCAATCCAAACACCCATAAGAGTCTCGCTAAGGTACCATGAGAATAAACCCATGCAAACACTCCAAAATGGCCTGACTAATGGAGGAATTGTGCACCCTTATACACCCATGCGAAATCAAGACCCAGCCGACATGAGACTAAACACAGGACATTATGATTGACTCTAACTATGTACCTGTGTTTAGCGTGTGCTACTTGATACCCTTCAAAAACACTTGATAAAACTAATGTAACACTCTAAAACATTCCCCATATGTTAAAACATCTTAATGTGAAATAAGGCGACAAATCAAATGGGTTTCATGTTTGAGAATTAACTAATGTAACACTCTAAAGATTCCCCATGATTTAATACGTTAATCAAAAGCAAAAAAGATAAAAGTGTCTTCATGCATCCTGTTAACAAATGAGAGTTACTCCATGAGATGTGAGTGCACTAAATTCCTCATATATATCTAAAAGAGGAATTCTAGCAGCAACAACAGTATAGCACTACTCTTTACCTTTTGCAATTAAAAGTCACTATGAAGCAAAAAGGGCGGTTAAAGTATTATGATTTAACCTGTTAATGCCAAAAAAAGAAGAAGAAGAAGATAAAAGTGGCTTTATGTCGTCATGTTAACAAATGAGAGGGATAAAATAAATAAAGAATAACTAGGAAAGCATAGAATAAAATAGGCTCATTATCTCGTAATTTTTTTTTGAAAGGTAATTATTATCTTGTAAATTATTAAAGATATCCTCTCATTTTAAAGAAATAAGGGATAAAAGAGTCCGGATAATTGATAACACGTAAACGGTAGCACTCTTCACCTTCGGCTTTTGTAATTAAAATTTACTAAGAAGCAAAATGGGTGGTTAAAGTACTATGATCTAATCCCGAGGGTCTAGCCCAGTGGTCACTTGGACGAACCGTAAACTTGGAGGTCTCGAGTTCGATTCCTGGCTCTCCTCACTAACGGTTGCATGGGGTGGGGGTATTCCCTATGTAGCCCGTTGGATTAGTCTAAACTTTCAAGGCTCAAGATATCCACGGTTATCAAAAAAAAAAAGTACTATGATCTAAACAACTACCACTAGGTGAAGTCTTGCAAGTTTTACTCTTCGCCCTTAAGAACTACCAATGATTGATACTAATAGTAGATAAATGATAACGCCAGCTAAAAAAGAAAAATACTATGATCTAACCGGTTAATGCAAAACAAAACAAAAAAGATAAAAGTGACTCCATGCGTCATGTTAACAAATGAGTCTCCCTAAGATGCGGGAGTGCTAGAATTCCTTTTATATATACTAGCAGGTGGCACGTGCGATGCATGTGAGAGCGAGAGTTAACTACAGTTAATAGGAGTTAAAAAGGGACACGTGTTAACCGCAGGTGCGATTGAATTGAAGTCTCCCCGAGTTCAATCACAATTGGTTGTGATTTTATTCTTTAAATAGATAAATGAATAAGGGATAGTTTGGGAATTAAAATAAAACATTAAATCAAAGTTTTGTTTCATATGAGGGTAGTTTAGGAATTTCAGAAAAATCAGGCTACGCCTGCCTCTCGCATTATAATAGTATATTTATATATATATATATGACAACATTTACATCCCTCCATCATCTTTCATGACTTAAATGCAGTTTAGAAACATACCCTCCTCTTTAAGAGAGAAGAAATAATTGAATTAAACATCCTTTAAAAAAAAAAAATATAAAATAAACATCCTTTGTTTTAAGGGGAGTGTTAGCCCTACTCCGCCCCTATTGCACTCTCTCCTTTTAAGGGTAAGAAGACATATTTTGTGTCAACAATTGTAGCCCATCACAAAATTATGGCTTAGGATTGTCTTTGGGGATGCCAAAAAAGTGGTCTCGGGCTTCCACACATTATGCGACATGTGGCGATAAAAAGGGGAGAAGTCATTTCATTTTCTCTCCATAATTTTGACTTCTCCTCACTTGATAGCTCTCCCACTTTTTCTGACTACTTTATCACCACATGTCGCATAATGTGTGGAGAAGTCAAAATCATAGGAGACAATGAAATAACTTCTCCGTCACATGCCAGACAATACTTTGTCCAAAATTATTCTTCTTCTTTTCTGAAATTAAGAGAATGCATGCAATAATAAACTAGCAAAGCCTTTGTTTTAATGATCGGACAAAAGATGGACAAATGGATAATAAACTAAATGGGAAATAGTTAACGTTCCCATGAAATCTATTTACAAACTTAAGGCTGGACCTCATTGGTCCAGAGTATATTTAAGAGGGGGAGGCTGGACCAATGAGGTCCAACCTTAGGTTTGTAAATGTATTTCATGAGTACACCTATCACAACTCTAAACTTTTTTTGGCTGGGGTTTGCCTTGAATAGTTATCCCATCATACGCTCACTCACCCACTCATGTGGGAAAGCAATCTCTCTCTCTCTCATCAATAATTAGGAAATTGTTTAGCGGGACCATGCATTCCATGGACTGTGCATTCCGTGGAGTGTACGGTCCATCCACCCTTTTTTAACACTTACTAATTGTGATTAAGATTCACTCACCCCTAAAGTTCATCCATCCTACCTTCCAAAAAAAAAAAAAGGTTCATCCATCCAACCTTTGCTTTAAGAAAAAATAAAAATAAGCAAAATCATGTGGTTAAGCTTAATCATAGTTAAAGGGGGATAAAATTGAAACAGAGACATGGTGATCGACTAGATAACGAAATGTGGGGTCAGCTAATCAGTGCTCAAATAATTATATAAATGGACCATCAAAGCCAGGAGGGTCCATTTGGTTGTCAGTGAAACATCAGCAACATGGAGAAAGGGGCCGAAAGCAGAAGAGCAACAGCGACAAGGATAAGGTGGTTCGTTCCATTTCCCCATAAGACACCTCCCCTTCCCTCTTCCATCTTCGTTCAAAACATAATACCATCTTTTCTATCACCTCTTTTGACACCTACTCTCTTTTATCATAGATTATGCTACCCCTTTTCTCTTTTGGTATCTTACCTTTATAATCCATACCCCTCTTAAGAAGAGGTCATGTATCATTCCCTCACTAGGAGGGAGGTTCCGGGATCAAGTCTTGTGAGGGGTGTGCGTGTTGAAATCTCCACCACCATTTCCAAACCTAGAACAAATGCTAACCCAGAGACTACCAAAAAAAAAGGCAACTCATGCTGGGCTCAACCCTGAGCCATCCCGAGCTCAGTTCAATCATTCGGAAAGCTTAGGCTGGCTTTTAAGACTTTGGGTTACAGCCTAAAGGGTTCTTAGTCAGTAGTCTTAGGGTTTGTTTTGTTATGATTACTAGTCTATTCTAAATTGATTTCCACCCTGACTAATAAAAATCTTATTTTTTTTCAGTGAAAAAACACGCATTTGGTGTAAGAGTTTACATACCCAAAATAAGATCAGACTTGTGAAGAGTTTTGTCATTTCAAATTTTTTTTCCTATGCACAATTCATAATTAGTTGGTTAGGGGGTGCAAAATTGGTCATGATTAGTGGCCAAAAAACTTCTATCAATTCATTAAGAATTTCCTCCTACAACTTTGTGACTTGGTACCAAAACAACCCTTAAATGAAGGGCAAGGAATTCATTCCCCTTTCTTTGCTAAATTCTTCATTTAGTTAACCCATTAATAATAGGAGATTAACTACTTAACTATGAACATAAGCTCCAGTTGAAGAGATAACAACAACAATGGTATTGCATAAAACAATTTTAAATGATTGAAATACACTTATTTTATATTTATAATTACCAAAGTACCTCTACCAATTTTTTTCTCTACTCCAGTTATCTCTTTAAACATGCTCCTCGTCATAGTTAATCTCTAATAGGAAATTCACTTTAATCAGCAAAAAGTTCAGCTTAGAATAAAGGGACTTGGGCCATTCCAAAAAGTGCAAGCTCATAAGCACTTCCAGTTCTGTCTTTTGAACAAGCATTGGGCCAGACCAATGGCCAATGACTGCTTTAGCATAATCAAAATATGGAAAAAATACTTTGTCCTACTCTAGAAAGCACGTATACTTCAAATAGGTTCTCGTACCCGTATCGAATAAGGATATGCCCTAAGTAACAAAAATCACCATTTTTTTGAAAAAAACGCGTTTAATTCGTGCATTTTTCAACTGCCGAATTATTCTACGTTTAATTCGCGAATTTTAAAAAAACGCCGTTTTTTCGTTTTATTCGCGTTTTTTTCGTTTTATTCGCGTTTTTTACGAATAATTCCCGAAATATTCAAAAATTTTAATTTTATTTATATATTTTAATCAAATTGTTCCGTATATGTTTATAATTATTAATTTACACTTTATTTTATTTCCAAATTTTTCCCGAATTTTTTCCGAATTTTTCCGAATTTTTCTGAATTTTCCGAACTTGATTCCTGTCGAATTATTCCCGAACCCCGACTTTGTCACTATGGATATGCCTCCGATATGGGGGGATACATACGAGATACGGTTTAAACATATCCGGTTAATTAAAAACATTTTTTTTAAATTTCGGATACGGCTCCGATACAGCATGGATATGCAAGGATACGGCCGGGATACAAACCTTTTTTTTTTTTTGGAGACCCGAGAGTGTGACCCTATCTCTTTTGTTTTTGCACGGACATGATCTTCTTTTTATTTTGCTTAGTGGATGATTGGATGACTTCCTTTTTTGCTTAGTGGATGATTTTTTATTTATTTTTTGGTGCAATTAGTGGATGATGAGATAACCCTATTTCTTTTGCTATTGCATGGACATGGTCTTTTTATACATAAACAAAACTGAATCAATGGTTATTTTGCAATTATAATACAAAATATAGTATTATTATTATTTTTAAGAAAATTATAAACGTATCTTGGCCGTACTTGTATTATTTTTTTTTGGCTTTGTCGTATCGCCGTACCCATATTGTATCGTACCCATATCCCGTATCCGTATCCGTGCTTCCTAGTCCTACTCAAGAGATGATGTGGATGAAGCTTAAATTGAAAGGACATGAACACGAAATCTCAATTCCCCAGTCAGTTTTAATGACAATTAAAAGTAGTTTGGCGGGAAGTAGGAAATCAGTGTGAACTGGTTTGGGTTCTTGGGTCCACAGCTTTGGAATTTTGGACTCATTTTAGACAAGAGAACTCAACCTTTCGGTGTTGTTTTGTACTGCCATATCCTCATCACTATATAACTCAACCCATCTCCCTCTGTTCTGCTCTACCAGCTTTTTCTCTCTGTTCTTCTTCATTAACAGTTTTTGGATCAAAACCTCTTTGTGGGTCACATTTCACACACCCAAACCATTCAAATTTTCATATTTTTAGACATTTTGAATGGTTTTAGCTTCTGGGTATTGCAGAAGGTTCCAGTTTTGGAAGTTCTAACTTCTAGGGGGGAGTTACTTGTCTGGGACTCTGTTTCATAAGAGTCTAATTTGTAGAATTCGATAGGTTTCGGCCACCGGGTCTCGCTAAAGTATAAATTTTTTCACTACTAGCTATTTTAATTTTGTTCTGGTATCGGGTGTTCGGGTGGGGGAGATTTCATCGAAAGAACAAATTTGAATTTCAAAAGAATGATTCAGTTGTACAACGGTTGCATCCTTTGGAAATTCTATTCAGTTCTTGAGAAGAAATTCGATGTCGATAAAAGTTATTATTTTTGGATATTCCAGATCTACATTAGATACAATTTGGGAACTTAGCTGGAAGTTTCAAGATTTTTAAATTTTCTAGCTTCTGCTACCTTTGCTTGTTTTCAGTATTTTTGGAGTTTTTGATAGTTAGGGGAGTGGGAGAATGGGAGGAGTATCGCTGCCGCCAGGTTTTCGGTTCCACCCAACTGATGAGGAGTTGGTGGATTATTACCTAAAGAGGAAAGCAGATGGACTGAAGATTGAACTTGAAGTAATCCCAGTGATTGATTTATATAAGTTTGATCCATGGGAGCTACCAGGTACTCTTTACACCAAGCTTTTGAGAGTTCATAAAATAAAAATTATATATGTTTCTTCATTTTTTCAGTGCTATGGTTTAGCTCCTTCCAATGGAGTGTAGGCTTGGGTTCTCAGTATAAGATTTTTAATTAACTGACAGGAAATAAGTGAGGGATTCCTAACCTCCACAATAGTGTCTTCTGATAGAAAAGAACCCCATGGGATGAGTTTTAATAAGCAGAAATGCTCCTGGAAAATCAAGGTTCAAAGAATCATAACTAGCTAGGAATGATTCTTCGAGCTGTGAAAACTTGACTGGGGCATTTCAACTCTGTGAGTCATGACTTGAACCTCAATATGCAAAGTGTATATATATATATATATATATATATATATATATATATATATATATATAATTGGTCAAAGAAGGCTATATATGTAGGACGTGATGGAATAGACCCGAGTTTACCCTAAGCAAATATTGGAACCTAAGGCGCCTAATTTTCCTCACATATCTCATGTAAGGTATGGCTGCCTATACTAAGCGCACATTCCCTAATTCTCGCTTCTTGTTTCCGAATGATTTTTTTCAGCAATGTTTCTTGCTTCCCACTTTCGTTTTGCTTCTCATTTTCGCTTCTCCCTCTGGTAACTATGATATAAACTAATGCTTGTCTTTACATTCCCTTTTAAAATTGCCATGACTTAGTTCAGTGACTTCAGTCCTTGTTAACCAGTCATGAACTTGGCCAAGTGAGGCTACAATCTGCAGTCCAGAAATTTGCAGGATCCGACTTCTTGAAATTGTGTAGTACTGGATTGGATTAGCCAGTCATGAATTTGGCCGAGTGAAGTCATAAATATACTCCAGAAATTTGCAGGATCTGAGTTCTTGTACTTGTGTAGCACTGGATTGAAATTTAGTCTTAGAGATGGAATACTCATTTGGATCTAATTTTGAGTTGGGTAGTCTTTGAGTTGGAAAGGTGACATATGTTGCTTTTGTTTTTCTTTTTAAACTAAACCATTTCAAGAATTCTTTATATGGGGCATCTCACTTTTTCTTTTAAAAGCCGGATCAATCGGAGTTCTTTTATTTTTCCATAAAGATAAGCTCCATGAGAAGAAAAATGTAACAACTGCATAACTTTTTTATTTTGCACTTCTGTTATCTTCTCAGGGAGTTTAAGAAATTTGATTTTTTGAGTTGCAGACAAGTCGTTCCTTCCGAAAAGAGATATGGAGTGGTTCTTCTTCTGTCCTCGGGATCGGAAATACCCGAATGGGTCACGCTCAAATAGAGCCACCAGAGCTGGCTACTGGAAAGCCACCGGAAAAGACCGAAAAATAGTCTGTCAGTCCTCTGTGACTGGGTTTCGGAAGACCCTAGTTTTCTATCGAGGAAGGGCCCCATTAGGAGATCGAACAGACTGGGTGATGTATGAATATCGCCTCTGTGATGATCTTTCTCAAGGATCATCTAGTTTTCAGGTAAATTCAATAAGCTCATGTTATGGGATAGGCTTAGATGTTCAACTTACTAAGATTTGAAAATTCTGTCAGTATTTAGTTATCGAAATTTCTCTCCAGGGAGCTTTTGCACTGTGTCGTGTAGTCAAGAAGAATGAGCAATCACAGAAGATGAGTGATCTTAATGGAGAACCCAAAGCCAAGAGGGTGGGAAGCAGTTCTACCATTGGGGACTTCACACCAAGAAATTTCTCTAGTGAGATCTTAAGCACCTCAGATGAAAATCCATCACAAGCTACTAACCTGTACAATGGGAGTAATTATTCAAGCTCTGTTACATCTCCATATGAAACAACAATGGTGGAGTTCGAGCCAACTTCTACTGTGATCAATCATGCTAGCTTCTGTGTCTCTCCTGATCTAATTCTGGATTCTTCAAAGGTATTAAATTGCAGAGAAACCAACTTTGAGGATTGAATTAAAACTAGGCCATAATCCGAAGTTGACAAATATTTCTGTTCTAGCATAGTAACAAAGTTCTCTGTTTTTTTTTTAAAAAAAAAATCACAAATAATACGTGACTTCGTCGAACAATTAAGTCACGAAGTATTTACGAGTTTTTGAAAAAAATAAGGACTTCTTCAAAAAGTCACGAATTATTCATGACTTTCGAATAGAATATATGAAATATGTATGTTTATAGTTTTCATAATTAGTAATCTAATTTTATATTTTTTTCATATCTTGCCCAATTTCCGATTTATTTTGAATTTTGCCCTTTCTTCTGAAATTTTCCCTAGATGAATAATTCCGGAACTCTAACTTAGTAACTATGGTTGGTATCTTGTTACTTTCTCTTTTTAATTATTAAAATTATTTTTTAATCATTTCTTTTTTTCCTGAGGTTTTCCTAACTTCGCCAAAATTTTCCAAACTGGACCCCCACTAAATTATTCCCGAACTCCGGCTTTGTTACTATGTGTTCTAGTGCATTCAGAATTTTTAGGTACTTCAGGTATTCGAATTAATTTTCTTAAACATCTCTATGTGGCTTATCACAGGCTTACCAACAAGGAAAAGAAGCTGTGTGTGAATCTCATCTGCAGCAAGAACTTCCAAACTGGATAAGTTCATGCCAATCGTATGATCCAAACTTTGAAGATCAAGTTGATCTATGTATGTCACCTTACTCGGGAGGCATGAACTACATGGGTTTGTGTGGAATTGAGGATACACCATACGAAGGATTTGACCAGAACTACTCGCTAAGAAATCTGAACCCATCTATCAATGGTGTGAGAATGTATGAACAATTTTCTGATGAGACCACCTTCTAAAGACATATGTATCTAATTTGTGATTTAAATGCAGGGTTTGAAGCTTGGAACCATGCTCCAATTTGCAGACAAACCAGTGGAGATGGGAGTTTGGGGGAGCTAAGCAGTCTATGGTTAAAGGACGACAACTTAGTGATTGTGATATGAATCCCTGTAACTAATATGGGTTTATCTTGTGATGGATCATCTAGAGTGGGATCTCTGAGACAACGCCTTTTAATGATTGCTCTTAGAGTAGAAACCAGTATCACCCCTTCTAGTATCTTAATTACAAATTAATAATCCCCTTTGATAATTCCTATTAATGATTTCTCTTGAAGAAGGTTTAGTTTCTAAGTGAGATCAGTTTCTCATATATGCTATTAGGTGTTATAAGTAGAAAGAAAGATCTTCCTGTGACAATCACTTTTAACGATTCCACTTGGAGTTGGTTATCTATGTTCTTATGTAACAATCAATTTAGCTTCAGATATAGAAGCTATCCTCTGAATTATATAAAGTATATTGATCTTAGATAGCATGTTCTTTTCAGATGAAGTTTGATTAATTGAAGAATAAAAGAGCAATAGACTGAAATCTCTTCCAAGGAAAAAATGCATTTACAAAACTCCTAAATCACTCTGGCTTATCTAAAATTATAGAAAGCAATACATTAGTAATACAGAAATGTCATAGTTAAACAAAATCCAACTCTCTTATAAATGCAGCTTCGTTACCAAACTTGGTTGGTAGTATTAAAGGATGTAGGTTATTTTGGGTATGGGATTGGGTCACTCTGGCTTACCTAAAGTTATAAAAACTAATACATACATAATACAGCAATGGCAAAGACAAACAAAACCCTACTCTCTTAAAAATACAGCTTCATTGCCAACCTTGGTTGGTAGTATTTGTTAAAAACATAACGAAAAATAGAAATAAATTATCAAAGATTCACATATAGATTTACGCGGGTCGGCAAGGTGCCTATGTCCACAATCGCAGAGAGATCCTTTCCCTAAATTCTTGTGAAAAATGGGTTACAATTCTCTCAGCTCTCCTTTTCTTTCGTTTAGTTTCTGCGTAATAAAGAAAACCTAATCATGCTGCCTTTATATATCCTGAATAATAACGTATAATTACCAAATTTCCATTGTGTAACCCTCTAAAAATTTCGGGTCTTAAAATAAGTGATAACAGTCCAAACTGACTATCAACCAGAATACAAGGCACAATCAAAACAGAATTAATGGATGTATCAAAAAGAGTTGCATTTTCTTTTCGTAATGTAAATTAGGGAAGTTGGCTTAAGGATTCCGCCATGGCTTCCCTCAAATAGTACTGATTTCACGACGCTTAGAAATCCTCTTCAAATATACAAGAGTCATAGCTAGTGAGGCTTCTACCCTTCTTAAAGGTGGCATAACTGGGTCGAATTGACTCAGTTTCTATGTGAATGAGATTGAGTCAAGTCAGTTGACACAGCACTCGGTATGAATGTATATCTTTTATATAGTTTTTGGTATTTAGTAGCCAGTGCTCATATAATCTTCAAAATAGCTACAGTCTGAATGCATTTCTAATTCCTCTTTGGTATTAGTAAACAGTACTTTTCTGCACCTTGGATGTTGATGCAAAGCTGAAGAAAAAAACTCAAGATTTAGCTGATTTCTCAATTTATAGTTACTGGTTTGATACCCATGAAAGGAATATTAAACTGAAACTTCAATTTTTCGTTTAAGGATCGACAAACAAAGAGAATCCAAGAAGCATATATTTTTCGGTGCCGAAGCTTCCGAAAAAGAAGCCCCTTTGATAAGAATCTCAGTAAAGAGAATGCACTTATGGACCTTTAAGAATATTGTTCAAATGACCTTTGACAGAAAAACTCTTCTTTCTGCAACACCAACTAAAAATGGATTCTCTTCCTACTCTAGCCATTACACCTACTACTTTGCCAAGGTCTCGAATAAATTCTCACCTCTTCCCCCGCCAAAAAGAGAAACTAACAAAAAGATATGAGAGTCGGCTGCTACTTTGATTTTTAAAAATTTTGTTATTACTTTTTAACAAGAAAAAACAGAAAATAAAAGTGCAACAAAATGAGTCCTAAGACAGCCACATAGAAAATCTGTATTTTGTTGGATTATTGCAATCATAATTGATTATGCCCGAATAAGCCTTGTAACGAATAAGAGCTGTCATGAATAACCTTGTCTGGTTAGCACCATGTTGATACGCAAAAAAAAAAAAAAAAAAAAGTTACACACACTCACATGGTCCAGCACACACACTCGGTCAACTTTTTTTTTCTTTTTTATTTTTCTGGTAAAGACTCGGTCTACTTGAGTCCATAGAATAAGGTTCCTTCCTCTCACTTGGAGATAAGGCCTTTTGGTGAAATGGGTTAGGTTTAGCCTTGTGGACCGAGTGTGTGTTGGCCTGTGTGTGTTTAACTATTCTAAAAAAAAGGGTCAAATGAGGGTTATATTTAGCCAGAATTAGACGCTTGGTTTACCAGAGACGTGTTTGGGCCGGGATGGTCAAATGAATGACATATATATATTTTTTTGGTATTGACCAAATGAATGATATAAATCACTGTTGTCAGAACCGACCGGCCGGTCGAACAGGAAAAACCGAGAACCGATCCCCTTACTGGTTTCCAAACCCTCCCAAAACCAGACATGTTTAAAAACTAGTCAGTTTTGCTAAAATCGAAAGAACCGGTCGGTTGAACCGGGTACCTGTGGTCAGAACCAGTTGAGAACCGGCAATAGCTGAATAAAAATGATTTTTTTTTAATTAAAAAAGGACACGATCGAACCGGACCGGTCAAACCGGGACCTGGCCAGTCAACCAGTTCGATGACCGGTCTGGTCTGATAACATTGATATAAATCGATGAGTTTGTGGTAGGGCTATCAACGGGTCAGATTCGGACCGGATCTGCCTAGATCCGAATCCGATCCGATTAAGAATCCGACATATCCGAATCCGATCCAAGATCCGTCGGATTATGAAGTAATCAATCCAAATCCAATCCGATTACATTTTGTCCGATCCGATCAGAATAAGGTTAATTTTTTTTTAAAAAAAATCTATTTTAATAATATAAAATCTAATAATACCTTAATTAACTCTAATTATTGTTAATTTATTTAAAATTAATATTTTATACATAGAAAATCTAAGTAATATATTTAAAATGATTAAAAAAAATTATTATAATCGGATCGGATCACCCTATATCCAGATCCAATCCGATTAAAATTGAATTCCACCGATCCGATCTGAATCCGATCCGGCGGATCACATATAGGCCCAAAGTCCGGCTAATCGGATCCGGATCATGACAGCCTAGTTTGTGGGAGATATAGGCCGATGTTGTGTAGTAGTGTACACTAAGGATGATGGACCTTAGGCCCATAAAAAAAGTTATTTATAGGGACATTTTGGGGGGCGAGGGATTCTGGTCATTAAATGGGTAGCGCAGTCATTTTTATGAGTTCAATTTGGTCATTTCAAAAAGGATAAATAACTGTGTCATCGTCTTGGAGACTTGGACGTTTTGGTGGCCCTATCACAGTATCACTGAAGAGAAAAGGCGGGAATCTCTGTTAAGCTTCCGCAGCGGGAAGAAATTTGAAATTCTAGCCGTTACTTTCCTTTGAATTTCCTTCTAATGGCAACGGCTACATTTGCTAGGCGCTTGGGTGCTTTCGTTAAGAGCGCGGCAGCAAACAAAGGGTCGGGATGGTTTGGCCCTCACATGGCTGCAGCCTCTCGCGCCATTGTTGAGCGAATTCCTCTGGTCGATTTTATCCTTGAAATCAGAGACGCTAGGGTATGAAATCCTCCTCCTTTCCTTGCATGAAAGGGGCAATTTTGGAATTACCCCAAACGCCCTGCAACTGCTTTAACTCTTTTAGTATTCGAATTGCTCGATGAAATTTCTGACTGATTCCATTTGAAATATTTTGCTAACGTTATTGTATTTAATTCAAGGTTTCTGTATCTCCCATTAGTGCAACTTAGTCAGTTTTATCTGTAAATGCTAAAATGCACTCCAGTGTGAATTGGTATAATAGTTGCTTAATTTTATCTTGCACAATATGGTCTAAAACCTTGATTGTTCTTTTTATCTGATTAATTAACACTGCTTTTTTTATAAAAAAAAAGATTCCAATGTCATCGGAGTATGAACACCTGAGGCAATTCCCGTCTTCCTTGAGGCGCATTATAGTCTTGAACAAGATGGACCTTGCAGATCGCTCAAAAACACAGGTACTTCAATATTATTATATCCTTCAATATTTTTTCATGGTGTTTCTGTTTTTTTTTTTGAATTTTTTAAGAACCAATTCCTTAGAGCTGGATTAATGGCATTTATGGTACTTTTCAGAGAATTGTTTTTAAATTTTTAATTTTAACAACTCAGGCTAAGGTAACAGAGAAAATTATAGAACTTTCCTGACTTTACATATATGGAGAAAGTGCCAATGTTTAGTGACGTGCAAGGACAGCACCAAGTTGACTGGAATTGATGGGAATTGGGGACAATATGATCATTATTTACTGTTAGGATAGAATAAAAATGTACCTATGAATGCTCTTCAAATGTAGCTGTTTACAGATGACTTCAAAAAAATTTATCGGAGTTTACAACCTCTTCTATTCCTAAGACATGAGTCCTTTCATGCATAAAAAATGGGAAAAGAGAGGTGGTCTTATAAATTGGTTGGTACCTATTTTTAGAGTGATTCAAAGCTCTCTGGACCTGGAGCATAAAATATACATCTATTTTGAGTTTGAAATAAGCATGTAACAACCAAGACTTAACCTCCCTCATATAGACAGACATATAAGGATTGAACATTTTACGTGACAGCCAAATTTGGAAATTAGTGAAGCCTGTGCTCCCAACAAAGATAGGTATGAAAAAGAAGCTATAAATAGATGGTGCCATGACTTATTGGTTGAATAGCGTGCAGACTAATATGCAGGAAGTGGTTTGAATATAAATATTTTATATGTAGGAAATCCTATTACCAAATGATTCCTTCTTTCTTCTACTTCTCTTTCTCTCTCTCTCTCTCTCTCCCCCCCCTCCCTCTCCTTCTCCCCCCCCTCCCTCTCCTTCTCTATCACTCTATATATTTACATTTATAAATATGATGGGCCTCATTTGAAAAGAAATGGAAAAGGAATGTGTCTCATCTCTCTCTTACTATGTATATATATGAAATGCCCTAGCAAGGATTAAATTTTGAGAGGCCCTAGAACATATGGTATTCCAATAAAAGTTGGGAATGCACGGGGGAACTGGATTATCTTGGATGGCTAAGCTGTTCAACTTCAACAGGATTTTGTAGACTAGAAAATACAGGATGCATGTAGGAGACTAGGAGTACTATGGTAACTGAAAGCCTTGTAGAAATTCCTCTTAACATCACTTACACCTCCCAACATCATAATACTATCCATCTTATTTGCCTTATGCTAAGTCATAAGTCTATCAACCTTGGCATCTGGGGTATTGATAGGAGTAGAGGTGGGCTAGAATAAGTGATGCAGAGATCATAATCATTTTCCTCCAGAACCAATTATTAAAATTTAAGATGTCCCATAAAACATTTGATTTAGATCATAGTTTCACGGAAGCTATGTGTCGGGCAGGATGGCCGTTTCCTAGGAATCTTGCTTTCCAGTTTCCAAACTAGCTTCCATCACGTTCCATTTATGGTCAAAGAGGGCTATGTACGTCGGTAATAAAAGGTAGTAAATAGAGGATATGTAGAGGATTTATTTTCAAAATTAGGGAATTAAGAAATCAAGATCAAGATACCATTTTAGGACTAGTAGGTTGGGGAAGAAATCCATTGGTGTAGAGGTAAGGAAATCAAATTCCTTATGGATTTAAGGTTAAACCCATCTGTACCATCAAAGGAAGACAAGTGAAAGTGATTCTTAAAGGCAACCCCAATGATTCTATATACTTTGGATCTTAAATTAAATACTACAAAGAAGTGTCACTATCCCTTTTTATAATGTCCAACCATAAGTCTTGAATTAATTTAGAAGAGAGTTTAGTAGTATTAATGAAAAAGTTAATTGTCTTCAATGAGAGATTTTAGTTGTCTTAATAAGAAGTTAATTGCCTTTGAGAAAATGTTACAAGAGAGTTTACATGTGAAAACACATGTCAATATCCAAATTTATTAACCTCTTTTAAAGTCTTAACTTTTATGGTTAGAAAACTCTTGTTTATGTATGTTGGATATTGTGTGCCAACTATTATGAGATGAAACTCTTATGATATATAAACTTTATATCAGTATACCCAAATTAATGTCTATGAACTTTAAGCTTGACTTTAATCTTTAACCTAAAGTTAAAAGCAACACATACATATACGCATGATGCTTAAAAATTATTTCACTTTATAAAAAATTTCATCATTAGATGGAATTCAGACTTGGACATTAGAGTTTGATATTTCTCAGAATTAATGTATTATCATGTTATAAGAATGAAACCATTCTTATAGTTGTGTACATCAGAACATGATGTAATTAGTTCAAGAGCTGGTCCTGAGTGTGTTGGGTCTCTTTCACCAACCCAAACATATCTTTGTTTTTTATAACGGCTCTAGACTGTTTCCCAAGTACTCATAGGTGGTGGCAAACTGTTGAGCATTAAATGCAACTTACCACATACTAGGTGACTCATGGAACATATCAATTTCATAATATAGTTTGAATGAAGTTCTTTCTAGTATAATACTTCATGAGTCATTAAATGCTTATTGACACATCCTAATACCCAGCTATAAAGGTTGTGATTTTATAGTGTCCTTCAGTGGGATCCAATCACATAGGGTCACATTTTTTCCAACAATGGATTTGGGACTTGATGCGATTAGATCCTAGTCTACAACCTATGGTGTAGACCTTGAGCATTTATCGTAGGTTTAGAATTTTTTTGTAAAGGATTGGCAGATATAACCGGTAATGTAAATCTTATGTGAATATCATTAGTTTGTTATTTCTTCACGAGCATGTATCTTAGGTTTAAAACTTTTTTGGTAAAGAAGGATTGGCAGATATAACCGGTAATGTAAATCTTACATGAATATCATTGATTTATTATTTCTTCACGAAATTTTAAATTTGATGGTTTTTATACAAGGACCACTATATTATATGGTGCCTAGTTCTCCACACATATCTCATATAAGGTATGGACTTCCCAAACTAATATAAGGAGATTTAGGCGGCCCAAATTTCCTTCTTTTGCTCCTTGTTTTTCAATATATTTTTTACCTTGCTTCCTGCTTCTCACTTTGACTTCTCTTTCTTATTTTGGCTTCTTGCTATGGTAACCATGATTTAGACATTTAAAATGTACAAACATTCACATCCATCATATCCACATAACAACATAATCTTAATAACAATTTATTGGGAACCAAGACTTTTCAATTCAAGTTGTTGCTTTCTTTGGTCCACCACTTCTTGTCACTTCTTGGTGGGACTTCCTATCCTATCATCACCACTCATCACTTAAACTCCATAACCATTTCCTTTGGGGACAATTATCAACTCCCCAATAGTGCGATGAACTTGATATATTATGATTCACTCTAGAAAGCACATATCTATCTTCCATTCCATCATAATTTTAATCATATCAATTTAGTGAAAATCCAGACCTTTTAGTTTACAAGTTGCACCTTCATAGGTCCACCACTTCCTATCTGATGTAGCCAAGGAAGCAATGGCCCAATTATTTGAGGACTGATTGAAATAGCAATTTCAAATATTCTGAATTCTCAGATGCAGGGATAAAAAGGTAAAATTGCCACTAAAGAAGGGTAGCAGGGGTAAAAGGGTGAATTTTAGGGCTCATTGAAGGTTTCAAATTGGCTAAGGGGTCAATCTGTAATTTCAGAAATTCAGATGGGCTGAATTGTAATTTTCATGAATTACTTGAAATCTGAAAATCGAATTTGGACTCATGTTGGATTCAAAAGGGGTTAAAATGCCAATTAGGGTAGATCAAACTAAGGCAAATAAAACCATAACGAAGCAAAAGGCTTAGGTTCAAATTTTAGGGCTTGATTTCAAAATTTCAGAATTTTAACAAATAATTTTTTTTGAAATTAGTGTTAAGAATCCAAACCTAATGTGATCGGTGTGCATAACAAGTTTGACCGAAACTTTATGTCATACAGATACATAATGATGGGGTAGTACCGAACGTAAGTGAGTCTAAGACAAAATGTGTAAGACAAAAATATCAACTTTCTTGATGTTGATGTACAACTTTTGGATCAGTGTAAAAAAAAAATCCGGTCCTGTGTTTTGGTTCAGTTCTTGAAGGGGAATTTTAACATGTAGAAAGTCTAGACCATATTTGCTTCCCTAGATCTCTTCCTAAGAAGCTTGTTTCTTCTATCACGTCTTGGTTGTCAATGTGGGACGTGATGAGATTGATCCAAGTCTACTGCCTTGGGTGTAGACCCTGAGCATGTCTCGTCGGATTGGAATCTTCTTGTTAAAGGAGTAATAGAACCTCTGCAACCAATATTGTAAACCCTGCGCGGATATCGTTAAATATTTTCTACTTGATTTTAGTATTGGTTTTACTGTTTATATTACGTTATTACAACCTAAGAACAGAAGATCCAATCGGATGGTTTTTCAACGTGGTCCACAACACTATAGTCTAAGGCGCCTAGTTCTCCATACATATCTCATGTAAGGAAAAATTGAAGGTTTGACTGCCCATACTAAGATAATGGAGTAGTTCTAGTCTCTCATGTCACATTTATAGTTACCCAATGAATTTTTGAGCCTTGCTTCCTAATTCTCATTTTCTCTTCTCGTACTATAGTCCAGACCGATAACCAAGGGCACACTGGGTGCACATTCACAACAAGAATAGGAAACTTATAAGTGTATTTATATGTGCGCTTATTGCTTTGGAAATAATGGTTTCTCTTGTTTAAATTAGGGTTGTATTCGAGCCAAGCTTGGCCAAGTTTGAGCTTGGCTTGAACATGCTTGAGCTCGGCTAGAGCTTCATTCAAGCTCGAATGTTTAGGATTGAGCTTGGCTTGAACAAGCTTGATCGAGTTTGAGTTCCGTTCGAGCTCAAACTTTATTCAAGCTGAGCAGAACCTAAGTTGGTTCAAGCTTGATTTACGAAATTAATTTTAATTTTAAAGGGTTTTAGAAAAGTATTCATTGATAAATTATATTACAAGAAACTACAAAAAATCAATACATTCAGATACAAAAATAAGATTGGGAGTAGTCCTTCAATCCAAAGAGAGTGAGAACTTTTAACTCTTTTCGTTAACATTATTTCTTAAACTTATTTATTATATATTAAAAATTATTAAAATCTATGATAAAGAAAGTATCTTATTGGTAATCAGGGGATTAAAAATAGTTATTTGTATTAATATAAATAACATTACCAAAAAATATTGTGTGTGTGTGTATATATATATATATATATATATATATATATAATATTTCGAGCTAAGCTCAAGCCGAATTGAGCCCTAAACGAGCTGAGCTTAAGCCGAGCCTAATCAAACAAGGTCTGGCTTGAGCTTGACTTGTTTAAACATTCAAGCTTAAATAAAATCTTGGCTTGATTCTTTCGAGCCTAAAATGTCAGCTTGAACTTGGCTCAAACGAGTCGAGCTGAGTTGAGCCGACGAGCTTGAATGCAGCCCTAGTTTTAATGATATCTAATTTGAGACTTTTGAGACGCCCCAGAGAAGAAAGTGCTTGCTAATTATGTATGGGCACCGTAGTGGACGTGCTTGATAGCTGAGTAATATCAACTAGAGCAGGGGAATTAGAAGGAAGTGCATTTGACTCATAGGAGTAAGTTGTGTGTTAATAATTAACGCCATATGATTTTTGCATGGCCCTTTTGGTTCTGTTCCATCGAAGGGGTATACTAACATGTGGAGAGTCCAGATTGATGACCAAGAGTGTCACTTGTGAACAATAACGACAAGCATAGGAATTTCCTATTTGTCATGTCCGTATGTATGCATGTGTGTTTGTTGTTTGAGGAATAATGTTTTCTCTTGACTCATAGGAGTAAGTTGTATCATAATGATGAATGCTATCTGATTTATGTATGTTCCCTTTTCCATTTTTCCTTGACAAGTTTATTTTACTTGTAGGAATGGATGAGGTATTTTCAGGAACATAACAAAATTTGTTACGGAATCAATTCTCATAACAAGGACAATGTGAAAGAGGTAACTTGCCAGTTCACTAATTAATATCATAAGTACATGCTTGTATCTCAGTTAACTGCGAAGTATGTGTCCTTTATGCATTTCTTTCATTGTTTTGGGCTGTAAAAGGGACCTTCCAATGGTTCTCAATGAGTCTGTATTAATCTGAGGATATCTAAGATGCCCATGAGCTATACAGTCAAATGGTCTCTAAATTGGCTCGCATGCATGGCCCATGCACGGGAGTGAGAACCAGTTCCATGGGTTCAACCTAGGATATCTCTTGCCAAAATCAATTCTATTAGCTTGTAATACCTATGTCAATGCATTCATTTGGAAAACTGAGGCAAAATATGTCTAATAATCTTGAAAAATTCTAGAGATTACATGTTATAATCACCTGAACTGGTTAAGTTATATAATTGGATATCTCCCCGGAAAAATTAATGGCTAGTACTCTGTCCTGTTTTCATGTGTGCAACTTGTACCGTTAGGCCAATTGAGATCATCCTTAATGGCCTCAATCTGATGATCATCTTAGATTTGCACAATAATATTTACTAGCATTTGATAGATGCTCATATATTACAGTTTCTGAACTTCTTACAAGCCCGAGTGAGAGAATTGAAGAAGATTGATCAGTCTAGCTATACCACTACCATAATGCTAGTTGGAATTCCCAATGTTGGTAAGTCGGCCCTTGCCAACTCTTTGCATCAAGTTGGGCGAATAAGTGCTGCAGGTACCCAATTATCTTAAGTTTTTTTTTTTTTTTTTTTTACGTTGAGATAAGAATAATGTACAGAAGTTTGAGGTATCTTAGTAGATATGCTATTCTAGCTGAATCATTTCATGGGTATCTGACTATATGAGACATATATGTAATTTCAAGAGAAGGGAAAGCTGAAGCATTCAATAGTGAGTCCACTGCCAGGGGAGACGAAAGATATCAGCAGTTTGAAGGTGTGAATCCTTTCTTCTTTTCACTCTGTGTTTTACATACACGTTCTATTGAAAAGGTAAAATACTCTTGAATACCCAAGAAATCATCTACGTAGTTCTGAGTCACAGCTTGGACCACACCCACTGCATTTTTTCAAAAGAATTTGTTGTTTCTGCTGGCTCCAGCATGTTTGCTAAGTGCATCGTAGGTGTAGACCAAAGTTTTTTATGGAAATATTCCGCACATACCATTTGGAGGGATGTAAGTTGAGAGGAATATATATATATATATATCAAGAGAGAGAGAGAGAGAGCGCGGAGTTCTAATGGCACAGTCAATAGAGGTTTTACTGAGCCTCCTAAGAAACTTGACACATGGCATGCTTTTTAGTTTTAAGGGACACTGACCATTGGATGTCAATATGGATCCCTTTGGAGACACATGGCAAAACATCAGCCCAATCGTCCATTTTTAGACCGTTTGATTAGACCCTAGTTGGTCAGTATTAACCCCTAGGGTTCATTAGACTCTACCTAGGCTATAGAAATATCTGATTTTCCAACCTTCAATTGGATGGTCCAGAAACATCCAATCGGGCTGATTTTTTGTCACAAGACTCTCAAGGGACCCACCTTTACATCCAACGTACATAATCAAAAATAAGAGATCTTGACATACTTAGTAGGAAGAATCTCTGTAAATTGTGGTTTTGAATTACAAGAGTTGGTTTCCATTTTTCAGATTGGTAGCCATCCCAACATATATGTATTGGATACACCAGGAGTGTTGCCTCCTGAGAATCTTGATGTTGAGGTGGGTGCTAAACTAGCTTTAACAGGTATGGATTTTTTTTACCATAAATTTATCTCCTTTTCTGTATATAAGAGAGTAATCAAGTTTTACTCTTAGTTGGTCCACTCTGTGGGTCAACTCATTATTCGGCAGGGTTGGCCACTTTTCAGGCAAACCAAGTCAAACTGTTGGGTGATTTGGGCTGGCTGCAAATATGTTTGATTAGCTTTAGCTTTCTAAGATTTGGCATGATATGAGCACTCCCATGAGTCATAGTTACTCATCCAAGCCGCCAGGTAGATTCACCCGGATCAAGTCTTATACAGTATCTGGGTGAGTCTATTCAAATTTCCATTTCCCAACAACATTGGGTCTTACCCCAATCCTATATCATTTCATATATTTTTGAAAAATGCAGGAGCTATTGAGGATTATTTGGTTGGGGAATGTGAACTTGCTCGGTATTTTCTAGCTATTCTCAACTTGAGTAATGAGTACAAGCACTGGGCAAACTTGCTTGGTGAAGAGGATGATAGGTCATCTGTAGATTACAAAGCAAACCCCTTGGGTAGCTCTGAGTTAGACATGAGAAGAAGAAAGCAATATGCCACCGATCACACGCAGGTATAAGCACTTTTCCAGTTTATTTTTCCAAATTGAAACTCTATGCACTAGCCGCTTGTAGATTCAACTAACTGAAAAATTATAGCATCCCCTCATCTCTTTTTGGAGTTGTGGGTCCTACCGTAGTATCTTCAAACCTGTAGGTCATCCTGATTATCCAAGTCATCTGATAAAATGACCTTAATTTATTACTGGATTGATGTCCCGGGCATCAAGAGAAATTCAATAGTAGTTGGTTAGTTGCATATCTTCTTGAGAATGAACAGGTCTCCTACGTGTGTCCAGTGTCCACACCGGTTAGTTTGTTCAGGTTAATGAACTTGTATCCCATGTAGAAGTAACTTTGAATTATGTCTATGACCCTACACTAACAGTCTTATCTTTCCACTTTCTCTTTGTGCATTTAGAAATGGCATTCATTATTGTTCATACAGGATTTTGTTGTACGTGATGTTCGTCGAACCCTCTTCGAGGCAGTTTCATCTTTTGAAGGAAACCTGGAGAATGATGAGGAAGTGGTCAGGCTGATAAATGCTCAGTTCCTGGCCTTACGGGATGCTTTTCGTCTTCCTCTAGAATCAGGTGAGAATTTATGTTACAGAGTCTCTATAAAGTTACTTAACCTGTATCGAACTGGTAGGCTTGGTCACTATACTTTAGACTCTGTTCCAAGGAATGCTCAATACCCCACCACTATCTAATATAATCATTGGTTACCATTTAGTGTTACATATGTTCCAGCAAATTCAAGTGTTTATCACAAAATGATGTTAGTAGAGAAATCCTGAATGTTCAATGGTTTCCTTTTAAGGATGAACTACATCAATTGCGTACAAGGATCTTACTTTACCACCCGTCATGCCTCAGTAAGGTAATAACTTGGATGAATGAAATCACTCGTGCAGTCTAATTTAGACAAGGAGATTCTGGTGGTAGCTGTTTTAAACTCTAAAGCATTCCCCAAATATTTTCTGAACATCAGAAAGAATGTGATCTGTAAAAAATACTTTTGAATTTTAGATCATAAAGATAGGTTGATTTTTGGCTCAGATCTTATTAGTTGGACCTATGACATGGTTTTTTCATGTCTGACATGTTCACGACATTAGACAGAGCAGAGAGGACATGCACTTCTGCATCTTCCCTCCTACCTCATTCTCTCCTTGGTTTATTTTTGGTGTTTTTCTTCTTTTCAATTCAAATTGGTCAAGAATGAGAAATCATAAAAGTGATAACCAAAGACCAAACAGAAACCCATTAAGAGTAAGAGCAACACCAAAAAGACCAAAGGATTGTAGTAGAGATAACACCAACAGAATACGCCTTCTAAGTACCTTTAGAACCTACATTCTCGCAGTTAACCAAGATTTTCATGTCTGGTTCTTCAAGAAACTCTTCTGTGCGACCTTTCCCAACTCTTTTATTTCCTCTATCACAGGTTAAGCCTTGCTACTGTCTCTACTAGCAGAAAATATGAAAACATTTGATATTTGCTGCAAATAAATTGGTGTTTTGGATGTATTGGTTTGGAAGTGAGGAAGAGTTGAGGTTGGAATTTGATGGAGGCGTATGTGATGAAAATAACTTGCAAATATGAAAACAGAAATACATAAGAACACAAGGATTTATGTGGTTCACCCGATGTGGGTTACGTCTTTTAAACATTCCAAAATCACAAAATTGCCGCCGGTCACTCGAGCTGAAACGCAATCTCACTCGAGTGAGTGAGAGCTAACTCCATGGCACAACTTGCCTTGAGCTTGTTCCCTAACGCTTCAACAACAGAACAGAGATTGCGTAACAGAATACCAAATTCTGTCACACAATTTTGAATCCTTCGAAGTGTAAGGATATCAACCAAAACCAAATCCTTTATGCAAGGATAACCACTCTCAAAATACTGAGACTCCCAAGGGCTCTCCAGAGCAACCCACCCTCACATCTCATTCTAACAAATAAGGCTACACCCTAGGCCTATTTATAGGCAATAAACAAAAACTAGCCCAATTAGAATTTTCCAAAATTCTAATCCCAAACCAATTAGGAATTCACAAAATTCTATTACTCCATAATAATAGAGTTTCACCCATACTAGAATTTTAGCCAAAATAGAATTGAAGTCAAAATCCCAACAAAACCTAACTTTAAACAAAACCTAACTTTAAACAAACTGCTAATACAATTAGGAAATCCAAAAAAAAAAATTGTACGGACTATACGGGCATCCCAGATTTTTTCCAAGGGCTTCGCCCCTAATCCCTAGGCAAGGGTCTGGCCCCAGCATCCTCGGTGCTGAGCTTGACCAGCGGAATTGGGTTTGAGTGTGACGAGAGGTCCGGATGTGAGCACTACTAAAGGTGTAATAAGCTAAATGCAAGACAGTTTGCACAAACAACAGACACACTATTTTGTACGCCCAATCGTCTCGTTGCCAAAGACATTACTAGCAATTTTTCTTATTTGAATGACGCGTTGTGCAGAACAGCAGCTTGCCCCTAAAACAGTGAACAAGTTGTTGTTTCAAAACGGTCAGTCAATTATTAACCTGAATTGGAATCTTAGATTTAGCTAATACAATTTAGCATGTCATTTTAAAATAGAAAAAAGAAGCAAGCCGCCGTTCGGAACAGTGACCCCATTGAAATTTTGGGGGAAAAAAAAAAGAAATTCTTCAAATGTAGTAAAATTCTTGTACCTCATTTCGATTTTTCAAAAGGTTTGAGTCCCACATAGATCAGAGAATTCGTTCTTCTTCCCATTAACTGTACCTATATAAACCCCTCTTCACTACCCAATCACCTAACACTAGAACACACTGAAAAATACCAGCTTATAGGAAATGGAAGATCCTTGATTATATTAAGGACCTTGAAGACCCTTAACCTATAGTCTCAGCCTTTGGCTTTGAATTTTGGGTCCTTGAATATCTCTTTTAGTATTTGGGAAAAGTATCTGAGGGTGCTTGCAGACGGGTTGACTAGTGGAGGAGCTCGTCTTCTGCAAAAAGGTATCTAATGCATCTTTCTTCTTTGCTTTTAGTAGTTCATGGTATCTCTTTGGGTTAGAAAATCCCTTCTATCGAGAAAAAAAAAATCCTAACTCCATTAAGATGTGGGAGAGAAACGTAATCATTCTCTTCAAATTTTAAAAGTGGATCAATTCTAGCTCTTCATTATGTCTAAATATTTGACAGTTGGATTATATGGACTTTTCTTTTATATTCTAAGAATGAATGAAGATCCTCAAAAGAATTATTCTTATTGTCTTGATGTTTAACTCTTATTTAGGAATATATAATCTAAATAATTAATCTGGCAGACATCGGAAAAAATGAATTTCAAAAAAAATTATTGTTATCATGAAGGAGAGCAATAAGTACCATGAGAACAATTGGTGGCAAGACAATGAGTTTTTTTTTTTTTTTTTGTGACAATAAGGTTACATGGCGGCCAAATACGATTCTCTATCTTGATGCATTGGTTATGAACGACTTACATTCGAAAGGGGTTACTTTATTGTATCTAATTTAGAGCGACATGATATTAATTGGTGAAACTATAGAAGGAGATCCGATCACAGTCAACCGCGGCTGAACTCTGGGAGAGTTCAATCACACCCTCAGGTGAAAACATGTCCATTTTAACCTTTATTAACTGTGGTTAAGATTCACTAACCCTTGAGGTTCAACAATATAATCTTAGTTTTTAGGAAAAAATATATTAATCCTAATTAAGGGTTAAAAATTCTTAACAAGGGTTAATTTTTTTTTTCTTCTAAAAAATCACTATTTTATTGTTAAACTGTAAGGGTTAGTGAATCTTAACCACAGTTAATAGGGGCTAAAAGGGACATCGTGGACTTGTGGGTGTGATTGAACTTGGGGAGAATTTAATCCCAATTGAATGTGAGCCCATCTCGCCAAACACCCTCCCACACTTGGATGATTTTTGCACAAAAAGCAGTGGAGCCCAACGTGATCACCTTGACCTGATTCAAACACAACCCCTTTTGTCATTGTGGGGCAAAATACCTAAAAACTGGCACCTCTAAAGTACTTGTCTCCTTTTGGTTGGCTACTGAATTTGTCCAACCTCTAGTAGGGGTGGTGGGAAAATAGTTACCCCTAGAGCATGTGTCTGCCCTCTAGATGGTGGAAAATACCTCAAGTTGTAAGAAACTCCACGTGTTGCAAGTTGCATGGTAAAAGGAAGAGTTGGTTTTTAGTGGTGAGCAGTGGTCCGACATGAAAAGGCATTCTAAGCTCTTTGTCAAAAAAATCCCGAGCTCTTTGTCAAAGCATTCCGAGTTCTCTGTCCATACATTCTGAGCTCGTTGTATAGACATTTTGAGCTCTTTGACCAAACACTCCAAGCACTTTGTCAAAGTATTCCGAGTTCTCTGTCCATACATTCTGAGCTCATTGTATAGACATTTTGAGCTCTTTGACCAAACACTCCAAGCACTTTGTCCATGCACTACAAGCACTTTTTCTAAACATTCCAAGCTCTTTGTTAGGGTACTCCGAGCACTTTGTCTAAGGCATTTTGAGCACTTTCTCCTGCTCTGGATGCGGTAGTGTCCGACACTTTGCCTCCTCTCGGGCCGGGCCTTAGGAACTGCCTGAGGTCCTGAGAAGTCAATTAGTGTTCATTTTTTTTAGTTTGGAACATGGGTAGTGTATTTTAGTTTTCCTCTATTAGTGATCGTTGTCCCTCTATTAACGATCATTTTACTTGTAAATCGTTATTTCTCTATTAACATTCATTTTACTTCTAATTTTCCTCTATTAACGTTTATTTTCATATATTAGCTATCGTTGTTCATGTATTGGCTTACATCTAATTTTCTTCTATTAGCGTTCAATGTTCATTTTTCTTGTATTAGCAATCGATTTTTCTGTAGGTAAGAAGTTCGGTTAAGCCCGGGGAAGGTGTTAGGCACCCGGCACTTCCGTCATTCGACGGTTCCTTACTTCCTAGGTTTAAGTCATTTAAGATCAAATGTTAATCAAATATCATTGATGTAGTTTATACTAACCCAAGAATGGGAGAGCTAAACTAGGGTCGGGCCCGAGTCGGGCTGCCTAAGTACTCACATTGGAGTGAGATCAGACCGAGCGTAGTTCTGGCACATGAGCCCGTGTCGAGGCTAAGGGGAGTGTTGTGTGTGCACCAAGGGTGGCTTAGGGTCTAGCCGGGAGGCTAGGGGTGGTGACCGGGTTGGTCAAGTGCTGTGATGTTGGGCCTTGTAGGCCCGGGTGGAGCCCGTTAGGCTTAGGCCTGGTAGGCCGGAGAAGGAGTCCAGTGGACTAGGGTTCGGCCTGGTAGGCTAGATTTGGCCCGGTAGGCCTGGATTCGGCCCGGTAGGCCTAGGGTGAAGCCCGGTAGGCTTAGATTGGGCCCGGTAAGCCAAGGTAGAGCCCGGTAGGCTTGGGTTCGGCCAGGTAAGCCTAGGGTTAAGCCCTGTAGGCTTGGATCGGCTCGGTAGGCCTGGGGTTAAGGTCCAAACTCAGTATTATGGTCCTTAAAAGTTAATTTGTTTATTTCAGGAGTTTTTCCCAGTGGTTAAGGATGCTTAACGTGGTTAAGAGAGAGGTCACCATGGTTAAGGGGCTTAACCAGGGTTTTAAATGGCCAAGTGAGACCATTTTGAGTTTCTCAAAATTATTTTGGATTTTGGATCATTTTCCGGATTTTCTATGATTAAGGGTCGCTTAACCATGGTTAAAAATCAACCCGGATGGGGTTTTTGACCGTGGTTAAGGGTCCTAACCACAATGAAAAAAATTACAAAAAATATTTTTGGAATCCAGAGATAGTTTTGATTTTTAATAATTTTTTCAGAATTTTATGAGGTCATGGGCTGCTTAACCATGGTTAATGTTAACTATGAGTGAGGTTTACCATGGTTAAGGGTCCAGCTGAGGTGAAAATGGGCCCAGGGTCCATGGCAGGGCCTAGACTGGCCTCCCACCCGGTCTGGGCCCTCACAAAGTCCAAAAGTGCAAAAAAAAACCTCATATTTTATCCAATTATAACCATGATTAACACGAGTTCAACCATGGTTAAAGGGTGAATCCCGGAAATCCGAGAATACAGGGGGTAGCCTGAAGAGTAATGAAAAATTTGGGCCTTTGTGGGGCCCCAGGGGAGTTCAGGTGTGGGCCCCACATAGTCCCAAGTCGCCCAAAATCACCACATAAAATAATAGATTTCCAAAAAAAAACAGATTTTTCAACCACTGTTCGTCAGCGATTTAACCATGGTTAGAGTGCGAGTGGTGAAATTTCCAGGGGGATAACCCAGAGTGTGATGAGTCTAATCATGGCCCTGGTTTCTACCAGGGCCCACTCTAACCATGGTTAGAGTGAGGTTACAGGCAGCAACCCGAATCTGGAATTAAAAAAAAACAGATTTCCGACCTCTGGTCGTCAGCGATTTAACCATGGTTAGAGTGCGAGTTAAGAGGTGAAATTGCACAGGGGGATAGCCCGGAGTGTGATGAGTCTAACCATGGCCCTGGTTTCGACCAGGGCCCACTCTAACCATGGTTAGAGTGAGGTTACAGGCAGCAATGCGAAACTATTTTTTTTTTCCCAGATTTTTGAAAAACTTGCTTGGGGGCTGTTTGGCTTGAGGATGAGAGTCTAGGGGGGGTTCCTCATGGATTGAGGACCCCCCAGACCCTCAGGGAGGCCTGCTATGCTATGGGGGTGGCTGTACTCGTGGCCACACCTCCAGAAAACACCCCAAAGCCTACTGTTTTTTTTTGAAAAAAACTGAAGTTAAAAAAAAAGAAAACAAAATGGGAAAATCAAGCTAAGCAGCAAAGGGGGTGGCCGTATACCTCTGAAAGTCCGGTGGCAGCAGCTGCGCAAGGTGGTGAGCTCGGTGGAGTGGCGAGGTTGTGGTGGCGCTACGACGTCGTGGTGGGCAAAGGAAGGGGTATGAAGGCTAGGATGAGGGGACTGAACTTGGGCAAGGGTTCAGATGTGGAGGTGAGGATTCGGATCCCCTTTGACAGTGAGGGGAGTTCCCTATTTATAGGGGAGATTGAAGGGGACACACAAGGCAATAGTACCGAGGTTGGTGGAGGGATCCAGAGGTGGAGTGGGCGTCTGCAGCAGGGGAGGGGTGTTGGATGCATGCCTGAAACCGCAGGGGGTGGCGTGCTACAGGTCTGTTCACTCGTCCCCTTGTCAGGGACGGTGAGCAGTAAGATGTTTTAAAAAAAAAAAAAATTTTGTTTCTTAAACTTGTTTGGGTTTGGGCTTTAGTTCTATACGGGTATGGGCCAACCATGTTGGCCCTGCCACATTGGGTTGGCCAAACAACTCAAACACCTTTTTTTTTTTTTTTTTTAAAAGAAGGAAAAAAAAGAAAAAACCTTCTTCAGGTGGTCCCACCCTAAAGGCCATGGGCCTTGATTTTTTGATTTTTTTTCTTTTTTGTGTTCTTGGGACTTTGAAATGGGCCTTGAGCCCACGAGGTTTTAGCCTAGGGTTAGACTAGGGCTAAGCTAGGGTTAGGCCTAGGGTTTAGCTAGGGTTCACCTAGGGCTAAGGGACATAGGCTGGGTATTAACTATGATTAAAGGATTTAACCCTAGTTAACAAGGGATGTAAAAATTGGGTGCTTACAGTGTACATCTAATTTTCTTCTACTCGTAATCGTTGTTCCATTATTAGTGTTCATTTTTATGGATCGCTATTCTTCTATTAACGTTTATTTTTCTTGTATTAGCGATCGTCGTTCCTTATTAGTATTCATTTGTTTGTATTAGTGATCCTTCTTCCTTTATTAACATTTACTTTTTTGTATTAGTGATTATTATTCTTTATTAACGTATATCTAATTTTCATCTACTAACGATTGTGTTCCTATATTAGTATTCATTTTATTGTATCAAAAATAAATTTTCATTTATTAGCATTCATCATTCTTGTATTAGCGATCGTTGTTCTTCTATTAGCCTAAATCTAATTTTCCTCTATTAGCGATCGTATTTCCTTTATTAGAGTTCATTTTACTTGTATCAGGAATCGTTCTTTCTCTATTAATATTTATTTTATTTAATTAGCAATCGTTGTTCATGTATTGTTGTACATCTTATTTGTTTCTTGCTACTCATTTTGTAATGATTTTAAGAGTCTTGCTTCTCCTCCTCGCTCATGACATGTTCAAGCTTCAAAGCAAGAAAATAGTAAAGCCAAAACTCCCAATGCAGTGCAACAAGAATGTACAGTTTTAATCTGCCTGAAGTCTTACCGAACAATCCAATTGTCTACCTAAAACTGTGAACTCGCACCACAAACATGGATTGTATCCTCGATCTTGACCCCACAAGACTTGCATTTGCCCATTCATTGGAATCCCCATTGTAAATATCGCACAGAATTTGGTGGACACATGGAAGGAAAACAACAGATACTATGTTTTCCATGCAGATTAAGCATTTCCTTTTGCAGTTTGCTTTTTCTTCTGAAGAATCCTTCACTCTCTTCAATTCATGAAGCATCCTTGCAGCTGCTCCTTTCTGGTGTATATCTGTCTTGGTTTCTTCAAGCACTTTGAGAAAATAAAGTTCCTGCCCGAGTCTTTGGAAGTCATCTTTGTAGTGCTGTAAAACTCTCTCTTTTGCGGCACAAGGCCTCCAGCTTTCTTTTAACCTGGATCTCAGATGCATCCTTGGACCTCTGTTCTTCCTGCAACTGCAATTGTGTCATGGCCATCTCTTTAGCCTCCAGTTCCATCTTCCATTTGACGTATTCAGGAAATTAGTAGTTTAGTATGTTCACAAGCAAATTGAAGTGGAGATAGTTTAACCAACTTTCCAAGTCGAGAGGAAATATAATGAGATACGCAGCTATTGACCAACTTATCACAAGAACTACAACGGATGAAGATGATCAATCATAAGTATGGTATCTCCGTAATAGATCCAACCCCCATATACAATCGTGACGCCAAATCTTGAGTGGCGATACAAAGCTAGAAATCCAGACCAACCTGAGCATCTTAACCATCCAGTAAACAGAAATGACTCGGATAGTAACAAGACATGATAAAGCTAACAATTGGGAACAGTGTGAATATGCATCCAGAAGTGTCGAGACTTGAATAAAAGAGGGAAGAGAAAAATACAACAGCCCATTTGATTTTTTATTAACACACCTCAGTTCCCGTTTGAGTCTCCTTGACCAGAAGCAATTGTTCTTGGAACTGCAAAAATTTCTGTTTCTTCTCCTGCAATTGAATTTTCTGCTTCTCCCAATCTGAATGCACTTCGAGGCGTGTTTTCTCTCTTTTTTCACCTCCAAACAGGTCTTAATCGACTCTGATGCACTCAACTTGGAAGCTTCCATCTCCTCTCTGAGCTTTGCATTCTCAACCTCAAGCCGTCTCAAAGTAGCATTCGCACTGCACGGCTGACTTGACCACTTGCCTTCCTCAGATCATTATCCGCCTTCGAAAGCCTCTTCAGTCGTTGGGCTTTTTCCCTCTTCATCCTTGACATCTCCAGCTCTTCGAGATCCCTCTCCATCCTTAACTCCTTGAGCTCTGTGAGATCACCACTGACCTTTCTAGTGGCTTGTATCTCTTTCTCCTTAGCCCACTCCTTCTCTTCTTTCACCCGTTCCTTAAGCACCCTAATCTGACTTTCCAAATTCATGATAATCACATTCTTCTTATCAATAACCCCATCATCCAGTTTCTCATCAAGACTCAAATTATCGAACCTACTCATCACAGAACTAACCACATCCAAGTCCTGTGAATCTTGGTGAACTTCAGATCCAAATACAATTCCTGTGCGAGAATCACCGCTTGACAATGAGCTAGGGCAAGCCTGCAATTGGGTCTGTGTCGAGAGCCCATCAACAAACATTGTCGACGGATAAAGATTCAACCTCATCAGACACTCAATGTCTCTTGCCAATGTTGAATCAAATTCTTATGATAACAACTCATGAATGGTGGAATCACAAGTCCCTCCACCCCCAAAACCCCAACCTCCATGAAATGCACAGCGCCTCTGGGGAACGCCAAGTGCATTGTTATTCGCACCTACCATATTGCTAGTCGAAGGCAGAACCGGAATCTCCATGGTGCTTGCTCGTCCCACATGTAATTCACTCATGATGAGAAAAAATCATTGCATCTCTTATACTCAATTGAGGGGCCGAACTTGCAGAAGCAACCGCGAGTAATCGATTAGCTGACTTAAATCCACAAAAACTGATTCGGATTCCTCAAGATTCTCATTATTACTGCTATAGCTCCTGTTCAGATATTGAAGTGAGTTGTAGAGGATGTTTGAGAGCACATCCATGTTACCATATCAATGACCATTTCACAACATATATGATTTCAAGCTTGGACAGGGCATAATTGTACATAATATCCAGGTTCATGAACATAAATTCTATTAGGTTTCCTTCAGAATAATTCAGGCAATCGTACTCACTGGAATTAGGGTTAGGGTTTCCAATCTGGACAGAATCACTAGAATCCAGATTATCAAATGAGGTTAAGCTCGATTCAGGGGTAGAGGTTCCGGTTCTTTCATGCTTGTTATTATCAAATTCTTGTTTGTTTGATCGCTTTTTTTTTCGACTGATTCGGATACGTTTTTCTCTTACAATGCAACCCATTAGGAGTAATTGAAACTGAAAGGAAATGGATCGAAATCAAGAATCCTAAAGAACCAGAGACCAAGTTTTAACGAGAGATTGAGCTAAAGAAAGTCGCCTATTATCGAAAGATAATGAGATTAAGAGGAACTCACCAATGCTAGATGGAGATTCTCGTTTGATTCACTGTCTAAGTTCCAGAAGGGAGAGACAGTCAAGGATATTCGAAATATTGGCGTATATAAAGGGAAGGGCATTGAGTGGAAGAGCAATGCTACGTCCACCCTGCCGTAGTTTTTCCTATTTTTATACAAAAAAGACAAAACAAATTGATGGGTCCCAAAAAAAAGTCATTATTTTGTTTTTTTTTTTGTAAAAAATAGACAACGGAAAGTAGACAACACACCAAGTCTTTGTCGCAGCGGTACCCTGGCTTTTGTACCCTGCTTTTGGGGGGGGGGGGGGGGGGGGGGAGGTATCAGTTCCATTCATGAGGGGGTAGGAGTTTGTATATATTCTCCATCCGCCCACCGGTGGAAATAGCAAAATGCTCACATTTGGACATAAAAAAAAAAAAAGGAAGGAATGCTAGGCATACTCTCATAATCGTCAACCTCTCGCAGATAGATCAACACTCTAGACACAACGCTTGAGATGACGTTGTAGAATGGTGTTCTACTAAGGAGATGATAGCATGCATCTCGCACATGTTCCTCTTGATAGTACTTGCATGCATTCTCAGCTCGTCACATGTGTTCTTTTGATACTCATTAATTATGGTAAAGATTCACCTACCCACGGTTAAATAATCTAATCTTAATTTTTTTTTAAATATCTTACAAAAATTAACCACATGAATGAGTGAAATCAAACCAAGGTTAATTTTTTGAAATATTTTTTCTAAAAACTAAGATTAGATAATTTAACCATAAGTATGAGTGAATCTTAACCATGGTTAATAGATGTCATAGAGGACATGTGGTGAGCTTGGGAGGTGTGCAAGTACCACTCAACACAATGTGCAATGCATGTTATCACTCCACCTAGTTAAATGCCTTCACACACTAGTGGAAGAGTGTTGTCCTTAACACTCCCCCTAGTTAAATGCCTCCCCACACTAGCGGAAGAGTGCTGCCCAAGTGTAGATCTCAGGCATATGCCAAAGGTAATCAATATGTTGCCCTCGTAATCCCTACTCTCATCCTTTTTAAATAAAGAGCAATGCTATGTTCATTTTCTGGTTGTCCACTTTCCCCCCTATTTGTACCAGAATACAAAATAATATGACATTTTTTTGTGGGACTCATCACTTTTGTTTTCTTTGTTTAAAAATATGAAAAACTATTAGAAATTGACAACCGGAAAGTGTACATAGCAGAACTCTTAAAAATAAAATACAACAATGATTTTGTTTCCCCACAAAATATATATTTGATTATCTAAGAAGAGTAAGATTAAGGATTATGAGAGTATGCTTAGTTCTTTAAGAAGAAAAATCTCATCTTTTTTCTTTTAAAAAAAATGTTCATCAGTTTTATGATATATATATATATATATATATATATATATATATATATATATATATATATATATATATATATATATATATATATATTTATTTATTTATTTGGTTGAAATGATATCATGTAACTAACACACAGTGTTAAGATATTGTTGGGAGGCCATTATTCGAAATGAGTATGCTATCAATTAAAAATGTTGATATTCTAAGGCTGACATAGAAATAACATATCTTTTTCTCTAATTTTGTTATCAATTTTTAGTATGAAGCCAAATTTATTTGTTTGATATTCTTTTTGATGTTTTGTTTGGAATTTTTTCTTTTGATTTTCTTCAAGGGGATTACCTAAGCTGTTAAGGAAGAACATAAACATTGATCAATTTGACAATTATTTAATCTATTAGCAATAGAGAAAGATCTATATATATTTAGCAAAAGAACATAAACGTCTTATTTCTTATGAATTTTTCTAATGATCTAATTCAATTTATCAAGGAAAATGCAGGAGTTGTAGATACAGTGGATTATATATCTTCCATTTTTTTAAGATCGGATAGATTCCACCAGGATACCAAGCTTTCCCTAAATAGAGTGTTAAGGCTTCTAATAAACATGGCAATCTTCAATCACACCCTCATAAAAATAACTTGATTTTCTTGAGTATGAATTACATTATGTGAAGATGGATGATGCAAACATATAGTGATCATAAATATTTAGTTTTGTATTTAAGAAAGATTCTGTCAGTAAAAATAACAAATATGATATTTTCATTGATTTTCTTAGCAACCAAACAACAGGAAATTACTTTATTAATATGTTCTCGACATGACCAAACAATGGAAAATATGAATATATTTTTCCTCTTTTTTTTTCTTTTTATACTTTTTTAAATTTTATCGGCAACCAAAAAGGGCATAAGCATCATTGAAAAATAAAAAGAAATTTACTCTATTAAGGTTTAAATGATTCAGATTAGTCTAAATTTTCGGCTGTGAAATCATCTAGGAATCCAGCCCATCAATGGGGATAAGGTGGCACCCTAGGCCCACGTAAACGTTGGCCAAGTGGATGATGGAAGTTGGAGTTAGAAATAATGGACTTCACTAGATCTTGATCGGATTTAGTTTAAGGAAGATGCCAAAACCTAGCTTTGTTTTTGTTTGCTTCAATCACCAAGTGGATGATATCGATGTTCTTATTCCACAAACCCCTTCTCCTATCATTATTTATATTCTTATTTACTACTAGTTAGCTACGTGAAAGGAAGGAAGTATGCTAATAACAAGAAGATTTAATTAAAAAAAATAAGAAGAAGAAAGAGGTATAATTTATTATGGCTGAGAACAAAGATCAATGACGACATAAGGATGAGGGAGCTGATATGCATTTAAGTTAAGGTAAAAAATGACATGAATAAAGTTTGTGTTACAAGATTATTAATGAAAACTCTAACTTTTCACATGGCTCCAAATTAATTGGATTCACATAATAAGATTGTTCCCGACAAAAAATAAGGAAAATGCTTAAAAGACCGCACATTTCCGCACTATGTAGGGGAATGTCAGTCATCATTGGTCCACGTCCCCCATTTTATCAACTGTGGTTAAGATTTGCCCACCTCTAGGGTTCATTCATTCATCCTTAATTTTTTTTAATTAATCCTAATTAGTTAAACTTAACTATAGTTAAAAGGGATTAAAAGGCACATGGACACGTCATTCCGAATGTGGGGTCCCCTAATCATTGTTCCAAAATAAGATAACGATGACGATCATCACCTGAGCCTTATTCCGTTTTTCCTTTTCTCAGTTTTGTTTGATCCTCGGCCGTATCGCCTATTAATGTATGCATCCGCTGCAAATTATTTATTAATACATCTAGTTCCAACTTTTTTTTCCCTAGAAATACTAACCCCAGTCTTTCTCATATGCAAGGAAGATGCAACAAGTGTCAGCCCATCTTTCTGGGTAGCAACACAACGTATTGCACCCATGCCTCTGTGGAAAAAAATTTGACGTAGTGCTTCTAAGCTATCACTCCTCTTTCTTTCCTTAAAAAGACAATCTCCTGCACCTGAGGCTCATTCTGAGGTTCCTTCTCAAAGCTAACCCCAAGGTCTTATTGAACGTGATTAAATCATCTCTTGTTCTTTTTTTCTTTGTTTTTACCAATCATTCCATGTACTTATAAGCTGTCATGTGAGTGCTCAAATTGGCAAAAGATTGTCTTTGGCGATGCCATAAAAAAATTTGCTAGCATCTACAAATTAGTGGACATGTGGCAATAAAAAGGGGAGAAGTTATTTCATTTTCTCCCCATGGTTTTGACTTTTCCCCACTTGATATCTCTCATCCTTCTTATCTCTCATCATTTTCTCTCCATGGCAACGGATTGCCGAGGCAATCCTTTGCCGCTCAGATAAGAGGAAGCAGTGTGCCTTCGGGTATCCCCTTGCCATACATGTTAACTAACGTCGGCAATCCTCTGCCGCTCAAATAAGAGGAAGCAGTGTGCCTTCGGGTATCCCCTTGCCATACATGTTAACTAACACCTCGGCTCTTTCATGTCCTCAGTGCAAGCTATATGCTCTGTCTTGGTTCAACTTATATTCAGACTCTCAAATATAAATTTAATTTCCATTATCACATTTATTCATTTATTTAATCTCATAGCAATATTTCATCTGCCAACAACATACACCAAAGAATTTCTTCTTAAATATAATGTTCTAGACTTGCTCGTGACATTATGCAATAGTAGTTAGATAATCATTCATATATCCATTATTTTTTATTTCATGTTAGATACCACGTTTGTAAATTTCCTTAATGATATTTGAAAAAAAAAAATCATTACTTCTTCTTCTTCTCTATCTCCATGAAAACTACTTACTACATCGTGTTAATCAAGGTTTTTAATTTCTAAATTCTCGACTATTTCGGCTAGCCAACCCGAACCGAAATCCCGAAATATTGTGGGATTTCGGCGAAATTTCGAAATATTAATATTTTATTAATTATATATATATATATATATATATATATATATATATATATATATATATATATATAATCATATTTTATTAAAATTTTATATATTTATATAAATATTATTATTTTATTTTTAAAATTAATATATAAATTTTTGAAATTTCAGTAAAAATTTTGAAATATTTCGGAATTTTAATACAAAAAAACTGTTTTAAAAAAAAAAAATCAGATTTCGACCGAAATTTTGAAATTTCATCCGAAATTTTCAAAATTTCGGACGAAATCTGATTTTCGAAATAAACCTAGTTTCGATGTCGTTGGGGTTGTTCAAAACCGAAATTTTGTGAAATTTCAACGAAATTTTAAACCTTGGTGTCAACACACACCTTTTTTCTTTTTTTTTTGCAACCCTTTTTTTCACTATTAAATATTATGTATACTTGAAGATTTTCCTAGCCCCACTCTCATCCAATTGTACTTGTGAGCCCACAAATAGGGGTGATACTAGAGCCGAGTCTAACAAGCCAAGCTTTTATCAAATTGGGTGTTTTTTGAGAATGTTCAAGCTCAGCTCGGCTTGTTTATAAATGAGGAAATCGCTCGAGCTTTTAACAAGCTCAAATAAAAATGATTAAAATAAAAACTTAAGTCTTTTAAGAAAAAGGCTGTGATTAAAGTATTTCAATAATATATTTACATATATTATTAATTTTTTTATATGTTTAATATATATTTATAAATGATCCAAGCTTTTAACGAGCTGAGTACATAGGTTCGTTTACTAAACAAACCTAAAACATGTGTTCAAATTTGTTTGATAAGCAACCCGAGCCGAGCCGAGCTCGAGCTCGGACAGCTCGCGACCACCTCTACCCACAAACCTTTGTCTTTTATTAACACGAAATAGGGAGAGTGCATTAAGAAAGAGTGGAGCTAGCACGTACTCCCCTACAATTAATGAGTTGGCCTAGAATGAAAGCATAGACTTAATGGGGGGCGTTTGGATTGGATTTTATTAGCCGAATAATCAATTGTGATAAAATTGATTGTGTAGAAATTAACTCAACTTCGTATTCCATGCATACAATTATTTGAAAAAATGATTATTTGGCAATTAATTTCTACACAATCAAATTTATCACAATTGATTTTCGGCTGATAAAAACCAATCCAAACGCCACCTATACTTCAAGTCATAAATCAGACTAACAGGCTCATTCTCCTCTCAGAGGGGACTTAGGTAAAGCATGTTGAGTCGTCCAAACTAACCATGGATGGGCCTAGACCATGCATCTTAGTAGGCCTTTCGTAGTACTAACAAAGAAAAAGAGAAAAAAGTATAGTTAGTGTCAACGGGTTGGGTTTGGGCTAGACTAGCCCAGCCTGATTTGGCTAGTTTAATAACCGGGCCGGGCTCATCTTTAATTGGGCCAGGCAAGTGGGTGTTTTGAATATTTTTTATTAACGAGCCTTGTTGGGCTGGCCCAATCTGGTTAGAAGTATCGTCCGGCTGTACTAAGATTCTAAGTCCAAGCCCACCCAACTATTTAATTGGGCCAAGCCACAAAACAGTGTGGCCCGTTGGATTCTTTGACTGTATCTCATATTGTACAATGTATATACTAAAATTCCGGGATCGTGTTCGATGAGGGTGTACCGTGTACATGTTGAAATCCCTACCCAGCTACTCTTTTCTAACCTATAGCATAAACTAATCCTACTAACCAGCTAATATCCCAAAAATATAAATAATAATTAAAAAAATTTATTGTACTGAAATAATTCAAGTAGTTATCTAGGAGAACAAGTAGGAATATCCAGTTAGGATCTGCTTTAAATGCGGAGAAAAGCCAACAAGAACAAAAGAGGAGGTGGTCCCTCTCTTGCATGCCTTATCTATGAACCTGTAATGGGTTTTTTTGTAGTCTTCTCAAGCTAATAAAAGCTACTCCCCTTTCTCCATGGACTTCTCTTGTTATGGGCTCCTTTTGTCCCTCTCCCTACTTTTTCTAATGTCTCTTCTTTGTTTTTACTTCTCATGTTGTTTTCTATTTTTGTGTACTTTATAACATTTTCTTGCTTTTTCATAGTTCCTTGTTTTCTTCTTGCTAAAAAGATTCCCTCTTTTGGGATCAAAGATCAAACCAGGTTTTGAATTTGATAGTTTACCCTTTTTTCTCTTTTTTTTTTTCCTCATGTGTTACATCGAAAGGGGTGTGTTTGGCTACTGCAGAGATTGTGTCTTTGTCGAGGATAAGATGAGGGAAATGCCACCCATTGTTTGGCTACAAAGAAAAAAAAACAAGGGTGAGGAAAGCATATTCAATAAGATGTTATATTTTAGCATGTAATTTGCGGGTCTTTGTCCATTAATCAAACCCTAACCAATTCAAGAAATTGCTCCTATTATTCTTGTTGCCAAATGCACCCCAAATGGTCATTGATGTTAATGTTGTCACCATAGTAACAAAGTCCTCTTATTTTTTAAAAAAGTTTCAAATTATACACGACTTTTTCGTCTATTAGTGCCATCTCGTATGGTTCACACAAGGTCTTCTTCGTAGAGGCTACGCTGGTGAAAGCGAGTCCATTCTAGAAGAAAGAAAGAAGTTTGTCAGAACAGTTGAATAGGAAGCCTAAGCTTGAAAGATTAATTCATAAAGTATTTGTAATTTTTGAAAAAATCGTAACCTTTTCAACAAGTTGCAACGGATTATTCATGATTTCTTTAAAAAAAATTATGAATAAATATCTAAAATACAAAATATATTTGTTTGTGATTCTTATAATTAGAAGTTTTATTTTATATTTTATCATATCTTGTTTGATATTTTTTTTGATTATTTTTTAATTTTGGTAATTTTAAAAAAAATTCTAATATGAATAATTCTCTAACTCCAACTTGTTAACTATAATTGTGGTGTGGACAATGTGGATCATATGTTTAGGCTCGATTACATCATTGGCTGCTCATATGTTTAGGCTCGATTACATCATTGGCTCCTCTTAAATCGAGTGTGATCATTTTTTCAGATGGGCACAAAACAACTGAACGCAACCTCATACACATGGCGATACGGTTACAATAGCCTGAGGGACATGCAATGAGAATCGAGGTACTTAGAGATGGGCGGGCTTGATGGCTTTGAGGCAAGGCCTGCTTTTGTGTCTGCACTTTTGTCCTGCACTTTTGTCTCTAGTGTTAGGCTTAAAGATGAGCTAATCCTATTTAAAGGCCCTTTAAGAAAATGGGTCGGGCTTGGTGAAATTCTCATTTCTGGGCCTTCTGTGGTTTTGAAAATAGAATCCTACCAGCCCTACTCTCTGGCATCCCTACAGTCACCTCTTTTTTTCTTTTTGGTTCGAGATATGCGTTTAGGCTGCAACGCTGGTTAGGTGTTAGTTTCTGTTCAAATAGTGGGCGGGTGAAGAGTATATACAAACTTTCACCCTCTCGGGAATGGAACCGGTACCTCTCCCCAAAGGAGAGGATATACGACCACTAGGGCTTTGTGTCTACAGTCACCTGTTAAAGCAAGAATTTTTATTTTTTTATTTTTTTTTTTGCGGAAAGAAGACAGGTGCTGGTTTGTTGGAGAGTAGGGTTAGCACAGTTCATTGAAAATAACCCGGCTGCAATTGGATGGCTATGATGTTGTGGGGCGACGTGGCTCACTCTGAGTTGTCCAATGTCCCAAGAGAAAGGAGCGTGTGGTTGAACGTGTAATTCACGTGCATGCATTGGTTTATGGGACCCAGACTTTCTGACAAATCTGATCTTGATATGCCACCTACATAAAATGGAAAGAGACAACTGCTAGCCTTACTCTCTGGAACTAGATAAAACCACATACTCGCTTTTCCTAATAGACACGTGTCCGCTGATATTAAATTGTCATACCTAAATTACCAAAACACCCCCTTCTATAGACCGTTTCTGTCACTCCTGCTCAAAAGAAAGTTCTGCTAGCCTTCCTATAAATGGAAGAAATTTTCCTTTCTTGAAACAGAAATAAAAAATCCATCAGAACTGAGAGTCTTAGATAAAGTGAAAAGAAAAGGTAAAAAATTCTCTCTTTGATAATTAATCTACATTTGTCATATTATATTCTCCATCCCTCTCTCTCTCCTTCATCAGTTCATCTGCAACCTGCAAAGTGCTTAGGCTTTCTGGGTTTCTGGGTATCTTGAGTTCAGCTCCATGTATGTGGTTTTTAATGGAAATTTTTTAATGGGTATTGGGTAGACTCATTTTTGTTATGAGTTCTCCTCATACCATTCCCTTTTGTTTGGTTATTATTATGGTATTTATTGGAAACTCTGTAATTGGTATTGATTTTCTATGTGATTTTCCCAGAAACTCTCTTCTAATTTATTCCATTTTCTTTTTCTTTCTCTTTTACTTGTTATTGGACATCTGTAATGGGTATGATTATCTTTGTTGTTTTGATTTTTCTTTTCACAATCTAAGACATTGTAGTTCTTTTATTATTATTAATTTGTTTTTTGTGGGGTTTTTCAGAAATGGTGGGAATGGGAGAAAGAGTTCTGTTTGCTGTGCTTGAAGCTGCAAGCTTTTAAAAGCTTGGAGGAGGAAGTATACCTTGTGAGATAAGCAATGCCAGTTCCTCTCGCCCCTCTCGCCCCTTATCCGACACCTCCGGCACCATTTACGCCACCGCCAAATGGTATCACACTCAGTTTTGCACTAGTTTTAGCCTAAAATCAATTTGAGTTTTCTTCTATTCTGTATTAATTTAGGATAACTATACCTTTAGTATACTAATGTGGAAAATATGCACTATTGTAATTGAAATTCTTTTTCAGAATGTTAGCATTAGTACTGTCTAAGGTTTGAAGTTGATCTGTAATTAGGCCCTTCAGATCAAGGAAATTTGAGGGGATTTGGGTAAATCCAATTCAACGTGTCTGAAAATTTCTGATATTAAGAAGTTCTGTAATTATGGATGAATTGTACTGTTACTACGTTTAGATTGTAGTGTTCATAGTTCAAGAGCTTAATTGCCGCGAAATTTCTTCTTTTGCATTAGTGGAAGTTGCTCTGCTTTATTAATTTTGGGGGGGCGGGGGAGATGTAGAAACATGTTAATCTTGATCTAATTGACGCAAAACTATGCTTCGTCTTCAGGTGCACAGAGCCAGCTTGTGTGTTCTGGCTGTCGAAACCTCCTTCTCTACCCAGTTGGAGCAACTTCTGTATGTTGTGCTGTTTGCAATGCAGTGACAGCCGCGCCACCTCCTGGTATTAATTTTGTTCTTTCTTAGATTTTTGGTTTATAATGCTGCATATTATACCAACTGAATGATCTACAATTCTGTTTTTCTCTTCAATCTAAATGGTAATAGAAAGCTTGAGCTTTGTAAACTATCATATTCATGTGCTGGATTTCTAATAGGCCCGGAAATGGCTCAGTTGGTCTGTGGAGGCTGCCACACTTTACTGATGTACATGCGTGGTGCAACAAGCGTACAATGTTCTTGCTGTCATACCATCAACCTAGCATTGGAAGGTATTAAAAAGAGATATATAAAAATCTCTCTCAAATCATTTTTAGATCAGAAACTCTGAAAATTGAGTTGAACTGGTTGAGAATTAGAGATTTATGTATATTGTGGCAGCGAATCAGGTTGCACATGTCAATTGTGGGAACTGCCGGATGCTGTTGATGTACCAATATGGAGCACGATCAGTGAAATGTGCAGTTTGCAATTTTGTGACATCGGTTGGGGTCAGTGTACTACTCTTTTTTACTTTAAATCTCCATCCCCAGTACATGAAAACTACACCGATGACTCAGTTTCATGTCTGTATGTAACAAAATTTGCCGAATTTTAAAAAAATTCACGAATTTTAGGTGTGCTGAACTATTTGCGAATTTTAGGTTTGCCAAATTATTCACTAATAATTCGTAAAAAACGCAAATAATTTGGCAAGTAAACTGCTTATTTTGTACATTATTTAATCAAATTGTTGGATATATATTTATAATTATTAAATTTTTTTTATTTTTCCCAAAATTTCCAAACTTGACCCTGCCGAATTATTTACGAACCCCGACTTTGTCACTATGCTTGTAATGTTGGGTTTAAGAAGCAAACAAGATTTCCAATCAAGAAAATGGAATTCAATTACAGTATAGGACTTTAACTTTGGTACTCATTAAATTCAAGTAAATAATCAATGAACTTGACAGAGGTTGGTGACTGAAAATCATCCTCAAACACATATAGAAGGGAAGTTTATACACGATGATATTTTATGGACAGTTTTCTTACTATAATATTTTGACTTTACGCTAAAAACCAATTGCTTGGTGCTGAGCTTTTTTTAAACCTGTTCATCAATGCGCCAATAGGAAAACACCTCCTACGTACTCCCCATGTTTGTCAGATTCTATATCCAAGCATACAACTTATTGAGCACCATTTATCATGCAGTAGAATAGCCAGGTATTTGTATTTGTTTAGGGTATCGGTGTCCACACGATGCTGATCCTGGTGAGTTACAATTTAAGTAGTTATAAGATATGATTTTATCATATATAGTAAAATTGGTTTAGTATTTCACAAGCTTTTAATAATTTTCTTCCTTCCCACTTTGCTTGATATATTTTTTTTCATTCAAAAGTGTGAACAACATGCTGTAGAATATTGCTCTAAAGTGTTAGACAATAGTCAATATGCTAAAACTGACATTCTCCTTTTTTTCGGGTGTTTTTTGTTTGTTGTGTGTTGCTTGATGCAGGCTTCACCGAGCACTACTGAACAGAAGTTCAATAACTGAAATTCTGAAACAGCAAACTGCGCGAAATAAAGACATCTGAGAGTCCGTTCTCGCTTCTTAAGGCATCCCACTTAATTTCACTTGTCGGAAATCGCTTCCTCTAGATAAATGTATAGAGCTTTTTCCTCCCTTTTTTTTTATTGCAGTTGGAAACTTTCAGGTATGACTTGGTTTTCCTTCTCATGTTTGTAGCAGTGGCATGAAGTACACGGCATATATATATTTCAGATATATTCTGTTCTCAAATTATCGAATGATCCAACTACTTATTAATAGATTTTTCTGCCATTTAAGATGATGGACTGAATCAAACAATTCAAGAAAAATGCCTGGAGAGTGGAGAATTTTACAGAAGGGATGTTGAAGTGAAGATTTACCAGGAAACCTTGTTATCCACGGTTGATGATGCTGTAGTGTTTTAACTTTGAATCAGCTCCGTGAGGCATTTTAGAATTTAGTAAAAGAAGCTCTAAAGAAAGATACTAACACTAGTTAACTCCGACATGGGTAATCCTCCATCTATATTTTGTCGATAAATCATGGAAGATAATGCCTTTTTGTACTTCTTTTCAGTCCATTCACAGTATACAAAAGATCAGAGATTTAGGTTGCATTTGGATAAACTTTTAAGTTGACTTGTACCGACTTTTGGCTTAAAAGTGATAGAAATCACGTTTGGTGATCCACGTAACTTTTGACTGCGTGCATGATCCACATAATTTTTGACTTCTTGCAAAACTCAAAAGTCAATAAAAGTCAGAAAAATAACTTCTCTAGGAAGCTAACCCAAGGAAACTTCCCCAGATAGTCGACATTTTAAATTTTTTTCAAAAATTACTTTTCTTGATAGTTTTTGTAAAAAAATCCTCTTCTTAGAGAAGTTCATATGATAAAACTGACTTTTGATCCACAGATTTCCTAGTAGAGGCTCCATCTAATGTTTATTCTTAACTGCGATAACTTGTGAATTTTGTGTGCAAACCAACCTCTCTTTACCCTATGTTTGGTAGCCGAGAAAATATTTAAAAGGAGATAAAAGGAAAGAAAATGGGAACACAACTAAAAATTGTAGTAGAAATCCAAAATTTTCTTTCCTTTTCCATGTTTTCACTTATTTTCTTGGCAACCAAACATAGCATTAGGGTGGCTGGTTTATTATGGAGGCATGATAAAACAGAAATCCCAATATCTTTCTAGTCTCTTCTATTGGACAAGCAAATTTTTGCAGGCCAACCCTTTGTACAAGTGCTAAGATAGTCTAGTCACCTTCCATATATGCTTTAAGTACCTTTCACAAGGTGAGAGAAAATCCAAAACAGCTTCACCAAAGATGTGATTTTCACTTTAGTTGAACCTCTTATCACAATGCAGGCCCAATTATATGGTTAATTTTACTAGATTTCCCTATAGATGAGAGGGATGGCTAGATAACCTTGTTTTGTCTACAATGTTGTTCATCCACATGAGTAATGCTGATATTTTAAACTCTGCCTAAATTATTTGAACAAGACAGAAACATCAATTCTAAAAATGACCATAAAACTAACATCACCCACAAAAAGAAAAACATTCTAATAAACTAAAAGAAAATTAGATATTTAACATTAATTGAGATTTTCCCAACCCTTTTAAAACTCAAAGGGTGCCTTTGTTTTACTTTCCAAACCCTTTTAAAACTCAAAGGGTGCCTCTGTTTTACTTTCCAAACCCTTTGAGGCAAGGATTAGTCCGTTTGGGTCGACTCAGAAATTTCCCTACGGACACCAAGGTATATCATGAGAATACAATGCCTTTGTTATTCTTTTATCTGCATCATAAACCTCCAATTCCATCAGCATCCAGACCCAACTTAACTATGGAAAATCTCAACCCATCTTTCCTCTCTTGTAAAGTAATTATTGTTCGAACTTAGAGACCCCAAAAAAATACATGCCAAGAGGATTATTGTTATGATTGTGTTTTGTATTCTGGTTGATTGTTAGTTTGAATTGCACCCCAAAATTTTTAGGGGTTACGTGAACAATTTTTAAAATTTACGTCATTCTTCGGGGATATAAAACTCTGTTATCATTAGGTTTTTTTCATTGCACAAAAAAAGAAAGAAAAGGAGGGCAACGAGAATTATAATCGTTTTCACATGAAATTAGTGACAGGATCTCTCTAATTTTTTAGACCAGTTCTTCAATTTTTTTCAAAAAAGTTTCGAATAATACCATACTTTCCATTGAACGATTAATTCATAAAGTATTTGCGACTTTTGGAAAAAAAAAAAAATACAACTAAAAAAATCATGAATTAAATACGAATTATCACGGCTTTTTAAAAAATGTCTCGAAATCTAATATATATATATATATATATTTTTATAGTTTCATAATTACTAATTTTATATTATATTTTTTATATCTTGCCGATATTTTTTTGATTTATTTTCTTAAATTTTGCCAATTTTTCTCAAGAAAAAAAAATAGACAAATAATTCCCAAACCCCACTTGGTAGCTATGTCCCCCCAGAAGTTGGAGTATTATCTATAGTAGAGTCAGACTTCTGGAGGAAGCTGAAGGAACTCCCTGACAAATGCTCAAGCAGCCAAATGGTGCAATTTGAGAATTGCAAGAGGAAGCAGCAAATTGCAACCTAAAACCATGCAAAAGTTGGTTTGGAAATTGAAACCCACATTTAGGAGGCATGTCCATAAGCTCTTGCGCCAATTGAGCCAGCCCAAGTTATGGGCCGGCAAGGCCTACTTGAGTTTTCTAGAGCTACGTAGAGTATGGGCTGAATTTCGGAATCAGTCTTGTTCAAGGAATACGCTTTTGAACCCACGAACATAAAATTTCATTTATGGTAGTCCGCAATGGAGCCTTGATTATGGCTATAGATGGGCCAGGCCGGCCCTTGTTAGGCCTAGTTCTAATCAGGCTTCATAAAGCTAGGAAACTTGACCTCGCATCTCTTTCCAAACAATCACTCTTATAGTCATTGAAGTGTTTAATAAGTTGAGTTTGAATATGAGGTGGAGCTCTGCTTAAGTCAGTGACTGTTTTGTAATTATTGAGAGAACTTCCAATAATTTACAAGACTGCAACCATCTATACATTAAAAGGGGGGAGCTCCGTTCAAACACCTTGAAGTAGAGCTTAGTTCTGCCTCCTCCTTAAACTCTATAAGTTCTAGATGTTATTAGGGTTATCAACGGGTCGAATTCGGGCTGGATCTACCTAGATCTGAATCCAATCCGATTAAGAATCCGACAGATTCGAATCCGATTCGAGATCCGTCGGATCATGAATTAATCAAGTAGTGGTATCCTCAAAGCAACAATCCCTAGCCCCGCCCAAGGAAATACGGGCTCCATTCTTTGATTCTGGCCTAGACTTCGGGCTTAAAGAACGGCCCGGCCTGGTGCGGCCAATTGATACACCTAGCCTTGATATCATCTATCTAATGTTAGCTATTAGTGTTAATGGTAGTCCCTTTTGAGGGGAATGCCATCATCATTTTATTTGGAAATGGTTCTCTGTGATGTTTATATGCCTTTGAGCCCTTGTTTCATTATTATTTTTTCCCTCACTCTGTTAATATCGTAAATCTAAGGTTGGTAAACGAACTAAAATACTCATGAATAAATCGGATCGGCTCTTTTTTCTTTCTTTTTTGGTGTCGGCGTACATTAGTAGAGTCAGTATGGGAGTTTGTTTATTTAATAAACGAACCAAGCTTGAATTTAAATTGCAAGCTCATTAGGTTAATGAGTCGAGTTCGAACATAAATACACTCAGTTTATTTAATATTATTAAATATATAAAATATTTTATTATCTATTATATGTATTTAAGTATGTTAAGATAATTATTAAATTAAGTATTTATTATAAGTAATTGAGTATGTTAATTATCTATAATAATTCACATATGTATTAAGTTTTGATCTGGCCAATTGATTAAAAATAAAAGAATCTAGATCTTTGATTTTTTTTTAAATAGAAATACAACAAATTGATTAAATGAGCTCAAGCTTGGTTCTTTTAGGTAAAATAATGGAGCCCAACTAAGCTCAAACCAATAGTTTTATTCACAAATCATGGATCGAGCTTAATAATAATGCTATGTTTGGTTGCCAAGAAAATAAGTAAAAACATGGAAAAGAAAAAAAAAATAGATAAAATATAACTAAAAATTGTAATAAAAATCTAAAATTTTTTTTTCTTTTCCATGTTTTCACCTATTTTCTCAACAGTCAAACATAGCATAATAGTAAAACTCGGGTTGAGCTCAAAGACCCTTATTACTTAACAAGCTAAGCATGAACGCCTTATTACTCAGCTTAGCCTGCCTCAATTACACACATACCTAAATCCCAAACACGTCTTTTTAAAATATAGAGGGCGTGATGGAGATTGTTTTATAAGGCAAAGGATTGTCTCTAGCATATATGCCAAAAATTGGTCTCCAGCATCAACACATCATCTAACACGTGGCAATAAAAAAGAAGAAGCCATTTCATTTTCTCACATGTTTTGGACTTCTCTCCACAAGATATCTCTCTAACTTTTTATCGCCACATGTCGAGGATGTGTCGGGTTGAACCCGGACCAAATTTTTGGCATCTTCCATAGATAATCCCATGCCGTTCCATAATTGAATAGCTAATCTAGTCATAGTCACTGACTTTGCCATGAATAGCATTGAAGAGCTACCTTACCATTTTCATAATTATTTACTCCTCGACATTGACTCTTATGAATTGCAGACATGATAACTACCGGTGGTTATACTTTCCATATATTATCGGTTGTTATACCGTCCCATATTATATATGATAGAAAAGTTGGGATAGTTTATGGTTTGTGGGTAAAGGTGCATCTCAAGGGGTTAGTCCTTCCTTGTCAGCGTTGGGACACCATCCGTTATTAAAAAAAAATAAAAAATTGTAAAGATAGATTCAAACATAACTGAACCAATGAACCTGTCAACTCTGGGCTAAGCGGTTTAAAGTGTACAAACTATAATTATATAATAAAATATAATTTGAATTCTATTAAAACCGAAACTTATAAAAATTATACATATATAATTATTAGTAAAATTGCATGTACTTAGCAGAAAGTAATTTTTTTATGAATAAGAATAAGAACATGATTCAAAATGACTAATACATATGCTAACCGTGAGATAGACCCAGGGGTGGAGCCACATGGGGCAACCTGAAATTTTGGGAAAAAAACATACTAATAGTATTAATAGCATTGAGAGTTGAGAGGGGCGGAGCTGAGGGGATGGGGGCTCTAACCCCCCTCCTAAACTTTTGAGAAAAATATTATTCTTTACAAAACCGGACACAAACAGACAAGATTTGCTTATGAATTTGGTCCCCTAGATGCAATAAGCGTTATGAACCTCAACATATTTGTTGCCCTAAAGGTATGCATATATATATTCTTTTTAAAATTAAAAAATCTAATAAATTAATTTATAGATACTAAAATTTTATATTTAGAATATATTAGTGGGACTCGCCCATAGACTCTCTTATGGGTGTGTAATAATGGGACCCACAAATTAATTATTCTTATGAAAACGTAAAGTTATGAATTTTAATTTTCTTTTTAAATTAAAAATCTAATAAATTAATTTATAGAGTACTAAATATTTTATATTTAGAATATATTAGTGGGACTTATCCATAGACTCTCTTCTGAGTGTGTAATAATGGGACCCACAAATTAATTATTCTTATGGATACAAATTAAACCTATTGGCATTAAATTTAAGTAATCTAGTTAGATTAAGAAACTATAAGTAAGAATTCTACTACTTTGATTAAAGTATATAGAATTTAATAAAATTACTTTATTAGACATACAAATATAATAGATATACTTTTATTATATAATATATGGATAATAATGTCTAGAAAAAGTTACAAAAAATAATTATTTTATAAACAATTTTTAAAAAAAATTGTTTGTCAGCAATGCTTATGCCTTGAACGTATTAATTTTGAAAAAATAAAATTAACATTTACTCATAAGCAATTATGTTCTTTGAATCTTTGATTGTTTACTTTAATTGAGTAAAAACAGTAAGGCCGCAAAATTTGAGGTAGTACTTGTGTCCATTTTCTCTTTATATGTTTCAATTGGGTCTCCTTTACTGGTTATCGGCCAGAAGATTGACAACAATACTTTGGAAGCGTCACGTAATCTTATGCATGTCAAATAAAACATTGTCCACGCAAATGAAAACTTTAGTTGACATGCACAAAAATATGTGACTTGTCCTTCTGTTTCCAACGCAAGTACTTAAACCCTTGTCATTTAGGTTAGAAGGCCGGCAACTCTGCCAAAGCAGTTGTGACTCCAAATGAGTTCTTTTTCTTTTCTTACAAAATCTGATTTGAGGGTATACATCAGACTCTTAAGGCTTTTTTCTTTTATATATATAATATAGCATCATAATAGAGAGCTTGGATACATGTAGGGCATATGAACCCCATGCAATACTTTGGAAAGATTATATATAATTATTATTTCTATTAGAGAAATGCTAGCCTTACTCTCAGTCAATCAATACTCTCACCCTCTACGAACCACTTATCCAACTTTTTTGGTTAGAGGGTGTTTTAATCATTACATAAAGGACAGATGGTTGGTGAATGTTGAGAGTAAGGATTGACTGAGAGTAGCGCTAGCACTCCTCTTATTATTATTTTTTTGGTTTAGTAGGGTAGAAGTTAGTATATGTGCTGGTTGGGTATGACTATCTTATTCGTACATAGGTGAGACATTTATGGCCATCTTATTATTATAATTTCAATTTATGTTGTTGCATCTCTATCCTCTTGTGTAGTGTTGTATGCTATTGTGATTATAAACCGTATCAAACAAAATTACAAATTTACACTAGCATGCACAAGGAATTTTATTTTCTCAAATAAAAATTTAAGCTATAAAAATAGCAAATTGATGCAGGGGCACCCTACTTAGGGGTGGCTATTAAACAAAGATGCCCCGTGCCCACTAACAGTTTGAGCTTGACTTGTTAAAAGTTCAACTCATTTATTTATCTAATAAACAAGGCAAAAAAAAAGAAGCTAAGCTCAAGCGTGATTTTCGAGCTCGTTTAATTAACGAGACAAACTTGAACACACCCCTACTCGGCTCGTTCAAATATATATAATAATCTCAAATTCTAAAGTTAAGTATATTTATTATTAAAAAGTTAAGTATATTTATAATATATAGGAAAGATTAATAAATATATAATGTATTTTAAACAATAAGAATATTATTTATACAATTGTAAAATTTCATAAAATTTTAAGAAATATTGTAACTCTTTTACCTATACAAGGATAATAAAATAAAATTTAATCCTAATAAATAGTTATATCTAATGAACTAAGCTGCTCGCAAACTGCTCAAGCACGACTCGAGCTTGCGTGTTAAAGTCATAGTCACAAAAAACTGCGTTTTTAAAAAAAAACTCGTTTAAAACGCGCATTAATACCCTATCATAGAAAACGGCGTTTAAAACCCGTTTTTTGAATAAAACACGTATTATAGTTTTAAACTCGTTTAAAACGAATAATTAGAAGAAAAAAAACCGAATAATACGAAAAAAACTGATAAGTTTAAAAAAAATTGAGAATGAAGATTATGCAGATATTGATAAAGGGATTGATAAATATAAATGAGTGATTTTATTAATATATGTATTTTAGTCTTTTTATTAAATCTTGATAATTGATGTTTTAATGAAATTTAATGAATTGATTGAATGAATTTGATGTTATGATCTTATTATTGTTGATTATAATTATTCTTTTTGTATATTATCTCACCAAATTATTAGATATATTAATTAACATTGTTACTAATTTTTATAATTATAAATTTTTTTTTTCATTTTTTCCCTGAAATTTTTCCATACTTGACCATTGCCGAATTATTCCTGAACCCCGACTTTATGGTTATGGTTAAAGCTGAAGCTTGTTTATTCAATAAACAATTCAAGCTTAAACTTGATTTTAGAGCTCGATTACTTAATAAACAAGCTCATTTCAATAACACCCATAGTCCTTACTTCATCACTCACCCGAATCTTTTACTTATTCACTTATCTTATGTTTGGTTGCCAAGAAAATAAGTGAAAACATGAAAAGAAAAATAAAATAAGATAAAACACAATTAAGAATTGTATTAGAAATTTAAAATTTTATTTTATTTTTCATGTTTTTACCTATTTTCTTGGCAACCCAACATTGCATTAGAAAATGTTTTTTTTTCTTTAGAAGGTTACACTTTCGGCCTTGTATAATTTTGATATCGTTGCACCTTGCAGGTTGTCTCTTATCAATGCCTTCGCACGTGCTCTGAATTTATGGACGTTTCCCTTTCAACTGGTTCTTTTTCCGGTTCAGTTGTAACTCCTTCCTTTCATTAATACAGTTACCTCTTTATCCTAAAAAAAAATCAATGCCCTTTTAACGCGATGACTATGTTTGCACAGAGAATCCAACTCAATATGGATCCCTCAACACTATCGTCTCATAGAACCCAACTTTCACAGAGTTTAAATGGGTATATAATTTATTAGTGGGTCCCGCTAATAATAAGAGTTTTTAAATGTTAATGATAAAATAGAACCTTATCTTATGAAGTTATAAGATAGATATATAATACAAGGATAATAATATCTAATGAAAACTGGTTTAAAATATGATTTTTAATTACTTGTACTTTTAATAATAGAAGACTAAAAAGAATGACATGTATCATTCTACTAATAAAAGTACAAAGAGTATGCAAAACTTTACTTTGACGTAAATATCCTTTAACTTTATTTATTTAATACATAATTTATAATATAACCAAACTTTAATTAAGTTACAATTTAATATTATGTGGGACCCATTATTAAAATAGGGTTGTTTTAGGACTCTATCATATTAGGGAAGAATCCTAAATGAGAGTTGGTTTAGGACTCTACTATATATTAGGGTAGAATTTTATTTCTATAGAAAGAGAGTTTCTCATAAATAAGAGTTGGTTTAGGACTCTACCATATTTTAAAGAAGATAATCATAATTAGTATTTTCCTATAATCTCCACACCGCGATTGATTACCTGGGGAGCAACCAAGAAAAGATAAATAATGTTTCTAATATTAAATTTAAATTAATATAGGAAATATTAAATTTAATTACTCAATAATATATAATATTATATTTAAAAATTATTCAATATAAAGAAAGTAACGTGACGTCTAATGAAAATATATTAAAAATTATATATTTTTTCTAAATTATATTTTAATAATAAAAAATTATACATACAAGGCACATGCATTTTTACTAGTACCAAATAAAAGAAAGTCCTCAATAATAGCCATTAAATTACTTTATCTTTATTAGTACTTTTCCCCATAAAAAGTCTGTCTTCATAGAGTCTAACCAATAATAATAACTATAAAAATAGAGAGAAATATTTATTACTAACTTTCGTGGTAGATCCTACTTAGCCAACGTATTAAAATCTTAATTACTAAAATAGATTATTATTAAATATACTAATATCTAATAAAATTACACATTATGTGGCGTGCAAAGAAAAGTTATTAATTTTCTTTTATAAAATCTTTAATTTTTCTTATACTTTTAATTGTAGAATAATTAATAAATTGACCAAGTATTATGGTCGAAGAATCTATAAAGCCCAACCCGACTATATATAACTAGAGAAACACTACCCTGCTTGCTCCGGTAATAGTCAATAGGTGTGTGTAGTCCCATGGGATGGACTTGATTTTGAGTCCCTTGAATGAGACAATTATTATGTCCATTAATTTATCAACCAAACCTGGTAACCTTCTAACGTTAAATGAGTGATGTCTCAAAAAAGAAAAAATTAAGGAGTTAGAAACCTAGCTTCAATGTAATCATAACCAAATCGGTCATCGAACCGATTGAGTGGCCGGTTCCCGGTTTGACCGATTCGGTTCAATTGTGTTCTTTTTTGTGTTAAAAAAAAATATTTCTTTTCCCTTTTTACTCATTTATAGTCAGTTCAGATCGGTTCTCATCTCTATTTAACCATCGGTTTTTCTGATTTTGACAAAAATGATCGATTTTTAATTAGGTTCAGTTTAGGAATGTTTAGGAACTGATGAAGGGACCGGTTCCGGTTTTTCTGATTTGACCGGCCGGTCCGATTCTGACAACACTGCACGGGAGAATTACTTGTGCATTAACAAAAACGCAACTAAAACTTTAGTACCTAAGTTAGATATTTGTATAGAAGTGGGGGGTCAGTCTGACTTTTAATTCATTTACATGCCGAGAGGCGAAATGCGAAATGCCTTTGCTCATCCCATAGCAGCTTTTGGGTCCCTTTTTCGGATTGGGGCCTTTTTCAATTGATGTCTCGGGATCCGTGGGATGAAAGCGTATTTTGATCCATCGGGGGCTAGGCCCCATTAGATTGTTTTGGCTCCTGGGCAGCGGTTTTCTGTAATTAAAAAAAAAACCTAAGTTGGATCTTAGGGTGAATATTAATTCGAGTAGGGATTTAGAAAAAATCTGAAAACCCATCAAATGCTTACATAGTTGAGTGGACGATCATGCCCATCTATTAAACACCTAGCATAAAATGGCTCAAAAGTGAAGTTTTTCTCTTTTTTAAGTTCATCAAATAATTACTTAGGGGACAATAATTCTCCGTTCGTTGATTGAAATCAAACAGCTTAAAGTTTGACTTATCATCCTCAATCAGAACCGCATGATTAAACAAAGTCAACGGGCAGAGATGCGACTGAGAGACGTTTCTGTTAAAACTAAAAGTTAAAAAACTAGGGTAGAGGGGCAATCTCGTAATTGTAAGTTCCCCTTTTCACATATGACGGAAGATTCGGCGGGAAACCTGCTCCCAATCAGTCCCTTCTTTTGTTCTTTCTTTTCTGCTAGAATAAAGCCGTTTTTATTCCCTCATCACTTTGACTCTCTCTCTCTCTCTCTCTAGAGTCTAGACATATTTGTTCCATCTCTTCCTCTGCTTTTGTGCGCCGCTCTGAGACGTTCTTGCTTGGGCTTTAGGGTTTTGCAGTTTGGAAACACAAAGGTTCTTCATTAACTCTAATATATGGAATCGATCCTTTTTATTCTCTGCTTTATATATCTCTAATTTGTCTGAGAAAATTTCCATTACCATCTTTTGTGTGGAGGACTTTAAGAGAGTGAGGAAGAGAGAGATTTGGGTTTAAGGTAAGGTTTTGATTGTACTTTCTTCTGGGCATTTTTCAGTTCTGTAAGAAAAGTGAGAAAATCTTGGAATCTGAAAGGCTATAAAGAAACAGAGATGACCAAAAGAGTCCATTGGTGTTTTTACTTAGAAAACGAGAAAAAAAAAATGAGGATTTTAGTATTTTCCCAATGTTTTTCTTTCCATCTTCTTTTAATTTTTGCAAAATAAGCAGGATTGAACCTGAGTTAGTTTTCCTAAAGCTTCTAAAATTTCCAAATGGATTAAATTACTTCATAATGTTAAAATGACTCAAATTCGATTATAACTAAGTTCGAGCTCTAGTTGTAATGCAATAGGGGTTTGGTATATTTAATCCAGAGTATGTTGGTTTCATTGGGATTGCATGTTATTCTATTCTTAATTAAGGTTTTACTTTGTAATTCTTTAAAAAAAAACATCATATTGATAAAAATAGTGGATTCTGCGATTAGTTTGAGAAAGGACGGAAGTGGGTTAAGGTCCGAGTCCATTTACACTCCAAATGTTTCCTCAACCAAGGTCTATCATTAGCATGCAATCGTTCTTCGGATTACTTGCAATTTAATTGTTTGCTTTAAAAAAAAAGTAAAAGTAGTGAATTAGGTGGCGTTTGGTTAGACTTCCTCCTGACTTTTGGGCTTCAGGAAGTGAAAAGTCTAGGATAAATGTGTTTGGTTAGCAACTTTCGAAATAACTTCCCGTGGAAGTAAAAATTCATGGAAGTTGATATATCTGCTTCCCGAGAAAGCAGGTGCAGGTAGCTTACCGCGGAAGTAGCTACTTCGAACTTTCACGGGAAGTTGACGGGACCTCTAATTTTACGGAAAAAAAAATTCGATGACGCTTTCACGGTTTTGAGCACTTGCATCTTGAAATCAGACTGTTGGGAATTCAATTGTTACTTCTCTTAAGGGGTTATTTTCCTTACCCTTTCATAGTTCTTGCTGATTGCAACTTCTGTTTAAGCAAAGAAATGAAAAATCCCAAGGTTCATGACAAGATGAATCATGGAATCATAGAACTTTTGACAGTATATTGTTTTAGCAGCAATTGTTGGGAAATCAAAAGTTAATTTCCTCTGAATTTTCTTATACAGAGTTATCATATCAGATAGTGATCTGAATCTGCCACCCAACTTACGGGGAATCACTAATAAGATCTCTAGCTGAGTCTACCTAGTCAGGTTCAGCCACCTCCATTGCTATTGCTGCAAACGACCTTGTCGTGGGTGGATTTACTGCAACGTAAGTTCTTCGAAATACCATTTCAACCGGGAATAGCCGGATATCGCTATGAAGGCACTAATCCTGGTTGGGGGATTTGGTACTCGGTTGAGGCCCTTGACACTCAGTAAGCCTAAGCCACTTGTTGAGTTCGCGAACAAGCCAATGATTTTGCACCAGGTGAGCTTTTAGCCTGTATCAGTTACATGGAAATTTACTAAATTGGTTATGCCATTTCTGATTTTTGTATATTAGAACAGTAAACATTGCTTTAGAAGTGATGAATATAAATATATAATGCCCTAATCGTCGCTGGGACCTGCTGTTTCCTATATTAGATTGAAGCCCTTAAAGCTGTTGGAGTTACTGAAGTTATCTTGGCCATCAATTACCAGCCACAAGTAAGAAAGATGCACTCATGTAAATGTTTGAAATCTAGGTCATATTGCATCAGTTAACTTCATGTTTGGGTCATTTACATAGTAACAAAGTTCTCCAGTTTTTTCAAAAAGTCACGAATAATATCCGATTTTTTCATTGAATGATTAATTCATGAAGTATTCGCAACTTTTGGAAAAAAAGTGACTTTTTAAAAAGTAGTGAATTTCATGAATTAAAAACGGAATTATTCATGACTTTTAAAAAAGTCCCGAATAAATATTTAATATGTGAAATATATATCTTTATAAATTTTATAATTAGTAATTTTATTTTATATTTTTTTCATATGTTTCTTGACATTTTCCCCATTTATTTCCATTTTTTATAAAAAATTTGCCTTTGTTTTAAAAAAATTATAAAATTTCCCCTAGATGAATAATTCCTGAACTCCAACTTGATAACTATGGTCATTTATAGGTTATGCGGAGCTTTTTGGAAGAATTTGAGATGAAACTTGGTATCAAGATCACTTGCTCCCAGGAGTCAGAGCCTCTGGGTACAGCGGGGCCCCTGGCCCTTGCTAGAGATAGACTGCTTGAGTCAAATGAGCCCTTCTTCGTCCTCAACAGTGACATTACCTGCGAGTATCCATTGAAAGAGATGATTGAATTTCACAAAGCTCATGGAAGAGAAGCATCAATTTTGGTAACCAAGGTGAGTTTTACTAGCTTCCTCCTGTTTCTTTCTCCTACATTTACTTCCCTGAAAAAAGAACATCGGACATGCCATCTGACAACAACAATAAGATGCAATAACACCCTCAATAAAGATTACTTGTTATATAAATAAACATAGAAGGAGATTAAGAAGTTTCTGTGGATAGGTGGACGAGCCTTCGAAATATGGTGTTGTGGTTCTAGATGAGGAAACAGGAAGAGTCAGGAACTTTGTTGAGAAACCAGCAACATTTGTTGGTAACAAGATCAATGCTGGAATTTACCTCCTAAACACATCTGTTCTCAATACAATTCAGCCAAAGCCCACATCACTAGAGCGAGAAATCTTCCCTTCTATTGCTACTGAAAGAGGGCTCTTTGCCATGATCTTGGTGGGGTTCTGGATGGATATTGGACAGCCCAAGGATTATCTACAGGGCTTGAGATTTTATTTGGATCATTTGAGAAGAAAGTCGCCGTTGGAACTCTCGGTGGGACCCAACATTGTTGGAAATGTTCTGATCGACAAAACTGCAAAGATTGGAGAAGGATGCATGATTGGACCTGATGTAGCCGTGGGTCCGGACTGTGTGATAGAATCTGGGGTTAGGCTTTCCTTCTGCACACTAATGAAGGGAGTCAGAGTGAAGGGCTCTGCTCATGTGTCTGGAAGCATTGTAGGATGGCATTCCACTGTTGGACAGTCAGCGCTAGTCAGCAATATGGCAGTTCTTGGAGAGGATGTCCATGTTAGTGACACAATGTTCCTTAATGGGGTGGTAGTTCTTCCACACAAGGAGATCAAATCACATTTTGTGAAGCCAGAAATCATAATGTAAGTGGTATAAACAGGCCAAGATCATGTGATGCAAAGAGTCAGAGCTCTCATGGCATGATTAATATGTTTCTCTTTTCTATTTACCCACTTTGGGAGGATCAGGATTACAGAAATCTTCCTTGATAGAAAAAAATTTCTTTTGTAACTGCACATACCTGCATTTCTCCTTTTTATTATTTCTTGAGCCTCATTCTTAGGATGTGTTCGTTTGGCGAGAAAGTGAGGGAAAGGAAAAGAAAAATGTGTTTTCTTCTACTTTTCATATGTTTGGTTTGCAAGAAACACACTTTCATTTTCTTGCACTTTCTCAATAGTACAAACTTTATCTCAAAAACTTCATCCAACTTTTGATGGTTATTTTGCAAGAAAATTTAAGTTTCTTTTATTTTTCTTTTCTTTTCTTTCAACCACTTTCTCGCCAAATGAACGCACCCTTACTGCATCATGTTGAGTTGTGGATTGGTTTCCCTTGCAGCTTTAACCTATTGAGGTTGAGCCTCTTGCTAAATTACATAAGGTTAGTTCTGTATTGCAACCATGAGTTTGCTGCTGCATTCACATTTTAGCTACTAAAAAAAGATAAAATGTTTGCTTAGTAGTAATTCAACACCAGTGGAACCACAGCCATCTTTTAGGTTCCCCTTCTATGGTAGTTTTGAATCTGAATTTGAAAAATTAAGTTGCAGATCAATGTTTTTGGCCCTGGTTGCCGCCACAAGCTGCAACAGTTTTTTTTTTTTTTTTAAAAACAATAATCTAAAATCATATGTTTTGATTTAAGAATTTCACCAATAATTTGCAGTGAAATTTCATTTTTTGCTTTAAGGTTCTGCATGGTAATTTTTCAAAACCAAAAAAAAATATTTTAGAGTGAACAGGGATTAGGCCATGAGGCAGTTGGCAAGCACAGTCTAAGGAGAACCCTAAGAATCAAACATGGGAAAGACACTGATTATAAGATGCCATCTGCTGTTCAATTTCATCACTGTTTCAAACTCTACCAGATACATTCTCCTTGGAATTCAATTGAACTAAAGGGAATGTTCTAAGTGAAACCCCATAGAAGAAAACCCAATATAGCTACTGTGATTATTAAAACAATTCATGTTAGTTGAAGCCTTGTAATCATATGGCTAAGCAACATGGAATCCTTGCTGATGAAGAGTACTTTGAAGTATGCAAATCATTGATCTAACATTTCTTTCAAGACCCATGAAGTGAGATGCGGGAACTCTTCTACTGACATCTTGCATAGCAGAGGAAAAGGCAGAGCCATCTATGTAGGGGTGTCAAAAGGCATGGTTCATGCTGGACTGGGCTAGCCCGTTATTAATCGGGCCAGCCCACCAAAAGAAAAATAAGAAAAATTGAGGCTGTTGTTTTGGGAGTTTCATAATCAGGCTTTATTGGGCAAGGAGAAGGGGTGTATCCAAACCGAGCTAGCTTGAAGTTCAGCTCAGCTTAATTGGCTCGATCAAACCGAGCTTGAGCTCAAAAATTAGGCTCGATCGAGCCAAGCTGATTTTTTGAGTTTGAAAATGTGTTCAAGCCGAGCTCGAGCCAAAGCTTGTTTGATTGGGTTCAGCTTGACTTGATTGATCCTTGGTTCGACTCGAGTTCGGCTCAGCTTGAATGTTAAATAAAAAAATGTTATATATATAAAATTAATAAATCAAGCCAAGCTCGGCTCATGTTTGAATCAATTCGTGCTCGAGCCAAGTGAACTAGATTCAAGCCGAGCCGAGCTGGACCCCTAGATTTTTATATTTGAAGCCGAGCCAAGCCGACCAGGGGCAAGCTCGTTTCGAATACACTCCCAGTCGGGAGTGTCAGCCTTGTATATGACAACAATTTGATTGCACACGACCCTTAGAAGTACCAAGTGGCCCTCTACATTATAGGGCAAAATTATGGAGTGGATCTTTTCATGGGCAACTTAAAATTGACAGCCAAACAACCAGATGAGGACGCATTACGCGCATCGTAGTAAAGATCGGGTCTAATGAAATGAGATTGCACCACGAATGCAACTTGAGACTCGTTCGCTGAGAGTGATTATTCAAGTCAAAGGTACTCCCATGCATACTCGACGCTTGCATGCATAACACGTGGCAAACAATGCATGGTGACTTAAGGGATTCTGTGGTTTCTAGCTCTATATAAAAATGGATCTTAATTCACAAAGCAATTTCATGTCTGTTTAACTCGTCGGCTTTTGTTGGAGTTGAGACAAAAAAGAAAGAAAGCAAGAATGCAGGCTGTGAAGGAGAAGTTGAGTGACATGAGCACTATGCGCAAGGCAAAGGCCGAAGCTAAGGCCGAAGAGAAGGTATCAATATCATCCAAGTATTATTGTTATTTATAAAAATAAATAAAAAATTATTATTTTCAATAATAATAATATTATTATTATTATTGTTATTGTTATTGTTGTTGTTGGTAAGGATTGATATGTAATAATGGAAGTAGGATCCATTGTCCTTCATGAGCCATGAATGGATCTGATCAGGTTCCAGATTCGATTTGAATTCGGTTTGATTAGAGCAGATCCTGATCTAGTTATCGATTCGTCGGATTTGATACTAGATCTAAAATTTTGAATATGGTTATAATTCGGATCATCCAACCCTATTAAAATTCGATTATATATATATATATATATATATATATATATATATATATATATATATATATATATTTTAGCATCACAAACTTAAATCCTATTATAGGCTTTTTTAGGTTCTTTTATATGCTTAAAAGACTAATATTAGTAGATTTGACATAAAGGATTGGGTTGGACTAAATTTGAATCTTAAATAAATAATAAGATTCAAATTTGAATTGGGGATGAATCTCCAAATATTGAATTCGGATATAGGTAGATCCAATATGTTTACAGCACTTTCTTTATCACATGTAATTACATTCGCCTCGGGCTGGCATTTTCTGACCCAACCTCTCAATCCACTTGACATTTTAATGGGTTAAGGTTGATGTCTATATATATATATATAATGAGACCTTGAAGGCGGCAATAGATCTCAGCTTGATTGTTAAAGCTTGGATCTCTAGAATGTAGTTTGATTGATATAAAAAGTTTCATTTCTTTTGGGGTTGTTTGGTTGTAGCTATAACTCTATCCTGGATAAAATATAATTGACATAAGTGGAAACCAAATGCTTACTTGCTCATCATTTCATCCCTCTGATAGCCAAACAACTGAGAATAGATTCATTACTGCAAAAATGGTGAGGCATGCACCAATATAATGCTTCCCATTTACTAATTCATGGGTTTAATAAGTGCAGGCCGAGAAGGAGTTAGCTAAGACCAGAGTCGAGGTTGCGCACGAGATCCGAAAGGCGAGAGAAGCTGAAGCCACGATGGACTTGCATGTCACCAAAGCCGGGCAAAAGGTTGATGAAGAGATGGCAAAGCACTCACCCCAACTCACCCATGAACCAAACGTTGGTGCAGCCACTGGCCACCACCACGGTCCCTATCCGGATGGCGCTGAGGCTACCATGACGGGCATTACTTGCCCAACCAACACTGCCGGGGGCCCTCCCACTAACAAGTATCTGTAGATTTGGACCATTCAATCTCATGGTGTGAGGGAGTTTGATGATGTTTGTTTAATGGTTGAAGAATTTTGATGTTGCTGTTTTTGTTGTGTACTTTCATGGTTAGACCATTCAATTGGAGATGAATCTATATGATCTTTTCAAAATTTGTGAAATTTGTTTCCCTTAAGATCGATTTTAACCCATTAGATCGATTTCAAGATTCATTGCCAAAGAGTAGTTGGACATGGAAGAGGAAATGCACAAAAAGAATGCTTTGAATATTCACCCTATGAGTGAAGGTGTGCCCCTCACGGAGGTCCTGGGTTCAATTCCCACGGATTTAGATTGGTAGAAGTTTCCCTTATTGATGTGGTTGGAGGGCCGAATCATCCCTTTTTTGGATGCCCTGAGGAGGTTGCACACTTGCACTAACAAGCTATTAAAGCTCATTTTAGCCATAAAAAATTGGTAAATAAGTATGGTTGCGTGAATTGAATGCTTGGACAGATTTGAGTCCTGGACTTGGGCCCATTGTAGCCGGGTAAACGTTTGCGGATGGACCCATTTATTACCAGTATTTGGTTCTAGCTTTGGCCTAAGAAGATCCAATCCAACACAACCCACCTCGGATCCATTCATATACCTGAGGGTGAGAGTGTGTGTGGGTACAAGGACCTCATGGTCTGGGGCATGTGTGTGTTTGGGTGGGTGAGTATCGTGTGTGTTATTTGTGTCTAACCAAAAAAAAAGATATATATATATATATATATATATATATATATATATATATATATATATATATATATATATATATGAGGGTATGGGTATGAACGCAGACCCATTTATTACATGGGTCTGTTTTTGGTTTTGGCTTGATGTATAAGACCCGATCCAATGCAATCCGAATCAATTACATACATGGAGGGTTTGGTCCATTGTAAAATAGACATGACAAATTTTTTTTAAAGTGAAATTTTGAGGCCACAGAAAAGGCAACTCTCCCTCCCCTTTAGTGTAAAGGCAGTGATTGTAATTATGGAGAAAGCCGTGGACTTTTTTGCTTAATTAGAAAATTGTTACCGTCATAGGTAAAAAGGAGAGCTTTACTTTTTGGCCGCGGAGCATAGCTTCTCTTTATATTTAAACTAATTTTTTTAAAAAAAATATATGAAAACATGTTTCTAACAACGGAAACCAACAACAAATCAAGGTGTGAATTAACGGAGTACTTGGGGAGTTCGGATGGGCAACAACACTAGCTGTTGGTTGTGCCTGAAAAAACAAGTGGGGCCCTCTATGTTGATGTGGGGCCTACCTTGTTGAATGTGGGTCCCTTGTTTTTCAGGCACAACCGGGCAACAGCTAGTGTTGTTTGCCCATCCGAACTCGTACTTGGGATCGTCTCTGGTTGTATGCCAGTAATGCCATGTGTCTAAATATCCTAATATTTTTAATATTCTTAACCACTTTCCCTCTTTCCATGGATTCCACTACTTACAAATTCTAAGCAGATGGAAGTTATAAGACATGTGGCATCACTGGCATACAACCAGAAATGATGTCTCCGGCTATAACCAGAGATTATCCTAAGTCATCATCGGAGTCCTCTACAGTCACTAGGAGAAGAATAAGACGAAGGTGTAAAAACAACATAATCTGCAAACGAAGTAGCCGAGGCTACAATTTAGTGAGCTGAATTACTAGCTTGCCGTCTAAACATGTGAATGACTTGAAGTTGAACAGAAATATGAGAAATCTTTGGTGTGGGGAGATTGCTACAGAATATATCCGACGTAAAAATAAACAAATGCACACACAAAGAAAAACATTAAAGAGAATATAAGAGAATTTATGTGGTTCTGTAAATAACTTGTCTACATCCATCGGTTAAGATCTGATTATTTATTCTATTTTAAAGAAATCTTGAGAAACCAATACACTCTCTCCTCTTATATTAAATCTTGTCCCCTCTCTCTTCTAACTTAATTTCATACCTCTTTCCTCATTTGAGTGAGTGTAAAATTATGATCATGCCTTACCTCGCAAACAAAGAAAAATAAAATATCAAGGGATTGCTAAGCCCATCCAAACTAAACATATTAGGCACAAGAATGACATAGCTAAGTAAACTGAGCGAGAATGAGAATATCAAATTTCATTTTAGGATAGAGCCAAGAGCATCTCCAAAGTGTGCCGATATATATATATATTAAAGGTCTTTGAAAATTATTTGTAGATGCCAAATATGTCATTTTTCATTTCAAAACTATAAGAAAGTATTGAGAAAAACACTATTGAAATTGATAGTGCTGGTAAATAATATGACTATTGATATATTAAATGTAATATATATATATATATATATATAAATAAAGGTTTTTGAAAATTATGATTATTATTATTTTTTTTCTTGATCACCAATAATTAACAAACTTCACAAGAATCTTATACTAAAAAAAACACAAAATAAAATACATCCCATTTAACATGGTAAATAAAAATGTAAATAAAAACCACGCACTCTATAAACTAGAAACTGCGCTTTATAAAAGTTAAAACCAGGCTCCCGGTTTGAACAGGAATAGCAGGTTGGGAGGTTTGGGGTTAAAGTTGCATGGCCTAAGTCACACGTGCCGGTAAGATCCTCACGTGGAATAAAAGAGGGGACGCTGACTGGAGAAGGGGGCTTAGGAGAATCTCGTTCTCACTCTTTCATTCCCTTGAATCCAGCTCTGCTCTATTGTACATTATAGATTGGAAATCCAAGCGAACGTGGTCGTCGTTTCTCCCGAACTCGAAACCCTAGATCTGAAATTCATCGTATTCGTCTGAATTTCTGTTCGTTTATGGTACTTTGATTACTTTCAATTCGCTCTTCGGATGTTCTTCGTTGGGTTGTTCTGAAATTTTGAGGTCTCAGTCTTCAATCCATTGGATCAGAGATGCCGGTGGCGGCTTCGGCTATATATTTCTTGAATCTACGAGGTGATGTTCTTATAAATCGCCTCTATCGCGATGATGTTGGGTAAGCTCTTCGAATCATGAATTTCCTTTCCTTAGTTCATTTTATTCTCTGTTGATCTTATGCAAAATTTTGAAAATTCTCTCCTTTTTTGCCATTAATGTCTTGGTGCTAAAAGAAAATAATGTTTTATTGCATCCATGGCCGATTAATTTATCTATATATATATATATATATATATATTATATTGTCGTTTGCTCAGTGGGGTATGGAGTTCATCTATTCTCTGTATACAGCTGAAATAATTGTAATTATACGTCTTCCCTGCTAATATTACTTCCATGTATTACCGATCAAAATAAAAATTGCTTCCACGTATTAACTTGTAGAAGAGTCTTGACCAATGGGAACAAATATATCTGACAGGAATTATAATTTATATAACTAAAAAAATGTAAAACTTTTTGGTTTTCAATTATTAATCAAAGCACTAAAAATAGGCAGATTCACAAAAAATGAACCAAAGGCAGAGGAAAAACTAAAGTAAAATAACTGTAAAGGGGAAAACAAATAATTAAAACACCACCCAAGCTATGAAATGAGCTCATTAATCCCAATCTCCCCAACATCATTTCTGATGGAGATCCATTCTAGCAGCATAGAGCGTTGAGCGCATCTCTAATAGTGAAGAATTCTAAAAATCGTGCCTGTTTCTCTCAAGCTGGAGCGTCCAAGATATTGCACTTGGAAGGAGAGCCCGAAGAAAATCCAGAGGACTATCTAGCGTGACTGAATGCCAACAAGATAAGAAGCTCTGAAAGGAACATAGAAAGATCCAAGTGACACTAATCTGGGGAGTGTTTTACAATGACGTTTTTCTCATTATGGGTTCTGGTAAGGAATACCAATCATTGAGTACTCATACATAGGAAATCTCATGCTCTTGATTGGATCAGAGGGCATGCATTTACTTTACCATTTCTTTTGTTTAGTCATTTTCTTTTCCTGTGCATGGCATAGACTCGTTAGTTTTCTTGAAGTGTCAATGCCCTTTGAAATAACAACCCATCCACCAACATTTTTTGGACCTAATTTTGACGTGCTCTTTCCAAAATTTACCCAAAAAAATTTCTTGTCACCTTTCCTTTAACATGGTAATAAGATGTGGACCTATGTTATTTTTTATTTAGAAATGGAAGTGAATTTATTTCCAGATATAATCTTCATTCATTAAGCGTCTGATGATACTCTTCATTCATAAAGCGTCTGATGATACTCTTACAAATGGCTACTTTCGAGTGAACTGACTATGCATGATATGCTTGGTGACCATAGTTACCAAGTACGGGTATAATTCGACAATGATCGGTTTGGGAAGTAGAGATTATATGACAAAAACATGGCAAAAGTATAGGAGAATTAAAAATAATAATTAGTAATTATAAATAAATAAGAATCATGATACTAACTACTAATAATCATTTAATACGGAATGTGTGTTTAACATGCCAAAAGTACGGAAAAATATGCATTTAATACAGAACTCAAGTATTAAACCCGTATTATATGATGATACATATATAATATGCAATATGGCAAAAGCACACCGTTTAAACGGCGACCCCCTCCAAAAGTATTATACGTGGATTTGATAACTATGCTAGTGACGATCCAATAAACCAGCTATTTGTTGTGCCTTGACACTTCTTTCCCATTTAGTTCGATTTTGGGAGAATCTGGCTCATCACAGTATGGTTCCAATAGAATTATAGAAATTGCCAGGTCTGAGGTAAACAAGGTCTGCAATGCTGTGCTATGCATCTTATTTTTTGTGCTGGTGATATTCTGGAGGATCTTTATTTGGAATTCTTGTTCTCTTTCTGGAAGAAAATCCACTATTTCCATTATGGATGCCGAGTTATTATTTGTGATAATGTCATACATCTTTTTCGAATCATACTCTGCTTTATCCGTATCAGCACTTGTCATTTTCCTATTTACTCAATTCTGTACACCCTTGCATTTATGTTCATCTCAAGTTAAGTTTTTGGATTCTGTTACTAGTGGCATTGTATGATTAAATTACCAGTTTGTGTTCTTATTGTGTGTGTATTGTCTTAATGGTTTCTTCAGTGGAAATATGGTGGATGCTTTCCGAATGCATATAATGCAGACGAAAGAACTTGGTACATGTCCTGTGCGGCAGATTGGGGGTTGCTCCTTCTTTTACATGAGAATTAGCAATGTCTACATCGTGATTGTTGTCAGCAGCAATGCTAATGTTGCTTGTGCATTCAAATTTGTTGTTGAGGTACTCTTCATCTTCTAACTTTATGTAGTTTATGCTTCCTATATTCTATTTCTAGGGTTTCCATAAATCTTAGGTGAATTCATATGAATTAGGAACTGGACTTTGAGTATCGTCTTACAAAATAGTTATTTTCTTTGGAACACAATTCCCTATTTTTTTGGTAAGAACTAAAAGTTCAATCTTTCCTGAATTCAGTAACTTTTGTTGATGGCTAAAAGTATTGGATATTCACTATCCTATCAAGGAAACAAAATCACATCCATCCAAGGAAAAACGACCAGTAAAGGAAACAATTTTCTAATCCTACCAATCTCCTCAAGGAATGTGTATTACTGTATCTAAATCTTCCTTGTAGTTATGTCTAAATGAGCGAGCCCATATCCTTGCTTTTTTCTCAATTTCTAATTCTGACCTTCTTCCCCAATCTTATATTATAGTGCCGGTACATTCTCCATGAATTGCTGAAAAGGAAAGGAAGTTCATTAAAATTCAAGATCTAATAATTCAAATAATTCAAAACAAATCTTCAAATTATCACAAAGGAAAAGGCAAGATTGGTAAACCATTCTTCATCAATGGCGTCTTCTGCTCCTGCTTCCAACACAAAGAGTTCTTCTTCCTAAGCAAATCAGCCCCATCTTCATCCTCTCTTCCTTCACCGAGCATATCCAATATTACCCAATTTGTATCAGTCAAATTGGACGGCCTCAACTATCTCTTATGGTGGAGTCAGATTCTGCCCATCCTGATTTTTCAGGACCTCTACGGTTTCATCAACGACTCCATACCTCCTCCATCTTCCATTTTAACGGATGGAACCCAGAATACTGCGTTTTTACAGTGGAAACTAACCGGAAACTATGTCATCACCTGTATCAATGGAACACTCACAGAGAGCGTCCTCTCTCAAACAATCCGACTTGAAAGCTCTCAAGACATCTGAAACCTACTTGCTTCCACATTCACTCAACACTCTGAAGCTCGGGTCAGCAATTACGACTGCGCTTGCAAACCCTTCGGAAGGATTCAACTCCAATCACTGAATATCTCAATCAAATCAAGAGCATTGCCCAACGCTCTCGATGCTGTCCAAGATGCCATGGCTGACCGAGATCTAGTAATGTATGCTCTTGGCGGTTTACCTCCGAACTACGAGTCATTTGTCACTGCCATAACTAATCTGGTAGAACCAATTGGGATCATGGAACTTCGTTCCTAGCTAGTCACTCATGTCCCTGCTCCATCTGTTTCAGCTCAGGTCCTTTATTCAGACAAGCAGCCCAGTTCGTGATCGTGGATGCAACTGACCCACCAGCTCTTGTCCTCGCAACTACTCCAACTGGAACCAGGGCAGCAACTTTCCAGATCCCCATGACCACTGTAACAGGGGAAACAACCCCACTGATCATGCTGGAAATCGTCCTCCCTACAACCAGCTCCACTACGGCCAGCATCCCCACGTCTCCAATCGTGGCTCTGCTTTGCCTTCTCCTTTTTGTCAAATCTGCAATCGCTATGGCCATAGTGCCCTTTGTTGTCGTGATCGATTCAACCACACCTTCCAAGAGGACCTTCCTCAATCCTTTGCAACTATGACAATGGACAATGCGTACCCCGATACCGGTGCAACCAGCCACATGACCCATGATCCCTCCCTTCTCCAGCGCTCTGAGCACTATAATGGTAATGATCATGTGATAGTTGGTAATGGCACATGTATTCCCATAACTCACACTGGATCTTCGTCCTTCCTCTCTTCTGACTCTACTTTTCATCTTAATACTTGTTCCTCAAATTACTAAATATTTATTATCAGTCGCTTCCTTTACGAAATATAACAATTGTTCATTTACCTTTTAGCCATGGGGTTTTGACATAAAGGATCTACGAACGGGGAGGTGGCTAGTCAATGGACCCATTAATGCTGACTTGTACCCGAGCTCTCTCAAGCTTCGCCAACAAACTACAACTCTAGTCACTAATATTTCCTCCTCCACTGTCTGGCATCTCGAGACTTGACCATCCATCTGCTTGCACTTTACATTTTCTATCTTCAAATAATTGTATCGATGCATCAATAAAATCCAAAAAATTATCCTTTCATGATTGTAGTCTTTTTAAGAGCCACCGACTCTCCTTTTATCATGTCAATCGTAATTCCCCTCATCCCCTCTATTCAATACACAGTGATGTTTGAGGACCAGACCCTATACCCTCTGTTTTAGGATTCCACTATTACATAAGTTTTATTGATGACTGTTGATATATGTAATATCGAGTGTATATTTGTAAAATGGTATATATGTAATGTTCTCTTCTTAATATAAGATGCTAGTAGGGATTTCTTTCCCTTATTAAGCAATTTACCATAGTCTCTCTCCTTTCTCTCTTCTTTAAACCTTAAATCCTCCAAACTCTTTTCCCAACTTGGTATCAGAGCTTAATAGAAGGAAGAAAAATATCATTTAAAGCCACAAGAACAACCAAAGAAAGAAGGAGGACAACTGAGACGTTTTTATCATTCGACTATCTCTAGCCGTATGGCTTAGGCTTTATTTCCTTATTTTGGATCTCTTCGAAGGTAATTTCTTAGAGAGTTTAATTTTAGAGGATTTTTGAATCATATATCTTGTGATTTGGTTCATTTGTGAAGAAGTTACAATGATTTGAAGAAAAATACAGAAAAATTCCAGCAAAATAATTGTTTCAGTTTAGATCTGTTTTCACTTGAATGGGACAATTTTAATGGTGTTTGTTGATTTTTTGTAAGCAACATTTTCACATTGAGTTTACTCCATTTTGTTGAAATTTGAAGGTTCTATAATGATTTTTCCTAGCATGTTCTTACCGATTTTCACTGTTAAAGGGAGTTTTATGCTTTTAACATCTTAGATGGTTGTTTTTGGTAATCTTAATACCTTTGGATAAGGTTTTGATGAAGTTTTGATTACGTAGAGGTGTGATTTAATTTTTCCCTCAAGTTTCTTCTATGGATGTTAAGAATCTTACTTCGTCGGCTCTTTCCGAATCTGTTGTCCACTACTCTATCACCAATATTAAATGTAATGGTTCTTGTTTGGCGAAGCTCTGTTGAGCTTTATATTGGGGGTCGTTCTAAGATGTGGTATCTTGATGGTAAAACCCCTAAGCCGGAGACTGGTATTTCCGAGATTGCTACATGGAATGTCGAAAACTGCATTATTTTGGGTTGGTTGTTTAATTCGGTGATTCCAAGTCGTCTTTGTTTAAGCTTTGATCCTTCAACAGCTGGAATCCAAGTAGTGGGGAGCATGGAAATAAAAATCATCGAAACCGATATATAATGGGCGATACGCAAAGGTTTCGGTAGCTCCTTGTACGATATTTATACTAATACGAAATAGGTGATACGTATCGTTTATTAGTTATTTATGTTTTCATTCATTGTGTAATTGTAATTGTGTTTGCTACTTTGTCTTTGAGTCATTTCTCATGACTTTATCTTATAATTCATTTGATTTTAAAAAAATTTAATTTGATAATTTTTTTTGAAAAAAGAAAAAATTATATGTATCGTCCAAAACCGATTATAGGTTTTGGTTGGGACCGATACATCCCCCGAAACCGTATTTTTAATCCTTGGTCACTACACTTTCTTATGCATTGACATCCTTTTATTTATATTCTCTTTTATATATTTTGGTCATTTTCAATGCGTATGATATTGCATTGGACACCAAAACAAATATCTAGGACCACGATTACAGTTAAATTCTAGGTCTTTTTCTAGTATTCAAATAATATATCTTCTGTAGTAGCTGATACCAAAGATTTATTTTGTATGCAGGCTGTTGTGCTGTTTAAGTCCTATTTTGGTGGGGCATTTGATGAGGATGCTATCCGTAATAACTTTGTTTTGATTTATGAGCTTTTGGATGGTATAGTTTCGACCCATACTTTCTTTCATCAAATAGTGAGGAAATTTAAGTAGTTATGGTTAACCCTTTCCATTTGTGTATTCTAATGTCTTATATCTTATATTCAGTTGCAGTATTGTTTATTGTGCACAGTTCTATGTTGTATTTTAACCATGGACATTTTTTTTGGTATTTCAAAATAGGAAACTCCCCCATAAGCGTAATAAATCTTATTCAATCGCCATTCAATTATGCTTGCAGCACTTAATCAGGTTGAGCTTTCCTGATTTCCTGGGATAACTGCTCTATAACGAATAGTGGGTTTAGGTACTTGACTTTATATTCCTAAAATGCATTGGGACTAATCTGTACCATTTGGCCATTATTTGCTGTATACCCAGGGCATAATTCATTACTGCCTAGTTACTGCTGCAGAAGCATGATCATAGGCACAATTCATTACTGACTAATAACTAGTTACTGCTGCATAATCATGATCAGATCTTTGATATTAAGCATAATCATGAGAGTGAAAATATGTTTCTTGGTGCCAATCCGTTGTTGCATTTTGATGATGAAGTTTCTCCTCCACTGCACTGCTCTTCTTTTCTTTCTTTCTTGCATCTTCTGTCGAATAATATTCATTTTATCATCATTGAATGCCTTTGTAAATATTGATCAACACTGGTGCCTTTTTATGATTGTATATACAATGAAATCTTTATTTTAGTTCTTCAGTTTAATGTGAATGTTGGGATTTTTTAGTATGCCCACTGGATATATAGATAATAGACTGCCTCATTTATCATTCAGGTTTATGATTTTGTGAGGTTGTTTCTTTTCTTTTTAGTCATTCATGTCCCGCCATGCTTGCACTCCACACCGTTTGTGATTGAATGTTTAGTATAGAGTCGGACTACCATTTTTGAGCTCCATAACTTTTCCTGGATTCTTTAAAGCAGAAGCATGCCCAGTGGACATATAGACTGCCTCATTTATCATTCAGGTTTACGATATAATGTGTTTTGTTTTTGGGTATTTTTTTTCCTTTTTAGTCATTCAGTTCCCACCATGCTTCCACTCTGCACCATCTGGGAGTGATTGTTTAGTATAGAGTCTAGACTGGCGTTTTTGATTTTCATAAGTTTATTTTTTCTCGATTTCGTAAATGCTTTATTGTGTCTTGGGGTGGGTCTTCTCTTCTGCAAAGTGGTCCGTTATTTTTCTTCCTTCTTGTGGCATTTGACTTATTATGTTTGATACTAGTTTTGTTGTCAATAATATGGACCAAATAAAAGGTCAAATTTCTCTTTGTAGAATTATAAGCATTATGTACATGTATGAATATTTGATACTTATCATTCATTATGCAGAAATCATGGACTTTGGTTACCCCCAAAATCTTTCTCCAGAAATTCTGAAGCTTTACATCACCCAGGAAGGAGTCCGCTCGCCATTCTCTTCCAAGGTTAGATATGTGTGTGAGTTTATATTTAGAATCCAAGGGTCTTAAATTTAGCATGTCTGCAGGTGGTTTCCTAGGACCATAGTCTCTGACACTTTAGATTGGTTAATCGTTATAAAGATCTAATTTCTCTAGCGTGTAAAGATTACATTGATATCATTTGTTTCTGCCATGCGAAAAATTAATAGCCTGCAGACAAACCAGTCCCCAATGCTACTCTACAAGTCACTGGTGCTGTTGGCTGGCGGCGAGAGGGCCTTGTTTATAAGAAGAATGAGGTGATTTTACTTTGTTTGTTTTATGAATTTGAGTATTGCAAGGCCATCCTGCCAGATTTTAACACTCAAGTGTTACAGGTATTTCTGGATATTGTGGAAAGTGTTAATCTTCTTATGTCTTCAAAAGGTATGTAATTGGTTTCCTAGGTGTTTACTTCTCCTTACAAAATGCATTTCTCTTCGGTCTATGTAAATATTTTGGTGGTTATAGGCAGTGTTCTGCGTTGTGATGTGACCGGGAAGATTCTCATGAAGTGCTTCCTCTCTGGAATGCCTGATTTGAAGTTGGGTCTAAATGATAAAATTGGTCTTGAGAAAGAATCACAACTTAAATCCCGTCCTACCAAAAGGTAGCTTCTGGAGACAACTGTTTCATCCTTCACAATTTACTTTCAAGTTTTTAGCACAAGTTTTTTGTTACCTTTTTAAAATTTGATTCCTTTTAACAGTGCTGATCTGGTGAGTTCTTTAATTTTTAGCTAAAATTGTGACATTAAATATCTGTTGGGTCTTGCTAGATTAGGAATGTTGCTTGCTATATAAAGCTAGCATTATGCTTAGCTTGTGCTAATTTCTTCACCTTTTCATTTGGCTGATGCTATGAGATATATGTTTTTGGGATGAACTGGAATATTTAATTATTTCTTATGCTGTAAAGGGATTTATGGTAATTTTAACTATAAAGAGTTTAGATATGAGCTGGAGCTCTACTTCAAAGCAGTTGACAGAGCTCCCCTTTTTCATTGTAAATTTATCGCAGTTTTGTAATTATGAGGGAAATCTTGTTGAAAAACTGTCACTCTATTTCTCAATGATTACAAAAGTGCCACTGTCCTTTGCTTTGAAATGGAGATCTCTGTCAAATGTTTTGAAGCTGAGCTACGGCTCATTTAAACTGTATGGATGGAACATTGGTAATATGTTTATCAAGAGCATGACGTTAGCTTCCCTAATTGCTTTTCCTGCGAATGGTATTCTGAAAAACTTTAGGCCTTATATTGGGGCTCAAAATTTCTGTCTTGCTCTCCTTGACATTTTCTTATTGGACAAGGGCATAAACGTCTAGTTTCAAGGGATAACGAGTCTCTGTCATCCTCGAGTTGTGAAGTTTGATCCAAGAAGTAGTGACATTCGGTTCAATTCTTCATTTATCTGCCAGATATGAACTTCATTCCTTGCTCGATTGAGTTCATTTGTTTTCTTCATCCATCTTAATTCCTGGATTTTAGATCTTGATACCTTAAATCCATTTTCATTAACTAAACCTCTTTGACGTTTCATCCCTACACAGAAATTTACTTGATCTCAATTTCATTGAGGATAGGAAAGTAAAACTTTGTTGCCCATTAAATTAGAAAAACAGCTTAAAGGAGTACCATTCAAGAATTGAATGGTTCACCTTCATCAGAATGGCTGATTCAACACCTTAAAGACACTAAACAATTTTCACATGTATGTTGTATCTTGTCTTAATTAAGCAAATTCTAAAATTATTATTATTCCAACTCCAGATATCACTAAATAAAAATTTCTCCCAAAGATATTCATTAAACAACATTCTCAACTCCTAGTGGACTCTATAAATGACTAGTCATGCCAATTTGGCCTCATAAATGCTCTGTCCCAATTTTCGTGCTGTATGGACGAAAATTTTAAATCCTACTCTCATTTTATTGCAAGTGATATTAATGATTTTCTTGTGTTCTCTAACAACATGCAGGAACACATCCATCATCTAACAGAATTTGTAAAATTGGTCTAAAAATATGGAATAGGACTCTCTACTGCGACAGATAAATTTCATATTGCCAAAATAGAAACTGAATTTTTCGAGTCACAATGAAATAAAATGAGATTTATATGTAACCACATGTCATCCAAAAGATTCAAAAATTTCCATCACTGTTTGAAGATCTAACTTAGTGCTAGAGATTTCTTGGATGCCTTAATAATGTAAGGAATCACATTCCTTCTCTCTCTCACAAAACAAAGGGGTTGCGAGAAGTGAAAAAGAAATAAAAATGAATACAAAGCCATTCAAGTGGGATATTGAAGTCATTAAAGAAGTTGAAGCTTTAAAAAAAGTTGTAAATCTGCCTCCACTTTAACCTGCCTACACGATTGAGTTTGTGCTTATGCAAGCGGTCAATTCAAAAAGCACCAATTAAATAATTGTCTCGCAGAAAAGAGATTCTTTCTGTTGTCAATCGTGTACAAAAGTTTCACATATACTTAATTAGTGAACCAAAATTTATTTTATGAATTGATTTATGTAATTTAGACAGCTTTATGAAAAGACCAGTCTAAAGTAGTGCTAAATTAAAAAATTCGCCTGGTGGCAGGGCATTTTGGCACAATATAAATATATAGTTGAAAGAGTTCCCATAAAAGACCATCATTTTCCAAATGCCATGACACGAGAGCTTAAATTGATTCGAACACAACCTCCTCCAAATTTGAGAGTTATTTCCACAAGGCAGTTCAATTGGCGAATATCCAAATATTGATCGATTTTCACATGATCAAGAAGGATTAGCTGTATTGTCAATAATCTTAAATGGTCTACACTCAAACTTAAAATACTAAAGTGTTTCATTATGAAAGAGATACTTGACAACAATATGCTATTCAGACGACAACTGTATGCCAATCCAGCCTTAAGGTTACTCTTGAATGTCTTAATTGGGAGTAATTTTTGGGAGCATGCTATTTGTAAGTTGTTCCAACGCTTCATTCTTACTAAACATGACATCATTCGAGTATATCAATCATGATGAGAAGGTGGTCGATATAGACAATGAAGGTTCAAAAAAGATACTCCATTAGTGAATTATTGAGTGAACTCAGTGATTCGTGCATGCCAAAGGTGTCAAAAAAGGACAAAAGGGTTCTAATTGCATCATTGACAATAATATCTTCTGCTATTAGAAGATGGTTGACTTACTTCAAAAGATTCCCTAATAATACGATTGTGAGGTACTATTTCATTTTTTTATTAGGAATCATGTCAGGAATCTTTTGTTTTATTTGACTATTCTTGTAATCAGTCCTCCAGTGACTTATAGGTTTACTTTGTTAGGAATCTTTTATTTTATTAGTCCTGTTCTTGACTTTGTGGACTATTTGTAACTTACCTGTTGTTCCAAGGTTTCACCTTTCTATTCAATATATAGAATGGTTTGTTGATTCATTTCAAAGAAATCTATAAATGGGCAGTTTCACTTTCACCAATGAAGATCACAACAAAGTTTATGCCCTATCTCACATAATTCTTTCTACTTGTGATACTTTTATTCCTGTTTCTAAAAGAGATTACAAAACATTGAATACTTGAACCTTCGGCGATTGAGATATTTCTAGAAGTGATGCGAAAACCTCAATCCCTGCTCAAGCCTTCATTCCACCCAAAACTTCATCTAGATTTTCCCTAGTTTAGTTAAATTATCCATTCCTACCACTCTAATATCGTCTTCAATGACTAAAAGTCTTTGGGAATTAGAAGCTGAGCAAAAGGAAAGAGAAAAAAAGTATGCAGTTATTATAGCTAAGTGTAACTGGATTAGAAGTCTTTCTCTTCACAAAATCATGACACAACAGTCAACTTTTGATACTAAAAAAATGGTATCCTCCATCGCCTACAAATGTTGCTTGGAAAAGGCCTATCACTGTATCACAAATAAATGTAACAAAAGGTTTAGTCTTAAAGCATTGTGTTGCAAATACTTGCAAATGTAGAAATGAGCAAGCAATACAACTTGGAATGCAAAGCAATTGTGGGTGAATTTCTCTCTGTCCCTGAGGCAATGAGAGCATTTCTATTTATAACCATTACAAGTTATTAAGAGTCCGCGAAGTCAAGGACAAGAACTGGACCGATTACAATATTGATCCAAAAATAAAAATTCATGACAAAGTAAACCTATAAGTCACTGATGGACTGATTACATGACTTGTTAAATAAAACAAAAGATTCCTGACAAGACTCCTAATAAAGAAAAATGAAAGAGTACATCTCTATCGTATTAGCGAAGATTATTTTGGAAAAAGTCAATCATCTTCTAATAGGGAAAGATAATTTGGTCGGTGATGCCAACAAAACCCTTTTGTCCTTCTGTGACACATTTGGGATGCGCAAATCTTATCACTGAGTTCACTCAATAATTCACTACTAGCAATATCTTTTTCTGAACTTTCAATATCTATGTCGACCACCTTCTCATCATGATAAACTCAAATGATGTTATGTTCAATAAAATTGAAGCGTTGGAACAACTTACAAAGGGCTTGCTCCCAAAGATTACTTCCAATTAAGTCATTAAAGAATGACCTTGAGGCTGAATTTGTGTACAATTGTCGTTTGAATAATATAATGTCATAAATTATCTCTTTTGTGATGAGCCACCTTAGTATTTTAGGTTCAAGTGTAGACGATTTAAGATTGTTGACGATGCACTTAAAAATCATTCCCGATGAGGTGTAAAAGAGATCTATATTTGGGTATTCGAAAATTGCTGAACTGCCTTGTGGAAATAACTCTCGAATTTGTTGACATAATCTGATTCTTCGAGTAGAAGTTCTAACTGGCTATAGTTGCCAATTTGGAGGAGGTTGTGCTCACATCATTTTAAGCTATCGTGTCATGGCATTTAGAAGATGATGGTCTTTTCTGGGAACTCTTTCAACTCTAAATTTATATTGTGCCAAAATGAATTGCCACCAGGCAAATCCTTTTAATTTAGCACTACTTTCGACTTGTCTTTTCATATAGCTGGCTAAATTACTTGAACCAGTTCGTAGAATAAATTTCAGTTCATTGATTAAGTCTATGTGAAACACTTTTATATGCCATTAACAGTAGCAATAATCCCTTTTTCTACGGGCCAGTAATTTAATTGGTGCTCTTTGAATAGACTACTTGCATAAGTATAGACTTGTTCGATGTGATCTTCTTTCTTGATTAAGACTGCTGCCCAAGTATCATCTGAGGCATTTGTAGAGATCACAAAAGGTGCTTGATAGGGAGGTTGAAGTGGAGGTAGATTTATAGCTTCCTTTTTAAAGCTTTAACTTCTGTTATGACTTTGGGATCCCACTTGAATGACCGTCTTCATTACTTTTCGCAATCCTTTTATTTTGTGAGGAGATGAGGAATGTGATTCCTTACATAATTGAGGATCCAAGAAATCTTTGGCACTTAGTTAGATATTGGGACCTACTTGTTTAATTTTTATGATTGGACTACGGAAAATATACACCGTAAGAATGATGAAAATGAGAGATGACAGTTTGTAAGATGGAATATGCATCGAGAAGCAATGGTTGCATAGACAGACTTTGGAAGCAGTTCAAGGGCTTTAATTTTACACACACAACAACGACATTTGGTAAATGTGGATCAGCTAGTGAAAATGTAAAGTTAGGTTGCACAGAACATAATCCATCTTTATCCAAATTACCCAAAAATTGACTGGTTAATTTCTTTTCCCATTTGAGAAGGCTAATATCTAATAGAGAGACAAAATGAGAAGCAGTCTAGCGATAATTAAATTGAGGATGTACTAGAATATCCATTTGAATAATATGCACAAACTTATATTTTTTAATATCACAGGTGGAAAAGAAAGGTAAAAATACAAGCTGGACTCCTAATCCTTTTACATGCATAGTAGATTCTACTTGTTTTATGCTACAAAATGTATTAGGTTGATATGCACAAACTTATATTTTTTAATATCACAGGTGGAAAAGAAAGGTAAAAATACAAGCTGGACTCCTAATCCTTTTACATGCATAGTAGATTCTACTTGTTTTATGCTACAAAATGTATTAGGTTGATATAGCGGGTTTTTATGAATTCGTTAGAATTATAATCACCATCACTATCCAGTTTCGGTGATGATAATTCATCGAATCTTTAGTGTCATTGGCTCGAATCTGTTTTGGTGCTTGAGTAAGGAATTTTTTTGGCATAATGCCCTTTTTTCTGACAAGAATTCCAGATAAGATGTGGGATTGAAGGGTGAGGAGATAGTTGAAAATCTAAGAGAATGAGCTTCAAGAAACTTTGAAAGATCAACCAATTTTCTTAGTTTTCTTCTAGCTAACATAAGAATATCAGTTCTTTTTTGGGAAATGGGAAACAGACCGCGTGGTCAGCTTCCAAGCTGACCGAGTGATCTCATTGATCCATGCCCTCCTTTTTAACACCTACTAACTATGGTTAGGATTCACTTACCCTTAGGGTTCATCCATCCAACCTTGGTCTATACAAAAAATAAAAAAATATTTATTATAATTTAGTTAAGTTTAACCATGGTTAAAAAGGGATTTAAAGGGACATGGGAACACTGCAGTCAGCTATGAAGAGGACCTCGCAGTCCCCTTCTCAGGACTCTTCTTTTTTTTATGTTGTCGAATTGGATTGAACTCTTGTAGTAATTTTGGTGCCTAGTTCAGGCAGCCTCCTGTAATTTTATCTCGACGCTGGGTATTTGTGAGATCGCTCCACCAATATATTCATTTACTCATAAAAGAGTAACTGAGAGTTCAAACAGTTGTTCATCTGAATAATGTCAAGCTAGATAGGTGCGTTGAATCCAGATGGGAATGATATCTCCAACCTTGTCAGTTGGTGTGTGGTCCTGAAGAAAGCATTTCAAATCTAGGGACCAAAATGGTCCTCATCCACTCAGAAGAATCAGATTCAGACGGAGACGATATTTACTATTGGATGAATCCTACCACTTCTTCCAAATCATCAATGCCTTCATTTAGTCATCAGTATTATGATATTGGTGAAGATTATTTCTCGGAAACTGCATCATCATTTGAAGATGAAATTCCCAATGAAAGCTTAGCAGACAAGAACAAAATCGATGTTCAAAATAACAGCCCTTTCCAAGTGATTTTCGCAGCAGATTCTCTTCAATCATACCTCAACGACCTCAGCAAATATTCCTGAAAAGACATCATACAAATCAAAAAGCTAATTGACTTGCAAATTGCATTCTCATACCAAGATCTATTGTCATATATGGTCACGCCAAATGGAATAAATGTGAAATCTTCATTGACACCGGTGGTCCGGCATAAATATCAATTTCTGCACCACACATATGACGGAGCATTGGATTTATTATTCTGATTGAAGCATGATTCAGACTATGAATGGTTCCCAGAGTATCTCACATTTTGCAATCAATGTTCCTATCCGATTGAGCAAGAAAGTCATTGGTCTTGATTTCATTCAACTTAATGATGGTGGTTATGATGCAGGATTTGGATCAATTGCTCTAGACAAGTTCAGTCCTTATACAATTATCAAAGATATGTTCGTATTTCATGTTACGGAGAATCGCACCAATCTTCAAAATGAAATCCAAGAAGTTCCAGATTCACGAGATCCTTCCATCTCAAGGATTATGTTTGCAAACTAAATTAGAAGAGAAGGCAGAAAAATATGCTTTGGTCAAGCACTTCAATGCTGTGTATGAAAAACTCCAGCCTCATTTCTCTTCTATAACAGTCATCACAGAACATCTTTAAGCCTGCTGTGTTGAATATCCTCAGGACAAATGGAATACAAATTCTCCTATGGCTAAATTCCTACAATGCATAATACTCCAGTCCAAATGAGTCCTATCAGGCACAACCTTTATGATGAAAAATTCTTTTCTTGTTCCTTTTGTTCAGCTTCTAATTTTCAAAGATCTTTAGTTATTGAAGACGATATTAGAGTGGTAGTAATAGGTAATTTAGCCGAGTCAGGGAAAAATCCAGATGAAGTTTTGGGTGGAAATGGAATGAAGGCTCTAGCAGGGGGTTGAGGTTTTTGGGTAAATATGTCAATCTCCGATTATTACATCATCATCAAAGTATCTTTGTCTAGACTCTAGATGCAAATATTGCCTCCTTGTAATGATAAAATTAGGGTGATTTACTGCTACCACTATTTTAAAGCAAGAATATTAATGTTTCAGTTTGATTTTGTTTCCTACATGTTTTTCTCAGATAAACAACTACATCCGAATCCTCCTACTTTTACAAACCCCGAACCTCAATTTCTAAGATTGGCATTATAGCCCTAAATTTATCCTGATACTTGTCATTAACTACCCTTCGCCGCCTTGATTTCTATTCCAAATACCTAAACCCCATCTTCCTTAATCTACATAAGGTTATTTATGATTTCAATTCTCATGGATTCAAAAGTATACAATGAACTCAATGTGGGATGCCTAATTATGTTTATATTTTCTTTTATAACTACTTATCACGAGAAACATCGTTCTAGTAGTTTTATTTTGCATAATTGTTTATATGGTGTTCTACTATCAATAATATTCATGTGAAGTATCATGATAATACAGTTCAGATATTTTTGCTTTGCTTTTTCCGACAGATTTATGCATTATGCTTCTTTTACTGTTCTCTGAAATATATTGGGCATTTCATCCTGGTCCCTAAAGAGGTGACCTATCTTAAAAATGACTTTTGTAAGCATTGTATGTATGGCGTAAAACTGCTTAACCTGGATTCGTATAGTCATTTTTGGTAATTTACTCCTTCAAACGCTACCTTTTACAGTGGTAAGACTATTGAGCTTGATGATGTTACTTTCCACCAATGTGTAAATTTGACGAGGTTCAACTCCGAAAAGACCGTTAGTTTCGTGCCACCTGATGGTGAATTTGAATTGATGAAGTAAGCTCCCCGCACATCTTTATAAGTTAATTTTTTTTTTGAATTTTGGTTAATTCAGCTATTGCAGGATTGAGGTTAGCCATATGGAAGTCAATAAAGGCATGTAAATATTGTTTCTTTCATAGTCACTTAACAAAATACTTATTTATTCATTTTGTAAACTTTCATCTTTTTTGATAACCATAGAAATTCACTTTTGGATACGGCATCCTCTTTTCAAAGATATCTGAACTACTAGTTAATTTCAGAAAATGTGAACAGTTGTTATAATTGCTTTCTTGATGGTCTATGTTGGTACCATTTTGGTGTATGGAGTACTATTATTTTTTCTTCAAAATTTCTGTTAATACTAGTAGTGGTAAAGGTCACTTAAGATGCTTGGTTTGATATAAATATTATTCATACCATTCATAATGACTACTTGTTAAAATCTTGGATTTCACCATTATATTCGAAGTGTTCCAACCTTTTGGGGTTGGCTGTAAGAATCCTGTTCCACCTACCAATCTATGCAGGGCCATGCCATCAGCTAGAATGTGTGTTTTAAAATCATTCCTAACTCCAGCCACATCTATTTCAGCATACCCCTCCCTCCCTTCCTAACTCAATCCACATCTGTTTCAGCATACACCTCCCCATTCTTGAGCCTTCAACATACACCAACTCAGCCTTTCTCACTGATGCTATTATTGGTCTTCATTGGACATGTCTATGCCCATCTCATTGAACATGCCTATACCCCTCTCAACCAAGTCTCCTATATTTTATCACCCATTGCTATACTCATATATTCTTATGTTCGTGCTTAATTTTTGTTTGTCTTTCCACTCATCCATTACAATGCCTTCATCTTAGCTGCTCTCATTCTAGGAACACAACATTGTTAGAATATGTAATTGAAATCCAAGAACTAAGGTTTTGATGAGAAGAGAAGAGAAGAAGAAGAAAAGAAGAGAAGTAGGAAGAATAGAGAGAGCTTAAAACCTAAGCCTCCTCTTTCTCCTATTATATATATAAGATGGATTACAAGATTAAATAAATGCCCTCACACTACAACATAACATAACCATACTCTTAACACTCCCCCTCAAGCTGGTGCAAATATGTCTTGCATACCCCGCTTGTTTGTCATGGTGTGAAATTGGGGATTTCCTACTCCCTTGGTCATGATATCCGCAAGTTGGTCCCCTGTTTTTACAAAAGGAGTACAGATTAGTCCTAGAGCAAGTTTTTCTTTGATGAAGTGTCGGTCGACTTCAATGTGATTAGTTCGGTAATGTTGAACAGGATGGTGGACAATGCTAATAGCTGCCTTGTTGTCGCAATACAACCTCATTGGTATCTGAGGACGGAGGCCAAGCTCTTTCAGCAACATCTCCAACCATAAAAGTTCACATACACCATGGGCCATAGATTTGAACTTTGCACTTGATCTAGCAACAACCGCTTGTTTTTTACTCCTCCAGAAGACAAGTTGCCACCTACAAAGGTACAATACCCGGATGTCGATCTTCTATTAGATATCGACCCTGCCCAATCAGCATTTGTATATGCCTCAATCCTTATGTGACCATGGGAGGCAAAGAGGAGACCTTTTCCAGGAGAAGACTTCAAGTATTTGAGAAATCTATACGTAGCCTCCAAGTGAGAGGTCCTGGGAACATGCATATACTGACTAACCACACTCACTGCATAGGCTATGTCAGGACGTGTGGGGGAGAGGTAGATGAGTCTCCCTACCAGTCTCTGGAATCTTCCTGTATCAGTTAATGAGTCCTCATTGTTGGCCTCAAGTCTATGATTTTGCTTAATAGTAGTAGCAATGTGTTTGAATCCCATCGTCCCTGTTTGACTGTTTCTTTCAACAGATCAACAACATACTTCCTCTGAGATATGAAGATACCCTTCTTGGATCTAGCAACCTCAATTCCCAAAAAATATTTTAGTTCGCTCAAATCTTTAATTCCAAACTCCTCTGCAAGGTGATGCTTCTACATTTTCAGCTCTTCCTGATCATTTCCTATTATAACAATGTCATCAACATAGACTATGAGGGCAAACACTTTGTCTTTGCCTCGACTATGCTTGATGAATAAATTGTGACCAGTCTGACTGTGCATGTACCCATACTTAAGCATAGCTCTTCAAAATCTATCAAACCATGCTCTCGGGGATTGCTTTAGCCCATACAAGGCTTTCTTCAATTTGCACACCTTTCCTCAAGCTGTAGAAAACTTGGACCTAGGGGGTGTCCTCATGTACACTACTTCCTCTAGCTCACCATGGAGAAAGACATTTTTTACGTCAAGTTGTTGTAGCGACCACCCTTGATTGGTAGCAAGGGAGATGAGGACTCGAATTGAATTCATCTTCACAACAAGAGCAAATGTTTCTTGATAATCAACACCATACATCTGAGTGTAGCCTTTTGTAACAAGCTTGGCCTTGTACCTTTCTACAAATCCATCAGATTGATGTTTTACAGTGAAGACCATCTTACAACCCACAGGCTCTTTTCCTTTTGGTAGGTCAACAAGATCCCATGTAGCATTTTTCTCGAGAGCCTGCATCTCCTCACACATTGCTTCCCTCCATTTAGGAGTGGATAGGGTTTTGGGAACACTGCGTGACACAGAAACGGAAGACAAAGACGAGACAAATGCACGATGACATGGAGTTGTAGGTAACAAAGTGGGGAATAGGATGTTGGGTGCATGTACGAACTCCTTTTCTAATGGCAATAGGAAGGTTAGTATCAGTAATAATGGGAAGCATAGGAGGGGTATCAGTGTTACCTGAGATAGGAGGATTAGAGGAGGCTTCTTGGCAGGGAAGATGAGGTTATTATCTTCTTTGTCTTGAATACACATGCAACTGTTTTTCCTTCTCATTAGGAGCAATTTCATTCTTCCATGCTTCATCACTCCCAATATCAACCACAAGTATAGGTGAGGAAGAAGACAACTCTTCATCCTGATGCACCCCTTGAAGAGATGTCGTCGGGCCAGAAAATAAAGGAGTGGTTTCACAGAAAGTAACATCAAGGGACACCAAGCATTTTCGGGACGAAGGATGGTAGCACTTGTACCCTTATTGGTAGAAGAATAGCCAACAAAGATGCACTTTAAGGCCTTGGGATTAAGTTTGGAGCAGTTAAGACGATAAACATGAACATAACACACACACCCGAACACTTTGGGTGGAATAGGAAACACGAGAGCTCGTGGAAAAAGGTGATCAAGAGCGGATTTGAAGCCCAACAGCCGAAAAGGCAAACGATTCATGAGAAATGTAGTAATGAGTAAGGCTTCAGACCAAAAAGAGGATGGAACCTGCATAGTAAAAGAAGGGAGCGAGTGATCTTTAACAAGTAACAGTTCTTTCTTTCAGCTACACCATTTTGTTCAGGGGTTTTGACACACGAAATTTGATGTGCAATCCCATGTGCAGAAAGGTAAGAAGAAAGATCACTAGAAGTGTACTCACCCCCATTATCAGACTGAAGGACTTTGATGGGGGTGCCAAACTGGGTGCGAACCATGACATGAAAGGTCTTAAACACATAATACACATCACTTTTTGCTTTCAAAAGATAAACCTAGGTGACCTGCAAATGATCATCTACAAAAATAATAAAGTACTTGTAACCAAACAGAGAGATAGTTGGAGATGGATCCCAAACATCAGAGTGAACTATATCAAAAAGAGAACTACTTCGATTTCCATGAAATGAGTAAGAAGATCTACAATGTTTTGCAAGTTTACTGGGTTCGCAATGTAAATTTAAAGGTGAAGAAGATACAAAATGGGGAAACATCTTCTTCAATAACACAAATGAAGGGTGATCCAATCATTGATGCCAGCATAAGAGCTACTCCCAAAACAAGACTTAAGAGGCAACTGCGGTGAATGATCCCGCAGGTGTAAGCCATCTTCATCATGTCCACTGCCAATAGTCCTCCTCGTCACCAGATCCTGAAAGAGACAATGAGTGAGAAAGAATATAACACTGCAGTTCAAAGATTTTGTAATACTGCTCATAGACATAAGATTAGTTGCAAAATTAGGAACATGTAAGACAACTTCAAGGGGCATGGAGGAAGTAGCAACAACACTACCCTTCCCAAAGATAGAAGAAAAAGAACCATCGACAACTTTAACTCTTATCTTTTCTTGAACAAATATGATACGAAGAGAAGAGATTTGACATACCCGTCATGTGATCAATAGCTCTTGACTCAATGATCCATGAGGGGTTGTTAGTAGAAAGAGAAGCACTGTGTGCAGAAGTTGATGTACCTTAGTGGGCAAATGAAGAAGCAGCTGTGGAAGGGGTCTCTAACCGAGACATGAAGTGGCGAAGAGCCTAAACCTCCTCTCAGGATAATCCAGAACTGGTGGCGGGTGCACATGAGGGATCCGATGATGTAGAACCAACTGAAGCAGCTGAGTGGGAAAGGTGCCACCCATGCCCCCAAAACAACCGCCTGAGTGACCCCCACGAATTGCAATTGTGGGTGATCTTGAAGGACAGCCATGGAGGTTCCAATAGATCTCCTCAGTATGGCGAGTACGGCCACAATACTCACATTTGAGCTTGTCTTTATCATCCATAGTTGGCCCCATATTCAGGCCTCGGCCACGACCACGACCACCACTCCAACTACCTCTTTGAGACAGTGGCCAAAGCAGACCTCTCGTAAGTAGAGACATGTTGCATTGCACTTTTCCTACTTTCTGCACTCAACAGATAGGAGTACATTTGATTGAGTTAGCGAAGAGTCTCTCCACTCAACACTTGGACCCGAGATTATTCATACTCAGGAGGAGTCAGACCAGCCAGAAATTCAAAGATACGGTTTCGTTCTATCATTTTTTTTACTTCCTTGGTATCCTCAGGGTTGGAGATTTTAAGATCTTGATAGTGATCTAACTCTTCCCACATCCTCCTCATCTGAGAGAAGTAGGTAGTGAGAGTCTTCTTTCCTTGTCATAATTGCAAATACTATGCTGCAATTGATAAATGCGTGCCGTATTCCCCACTTGTGAATATGTCTGTTCCACAATTTTCCATAGGTCTTTGGCAGTGTTTAAGAACAATAAACCACCACTGATGTCTGGTTCCATTGAGTGAAGGAGCCATGACATAATAATAGAATTCTCAGAACTCCACTTCTCATAGTCATCGGAGGATTTATCGGGTTCGGCTACCTTCCTAGTAAAATAACCCATTTTTCCTCTCCCATTGATGTATAGCTTGGCTGATTGGGACCATGCCAAGTAGTTGACACCATTTAATAAAACAGTAGTAATCCTTTGATTAGGGACATCAATACTATGTCCACTCGACCCAAGTGTAGGGTTTGCCGAAGAGGAAGTGACTTCTGACATACTTCAATCTTCAAATAACTCTACCAACAACCAATACCACACTTCAAACAAGCTTCAAGACAAGCACTGTACTTTTCCTCAAGAGGGACACAAGGAGTACACACTCCTAGACAAAAAACCAAACACCTTCTAGGTGTAAAGCAATCAACAAGCTCTTGCAAGGCACTTCACTAAGCATACATCAAACACTTCAACCATCCTTAAAGCACACTTCAACATATTTATGTAAGCATCAAACAAGGCATTTCACGGCTGTTCCAACAAAAAACTGTCACAAACACGATAAACCCCAAAAACGCAGCAGATATACCCCTCTAAAATGGCCATAACTTCTTCAAATCAAAGGGGTTTTGCTTGAGACCACTCCCATATGATAGATAGGAAAAAAAAGGTCCTTTAGGGATAGATTTAGTTAGCTAAAACAGATTTCTCATGGAGAAATCAAAGCTGGTTCCATTCTGCAATTTTCTGTTTGTTTTTTTTTTTTTTGTATTTTTCTGAAAAAACTTCATAGAATCTGCAATACTTGTCCAAATTCAATGAACTAGGGCTCAAAATTCTTAGAAAATTATACCTTATCAAACCATACCTTCAAAACTATCCAAAAGACCCTCTTGTCCATACGGCTGACGTCAGCTGTACGGATGGCGACGTGAACTCCTCCTTTGGTTGGCTGGATTTGCTTTAAAAAAACTCTTTGATCTTAGGTAGTGCTCTGATACCAAGTTAAAATCCAAGAACTAGAGTTTTGATGAGAAGAGAAGAGAAGAGAAGAGAAGAGAAGAAGAAGAAAAGAAGAGAAGTAGGAAGAAAAGAGAGAGAGCTTAAAACCTAAGCCTCCTCTTTCTCCTGTTATATATATAAGATGGATTACAAGATTACATAAATGCCCTTACTAACAAAGAGGAAATAAGGGCCTGATATAAGTGAGGACATAAACGCCCTCACACTACAACATAACATAACTATACTCTCAACATATGTCACTGTACATGTTTGGAACTACTGCATTCCTAAGTGAGAAGCTAAATGTCGTGCAGACTCTGTGCATCCTTAGGCAAGTTGTGTGTCCATAAGTGTGGACATAGTTTGAAAACTCGGCGAGTCACCCGAGTAACTCAGCCGAGTTACTCGACTCGACTGAATTTTGAGTTGAGTCACCTCAAAACTCGAAGGAGACACTATTTGCCGAGTTACTCGGGGGACTTGGTCGAGTTGAGCCGAGTTTTTCGACTCGCCAGACTAGGTCGAGTCACAAAAGGGTATTTTTATTATTTTTTAAACCTAAGCTCGAACGTCACGCTGTTTTTGCATCATATTTTTTTTTGGTCTACAAAGACAACTTACTATGAGTTCTGTTAGATCTAGTTTTTAGGTTAAGGCTGTAAAACAAGCATAATTTGAGTTCTTTTAACTCACATTTTTCAAGTTATTACATATATATTCCGAGTTGGACCGAGTTGAGTTTTTTTTTAGTTTTCCGAGTTACTCAACCTGGCTAACTTTCGAGTCGAGTCGAGTTTTCGAGTTTTTGAACCATGGGTGTGGACATGTATTCACCACATACCTGCCTGTTTTTTCTTATAACCATTACCATCCATACCTATGGACACAGATTTGGACTTGGACTCACCTATTTGACATTTTCATCATCTTGTTTCATGATTTCTAATCTGATTTTGAAGTGATCCTCATTTACTCTTGATCTTCTATGTAATCACAACATTAATGGCCTGCTCATCAGAATTTCTTGACCTTGGATGTCCACCTTTATGCCCCTGACTCAGAATTTCTCTCAGAAGGAATACAATGTGCTTGTGGATGCTCTTGGACATGCTGTTACTTGTTAGCAAGTACAAGGGCTATGTCTTTGAGGGTTGCTTCATGCTTTCATATTTATTCTTTTTTGCCTTTCACTCTCATAGTCCTTGTAGAAAATTTTAACAGTATTGTTAAAAAAAAAACATTAACAGATCCCATGTCATTGAATCTCATTTCTTGGGGTCTGACGCATTCAACAGCTTGCATTGTGGCTGCATCTGACACGTGTCCGTGTCTGTGCAACTTAGGCTTGGACCTATTTTTGTTTACATTGCTAGATTTATTGATATTTCTGTTGGAAGGCATAGTGAAATTGTCATACTTCTGATGTGGGCATGCTATTGAATGAATGTATTCATTGTTTATTTCTGTGGATTCATTTCTCAATGCTTGTATTTTACATACTATTGTAATGATATGTTTGGTATCAAGCCCTCCTTATGCTATTAGTTTGTTTATTTGGTCCATATTCTTAATTATTATTCGATACATGTTACTTATCAGCAGTTTAACACTCAAGTCTTTTCTAGCGTTAGAAAGTTTGGTATTTCAGCCATGCCTGGTACAGGTTGTGAAGGTTTGTATTCTTGGACTTGCTATTTGGGACATTATGAGAACATATCATCAGTTTGATACTCAGTTAAAGACTATTGTTCACTGTGGAGGATAACATCCACTATTCATTTGACTTGAAGTTGTATTAAATTTGATAATGCAGTGAAGGGGAGCACAAATTATCTTCTTACCTATTGCAAAATAGCTTCTTTTTTTAGCGGAACCTATTGCAAAATAACTTGAGAATCTTAGAATTCTTTTATCACACTTATTTGGAATGGAGAGGGTGTTCTATGGGGGTGGGATGGATGTGTTCTCAGTAGGGTGTTAATGGACCAGGCTGGCCTGCGGAAGGGTGTCAATGGATCAGGCTGGCCTGCTACCTGACCTGAGTAAATAGTTTGGCGAGCTTGGGCCTAGAACCTTAATTCCGGTGGTCTGTTATACTATATTTCTAATCGGGCTTGGCCTTGCCTGATTATTAGTTATTATTCTAAAAAAATTCTGCCATTGCATCGTTGCAATCAATGACCAGGCTCCCTGCCCACCATGTTTATTAAACCGACCCCAGGTTGGCCTGTTGACAGCCCTAGTTCTCAGCGTGGTATTTTGGACTGTTTGGAAATCAAAAGATTCTTCCCTACGCCTTTGATCGGGAAAGTAGAGAGAATGTAACTAAAAATTTTGATTTTGTCAATGGAGTGGAAAAATGCAGGCACAGAAGTCGGTTGACTGGAGACATATGACGCCATCTGAAGGTTGATGGCTGCTGTCTTAAATTGAATGACTTGTTTTATAATTGCGTGACAAGTATGGGAATCTACATGCAGTAGAACAATCGTGTCAATCCCTATGGTATGCTACATGTGAAGATCACCTCTAGCTGGAGACTGGAGGCCTGGATGAGAGTTTCAAAGAGAAGGCTGGATGTGAGAGATGGATCAAGCTTAATTTTGACAATAACACCTCTCAATTGCTAGCCTTTCTTCGGTGTTTGATTACTGCTATCACATATTCATGAATACCACTCCTTAAAGTATATATAATTAATACTCATTCTGTAAGTGCAGCTATGTTAATTTTCCATGACGTTGATCACCAATCAGGATGCTTTCTACTTCTTACTGGATTGAAGTTCAAATACGCCTGTTTTACTTTAGACAGTTCCTCCCTGGGTATTGTTGCTTCTCAAACTTTTCTGAAACTAGTTGTTTTCTATTCCCATGCCCCAATCTCATCCTGCTTCAACTTCATGTGACTAAAGTAATGCAGATGTGGTATAGCAGTACAGTGGGGCCTTGTTACCTTCCATGCCCTATATTCCTCCCACAGAAGAGGATGAGTGGAGCAAAAATTTTGGAGCTGTATTTGTTTTTTCATTGAAGGAGTGTGATTTTTCGCCAAGGAGGTCTGATTTATCATTGTTGGGAGTGACTTACAACACTCTATAGTGCAATGCTAATTAAATTAAACAACTGGGGTTTTTTCTTGCATCAGATAAGTATGGTACCATTGGAGAACATAGTAGTTCCCAAGAGCATAGCCAGAAAATTGTTACTGTGGATGAGAAATCCTTGAAGGTGTCACACATCAAAGAGGGGCATTATCACATTTAGGAGTGAGAGATGTTACCTGTAGTCTCCAGAGCGAATTATGCTGATGAGGTTTAGGAGCTATTGTGGAGCTTGTATTGACTTGCTCACTGAAGTGACATGTGTTTTTGTCAGTCTGTCATCATTAGGATGATGGCTAAGTTGACGCGGAGAAAATCGAGCTGAGCCTAACAAGAATGCTGCTTCTCAATCTCATTTCACTTCCTGCAGTTAAGGATCAATGAACCACTACAGGGAGCCATTAATTACTACCATTTTCTGTAAGTTGATATAGCATGGTATGGCGGGACTTTACTTTTGACATCATTAATTTGTCAAACAAACAGGAGTCCATCTTATTGTCTTTGGTGGATGTAGCTTATCTTACCAAGTGCTAGCATTGACACTCAACTTTATGACTACCCTTAAGGACACAAACTGAAGTGTGTAATGATGCATTTGATTCTCTGTGGACATGGATTTTCTGTTTATACTTCAATCATTGCTTTTGAGTGCTGAAAGTTTTTCTGGTATCTTGCTTTTATACCAGCAACACAGTTCCATGATGGAATATTGTAGATTAGGTCAGTAATTTTTATTTCAGGATGCTAACTCAAATGGTTACTTGCTTGCTTTAGAGTCGATCAATCAGCAATTATTGGTCATACAATAGGTGTCAAAATCACCTATGAAAGGAACAACTTGGTTACATTTTGGGGAAGCTCTTGTGTTTTGATATCTCTCTTTGAGCTTGAGGGAGAGTGTTAGCAGTTGGTTTTGAATTTGGATCAAGCTGGCAAGGTGCACTAGCTCTATTCTGTCATTTAAAGTTACTACCTCAACAGATTCTTTTAGTTATATTCACCTAAAAATAGGAAGATATTTAAGAATAATCTCCTAGTCTTGCTGGAATCATAGAAAATATTAAGGTGATGGTATTCCATTGGATTCTGACCTTTACAAGGCTAAAGGTTTTAGTATGGTGATATTTTAAGATACTGGAAATTGGTGGCTTGGTTATACACTCATCATCAATATATTTTAATGGCTTGGTCTACTTTGATGGGAGCTCATTAGCTAATCTAAGTCCTTCCTGTCTAGGAGACATTATAGGGAACTGTGAGGGGAAAATCATCCACGGATTTCGGTCTGATCTTGGAAATAGACAGCTGAAACTTGGTGTTCCTTCAAGTTGTAAGAATCTCCAAAAGGATATCTGAAAACAGAGTGTTGGTTGAATGGGATCCAAGTAATGCGTTTAGTTAGGGTTCTGGAAAATTGAAAAGGATTAGAAGACCTTCCCAAATAGTCAAAGAGATTTGGTGCTTGGGATCATCAGTGAACATCTAGTTCTCTCCGGTGCTGAGGTTGGTGAATGATATAGTGGACACTCTTACAAAGGAAGGTATTCGTAGGGATATAGCATATTGCAGTATAAACCTCGCATTTTATACTGTTGCTGCTTTCTTATTTCCTTCCTACTTGTTTTGCAGCTTGTGCCCACTATTTTCATAGCACAACTTTGATCGATATCAATCAAAAAAAGATGTTAGTTTGTATCATTAACATTTTTTAATTAAACTATCCTGAATTATTATCTGATTAACTTCTCATTATCCCATTCATCAATTGATAAATTGCTTACACTTTCACACTTCAGTGATTGTTGTGCCCACTTATCTTGAACCATTTACTAAACTAACACCCTGCACGGCATGGTAATAAATCTAACTGAAATTGTTATGTAAAGGTTTGGTAATACCCAAGCCGATATGAGCCACAGTTCGTTACTTAATGGCCATTGCAAAACATTTAATGCATCACCTCTTACAAATTTTCACTTTCTTCCCCTTCTCAAACCAAATAGAACCACTCTTATCATATTTTTTTTGGAGTATATACAATATCTATGCTATGAATCGATGATTTGAGTCTTCACAATTCACTTTTGGGGAAAAGAAATTAGTGTGTGGATTTTTGATTGGGTAAGTTTACACAAACTGAAACTGTTATTTAACACCTTCCCCTCTGGTGGGAAGATAGAGTTGAGCATGCTTTGCTAAGGATCCTCAAGTAGGCGACCTCATTATTGACTTACAGATCCGCTACATTGTATGAGGGGGAACGCTTAACGATTCTTAAGCTACTTTTAATTAAGGCGGTCTTGGAGATCCCACTACTTTGGTCCTGGAACCACATAGGTATTAACAACCAATAAAATTTCTTCTACCAGTTTGGTTTAAACACTGTTGATTGCAGGGTTCACTATCTTGTAGCCCATGAGACCATTTAATGCTTTGGTAAGCGAGTTACCATACAAACCTCTAAGAATTTTCTGTGCTGTAGAATTTTCTGTACTTTTTTTATTTAAGGATTAGCCACAAGGAATTTTTCTATTTCCAGACTTTCTTATTTAATCCCAATTTCTTTTGTTTCCATAGGTATCGTATCACTGAAGGTGTCAATCTTCCATTTCGTGTGTTGCCAACAATCAAGGAACTGGGTAGGACACGTATGGAAGTAAATGTTAAGGTTGGTAGTTCACATTGTGAAGGATTCAAATTTCAAATTTTCGATGATCATGATTATTCAGTTATCTTAATGCTACTAACCTTCAGGTAAAGAGTGTCTTTGGTGCGAAGATGTTTGCACTCGGAGTTGTGATCAAGATTCCAGTACCAAAGCAAACAGCAAAGACAAGTTTCCAAGTGACATCTGGTCGAGCGAAGTACAATGCCTCTATTGATTGCTTGGTCTGGAAGTGAGTATTTTAATATGTTAGGATGTGTGAACCATTTTTAGTTTTCACTCCCATTTCTCATTATTTTACACATTAGCCTTACAACGCTGTCTAGTTTCATTGTACATCATAAGGCTGTGGCTGTAATATATATGCAGAAAGTGGATGTCTGCCTTTTGCCATATTGAAACGTGTATATGCCTAAACTAGTTTACCTAAGTTAAATGTTCAGACCAAACTTGTAGCTGAGATGTGGGTTTTTGCTTGGATGTTTAATAGTTAAAAAGCATTTTATATTTTCTCTTCTACATAACCACCAAAGTTCCAGTACTGAGTATGCAGTTACTATAAAAAATATTGCAGCCACAAGTCATTGAGATTGAGAATTCAATTCACCAAATGTAAATAAATTAGGGCAGGATGTGTCAAACAAGAGTAGCAGATAGCAGTGGAGATTCACCCTGAGACATTGTCTACAAAATGCTATATTGTAGCATAGAACATATGTTTTGCAAAACCTTGGTAGAAAAGTTCATAGGTTTGCCCATCTTTTACCATGAGGGTTTTGAACCCCAAGACCTGATGCCGTTAACCACCATTCCATGAGGGTTTTGGCAAACACTTAAATATCTAATGACTTCTCTGAGCTTGATTCAGGCAAGCAGTCAAAATCTTTGTGAATGATGAATTACTATAAAATGATAAAGTGGGAAAAATTAAAAGGGACCGGGGGGGATAAGATCAGAATCTATGCAACAGCTTCTAAAAAAGTAATATTTTGAATTTCCTCCTGTGATTTGCCTGTATGCTGTAGCACATTGTCAAGATATTCAAATCTCACTTAACATGTCCCACTTTTGAAGTTTCCACATTTATCCCATATAATTGCATTAACAAAAATTCCTTGTAGTCACTAGACTAAGGTAAAGAATACTAATGAAACATGTCAAACTTGGTGTCGCCAATGTGTCCAAGCAATACCTCGGCGTTAGGGGTTGACTAGGAGAAGTAATGCCTATGTGGTCAAAATTAAATTTTGATTATTAAAATTTTAAAAATCAAGACATTCAAACACTGTTGCAAATAAGGAATAGAAAAAATGCAAATATTCCTACTAAATAGTGAAGTATTGGATGTCTGATTTTTAATGGTTCCTTGTACAACTCGAACGTGTAAGTTGTCAAAAATGAAAGCTGAAAATGATCAATCATTTCAGTGCAGCTGCAGTGCCATAGGCAGTCTTTTCAATTTAGAGTTACCAAAATTGAGGATTTTGTGCTGCGATTGGAGCAACGGAGGACGGATTAAATGGCTGCTACAATATATAATAATTTACTTTTTTGTCACATAGCACTGTAGTGCTTGGGCTACGCAACGTGCCACTATACGACCGCATCTTAACAAGCGCACCCTTATATCATGATGTAATCGTTAGGGTTCCTGACCAAGGATTAAAAACTCAGTTTCGAGGACCGTAAAGGTCGCAACCGAAACTGATATGTATCGGCGATATGTATCAGTTTCGGACATTTTCTATTTTATTTCTATTTTGTTGAAAAAATTCCAAAAAATCACAATAAGTTTTTATATAAATAAGGCAGTGGATGAGTAACAACTTTCATCTAAAGTCAATATCATGTAGAAATAATGAAATATAGGCCAATAGATGAGTTGAAAGTAGAAACATAGTGCTAGAGGCCAAGGCCATATAGAATTATGGGTTGACGCATCATCATCATTATCTCTATTTGGTTGAAAGTAAGGCTGGTGGTAGAGATTTTCATAGTGTTGGGCTTGGGCATAGATGTGTGAGAATAAGCCACTGAAAAAATCATGTGCAAGAGGGTTTTTCAGGGGTTTACGCCTTACGGTAATCCCTTTTATTTCAAGGCGTCGACCAAGCCTATGCTGAAACCGTTTATTGTAACCCATTTTATTTCAAGGCGCCGACCAAGTCCTACGTTGAAACCGTTATGCATCGTGGGACTTGCCCGGTACGTAACGGTTTCGGGCGAGTCTTATAATCCCTTAAGAAAACATGTATCGGTTAAGAATACCGGATCAGGTCTTACCGAAACTGATACGTATCAGGTGTTAAGTATCAGTTTCAGTGTTTTTTCAATCCATGGTCTTGACCAGCTGAAGCAGTTGTCTAGGCATTGCATCAGCAGTCCTTGGAATTGGACTACATTGGTAAAACTCGGCCGTCATGCTTGGCTTGCCATTATACAATGTCTTTCTAAATAGTAACTATACGGAGGGTTTGGAGTTTTGACTTGTGAAAACTATTCCATTCTCTCCCCTATCATCCCTAACAGGTAACAACACCCCGAATACCTCTGGCCCTCCAGATACATGGGTTTCTCACTTTTGTAAGCACTTTTGGTCTCCACCTCTTAATCTATAGTCCAAACCTAGATTATAATGCCTTAAAATTTTTTTTTGGATTATGATCAAGTTACCATTAAATGTTTTTGTTCTTTCAATTGGTGTTGTATTGGATTTAACTTCATATATTATCCTGTTATTCTTTTCATTTCAAGTCCCTCCCCACCCCCTCACATAAAAGGAAAGAGAAAATGTCAGTGAAAATTCCCACATGAAATGTGGTCGCTCTCACAGGATGAACCCCGAGGCCAATCTCCTACCAGCTCCATCACCTCGGAAGGGAAAACTAGAAGCCCATGCGATGCTAACATGATTAAAATAAGTAGTCCAAACCTTTTATTTTCATAAACATCTTAGGAACATTTGACCGTTAGAATCGTCTGCACTGAAGATTCATCTTATGATATAGCTGCAATGTCTATTAGAAATTCTCTCATTTTTGGAGAGCAATTATTAGTATTGACTTGTATTTGCAACTTTTACAGCTTATTTATGTTCCAGTCAGTCAGTCAGCATTTTCTATTCTAGTTAATAGCTTATTGATCTATTTATGTTCTTTGAAATTTTGCAGGATAAGAAAATTTCCTGGGCAAACTGAGCCAACTATGAGTGCAGAAGTAGAGTTGATTTCCACCATGACAGAAAAGAAGTCTTGGACTAGGCCACCAATCCAAATGGAATTTCAGGTGCCACATTAATTATCCTTTACTTTTACATTATATTATCAAATATTACTTTCATTGGGTGGTTAATGTCAAAATGCACAGTTAAGGTAGTGAAAGGACGGATGTGCAATCATCACACTTGTGTTTATTTTATTCTACTTCATTTTTACTTTGTGCCCCTATATTTTCTTCGAGAATCTCTTCTCAATTTGTCCCTCAAACTCTCCTGCATTAAACCCTAGAATATGGAGTTGGATGCAACAATGTAAAAATAATATGAGATGGTAGGGTATGGTTGGGCATTGAGGTGCTTTCTTCTAATTGAAGATGCTAAATGGAGCAATCAAGCCAATAGGTGAAAAATCTAAGGGTCCAAAGAACAATAATTCATGTCTGCTCAAGGATAAAACTGCTTTTGGTTCCAAATTCACCACATCGACTTCCAATGTTTGCATTTTCCATTCAGCGTCCATTCACAGCTTCGTTTTTACACAGATAGGATAGTCCAAACTCCAAAGTGCTTGGGCTCCTATACTTCAAAAACAACCATTCTTATTGAAGATGACAGTCTGAATGGTGGTTAGAGAGGATTGAGTTTTGGAAGTAGTAGTGTTGCAATTATCAGGTTGGATAAGGAAGATAGAATCTTTAGAGGTATTCTGATGGATGTCGATGATGGTGAATTCTATCCAGAGTGGTTAGGATGGATCATGGATGCCCAATAATCACATTTGGGTTTTGTTTTATTGTGTTTCATTTTCTACTTTACAACCATATATTTTCTTTGAGAATCTCTTTTCTATCTCTCTGTTACAACTCTCCACTATTGAACCCTACAGTATGGAGCTGGATGCAAGAATGAACAATAATATGAGATGCTTCGGGGGCATCAAGGTGCTTTGGTCCAAATGAAGATGCTAATTGGAGCCATCAGGCCAATAAGAGAAAAACTAGGGGTCGAAAGAACAATTAGTCATTGCTGCTCATGGACGATACTATTTTTGGTTCCAAATTCATCACATCGACCTCCAATGCACTCTCCATTCATCGTCCATTCACATCTTCAATTTACACGGATACGATAGTCCAAAGTGCTTGAGCTTTCTTCTTTAAAAAAAACTATTTTTATTAAAGATGACACTCTGAACCATGCTTAGAGAGGGTTGATTTTGGAAGAGCAGCTTGCAATTGTAAGGTTGGATAAGGAAGATAAAAGAATCTCCTGTGGTCTTTTGAAGGATATTGATGATGGTGAGTTCTATTAAGAGCAAAAAAGGGGTTCCTCTTGATGGGTTCTGCATTGATAGTTGATAGGGCTGCCTCTTTTTCTAGTTCTTGTCTAGGGATCTCAAGAGCACCTCATTATTTTTTGTTCCTTCTAGTTCTTCTCGTGGCTAATTAACTTTAATCTTAAGCAACATGATTAATGAAGTACCGACTACAGAGAAGAAGAGAGGATGAATTATTCTGCCAGTTCGCTAAGAAATCTAAAGAGATTGTAGACTTGTGAAGCCGGTCTAGATGATGACTAGATTTTTTTGGCGAGGAAAGTAATTAACTGCTCGAGGAATGACATCATGTGCTACAAATGTGGTAACAAGGTTACTTTTCTTGCATGTGCCCAAAGAAGAAATTATTCCTTATCATTGACCAGGAAAGAAGACAACGTAGTATCACATGGAAGCCTTGAGGGAGATGCTAAGTTGAAGTAGGTGGGTTGGGAGCTCGGGCTTCTCTTGGTTGAGTTTATGCACGTGTAAACTTCTCCTTAGTTTGTCTGTTTTTGTTCTTCCTTGTATTTCCCTTCACTTTTTTTAATAAAGTCTTCTTTACTGATCAAAAAAAAAAAAAAAATCTGTAAAAATTCCCCAAGCCTGACTGTGCGTATTCATGCTCATACCCTTCAAGGCCAAGTTAGCCCACCTCTCAAGAGCTCCTCCTTAGCTACTTAAACAAAACGAATAGAGAAAAACAATGTAATCGTAGAGAAGAATGCTTGTATTGCTTGGAATCCAAGTGATTGCAACTCTGAGATGCCTCAGAAATGAGGAGCCCCCACTTTAGTTTAATTTGGTTTCCTTGGAATTCAATACAGTTGCTGATGCCTATTGGTTTGCTAAGAAATCTAAAGAGATGGTAGGTACATGTGAATCCGATCGAGAGGATGACAAGAAATCTTAGGTGAGGAAAGTATTCAGTGGCATGAGAAATGGTATCATGTGCTACAATTGTGGGAAACAATGTTACTTTTCTTGCATGTATCCAAATAGGAAATGTCTCCTCATTTATGAGGGAAGAAGACAACATAGTTTCATGACCTTCCTTAGACCATTTGGAATTTGTGCTTGCACCCCCTTGTACCCAGTAATCCTAGCTCCCAAGAGTGCCCCCTAAGCTACGTGCATAAAAGGAAGATAGAACATATGGGAATTGTGGAGAAGAGTGCTTGTAAGGAAGACAAGTGATTACTACTTTGAATTGCTTCATAATGTGGAGCCATCCCACTTAAATAGCTAAGGCCGTGTTCAATGGATGGCTAGGAAGACAAGTGATTTCAACTTTGAACTGCCGCAAAGGCAATGCTGTTAGTTTCGGGGATCACAGTTGGGAGTGGATACTTTGAGTGCATTAGCATGAACGACATGCCAATGAAGATTTGCAGTCGTTGGTTGATGATTTAGATGAGGAGATACATCCAGTCAAGAGTGAAGATTTGCAGTCGTTGGTTGATGATTTAGAGAACTTTTCTTATATTTGTACAGCATTGGAAATTTGCAGTCGAAGGTAGATTTGCAGTCGGGATGAGTCTACGCAGATTTGCAGTCGAAGCCAAGGCTTTTGATCTATTGGAGGTAAGCACTAAGGAGGGTCGTTGGTTGAAAATCTCAGAATCTAGCAGAAGGGGTCATAGGAGTTCTTTGTGGTTGCCGGAGGGAGCGATCCCATGGATGGAAAATTTGGTTTCAGAATGTCTGGTCAACAAGGGCTACTGCTTCAAGAAATATGGCGTGAAAGGGACTTCAATACTAGGGGAGAAGTGAAGCAATTTTTCAGGGGAGAGTATATGGTCTTTCAATCATTTTTGATCAGTGGAAAAGGAGGGAGTTTATGTGTCCCGAGGGGTGGAAAAAACGCGGGATGGAGAGCTCTTGTGGATGCTCTATCGTCATTCAGGGCTCCGGCTACTCCTAGCAGGAGTGTTGGTCTTCAAAAGAGACAGTAGCTCCGATTAATTCTGGGGGAGGCAATCAGGTAGGCTCTATCTTGTCACCAAGGTGGGGCCTTCGCAGCCATGTTGAAACGGTTCAGGGGGTTAGCAAGATTGTCGTGGATTTAGATGCTGGGGTGTTCCATCAATGGGCAGATGCAGTGGTTTGCACGCTGAGCAAGTCGGGATCAAAATCGTTATGGGTTGAGGTAGTTCAACTTCTCCAACAGCTGGTTCCAATGGAATCCAAGGTCACGATCTTCCCATTTGAACCATTTCGAGCAGTTTTCCATCCAAAGCAAGGGTCCTCTATTTTTAGAATTTGCAATAATCAAAGTTTTCACTTGGGAAGTGGCGCTGAGGTGGGTTTCCGTCGGTGGTGGCCGGCGTCGAATGCCCAGTCATTTACTGGTTTGACTCAAACTCGTTGGCTCGTTTTGAAGGGGATTCCTTTTCATCTTTGGGTGCCATCGGTTTTTTCACAGATTGGGCAGATCTGTTGCTCTCTGGTAGCCGTGCATCCTTCTACGCAAAAGCTTGAGGATCTAGCAACTGCTAAGATTCAAGTTCTCCACGGACAATTGCTCTAAACTTTCATTCGATCTCTTACCCAGTAGAGATTTCTCTTTGGGAGGAGGAAGCTTGTGAACCTGGCAAGGCTTCGTCGGAATTCCCAAAATTTTGGCAGTGTTCAAGTAAGGTGAGGGATGAGCATTGTTCCGGCAAGCCACGTGGCGTAAATTGGATGGAGGACGACCCAAATTCGGCCCATCATAGCCCTCCTCTACAATGCATTCCCATTAGTAGAAATTCAGAACCTAATCCTGTAGATGGCAGGTTCGAGATTGCCATTGCTGCAAAAGTAGATCAAAAAGTAACCCTTCCTTCTTCCCCTCATCGGCTACTAGGGAAGGGGGTATAGGGTCCTGGAGGGACTTTCCATAAGGAGGGTTCAAATTTGAATTTGAATCATAAATCAATCGACAGTTGTACCTGGCGAAATCGCTGGCGTAGCATGTGGAGGAAGAAATGCCGAATGCAGAGGCATCCCATTGAGTTCATTGGTAGTGATAGGGCAGAGAAGGTTAAGATCCACCCTAGAGGTGTCTCCCTTCGGATTGTTGAGATAGGGGTTGTTTGGACCACATGGGCCCTAATGAAGTATCGTATGAGAATAATGGGCTTAATGTCGCGGGGCTACTCTTTAGGCCTGAGGTCCAGGGGGTTAGGGGCTCAAGTGTATCGGGCTCAGCAGGATTGTATGTTAGCCCGGTAGCACCGAACTGTTTAGGGCCAGAGGGCTTGGTGGATTCGGGTCCATGTGATCTTGACTCTATATTTAAGAGGCCTGGGTCGGTTTCAGGTGAGTTATGTTCGTCTTATCTAGGAGGCCCTGTGTGGCCGGAATTAGGGATGGGGAACTTGTTCGACGGTAAGATCAAGAGCAGCCAGCGGTTCTTAGCAAAGGCCGATCAAGTTTCGGGGGGCGAAACAGGGGCCATTAAACTCAGCGACGAGCTTGAGAGGCTTCCACAAAGTTCGTTTCGCGAGGAAGCAGAGTCTCTATTCATAGAGATGGGCCAGTATGGTGGGTGGCGAGTTCTCAGTGGCAGGCGATTGAGAAGGGTGGGGGTAAAGCTTGACTAGGGAGAACAGGGCCGGAAAAGGTTAGTTTGGGACTTTCTAAAGCAAGTTTCAATCAAGTCTATTGCAGAAGGGGTAGGATACAAGGTTGGGGCTCTAGCGTTGTGGGTGCTCAGAGTTAGTGGTGTGGCCCTTGTTTAAAATCATTAGTGATCAAACCCTCGCCTCCTCCTAGCAAAGGCGATGCAGCTGTCCCAATCGAGCCGATCAGTTCCAGGGGGGTCTCGGTTACTTAGGAGAAGTGGTAGCGGGGACTCTTTGGGTTCCAGTACAAAGTCCTTGGCGAAGCCACGACATAGATTATCTGGCCAAGTAGAGGCAGGCATAGACTCTAATGTGTGGGTAAACTGGGATGGCTTGTTAGGGCAGGATGGAGGAAGTGAGTAGGTGGCACCGTTAAAAGAAATAAATGGTATGTCCCAGTTGGCATCAAGGGTTAGAGACTCATTTGATAATGAACTGGCATCGTCCTTGGAGGAAGGGGACTTTATAGACGATTGTGACAATTGGGTTACTGAGTCGGAGTACTCCCATGAGGGTTCTAGCGATGAGGAAGGTATGTGGAGGCTGCAAGTCGCTAATCCGGTAGTGGAGGAAGAGAGATTAGAAGAAGTGGAATCGTGTGCTGTTGGTTCTGATGCTGAGGAGGCCGAGGAAGGAAAATTGACGTGGAAGGAGTTCCTGGCAAATGTGGCTAAATCAGTGGAGGTGAGTCAAGTCTTGGCACTACGGTTTGTTGGAGGTGAGAAACAGGTGATAGAATTTTTTACAGATCTTGAAGATAGGGAGGAGAGAGGGCTGGGAGGCCAAGGCGTAAGGGGGGCGGAGGTTTGAAGGTTGTAAGGGGAGGAGGAGGTTGTTGGATTGGGGTTTGTGGTTTTTTCATGAAGATACTTTCGTGGAATGTTAGGGGGTTGGGGAGGGGGGAGAGGAGGTTGGATGTGAGGGGTTTGTTGCAGAAGATTGAGCCAGACCTTGTTGCAATCCAGGAAACCAAATTGGAGGCGATGAATGATAGGGTAATTTCAGAAGTGTGGGATATCAGATATGTGGACTGGGTGTATGTGGCTTCGGTGGGGGCAGTTGGTGATGTGGGATTGCTTAGTTTATGAGAAGATGGAGGTTTTCTTGGGGGAGTTTTCGATTTCCATTCGTTTCAGGGGGGGTGGGGGTTGAGTTTGAGTGGATTTTCACCTCGATGTATGGACCAAATCTGCGAATCTTAAGAACAAATTTTTGGGCTGAATTAGAAGGGATTTCGGCAAGATGGCAACTTCCGTGGTGTGCGATGGGTGATTTTAATGTGATTAGATTCCCTGGGGATAAGAAGGGAGGGACATCCAAGAGAATTTCTCGTAGCATGAGAGACTTTTCAGCATTCATTAATGGGCAAGGACTGCTTGACCCTTCGTTGAAAGGAGCTAAGTTTACTTGGAATGATAAAAGGAGGTCTCCGATAATGTGCAGATTGGATAGGGCTCTTTATTCGGGGGGGGGGGGGGGCGAGAAGTTTCCAAATATTGGCGAGAAGTTTCCAAATATTTTTCAAGAAGCGTTAGTGTATGGTGGTTCTGATCATAAGCCGATTTTATTGAGGGAGAGCTTGGATCAGGGAAAGAATAGACCTTTTAAATTTGAGAACATGTGGCTTACGGTGGAGGGTTTCAAGGAGCTGGTGAAGGAATGGTGGGATGAGATGGATTTTGAGGGGCATGCGGGTTATGTGTTCATGAAAAAACTAAAGGTGCTAAAGGGTAAAATCAAAGAGTGGAATTCCAAGTGCTTTGGTAGGGTGGATACAAGGTTGAGGGAGATTGAATGGAGACTTAATGCTTTGGATAAAAAGGAGGAAAGTGAGGGTCTGGGAAGGGAGGAAGAGGTGGAACGGCGGGAGTTATTAGGGCATCTTATTTCCTTGAGAAGACTAGAAGAGATATCTTGGAAACAAAAGGCCAGAGTTTAGTGGCTAAAGGCCGGGGACAAATTTTTTTCGCGCGTGTGCCAAGGCTAGAAACCAAGTGAATACCATTTTCAGTTTGAAGGTGGGGAATGAGGTTATAGATGGTGACGAGGAGATCGGCAATGCGGTGACAGGTTATTTTCAGAACCGGTTTTTGAATGATAGAAGGGAGAGGCCTCAGATTCAGGGCCTAAGAGTTGGGCAAGTTTCTAGGGAGGAGGTGGGTGAGTTTGAGAGGTAGTTTGAGGAAGCGGAGGTATGTAGGGCGATTAAAAAAATGGGGAAGGACAAAGCGCCAGGGCCAGATGGTTTCACTATGGGTTTTTTCAGGGGTTGTTGGGAAGTGGTGAAAGTAGATTTGATGAGGGTGTTTATTGAATTTCATGAGAGGGGTAGATAAGGAGGCAGGAGCGGCGTTTATCTCTCTAATTCCGAAGGCTCATGGAATGGAGGAGATAAAAGACTTCCGGCTGATTAGTTTGGTGACTAGCTTGTACAAAATTGTGGCCAAGGTTCTGGCAGAGAGATTCAAGAGGGTGGTGGGGAAGGTGGTAGGGGCTTATCAAGGGGCTTTTGTAAAGGGGAGGCAGCTGGTTGATGGGGTCTTGATTGCTAGTGAGTGTATTGATTCACGGATTAGAGAAGGGCTAGGGGGTCTTGTTTGCCAGGTAGACATGGAAAAGGCCTATGATCATGTGGATTGGGGATTTTTGGTAGAGATGCTCAAATTGCTCAAATTTATGGGGTTCGGGGAGAGATGGATTCGGTGGATGAAGGAATGTGTTTCGTCGCCATATTTTTCTATCCTAGTGAATGGGTGCCCACATGAATTTTTCTCTAGCTCTAGAGGTTTGCAATCGGGCTGCCCCTTATCCCCTTTTCTTTTCATTTTGGTGGCAGAAGCTTTTAGCAAACTCCTCTCAAAGGCAGAAGGGTTGAAGATGATTAAGAGGTTTCAGGTGGGGCCGGAAGGGCCTCTTATTTCGCATCTTCAGTATGCAGACGATACCATTCTATTTTTGGAGGCGGATAGTGAGCAGGTGGCCAATATAAGAGGAGTTCTTAGATGCTTTGAAGCCTTATCTGGTTTGAAGATTAATATTACCAAGAGTAAATTGATAGGGGTGGGGGAGGTGGAGGGGGGTTTTCTAGGAAAGAAGTGCTTGAAGTTTAGGTTGCAGTTTGGTTTCCTTGCCAATCAAGTATCTTGGTTTGCTTGTAGGAGCGAACCCGTGGTCGTCGGCTATATAGGATCCGGTGGTGGAAAGAGTGGAGTTGAGATTAGCAGGTTGGAAGAAAAGATTTCCGTCATTAGGAGGGCGGATAACTTTGATTAAAAGTGTGTAGGCAAGTCTTCCCATTTTTCAAATGTCGTTGTTCAAGATACCTCGGGTGGTGGGTAGGAGGTTGGAAAAACTTCAAAGGGATTTTTTGTGGGGGGGGGGGGGGGGGGGGGGGCCGGGGGGGATTCCAGGAAATTGCACTTTGTGAAGTGGGTTTGGGTTACGAGACCATAGGAATTTGAAGGCTTGAGTTTTAGAAGAATCAAGTGTATGAATAACGCTTTATTGGGAAAGTGGATTTGGCGCTTCAATACGGAGAAGACAACGTTGTGGAGGCGGGTTATTAAAGACAAATTCGGGGTATGTAGGGATGATTGGAATCCGAAGCCGGTGAGGAGGTCTTATGGGGTGGGAGTTTGGAAAGGGGTAATGACGACTATGGCTTTGATTGAGAATTTTTGAAATTTAGGGTTGAGAATGGGAGAATGGTGCAATTCTGGGAAGATGACTGGTTGGGGGATGGGGGATGGGATGCTGTGCCAAAGATTTCCAAATCTTTATAGGTTGGTGTTGAGGAGAGAGGTGGAGGTGCAGGAGTGCTATGAGGTGCAGGATGGAGAGGTTAGATGGGGTCCGCGGTTTAGTAGGGATAACTTTGGGGAAAGAGAAATGGAAGAATGGTTGAAGCTGTAAAGAATTCTCACAGCGTGCGTAATTCATCCAAATAGGGAAGATAGAAGAAGATGGGAAGGGAGTGCTAAGGAAGAGTTTTCAACAGCCCATTGCTATTTGGAGCTTTGGAAGGAGGGGGGGGGGGGGGGGGGGGGGGGGGGGGGGGGGGGGGCACATCATCACTTTTTAGAAAATTTGGAAATTGCAAATTCCTTCGAAGGTTCAGGCGTTCCTTTGGGCTGCTTCTTTAAACAAAGTGCTTACGGTCGATCACTTAATGCATAGGGGAATGGCCATTCCCAACAGATGTATAATGTGCAGGCAGGTTGAGGAGAATGTACAACATCTTTTCGTCCATTGTTCGCAAGCGCAAGTAGTGTGAAATCATTACTTGGGCCTCTTTGGGATGAGTTGGGTCTCGCAAGGGAGCCTGGGGGAAGTAGTATTGGGATGTCCGAAAGGTGTGTTCAGCAGGAAAGGGAATGAGGTATGGAAGATGCTTCCGGCGGCGATTTGTTGGGGTTTATGGAGGGAACGAAATAAAAGAATTTTTGAAGAAAAGGAAGACACATTGCCCAATGTCATTCTCAATATTGGGTGGTTGTTATATTCTTGGTCTTCCGTTTTAGCTGATTTTAAGAAGGTCCATTGGTCCGAGTTTTTGTATAGCTGGTCAAGCATCATAGCTTGACTCTCCTTGGTTTTTTCTTCGCGATGTTTCTCGCTTTGTTTGTATATTCTCTCTTCTTTAATAAATGTTTCTCGTTATCTATAAAAAAAAAAAAGTTCCAAGTGTCAGAAAACTATGGAGATTTTGGAATATTCCTCAAAATTTCTTTGGAGTGCATTGAGATTTTTCTTAGAAATATTCCTTGGAATCTTTTTATGCATTTCTGCCAATGGTATAGGAATTCTTATACACAGTATGGCTACTCCAAACTACAGTTATGGTTTAATAACTTTATACATATATAAAAATATTCAAGTAGGTATGGAAACATCTTAAGGATTTTTGCAGGCTGTAATAATCTCCCCACCTATTTCAACCACATCCTTATCAGGCCTTCATCTTGAAATCTCTGTATTAAATCCTTGAACTGACACAATGTTTCGGCATTCTATTACTTTACCTCATCGTCTAGCTGGTCTTTCTACTCCAATAAATTGTCGGTGCAGGGAGAAGCGCTTTATTATTGAACTGTTCAATCTGCAATGACATATGCTGCCACAACCTTGTTGAAGGAAAAGGTCATAGTTGTGGTGCCTGTTAATTGATTTGTCGGATCAAGTCTCGTTTCTTTGTGGTAAGGCTTCAAACAACTTGCATGTAAAACATGGATGGATCTTGAGTCTAAAGGAAATTTGCAACTCATAGGATACTTTTCCCACGCTCTTGGTGATGGGAAAAAAGTCAACCGTACCATTGCACCATCCCCTTGTGTACCTTAGCATTTTGAACTGTTGGAGTAGAAGTTTCACTAGCACCAAATCTCCACTTGGTACTAGATATGCTGTCATTTCGTCTTCCCATTCATTCATCGGTTTAGAAGTCTTGTAGAGGTAGGTTTGTGCTAAGTCCGCATCTTCTTGGCAACCCTTAGCAAATTGGTAGGCACCTGGGCTTTTCCCTATGTATCTTGTGTTGGGGGAGATAGACCTGACGGAAAAGATAACAAGCACACACAAAAAGAAAAAACAATAAAGAGAACACGAGAATTTACGTGGTTCGGCAATAACCTGACTACATACACGGGCCGAGATCCGATTACTTCTTCCCTGTTTAGAGGAACCTTGAGAAACCAGTGCAATAAACAATCTCTCCTCTCAGATTAATTCCCAACCCAAACCCAGAGACCCTTGTACACCCCTCTCAAGTCACCTTCTCAATGAACCCAAAGAAGAATCCCTATCTCCTTTCCTAAAACCTGCATCTAACCTTTTCACAAGCCCTAGTGTGCTTAATCCCTTTCTATTACCTCTACTCTGAAACCCTAGACCTATAAGCACATATTTATAAGCATACATCAAAGCCCTAAACAATTAGAAAGTCCCAAATTTGAGTAGCATGCCAAATCCGCACCCAAAACGCAAATCCTGCGCAAACCAGTCGAACAGTTTGGGGGTACTGTTCGAATGACCTTACCACTTATCAAACGGTTTGGAGGGCACCAGTCGAATGGTATGAAGTTTGAGCCACAAACTCTACATCTTGCCACAATTATGTGTGGGGTGGGTCACTATTATTCCATTGCAAGCTCGATGGGCTATTGCAGGTGGACTCACCCTTCTGTAAATTATAGAACTAAGCCACATCAGTTCATTCAGTTCCTTGGTTGGCACTTACAAGGTGGCCCTAGTTAAGCTCTAGGAGCGTATTGAAATGCTTCGTCTACCATCTGTTTGTGGGTGGAAACTTGTCAAGAAGCAAAGTTTGGAGCCAAACATCTTGAATAACTCAATCCAGGATCGTTTTGTGCAATGATGGTCACGATTACTGACGCTGGTCTTCGGCACCCCTTAATACTTCATCACATTCCTAGTAACAATAGTGTCACCTCCTCAAATGTACAGTCTGTTAGTGCTTCTGTAACAGTGTCATACTTGAAGAACTGATCTAGCCATAGTAGATCTTACTTCCTAATCCTTCAGACTTGGATCATGTTGATATGAAACCTATGAGACACTCACCAAGTCCTCTCTAGAATAAGTAGTGGTTCTAATAGACCTTCCAGACTTTGTTGGCATGTAAGACAAATTTTCACATAAGTCTTTATGTCGTCCTTCATCTGGGCCAGTAGTAAGGCGAGTGAATACTGTGCTGGGTGGTTTCCTGCCAAGCGGGTGGCATGAAACTCTTTGATCATCTCCTTTCCTCTATTTTTTGATCCATAACAAGGCAATATATATAAGACCAACCAAAGGTAGATAAAAAAAAAAGTGCACCAGCGGTCATTTGACAAGGAGATCCTACTTGGCAAAGGAAAAAGGCAAAGCAAAAAAAAAAATTTACATACTAATCTGGGGAAAAAAATGCCCATGCTTGAATGCCACAGTGCATACTTAGCGATCACTACTAAGTAAGATCCGAAAGAATGAGGTATTCCGTGCGCTAAAGAAAGGGACTACTAATCACTAATACAAAGACAAATCATGGCTTAGAGAAGGTGATTGATCTCCAATCCTTGATAATGTCGCTACCTATAACTCAATGATAGCTAGAGTACTAAAGGACCTGTGACCGAATGTCCTAATGTATCTCTTTTCCCAAATGGACCAGACCACCACATAAAGTGCACATCTCTACATGGTAGTTAGTACGTAATCCTTCCATAGGACTAAGAAATAAGCTCTCCTCTGATGCAACTAATAATGAGAAAAAAGGACTTGCAGAGTTGCAGGAAAATTTCCCTTTAGGATTTAAGGGACCAAAGTTTAGTTGCAGGCTCTGATGGAGGAATGTGGAATAGGAGAATCAAGAAGCTTAGTAAGTTCATCATACTCTTCCCTCCTTTTCATGGCATTGAGAAGTCGAACTCATATCGTAGTCAGTTAAGCGAGAATGACTTTCGGTTATGGGAAGTCAACTGTTTGCTCATAATGAGAACTTTGCACACCTTGATAAAGGGTGGTCCTTTTCTTTGATGTCAATCGTTTTGGTTGGACGGCTTTAAGTGATAGAAAGGAGGGGGGGGGAGAGATATTTTTCTTTTGAGTGAATGGGTCTTCCTCTTACTTGATCAACATGATTTGGTGGTTGATAAGTGAACTCAAAATAGTTTATTCAATGGATTGGATAGGTCTACCGTTGTCTCGTTGATAGTTTCGAAGGATCTCATGAGACAAGAGGATATTGTTTGTGATTTATCACCCTGTTATGAAGTCGAAATGAGATCTCCACGAATCAAACGTGGGATTGAGCTCAAGGGAACCCAAATGAACTTCTTCGGGGACTTCTTATTCAAGAGGACTTCCTTTCATTTTCCTTCTAGCTCAGGTTTCGTTTTCTACGAAAAAATCATGTTTCTTAAGGCTGCGCTATATTGTCCTCTCAAAATATCTCTTCTGTTTCTCCTCTTCCTTCACTACGAGTAATTTGTCGGAGTATTGGCAAGCCCACTTTTGTATTTCTTGGAGGAACTAAGAGACTTTCAAACATAGAATGATAATCCATTATGTTTCTTTCCTACCGGGAGTATTCATCTTTGACTCCTCTTTGTTAGAGGCCTTGTCTAATGTGGCTGAACGAGAATTTGATGCCTTTCGCTTTAGGCATTCCCCATCCCATTGGTTCCGTATAAAAAACACACGTGATACTCCTCGGTTTTGTACTCTTAACCCTAGGACTTAGCACAACTCAAGGGAACTGAACAGTCTGTACTTTTGTTATCTACATCACTGATATGACTACTTCGGTGTTGTTGTCATTACGCAAGAGTTGAACAAGGCATATGCATCATCAACACATGGAAAGATTTTAAAAAGGAGAGTAATAGGCAGTTCTACTGGAGAACATGGAGTACTAGGCGAGGAAATATCTTAAGTGCATCACATATATCAGGTCCGTTGGAGACTAGGAAGGAGTTCTTGACACTGGAAAATGGGAGGTGAAGAAATACAAACCACAAGGATTCTCACCCAAAATCATATACAAAAGCCAACATAATGAAAAAGGAACGATTAGCCAAAAGAAGCAATTCCTTTGGAAAAGTAAAGTACTTGGCAATGAAGAATCTTAAGTGTCTTAAGCACAAAATGTGAAGGCGTACTCAACAGTGTTTGGAGATTCCAAACATTATAAAGAAGTTGGAAAAGTGAAGTACTTGGCAATGAAGAATCTTAAGCACAAAATGTCCCTTTGAGACGGTGAAGGAACACATTACAATGATGTTAGAGATCCCAGACACTACCAGAGAATGATTTCTTCTTCAACTTCATAAGTTGTCTTAATAGCGGGATTGAACATGAACTACAACAACGTGGGGTTGCAGCAGTTTTCCACAGCCATGACAGTGGCGGAACAACTTGATGAATTTAAGAGGAATGGATATTTTAAGTCAAGACCCACGACATGAGAATTGTGAAGTAACCATTACAAAAGTTGGGGAGGTAGCAACGTAAACCACAAGAAGTCTCACCTGTCATGACTCATGAAGCAACAAGGACAACAAAAAGGTGAAATGACAAGGATGGAGAAGGCCAATTCAAATCATGAGATTTCAACTACTCCTTACCGTGCAAGCAACCATTGGTTTGGAGAATGCCCCAAGAGAAAGGCTTTGAAACTCTGAAAACCCTTGCAGCCAAGCTAGACAAGGATTCAAAGATAGGTTCCCTGTGACTTCCTGATGCTGTGAAACTCCTCTTACTGTACTGCCTTATGTTTTTGCTTTATGCTAATATATTCTCCGACTACCGATAGAAAAGAACACTTAAGCAATTGAATAAGGGGCTCATGTACTTCCAGAAGACCCTTGCAGCCTAGCTAGACTTGGCGAAGCTACTTGATGTGGCTAAATTTTATTATAACATACATAAAAGTGAGTCTATTGGCCACAACCCATTCAATCTTGCAGCGGGACAACAATTGTCTACCCCACACAAGGTTGTGGTTTGGTACACAGGTAAGAGCCCAATTTCTTATCAATTTTCCAGGATTTGCAAGAAGGGCTGGGCTTGGCACAGACATATCTCGACAAGCCAAGTTTATAGACTGGTGAAGAAATTATCAGATATGCACGACCTGTCAAATATAAGTAGGAGATTAGTTCATGTGAAGATCCCAACTATTCAAAACACTGAGGAAGGTACACGAGGCTGCTACGAATGTAAGGACCCTTTCTCATCATCAAGACGGCTATGTATTCCACTAGTTGCAACTTCTCTCAGGACTCAAGATCCATTAAATCTTTTTGACGCAAGATGTTTAAGGCCTTACCACAAAGATGCGAAAGGTCATGATTGATGATCACTTCCTTCGACAAGGTCCAGGACTATATCATCGCGAATTGAATGATTCCACAACGAGACACTTCTCCTTAGATTGAATATCTAGTGAAGTTAAGAGACCTTTTTGTTAGTGAGACCAGCTTGGAGTACGCTGAGACATTATAGTAGTTCAAGGAACAAATATTGGAATTTCGAGAGAGAGGCATGGCGTGGATGTAACTAGGATAGGTGGAGGAGAGTGTCTTAAACCATGTAAATCCTCATGTGGTTTTCTGACCTGCTTGCATATTTTTTACATATATAGGATTATTACTATGGTCCAAAGTAGCCTTACTATACATTACTTGTAATCATCTCCAGTTGTAACCGGACTCGGGGGAGTCCGGTTACGCCATTGATGCTGCCACGTGTCCCTTTTGATACCCCTTAACTATGGTTAAGATTTACCCACCCCTAGGGTTCACCCAACTATCCTTGGTTTTAGAAAAAAATATTTTTAAAAAATTAACCCTAGGAGTTAGTGAATTTTAACCGAGGTTAAATTTGTTTTTTAATATTTTTTTTCTAAAAACCAAGAATAGCCTGAATAGGTGGGTGAACCCTAGGGGTCGGTGAATCTTAACCACAATTAAGGAGTGTCAAAAGGGACACGTGGCAGCACTAGTAGCGTAACCGGACTTCCACGAGTCCGGTTACAGCTGAAGATAATCACGAGTCATGAGTTCATAAACCATTAATGTAAGTTTGTAAAATGATTCTGGGGAATTTTCCAAGAAACATTGGACTATTGTAGAACTATTTCCAAAATATGACAATAGGACCTAAATTTGTGATATACTTGGATGGACCATAGCCCTCCATTGTATATGACATTGCCAATATAAGTGGTAGTGCGACTCCTTGTTAGTGAGGTACCTGTTAGAGTTTTAATCACTTGTTGGCTTAGCAATACAAATATTCTTCTCCATTCTTTTCCTCTCTCTCTCTCTCTCTCTCTCTCTCGTCTGTCCTCTCTTCTTTTCCAAGCAGCATGGGGAAACTCTTGGGAGCTAGGCTAACTCGTCTATGAAAGGTTGTGAGCAAGAGTGTTGCATGGTCTAAGGCATAGATGTCTAGGAGACTAAGCGACTTGAGGCAATAGACCTTATGGACGCCTGAGGCGACGCCTGATGAACTTTTTGCTGCAAAAATCTCATCCAATATGAGATCTATGTATGATGCATGTCCTTGAATAAGAGGCTCAAAATCTTCATTGTCAAGATGCACTTTGATAGAACCATAATTGGAGACAGTTCTAGGATAATAAAGGGGAATTTTCAAGTGTTAGGATAAAAAATGAACAAAAAAAAAAGTCTACAATGATTGTCGAAAGAAGAGAGATAGGGATTGTGAGATAAAAAATAGAAAGAAACAATATTCTATAGTGACAACCAAATAGGAGAGAGAGAGAGAGAGAGAGAGTGTAAGAGTGAATAAAAAATTGAAAATATCCTGACAATCAATGTGATGCCGAACATGAGAGAGAGGAGAGGAAGGAGAGAGGGAAATGCCATACCTTTTACTCTCCTTTCCTTTCTTTTTTCTTCTTGATCACATTCAAGAAAAATAATAATAATAAAATATATAATAATGGGGTTTGCACTTATTTATATAATAAAATACCCCTTTAAATATGAGTTTTTGAGAGTTTTGGGAGTCCTAGAAGAAATTTGGGGCATTTAAAAGTCTTTTTTTTTTGTTATTGGGAAGCCTAAGCCCAGCTGTATAACTGGTCACCTAGGCGGTGCCTTTAACAACCATGCAAAAATTAGATAGGGATCATATGGTCCACCCACAAACAGAGGGAGAGATCAATGTCCACCCATTGAGCGAGAGAGATGATAGATAAACATGAGAGAAATATACTTGGCACCATTCGTTTCTTCTTTCTTCTTCTATCTACAAACTCTTGTTTTCTTCGATATACAAACCTAACATATTATATAGTAAAAGACATTAGAAGTATATAAAATATCCTGCATTTTTATTTCTATATTGAAATAAAATTAATTTTTATTTTCTTAAACAATAATAATATTACATATATAAGATTTTTACTAATGACCGCCTAGGCGGCCAGTTGCCTGAGCCCAGCAGAGCGCCTGGTTGCCTAGGCGACTCCCTGAGGCGACGCCTTTAACAACTATGGTCTAAGGTGTGGGAGTTTCAAAAAGATGACAACACACTAGAAGTGCCCTCCACTACTCTTCAAAAGCATCAGTTTTTATTCTCTAGAAGACCTCTATACAACGGTTACAATTGAGTTGGTCATGATAACCTGCTATGATTATGTCATTAGTTCAGGCGTGCTTTGACTTTAGGACGCATATACTATACTTCTTATGCACATAGACATAGATTGTAGAAGACAAGATGTGGCAAAGATAAGATCCTCATATATCTTTAGTTACCTAATGTTTTGGGGACATCTAAGAGACTTGCCAATGATTCTCCAAAGTAAACTATTGGAGGAGTACTTGTTCTTTTGGACAAGTTGATCAGGACCCAAGTTTATCTAGACCAGAGAAGATCTTTGGACGAATAGGCAACTCTAGGGGGATATTTACTACAAGGGACATCTATGAATATCTCCTAGGAAAGGAGGGTGGGGAGTTGGGTTATTTTAGTTTGATAAGATTTGGAAGATTTCGACCCCCTCGACAGTGCTAGCATTTCTATGGACATCAGTGATAGATAAATTCTTACAGTTGATCATCTAAGGAACCAAGGTATATATATTCCAAATAGATGCTGCATGTGCTGTGAGACGGAAAAAGATATATGTCACCTCTTCTTCCCTTGCCCGTTGGCTTGGTAACTGTGAAGTTTTTTCTTTTCCTATTTCGAATCTCCTAGATTCTGCCTAAGGAGGCGAAGGTCAATTTCGATTGCCCAGCTGGAGTCTTGGTAGAAGAAGTAACATTCTATGAGAGTCAATTGTGTGCCGCCGTCTGCTGGGGCTTATGAGAGGAGAGAAACATTGGGCTTTAAATGGAACTGAGTCTTCAATTCCTTCCGCTGGATGGGTTTTGAGGAACTGGTTGGCTTCTATTCAAGAAGCTTTGAAATATGTTCAGAGCTCGGATTTTCTGGACAAATGGGGTTAAGTGATTTTTGCAACTCCTTAGGATTTTGATTTATTTTTGTCTTAATGAGAATGTGATAATTGCCATCTTTCTCGAAAATTCTAATCTTTTATTGAAATCATCATTACTTACCAAAAAAGAAAAAAGGAAAAAAGAAAAAGAAAAAGCAAACTGCTGGAGCAAGAAGCAAACTGATGTAGAGGCACAATTCCTGCGTAAGTGCAGATAGTGTATCGACCTCCACATAGAAGAGGATGAATGAGTCCAAACCTAGGGTCTGTCATATAGCTCCCTCTTCTTAAGTTTGTTTCTATTTCAGTATGTCTGTGGACTAGAAAGTCTTTACTTTCTATTAGAATCATTAGGATATATAAATTTCTTTGTTTTCATTTTCATGATACCAAGTGAAGGGTCTCAAGAGATCTAATTAGGATAGGAAAGTCATATATATTAGGATTCCTTACTAATGATAGATATGGGTGCAGGAGTCTAAAAATGAAGGGAAGGGACAAGTAGAAAAGGAATTATTTTGAACAACTGAGTTTATTATGTATTAAGGTTGATTTAATAAAATTTTCAGATGCTTTCAAGTTCTTACTTGGGTGGGCTGGGCAGACTTTATCTTGTTGTTCTTTGAGCGTGATGTGTTCCTTTTTGAAGAGGTTAATTGCCACTTGTCATTCGGCGGCAAATAAACAATGATTGGCTTTTTCGAATTGTTCCTGTAGCCTGCTCTGTGATCTATATGATTTTGTCGCTAAGGCTTTCTTTGCTGTTCTTGGAAAACAAGCACAGACATAACTTCTTTCCTGGGTGGGGTATTGCTTCCACTTAGCAGGTCACTGCTTAGATAATACTGCAATTTATTGGAGGCTTTTGGGGTGCAGTCCTACATCTAATATACACACCACTTAGCTTTTGTTCTTTTCATTGTGTGAGATTCGGAAGAAACTTTGTAAGAATGACATTTATTAATGTTAACTGTTATCTGATGCAATCTAAGGCAATTGAAACTTTACAAAATTCTTTGAAGCTTTTTCAAAGTGTTCAGATTCTCTTTGATCTGTAGCACAGTGTTATTCAAACATGAGCAGGGCAGGACAAAGAATTAAAAGCTTGGTAATGGATCTCAACTCGGCTCTATGACTGAGTCATTCTCAACGTGGACGAATTGCTTTGATCTCTTTATTTTTTGGGCAGAAAATGGTACTACAATGGAGAAGATGTATAAAATATACAAATGCGAGAAAATATAATAAAAACTGCTAACAACCATATTTAATTCTCTAGTGTCAATCACATATATAATTTTGTGAATTTTTTCAGAGTAATCTGCAATGCAAGTATTATTGTCTTGATTTTATATTATACCACAATCTATTTCTCAGTGACTACCAATATATATATATTTGGTGGACATGAGTTGCTGATTTAGTGAAGTCTGGTTTCTGCAGGTTCCAATGTTTACAGCATCAGGTTTACGGGTTCGCTTCCTTAAGGTATATATCTGGAGAAAATTCTGGCTCTCATGCTTTTCTCCTGAAGTACCTTTTTAAATGCTGTTCTACTCTATCATCCTTCTGCAGGTTTGGGAGAAGAGTGGATATAATACTGTCGAGTGGGTTCGTTATATTACTAAAGCTGGGTCATACGAGATTAGATGTTAGAGACATGGTACTGCTTTTCATGCTTCGCTAAAGACGAGTTCATTTATGAGCAAGTGTAGCTTCTGGTGCGACTTTGCCTTGTTGAAAAGGTAAAAAAGTCTCCGAAACCCTCCAGATTTGCAGCTAGTGTTCTGATTTCTTGTATTATTATGGCATGTCTTTTCTTGGATTGATTTCTGTCAATATGATCATCTGGAGTGGAAGTTTGTTTAGGCCTTGGTGTTGTAAATGCTGGTTCTTCATTAGGACTTGGGATCGAGAAAACATGCATTTTCATTTTGCCACTCCATCAGGGAACATCTATCTCTATTTTTTTGTCACATTTGTTGTGCGAGAAAATGACAATTTATTATTTTTTTTCTCGGTTTTTTTTTTCCTTGAACTATTTGGCTGCAATTTTTTTTTTCTTCAAGTCACAAAACCTCGGCTGTCCTTAAGCAGTGATGCCAGGGCTTGTAAGTTAATTTTCTAACTTAATTCACTTATAAGACCTCTCTCCACAGACTTCACTTACAGGGATGAGGAAGACTATCAGTTCGAATGCCTAGACACAAGACCTCTCTATCGGAAAATGACTTTGCTAGGAGGACCTCACGGTCCTAGGGCTTCTTCGGGTTAACTGAGAGCTTGCATGAGAACAAATTTCCTTGTTTCTTTTTTTGGTTGAATGGTTAAACACACATTTTAGGGAAAACCTTTAAAATTATAAGAATTTATATATTAAAATTTTAGGATTTTATGTGATTCCTTTAAAATTGAAAGAATCAAAGGTCTTTGTTAGCCATAGGATGGTATGATCTTAGAAGCTTTATACTTAAGAAATATAGTTTTCTAGGTACACCTGTTTCGTGCAATTTTTGAGAATGAGAAAAGGAAAGAAAATAATAGTAGAAAAGTATTCTGTTTGGATGCAGATTTTAATCCATGCTGTCCATCTGATAGCAGGACCGTTGGAGATGGGCAATGGACATGATTCCGGCTATCAGCCCTACACCTGTGTGGTGTGTGCATTAGACTTTTGGCAACTGGGGCTTGGGATCTTCAGTTGGTGCTGGCGAGGAGACCGCAAGCACCCACTCTGAAGGCCACGTAACCTCTTCATGCCAACCAAGGTGTAGATTTCGTGCACAGGCTTAGGACATGGGATCCTCGAGCTCTCTAGTTGATGCTGGAGAGGAGACTGCTAAGAACCACATAACTTTGTGCATGCCAATCGAGGCCTTGGGTTGTGTACATAACACCTCGGTTGACGCACAGCGGATATATGTGGTGCCTTCCAACTGTTGCTGGCGGGTCTCGCCAACATCAAGTGGAGAGGATTCCAAAGTGCAGGATTAGTAGGCGTGATTGATACCCTATGGGTATCGAAAAAAAATCCTAGAAGAATTTAAACGCATTATGTTTTAGCGGAGTGCTAGTCACCCTTCCCCGATGGCCCCATTGAAAGTGGGAAAGCGATAAAAAAATGGGAAAGAGAGATGCTAAAGCCAGCATTCTCCGAGAGAGGAGTGCTAGCCTCAGATGCACTGAGTAAAATTTTTTTCCAAAGACGTAGAGTGGGTGTTGCTATCATTATAACAGTGAGATGATTTGACATTGACACTTATTATAACCACCTTCCGTCGTTGCTTTGGAAGGGAGGCTAGAATTTCTGTTCTCCATATGAACATATAAAAAACCTTACACAAGACAAATTCACTTCTCTCTTTTTTGGAAAGGGAAGTGATTTAAAACTCTCGAGTTAGGCTGCCGGATTAAAACTCCACCACACATCAAATAGCAATGCTAGATCCATTTTCCAATCATCCACTCTCTAAGTAACTTTTACTATTGGATAAAGCTTCTGAGATCCCATTAGGGTCGAGACCATGCTCTAAGAGCATGGGATTCAGGTGGGGCTTACCATGTGAAGTGGGCCCCACCTGAAATCCAATGCTCTTAGAGCATGGTCTCGGCCCTAATAGGGTCTCAGTAGCAAAGTCCTTTACTAGTTGCATACAAGATGACAAAATAAAAGTAGTGAGACCCACAAAAAATGTCATTATTTTATCTTCTTGTATGAAAATAGGAGAGAGTTGACAGTCGGAAAGTGGACTTAGCATTGCTCATCATCAAATGAGACCTACCATTTGCACACCGTTGGATTTTCAATATATAGTAGGTACTATGAAGAGTTTTAAATCAATTTCCTTCTGTAAAATTGTAAGACACATAAAGGGATTTAAATTTTTTGAAATACTCCGAAATATATGCAACACTTCATTCCCCTAAAAAGAAAAAAATAACTGTAGCTAAAGCAAAAGTCATGAAACGAATAACGTTCCTGTTTAACAAAGTATCTATTTGGCAAAAGGTTTACTCTTGTGCCCACAAGAGTATCCCTCTTGTGAGCACAAGATCAGTGGGACAAAATAAGGCCACCTCACCATAAGTCATTTTTTTTCCTCCCATATTTTGACTTCTTCCCATTCAATTTTTTTTTGAATTTTTTGGTCCATTGATCTTGTGCTCACAAGAGGGATACTCTTGTGAGCACAAGAGTAAACCTTTTGCCTATTTGGCCACGTATTATATTGTCTTCTTAAAACCTCTTGAGTAGCTTGTCAGAAACTTCCAAACATGGCTGGTTCTACTATCCAATCCACCGTTGTTACTTGCAGAGGTGTTTACAAAGCGGCTGTTCAAGGCAATTGGGACACTCTCCGCAAGTTCTACACCAGAGAACCCACGTCCCCCATTAATGTTTATGGTGACACTGTTCTTCATGTACTTGCTCTATATCGTCACGCCAAAATTGTCCACGAGCTTCTAGAATTGCCATTGCCCATACATGGCCTAGCCACAAATAATTGTAGAGGAAACATTGCACTCCATGAAGCTGCTAGAGTTGGTTCTGTGGAGATCGCCAAGGCTATGGTACGAAAAGAGGAAGGCCTAGTAACCACCCGTAATCCGCTCGGAGAGACACCACTGTACTGGGCAGCAGCATATGGACAGAAGGAAGTGTTACACTTTCTTGCTAAAAAAAATGGCAGCGAGAATGGACTGAGGAGAAATGATGGGTGCACCGTTCTTCACGCGGCGATGATGGGAGAATTTTATGGTATGTTCTATGGATTATCATATATATATGGAGTTTATTTTTTCAATGAAATGGTCATGGTAAGCCAAAATCTACATGGTTTGAAACAGGTCTAGCACAGGAGATAATGGGGTTGTACCCGGATCTTGCTTACAGTCGCAATGAAATTGGGGCTACAGCTCTTCATCTGTTAGCCCAATCACCTTCTTCTTTTAGGAGCGGGACAATTTACACTCATAAAAGCCTAGGCTCCTCTGGGTTCATCCCTCTTCATATGCTGGCAATTATCATCTACTTGTGTATGAGCCTCTTTCTTCTTCTTCTACTACTACTATACTATAAAATTTAGATGATTTTTCAGTTTAGTTGTTTACCAAAGTATATATGTTCAATAGAAACAAAACATATCAAAAAAAGCTAAATGTATTAGAATATACCATATAGGGTTGGGATGGCAAATGGCAAATGGCAATTGTCAAATCAAGTCCTTGATTTAGCTTATATATTTTGAGTATAAGGGTAATATCATCATTTTTTTTTTTACCATAATTGCATTCCGAGCTCAATTTGATACTTTCAAATATTTTGATGAGTTTAAATATGAGCCGGAGCAGAGCGGAGCGGAGCTCTCCTTTTCCATTACAACTGATGGCAGTTCTGTAATTACGGAAGAAATCATGGTGCAAAACTGCAACTCTCTTTCCCCGTAATTACAGAACTAAATGGGAACTCCGTTTCACAGCTTGAAGCAGAGCTCCGACTCGTACTTAAAACTCTATTTTTGAACCCTAAGCTGAAATATTATATTTTTGGCTTTTCATGCATTCTTTGGTAACTATCCCTTATTAGTGTGTGGGGTTTAATAGGTATTCCTTCAAATGCTTATGAGCAATTGTTGGAGGGTTGCACAGAAGATCTAGAGAATCCATGCGATGCCAGAAATGAGGTCTATCAAGGATTACTGAGGTCACAAGGCAACTTAATATCAGGTACATAGTTTCACAGGACCTGACAAAAGTAAAACAGATTTTTTTTTCCTTTTTGGATAGAGAGCTAAATCATTTATCTATCTATGTTAGGGGGTTAGAACTCAGGTTGGGCGGCCACATCAGGACTTGAACACGAATCACTCCTCCCTAAAGGGAGATACACAACCACTGGGACAATCCCAAACGTTTAAAAAAGTACTAGGGGGTATCAATGGGCTTGGCTTGGGCTGAGATTTTGTCATTTTTGAATAGATCTATTACAAAAGGTCTAGACCTAGCCTGAGCCAGGCTCATTTACAAGAGGTTTTTGAGGCCAAATTCAGCGCATTGACACCCCGTAATTAAGAGGAATGCTAGTGTTTTAGGGGTGTAAACCAATGGCTTGGACTGGTCTGGCCCAACCCAATTACCATAAAGAACCAGCTTAATAATAGGACGGGCTTGGTCAACCTCTAAAGGTCCATTTAATCATTTGGCCGCCCGGCCTGTTAACACCCCTACTAGTGTGACGAGCATCTAATGCAGATGTAATGGATCAGATCCGAATCCAATTAGACGGGGTCCTAATCCTATTATAGGAGATCTTGAATCCGATTTTAATCGAATTGGGTTTGAATCTATAGTGATCTTATCCGATTAGATTATATATAATAACAATAATATTTATATAATTAAAAAAATATATTATAATAGTAATCATAATTTTTTATTTTTTCAATTAAAATACTATTTTTTAGGTATATTAATGTTAATCGGATTGGATTCAGATTTTGAATTAGTAATTGGCTCGGATTGGATAATTCATAATCCGCTCGGATCGGATTTGGATCTATGCAGATCCGATCCAAATCCAATCCATTTACTAATTACATGCCTGCCTTCCATGATATTCCTTCTACTATAAAAAGTACAAGTACAAGAATTTGAGATTTGAGGAGCCATTCACAACAACCAAGGGGAGCCGTGAGAAAGCAGAGCAATAGTTGACCATTCTTCACTAAGCTTATATAGAATTTCCAAAAGATAAATTATTAAAAATTTCTACGGATGCACGTGTATTTTTACTATTATTAAAAAGTGGATATACTTTAACAGATTTATTTAAACACATACTCCAAACAAATCGAATTTCCAGAAAAGTATCAACATAACCAAAATTGTCATGTAGATTTGGTTGAACAAAAGTGCCCTTGATTTGTTTTGAGCATGTTCTTAATAACCCCAAGTGTTGTATCATATATGATCACGCTATTTTAATAATTTTGAATCCTAAATGATATATATTTTGATTTCCAGCACTTCTAAAAAACACTCAAGTATAAGGATGTACATTAGCAAGAAAAAGGGAAAAAGCCAGGGATATTCATCCATCCCTCTAGCTAAGATGGTGAAAGTATGATTCTCAATTTGAAGGGTATTGATATGGGGAGAGCAGACTCCTAATGAATTGGTAGCAGGTCTCTTTGGATGACATGACAAGGGTAACACTAACTCTAATAATAATAACAATAACAACAACAAAGATGATGATGATGATGATGACGAAACATGCTTCCGGGAGCCGTAGGGTGGGCTCTTTGGAAAGAGAGAAACATACAAGTTTTTGATAGTATTGCATCTTCCAAAGACCGAGTGTATCATCGAACTCAACAATCTATTTTAGCATGATAAGAATTTCGAGGATGAAGGATTGCTTGAGAGGCTATAGTAGCATGTTTATCTTTTATACATAGTGCTTTGGATTTGTTTGTTATTATTGTTTATCTTCTGTTTTTGTTTATCTTGCAGTCTTTGGTTTATATTCTGTGTGAACCTTTGATCTGTTTTAGGATGTTGTACTTTCTATTCTACTCATATATATATATATATATATATATATATATATATATTTTGCTTGATTGCCTATTAAAAAAAAATGATGATGATGACGACTAGATTGACAAGACTCCACAACCAAATTATATCCCAGTCTTTTGGACCGAGCTATTTTTCTTATTGAGTTAACCTACCTTGATTATTTTTTCTTACAGGAATGATCCGAGGACTACTTAGAAGTAAGTATTTTAATTTTAATTTATCTTTACTTATGTTTTTTTGTTTGTTTGTAAAAGTCATTATTTATCTACTGTAGTTAGTTAGTGTGGTGATTGAGCCTCCTACCTGCCACATAACTTAGAGAAAGTTTCCCTCCATAAGATTTAATCTCAAGATCACCCTCAAATGAGAGGTGCACCTTCCTATTTGCACAAAAAGGGCAGGTGAATTTCGAGTTCATTTTACCATGTAATGAGAAACATTAAGTAATTCCAAACTACACTTTAGGCCACGTTTGGATAGATTTCTCAGGGAAGAAAAATGCTTCCTCAGAAATTATTTTGCAGGATGTAACTCTATAGGAAGTCTGACAAAGTCATTTGGAGGAAAAAATATGTTTGGTTTGCACATTTGAAAAATGACTTTTAAAAATCCGAAAGTTAAATATGTGTTTTGTTTGCACTTAAAAGAAATAAGTCCTGCCTGTTTTATATATGGTTTTTTTTTTTTCATATATCAACTCTTGTAGCAAGTTATAATTGGCATGCATTGCCGCTCAGATCAATCCAAAAACCCTGGACTTATACAATAGATGGATAATGTCTCTTGGATGACCAATATCTCTCAGCACGAGCAAAACAACTTTCAATAGATAGTGATTAAATCCAATATCAGGAGATTGACTTTGGATGGTTAGCTGGTTGCTCATGCAAATTTCTTTAGGCAATGGTAGGAAAGTCTATGCTCATTGTAGACGATATGGGACACAGACACATTGCATCCAGCTTGATGGTGTAGATCATTCCTCGTATGACAAGAGTTAATGGAAATGTTTGAATTGTATTGTCCGTTTCGTTCAAACATCAAAGGAATTGTAATGGGGAAAATTGGTAAAAATGACAAGTCATTCGAGGACGAAGTCCGGCCCGATCAAGGACAAATTTGTGCCCATTTCAGGACGAATTCGTGCCCATCCAACGACGAAGCTTTGCTCTCTCTAGGACGAAGTCTAACCCGATCAAGGACGAATCTGTGCCCATTGTGGGATGAATTTGTGCCTATTTGAGGACAAAGCTATGTTCTCTCGGGGACGAAGCCCGACCTAATCTAGGACGAATTCGTACTCATTTGAGGACGAGATCAAGTTAATTTATGGGCGAAGCATTGAGAAGCAATCCCTTGCCAGGACATTAATGAGGCACTTATGAGGTAGGTAATAATCCTGACCTAACATTAAATGTTGGTCACCTTGGATCACTTCTGCTATCAGAACCGACTTGATGGGGAGTAGATGTGCATTTATGGTAAGATATTTCTCTGACATTAACGAAATGATTAAGCGAGATGCATAACCATACGCGAGCATGGATGACCATGGTGGTTCAACCTATAAATACTGTCAGGAAGCTCAGTAATCGAGGTTGACACTTCTGAATAATCCTAAACCCTCATCTTCTTCCCTAAGCTAAGAGCAAAGACCCAAACTCAAACCCCCTGAACTTTCTCTCAACTGTTGATTTACACCTAAATCCTTCTTCTTCCAAAACTGGCTTAAGCATTGGAGTGTCTTGATAGGGCGGAAGTCCTCTCCCTAATAAACTTTGGACGCACCTGCGTCCTTTACTCCTACCAATCAAGCTGACCAGTAGGATATTGCCACGTGGAGCATCCGAAAAATTCTACTACAAAATTGGTACCATATGTGGGAAACACTTCGATTCCCAACGTTGCAACCCCTTTTCCCTCGATACGTTGCATTTTTCAAATGGCAGAACAAGCCCCGCTTGGAGGAGAGATAACATCGAGACAAGCCCAGCCCAAAGGGGATGTGTCCCAGGTTAGTCAAATCATCTTGATGCTGCAACAACAAAGGGACGATATGTTACGACAACAATCCACCATGAATCGCCTGGCCCATAGTTAGCAAATGTTGAAAGATAGTCTCGAAACCTTTGAGCAAGAATGTCTTGAAGTCGAAGATGGTAGGACTGCGTCCCTAACCATACAAAGTCCAAGATCACCACCATGGTACTCAGAGACTCCACCTTACAATCCGGATTATCCGGGCATGCCAAGTTTCCCACCCCGAAGAGGCCCATTCCAAAGAATCCACAACGCAGAAGATGTGCGGCGAACTCCATTGGAACGCGAGAAGATCTCCTTCAAGATGGACTGCTCGCCGACATCTCTCTTCCCCCCACCCCCACCCGAGGTGAGACGCTCAATGGATTTTTCCCCCAGGTCGAAGCCTTCGGCGAGATGCCAGGTATATGTCTCTATTTCCTCCTCGTTTTCAGGATACTAGAGATGTGTCGTGAAATGCACCACGAGGTCGAAATACAGACATAAGTTGCCTTGTAGGGACGACCCCAGTTGAAGTTCAAGCAATGATTTGGGCTGAAAGAGACGCCCATTCGGGTTAGGCTAGTGGGAGCCGAACGGATCAGTTCGCTCGTCAGGTGAAAAATGATGTGCAGAGCTCGCCTTTCTCGGCACGAATACTCCAGGCCCTCACCCTATGAAAGTTTATGCCACCAATTTTCACCGGAAAAATGGACCCGGTCGATCATCTGTATCAATATCAGCAAGCAATGTCCCTCCACAATCCTGATGATGCCCTCATGTGCAAAGTGTTCTCATCCAGCCCACAAGGATAGGCGCTGAGATACCTACCGATCGGGTTAATCGAAGATATGGACATGCTCAGTTCAACCTTTATTGAGCGATACATATCTAACAAGAAGAAAGAAACGGATGTAGATTCTCTTTTCCATGAAGATAAAGACTTCGGAATCCCTCAGAGATTTCGTCCAAAAATTTCAGGAGGAAGTGCAAACATTGGACGAATGCGATGATCGTACAAGCATCTTAGCATTCAAAAATGCATTACTGGTCGGGTCCAAGCTATATGAATTCCTTGCTTTGGTCACCCCAAGCGTCTGGAAGAATTGTTTGTCTGTGCGGCGAAGTATGTAAGGTTCGAAGACAATGTCTAAGCACGGGTAAAGCCAAAAGCTTCTCCAGTGAAGCAGTAGAGAGAACGGAGCGGCCATCCACCTCAGGCAAAAGACCAATGTACGCCTCTACGGACGACGAAAGACCATCGACACGAGTACAACAAGAAAGATAACCATATCAGGAGTGGAGGGATCAACCAGATTGGCAAACATCGAGTTGTCAAACTGTCTTTTTGGAGAAAACAATGGAGATGATCGTGTGAATGGTTGTTGGATTCACCACATGTATGATTGCCTCGTCATAATCAAGGCCATGACGTTGGTGGAACCCTTGGTAACAAGAAAAGCTTTATAACGTGCAATTGATGGGAAAGACCCATTTACAGCCAACAAAATTTTGAGTAGAGAGAGAGAGATAGTAGGGGAGAATTTTGCTCTAATTAATACTATAAACAAATAGACAATAGGTTTGAATGATTTTGCCCACGTTAACTTGAGCTTCTTGTATTTATACATATTTTTATTGGATCTATCTAAGGAGAATCATTACAATGATACAATTCCTTTGGAGGAGAGATTTGGATAAGTATAAAATTAGAGATACAACTCAAAGAGGTAAATAAAAATAAAATAAAATAAAATCTAATATACAGCTGAGTGAGATTTGAGAGCAACAAAAGATGACTCTCATGAGATCTTACTGTTCTCTTTGGATTCGGCTAATATGTCTCCCATTTTCTCCTCAGTTTACAGTGTCTAACATAGGCGATTTGGTAATTAAAAGGTAAAGTTTGGCTTAAGGTGCTGACTATATATCAAGGCCAGGTAAAAGAATACTTCATATTTCTGTTTACTTGTGGAGGATTTGTAATAAAGTGTCTAGCCCTCAAATTATGATTGGAGCTTTTCAAGATGTTTCTTCCAAAGCTTGGCATGCTTCTCGAATCGGGTTCATTAAGATTAACTGTGATGTGCAGCCCTGTCTATCTAATGGAATGGATGTTCAGGCAAGGATTAGCTAGGATCGCTAACTAAATTTTAGATTTCTTCTCTTTGTTTCTCTTATTATTTTGTCACCTTGAGGGGAGGTTGTAGCTAGTCGTGCTCAATCCGTTCAAACGAGTTTCTATTTCTTTTAATCAATTTTATCTATCTTCTTCCAAAAAAGGAGAAAAGAGAGGAAATTCTACTATTGAACTTGGTTTAACATACTCTCCAAGAACCTTCTTAAAATCGAGCTTCATAACAATATGAATCATCTTCCGGAATAATGAGTCCCTTAGTATCAACTACTTGCAATTCCATCTGAACTGTTGCCAGATACTGTGCTATGTTGGCATCTTTCAATTAATGTGTCCAGTCTTTTATTTCATATATAGGTGCTGTTGGAAGTTGTCATGAATTCTACCCGGATTCATGATGACCCGTTTAATGGTCCAACCTATTTTGAGTATTTTATCCATTTATTGTAACCCTACTATAAAAAAATATTTTTTAGGGTTTTATTTGTAAGATAGGAGAGGAGAGCCGGTTTTCAGGAGTATTGGGGAAGAGGGTTTAAGAGAGTTGTAAATCCTGTTGAATTAGTGATCGATCACCACTGCCTATCAATGTAGGCATCTTGCCGAATCACATAAATCGGGTCTCTCTTGTAGTTTGTTTTTGCTTTCGATTCGTTTGATTTTGTTACTATTTTTGGATTTGTTTCACTATATTTGCACGCTTTCACACAACAAGTGCAAGTAGCTGAATTTCTCAATATAAAGTACTTTTTTGTGCTTGTACTTTTGGACCAAAAAACGAATCTGTATTCACCAAGTCTATATACAAACACCCACCATTGTTCTGATTTCTGAGATGTGTATGTAAAACTATCTACATTCCATAATCACACTGTCGTCGAAATTTATAATGCTACCTTGATTTATCCCTAAATTCAATTTTTTTTACTATATATTCTACATTAATTGATCAAATATTCTGCATGTCAGCTAGTGAAAATCAAATTAATTAATTTTGTTTATAAATATCAACCATATGCATTCCAATGTAGTCCATCTTTCCACATATGGTAAATGCCGCATAGAGTAGATTTGAATTTATGGCCTCCCTGTTACTTAATTTGTAAATAGTTCCTATAGGCCAATTTTATTACTCATTTCGTCAACTTTTTAAATGATAAGACTTCCCATAGTTTTAAAACTCGCCGAGTCGACTCGAAACTCGGCCGAGTCGACTCGGCTCGGCTAGGTTTCGAGTCGAGTTTCAAGGAAAACTCGGTTTTGACAGAAACTCGCCCCCGACTCGCCCGAGTTTTTACTGTTTTTTTTTTAAATTAAAAATTGAATAAACTGCCTACCCGATTGACTAAATTATGTTTTTTTTCTTTTTTTAACACACCCCACTCATTTTTAAGTATAAATACAAAGAAAAGGGGGATGTTTAATATATATTGAATTATATATCTTATTTTAGGCATGGTTTATCATTAATTTTGAATCTATACCATATATATTATCAGAAAAATATTATATATGTCCGAGTTTTAGGTGTCATTACTCGGACGAGTTTTGCCCGAGTTTCCGAGTTGACTCTACTCGGCAAGTTTCCGAGTCGAGTCGAGTTTTCGGGTTTTAAAACACTGAGACTTCCTATTTCTTTCACAATTGCATTGTCAATTATCTGATTGCACTATTGAGTTCGGATGGGCAACAGCGCAGCGACGCTGTTGCCCCTTTGTGTCTTACAAAGGAGGGCCCCACGCTCAACAAGGGTAAATTGGGAATCAAAAAAAATGGGCCCCATTTTTTGTAAGACACAAAGGGGCAACAACGCAACAGAGTGTTGCCCATCCTAACTCTGCACTATCTATCATCATGCCTATGATTCCCATCATAATTAGAATACGACGGACAACACATATAACTTGTTTCCATGGTATGAGAGTTCAGTACTAAGTGATTGAGATCACTAGAAGTAAAGTTTTCTATTACCAAATCACTTTACAATCTACTTTTGAGAGCTCATCTATTTAGTACTCAATGTATAGTAACGATCTAACTTAATTTTTTGGAGGAACTGAAATAATCTTTGTCCATACTTGAACGGGAGAATTCAATTCTGCAATTCATTTACTAATCTCTTGAAAACCTATCATCGATAGAGTTTAACCACTATTTCGGATTTCATTTCCCAAATCCTTTACAAAGTACCACATTCAGGCACTCTAGAAATCACATTTCATAGGTTTCTCGCTTGGAAATGAACAGAAAAATAAGGTGCACAATTTTTATAATTAAAAATAATTAAATTCTCTATCACTTTGGTGAATTTCGACTAATAAAATAAATTACTTTTATCTAACTCACCTCCCTAGTAGTCAATGAAACCGTAAACCAATGTTACCTATTTGTTGGTTCGCTTAATTCGAATTCAAGTTCGCGGTTCACAATTTGCCACTTTAGAATGAACCTGGTTCGCTAGGAGTAGGATGACATAATTCATTACTCAGTTCATTTAGATTCTTTAGTTTGTTTCAATTATATATATAAACTAAGTATGTAAATAAATTATGACTATAATATTAATGAATTCTAATTGTAATGGTGGACCATATTCATCCCTCTCGTGAAACCTTCTTTTGTTTTTTAATCCTGGGAATGCTTCAATGTTTCCCTCTTTTATTATTGATTATATTTATGTTAAAATTATTGTTGTAAATTATAAATATTTATTTTTAAAAGCCATAAAAATTATCTTATAAGGGCCCTCAAGACGTTTATGTACGAATGCCTACTCAATAAACTTACTTGAATTTCACGTTTCTTTTTATGTGCGGTTTGCAAATCCGAAAAAATTTTCGCTGAAGCCAAAATACAAAGCCGACGGCCTACCACAATGAGGGTGGGAGAAAAATCACTACTATCTCAAAACAACTCCTCGTACTACCACAATGTATATCCTCATTTTGTTAGATTTCACTATACAAGGACAAACTACGCAAGTATTTGATCACTATATTAGAGCATACTATTCAAGCATTAATCTAAAATATAATTAATTTTTTTTTTTGCAGGGTCTCAATGGCTTAGAGAAATAGATGATGCAAAACAAAAGAATAACATTGCAGTAAAATTGGCAATTTTTTTGATAAAAGCAGAGACAACATGGGTATATGGCATAAATGCCGGAGGAGATCCCTCTCATACTTGGATCTCAGGCCCTATATGGAACAATATCAGCATTTCACATGGAAAAAATAAAATCGAAGACCCACTTTTGAAGGCTACGAAGCTCGGGATTACTGAGGTTGTTGTAAACATTCTTGAAGAATTTCCTGAGGCTATCGAGTTGCTCGACGAGAATGGAAAGAACATACTCCATTTAGCAGTGGAGAATAGACATACGGGTGTTTTTGAGTTCTTGAAGTCCAAGAAATTTCCCATTTCTAGGATGGTTTCAGATGTTGACAAGGAAGGGAATACGGCTCTGCATCTTGCAGCAAAGTTGGGTACTGATTATCAACCAAGGAATGTGCCTGGAGCCCCACAACAGATGCTATGGGAGACATTCTGGTTCAAGGTACTATCATTAATTCTACTCCTCTTGTGTCTAAATATCTACACTTGGGAAGATCAATCTTCTAATTTCACACATGTTTTGAATTAGAGATGGTCTACATATGTTCATATTATATACCATTAGTAGGATATTAGGAGGGCAACCATTAAATAGTTTCTTTAAAAAAAACAAATGACCATTACCATTGAAATAACACAATTTGGGAGATTATCAACCGAGGAATGCGTTTGGATTCCCAAAGCAGATGATTTAGGAGATGTTCTGGTTCAAGATACTATTATTAATGCTACTCATACTACTACTACAACTCTTTTGAGTATATCTCTATTCTTGACCAAAAATTATTCAATCTTCTATGTTCTAACTCCACACATGTTTTGAATTAGAGATGGTATAGTGATTTTCATATTATATACCATTATTAGGATATATCTAGAGGGCAACCATTAAATGGTTTCCTAAATGAAAAAACGACCATAACCATTAAATTACATAGTTTATCCTTTGTTTTCCACATATTTCTTAGCATAAAAAAGAGTGGGATAGATTTGATAAGGTACAAGAAAATGATGGAGCAATTATTGTGTAAGATTTTTTTATTAAGTTTACGATTTGTGCAATGTCCTTATTCAAAATTCAGATAAAGTGCTTTTCAGTTAGCGATTTAGCCATAATGGTATATTGCGCATTGATTAAGTAATTAGGGTATTAGTCGGTATTTAGTTTCTTTGAATTGTTAGAACTCTAATCTTCAATACCCAATATAAATTATTACTATGCTATCAGTCCCATATCCATCTCTAGAAAAGCATGCAAAAAAAATCTTCTCCAACAAGAGCTTTGGAACCACGAAGTCTGATTTTGTACATAAAAAGGAATAATATTTAAAGATTGAAAAGACATGTTCTCTTCCCATAAGTAGAAAAAATTCATGGCTAATCATAAAAAGAAGCCCCTTAGTTTAAATGGTGAGATTTTTCAGATGTGCCCAGATTTTGGACATTAAAGAAATGCCCCTTTTGAGTAATACGTCTTTATTCCAAAAATTTAATTTAAAAATTGTCATATTTTCTTTCTAATGAAGTAGTAAATTCATTAGCATCTTAAACAATGTAACATCTAGCTTCTGATCAAGATGGTTCAATATATGGAGCATTTTTTATGCTATTTTTGAACATAAAGGAATGCTATAGAAAGGAGGATAACCCCCCCCCCCCCCCCCCCCCCAAAAAAAAATAAAAATAAAAATAAAAAATCCAATACATTGCTCTGTTGAGTTTCCTTTAGGTGTTAGATTCCTAACGGGTGTGAATCAATCATTTGATATTGCTACATAACTCTCCATTTGGTATGAAAATGTCCATCTAGAACAAATGATCTTCTTTTCCTAGGATCCATTATTGTGTGTACAATAAGATGAAAGAGTGGAAAGGCCATAAGAGTCAATTTAAGAAACTATTTTTTTTAAAAGGAGATTTGATTACTAAAATTCCAAACAGGCGAAGAGGATATTTCTGAGTTGTCAAAAGTGGATAGATACTTGTTAGACGCACCCTAATATTTTGATGACCGCACCCGTTATTAAAAATTAAGGACTCTACACCATAAAATTCATAAAATTATTTGCACAAACAAAAACTTAAAAATTACCTATAAATTTTATAACTACACACCAATCACAATGTTAGGAATTACCAATTAAGCTAGGCCAACCAGTTTGACAACACCTCATAGTAACTCTGATTGAGCACTCTGAATCCGCAATTTGTGATTAGAACAACAAAGAACAAGAGGTCGGCACATATAAAGTATATAAACCTATAGTTCACCCTTCTCCCACACATGACTTCAAGTAAACAAGCCCAATCACTTTGGTCCCATTTGTGTTTATACATGGTGATAACTCCTAATCGGTGTTAGGAAAATTATAGGGTAGATATCTCACTAAAATTCCCCATCTCACAATCAACTGTAATTCTTTTTTCACATGAAGGAGTAAATCTTCACCATGTATAAAGCCTCCAACTCAAAGAATTTAATTAGCCTTGCCGAAACTCCTTAACATCAACTCTAATTGGTGTTGAATGGAACATCCGCTGGAGAATGGAGGAAGTAGCCACTGTTACGTGCCTTTAATAAGTAAATTGATCCTCCGCACCTCATTAGGCCGGTTTTTTGAGGAATATATATTGGTCAAGGCACTTATCATTGTTATCAGAGTCAAATACTACGTCACGAGTTCGAATCATGGAAAGGGCTATCTGGGGAGGGATATGAAAAAAGGCCGGAGAAGTACCCCATCGCAGAGTGAAAGCCACTGCAGAAAGGGCTACCTAGGGAGGGCTATGAGAATTGCCCCGCCCTAGAGTGAGAGCCGCCGACGATGTCGGCTGCGGAAGCATGGTGGTATGTTACGTGCCTTTAATAAGTAAATTGATCTGCTGCACCTCATTAGGTTGGTCTTTTGAGGAGTATTGGTCGAGACACTTACCATTGGTATCAGAGTTGGCACCACGTCGAGTATGGGGCCAGATACAGTATGGATTACAGTTTTGTGGTCGCCGTCTCAGAAAGGGCTACCTGGGGAGGGCTATGGGAAAAGGTCCTTGAGAAGTGCTCCGCCTCAGTGTGAAAGCCATCATGGACGTCGATTGCGGAGTGTGTTGGTATGCATGTTAGGATCCCAAGTGTCCCCCATCGGTTAAGAATGGGTTTGACCTTGTTTATAATTGTATATAAGCTCCTGAACACCCTTCCCTTGCAAGCCGGTTTTCAAGGGTGAGTTCTACCCATTAGTTCATATCAGCCACATAAATGAAGGAGAAGAACGGAGGAAGAAGGAAGAAGGAGAATAAAAAAGAATGGATTTCCCGTCAAAACTGAGATGAAATTAGTTAAAGGTGCACTAAAGAAGGTGAAAACTAAAAATAATAATTATTATAAATGAAATGCAGTCGTTATATTGGGGTGAGCCTAGCACCACTCTAGTAGGGAGAATTTTTTTGGGTACAAGGCATCCTTTAAAACCTAGGAAGCACGAATACTTTGAAAATGGAAATGCACCCGCATCGCCGTATCACATACGACACTCTAAAGTAAAACTTAGCTGTTTTTCATAATTTCTGCTTTATCGCCATACCTGTATCGTCTCGTTGTATCTAAGTATCGCCGTACTTGTGCTTCCTAGTTTAAAACCCTAGTTTTGGAAAACTAATCAACTGACCTAGTTAAGTTGTTCATTATTCCCTTGAATTATGTTTGTCATTAATCCTGACATTTAACATGTTTCAAACTTGGTTGTGTGCTTGTTTTTAAATAAAATGTTGTATAGCGCGTAAAACAGGTGTCGCTACCACATTTATTTCCTCTACAAAACTCCAATGGACAAACAGCGGAAGAGTTGTTTATTGGCACGCACCGGAATCTATTAAATCTCGCCGAGAAGTGGATTAGGGATACCATGAATCTCCTCATACTTATCTCGGTTCTCGTTGCCACCATCAACTTCACGGCACTCCTTACAGTCCCAGGCGGTTTCGAATCAAAGGATGGCCTCCCTGTTCTTGTCAATGACATAAGCTTCACGGCGTTCATGGGGTACGTGTCAGCTGGCTTGTTGAACTCCCTAATCACTCTAGCTGTGGCCATATCCGCTCAATTATCGCACCTTCAACAGGATGATTTTTACATCTCCCTGCCTTTCAAATTAATAGTCGCCATTGCAGCTTTCTTCTACTCCATAATAGATACAATTATGGTATTTGCACAAGCTCTCATTCTCCAGATAAATAAAGAAACCACACCTACAGAATATGCCTATGTAGCTTTTGGCATCAGCTTAGCCTGTTGTGTGATAAGCCTTGTTTACATAGACATTGTGTACCCAGTCTTCCACCACATGATAGTGGTGCTCTTCTATTAATTCTCTTATCGGGGTCAGGATATGTAGGATTTGTGTGTGTGTGTGTTTTGTTGTTGCTATCATGCATTTAACTATAGTTAGCATCAATGGTTAGTGGTTAGCATTGGGGATTGGAGCTCTTAGACTATGTAGTCTAATGCCATGCTCACGTGTACCTTTTAACACTCTTTTAGTTATGGTTAAGCTTAAGAAAATTAAAGTCAATATTTTTATCTTGTTTCTTTTTAAAAACTAAGGTTATAATGCTTAACCTTAGGAGTGAGTGGAAATCTTAACTACATGCAGCTGTAAGTTAAGCATTTCCCTTTTAACAATAACAAGAGAATAATTTTGAGCCGGGAGCTCTGCTGCACGGCTTTGATGCGGAGCTCCCTTTTTTTACACCGTAAATGTGGCATATTTGTAATTATTGATAGAGGCCGGGGTCATTTTCCAACACACCATAATTATACATTTGCCATCCGATAATGTAAAAAGTGTAAAAACAGGAGCTCCGCACAACGTGATGATGCAGAGCTCCTCTTTATATTTAAACTGTAACAATTAACAGGCCTTGCCTTGAAGAAGAAAAGTCAAATACCCTTAACATGTGGGGCTCACTAAAAATAAATTTTTACCTGAATGAGGGCAATTAATGGTTGACTCAATTGATGGCTTACCTGGCTAAAGGCAATTAATTAATGGTTGAGTCAATTGGTGTCGCACCTCTATTTTTATTTTGATCATGCAAACCTAAATTAAAAAAGATGTAGAAAAATCAAAGGGAAAATTGTGTGCATTGACTGAGAGAGAGCAGTCTTAATATATGGTAAAACGTTGTGGACCTTATGAAAGTTGTTTTTAATTCTTTAATCGGATGTTATATGCGAATATGTTTTTGTGGCCATAAAAACTTTTGTAGATCTCCCAAAGGTTAGATTAGCATGCAAATGAGATTGACACAATAGGTAGGCATGTAAGTTTTGATTAGATCAAAATTTACATCGAAGGTAAAGTTCACTTGGAGTTAAAATTATCAAAATTAAACAAAATTTTAACTCTTAAGAGAAAATATGCATACCAAATGAGGAACATAATTCAAATATTCTTATTTCACGGTTATATTTCTAAGAAAAATCTCTATTTTCACGAAAATCGTGATACAATCCATTATAAATTACAGGAGAGAATGCGTGAAATTTTTATGAAATTTTTGATCACGATTAAAAATGAATTATGATAGATGTTTCGAGTGAAAAATAATAGATCACGGCTATTACGTAATCTTGATCATAAATGTTTCACACGATGTTTAATAGATCATTGTTTATAAGAAACCATTGTGAGCAATCAAATTTACTGCCTTTCCATCACAATGCAATCCATTAGGAGGAATGACACTAAATGTCTTTTTGAAGTCGACACCTATTTAATTAAAGAAAAATAGGATCTCTTAAATGTGTGGATAAGGGATAAGGTTAAATTGAGATTCTAGGGTACGAGATACTATTAAGTTCAAGAGAATGTGTTAACCACACCTAAACCTTCATCCAGAAATGGTAATCTTCTCCCTAAGTCTAAGCCAAATAAAATGAGATTGAAAGAGATTTGTTCTATGCTAATTTAATTCACAAAAGAAAAAACATGGTAACACGAAAAGGGAAACTAACCTAGGTGGTTGGACTTGTGAGGGCTGCCTATATATCCAACTTAATGGGATCAAGAAACTGTAGTTCTAACGCATGTTAATGTTGATATAACTATTTTTGGAGTTTGGGCTTTTATTTTATCAGTTTAGACTCATGCATGGAGCATAGGGGTTTTGACAATTTAACCATAGTTAAACTTAACACAAGATTAGTCAGAGGGCCTAGAGGAAATCACGGGCAACTACAGAATCCAAGGGGTTTAGAAGCCTGACATGAGGAGGTTAGTAATGTTTATAATATTGCTAAGAACGACAATAAAATTAGTTACTTAACCCACATATAAGACCTCCCTCTTCACTCAAAGCCCGCAAAATAGAAGACTTTGTAAGGCCCTAGGGCGGAGCTAGGCCTAATTTTGAAACGCTCTCTTATTTGAGGGCCGAGCTTGGTAAGTACTTGGCCCGGCCCTCCATTCTTTATGTTATACCCTATAAATATATTACATATATAACATTAGAAGCTAAGCCTTACTTTGTGTTTCCATCATCTTTTAATGTTATTACTTGTAAGTTATATCATTTTCAATAAATATAACAATATTAATTAGTACTAATTATAATTTAATGCTAACAATTAGGGGGTGCACCAATACTAACAATCTAACGGTACTAAAACTCCGTTGTGTTGATCTTTGAATTGTATTATTGCTCACAAACCCGAATATAGGAGGAAAATTATACGTCAGATTAGCAATCAATGTAGGAAAAAATCGCCATAACATACTATATTTTTTTCTTCTTTCGGCCCTGGTCTAACCCTGGCCCTTGAGGGTAGTGCTTGGGCCTAGCCAGTTCAGGCCCTCTAAGGACTAGGGCTGGGCTAAGTCCTCTTCCTAGTGGATGAGGGTTGGGCCCAGTAAGTCCTAGGCCCGGCCCGGCCCTTTGACAGCCCTATTCTTCACTTTCGGGGATGAGGACGAGTATCAGTTCGAATGATTAGACACGGAACCTCTCTCTAGGAAAAGGACTTTGCTAGGGCATCTTAGGGTTGACTGAGACTTAGCATGAGAACAAATTTCCTTGTTTCTTTAAACTAGTCGGGTCTGCACGTGCAAGGCACGTGGAAAAGCTTCAAAATAAATTTCATAAAGAATAAATAAGTTTATATACTTTCATTTAGAAAGAACATAATATACAGATAAACTGAATGTGCAGCATAAGTATCAAAAAAATAAATTGAAAGATAAAAGGCAGGCATAACAATCAACAACCTTTGGCCTGTGATAAACCTATGCTTATACCGAGCTTTTAATATTCATCATAATACACAATATAAATTACCGCCCTCAAGATAATCAAATATTGTATAAAGCAGATAAGTAGAGTTTTGATTGTACATTAATTTAATATTTTGATGAATAATGGGGGTATTTAAGTTTAATGAGAAGAACCTAAAGTGTCCATCTCTTCAAGGAGATGACGAAATAGATTTGTGCCACTAACAATAGATTGCCTCACAACAACAGAAGAGTCATCGTTAAAAATGCTAATAATATTAGCATCAATAGAGATGACTGCCCCCATCACCTTCAACCCAATCTCTTCCATTTACAAACAATGACTCCACAATTCCATGAACAGCCTACAATTCAAAGCGGCAATAATCAGTCACAAGTGTACTTGGTGAATGTAAATAATACATTATATCATCCAAAATAAAATGAGAAGTGCTAGCCTTACTCTCAGGTGTTTCCTATTTTCAACTTGAACCAACCTCTTGTCCAATCTCATTGTTAAAGTGTACTCTTTTTCATTGATTGCAATGCTGTAACAGAGAATTTGGACAAGTGGTTGGTTCAGGTTGAGAGTAGGAAACACCTGAGAGTAGGGCTAGCATTCATCAAATAAAATAAGAGTATTTTGGCAACTAATTTTTTTAGTTCTCAAAATATCCCTCTCAAGGCATATTTTGGGTTTCTCCCGTTATCTCTTATTTCTTCAACCGGAGCTCATGTTCATAGTTAATTTCAATTTGTTTGGGGGGTGTTTAATGAAGTGTTGAACTTATTTTGGAGTGTTTCAAAATTATAAATCTCCCTCCATGTTCTTCCAATTTTTCAAAAAGTAATTTGTTTTGTCTAAATTCCTTTGTATGTGTGTGTAATGGTTAGTCCCACATTGAAATTTTACTAGACTTTTAGGAGGTATTTAAATAATAATCATGATCTTATTAGATTGAGTAGGAGTGTGTGTAGGAACCAAATCGTGTGTGCTCTTTCCTTTGGCCTGGGTGTTTAATGGCCAAGATTTTTTTTGTACATTTGTTAAATCCATACAACCAATTTGATTCTAGCCTTCAAAATTCAAATACTCATGGCCATATGGAAGAATCAAGAGAAGAACACAAACGATTTTTTTTTTCAGTGTGTATGCATGGGAAGCATAACGTCTGTTATATTTCATGTGACCCGAGTGTTGGAAGGCCAGATTATCTCCAACAGCTTTTTACAACTGTTAAATCCGTACAAGATACCTTCCAGCACTCAAGGCCACAAGGTAATATCACAGACGAAATGCTTCCATATGCATGTATGTGGGGTTCGGGTTGCTTTTCACACAGCTGACCGAACCGAGACCTTATCCTTTCTAGATTGATTTAATTTGGGCTTTTAATTCCTTCCATTTTGGGCCTTTAGTATCTTTCTTAAGCCCAACATTTATAACCTATAAATGAAACAAAATGTTGGTTGGGAAGAGCAGTTGCATCTTCATATTCTTTATAAATTGTTTCTTGCTCTGGGTTTTTTACATCTTTTCTGCAACTTGCTTAACAGTGTCTTTGCAAACAGTATTTTCCTACTCTGCCATTAACATTATTATTCTGTTCAGGTTTAAAATATGGGCCTCGGATTCTCTTTGGCAAAGCCCGAAAGGCTTGTCTCGGGCAACCACAAATTAGTGGCCATGTGGCTGGGGAAGATTTCATGGGCCCATGATTTTGACTTCTCAACACATTGTATGACACATGACGATAAAGTGATGAGATAAAGGGGAAGAGATATCAAGTGGGGAGAAGTCAGAATCATGGGGAGAAAATGAAATGACTTCTCCTCACTTTATTGCCACATTTCCCCTATTTTGTGGTTGCCCGAGGCCATCTTTCTGGCTTCGCAAGAGAGAATCCGGGGCCTAAAAAGTGTGGTGGTTTAGGTCTGCTACCTATGAGTGCACAAAAAATATGTAGTGCACATTGATAATTGTATCCTATAGGTCCAAGAGGAATGCTAGCCCTACTCTCAGGCCTCAGCCAACCAAATGTCGCAAAAGCAATTGGTTCACTTTTTAATGTTAAAACACACACCTTTTTTAAAGTTGGGACACTTAGTTAGTTGAAGCTAGTTAAAACACTTTTTAACGGTAAAGCACACCTTTTTTAAAGTTAGGACACTTGGTTAGTTGAAGTTGAGAGTAGAAAAAGGTTTGAGAGTAGGGCAAGGTTTTTAATTTCGAAATTCTCGACGATTTCGGCCAGCCAACCCAAACCGAAATCCCGAAATATTGCGGGATTTCGGCGAAATTTCGAAATTCGAAATATTAATATTTTATTAATTGTATATATATTATTAATATATATACATAATAATAATATTTTTTTAAATTTTTATATATTTATATAAATATTATTATTTTATTTTTAAAATTAATATATAAATTTTCGAAATTTTATGAAATTTCAGTCAAAATTTTGAAAAATTTCGGAATATTTCTAAATATTTTGGAATATTTCGGAAATTTAATAAAAAACAATAAAAAAAACTATTTAAAAATTAAAAAAAATCAAATTTCGGCCAAAATTCTGAAATCTTCGAAATCTGAAATTTCACAAGAAATTTTCGAAATTTCGGCCGAAATCAGATTTTCAAAATAAACCCAGTTTCGATGTCAGTGGGATTGTCAGAAACCGAAATTTCACGAAATTTCAACGAAATTTTAAACCTTCGAGTAGGGCTAGCACTCCTCATACGTCAAATGCCCTTGTAGCCTTTACACGGATATTATCTAAAGGGGCAGATCGATTTCGAGCCTAGTGACGCGGTTCATGCCTCACTCACAATTCATTCTTTCTTTCTTATTTTATTTTTCAGTCTTGTTTTGTTTGTTTTGTTCTGTATACCATAAAAAAATGAACCTTTAGAACTAGACAACATGATTACTGAGACTATTAACCCCTGAACAGAACAAAAAAAATTGAACCATCTTCAAGAGATGGAAACATAAACTCTTATTTTCTTTGAAAACTCTTAAAGTTGCATGAAATATCCGACACCTTCATCAAAATATATACATATATCCGACACCTTTGTGCTTAATCCCAGTAAAGCAAACCATAAGAAAGATGACCTACTTACCTTATTCAATTAACTGTATGATATGTATTACACCAATGAATCCGGTAAGGAGAATTAGGTTGCCTTAGAGAATAAAATATATCTTAGAGGATGTTGGGGGCTGTGGTTAGAAAATTTCTGTAAACTTTTTTAGGGGAATACTTAAGAGTCAGTCTATAGGTACTCCCAAATCTACTTCCTAATCCTAACCGTTTATAACCAACCACTAAAGGTCCGGATTTGAGTTGGCTTATTTTTTCTTTTCTAATGTCACATCAGTTCTACTCCTAACCATTTAACAACTAAGATAAATGGTCAGGATTTGGGAGTATATTTGGGAGTACACCTTAAGAGTATCCCTGGACTAATTCAATACTTAAACTTACTACCGCAAGACTATGTGGTCTAATGTGCAGTCTTCATTGGTCAATACCTTTCTTTTTACCACGCATCAACTGTAGTTAAAATTCATTAACTCATTGGGTTAAGAAATTTAACCTTGATTTTTAAAAAAAAATTAACTCTAATTTTCTTAAGCTTAACTATAGTTAAAAGAGTGTTAAAAAGGGACGAGCCATGGCATTAGACTACATAGCCTAATGCGTGGTGTGCTGGTCACTGCCCTTTTTTTCTTGAGTGCTAGTCCCAATCGCATTTACACCAGTTTTTTCCGCAGACCCAAGATTGGGACTAACATGTGGATAAGTTTCATAATTTAGCAGTTAAAAAAGTCAAAGTCCGAGATTGTTTGACAATTGCAGCACCCAGTTGCGTTAGTTGCGTTTGTGGAAGATTTGCCACTGGGGCTAGCAAAATCTTTTTTTTTTCTTATGACTGGTGACAAGTCTCTAACCAATCAAATTCATAATTGTCATAAAACTCTGCGTGAAATTGTGACTTGAGGGTAAAAAAATGGATGAATTATATTTGGCCTGTGCACTTAAAGATCGAATCACAGTCAATTGCAATTGAACTCAAGGAGAGTTCAATCGCACCCACAGGTTAACACGTGTCCCTTTTAACCCCCATTAACTGTGGTTAAGATTTACTAAGCCTTAAGATTCAATAATCTAACCTTGGTTTTTAAAAGAAATTATTAAAAAAAATATTAACCCTAAAGGTTAAAAATTCTTAACTAGAATTAAAAGTTTTTAAATATTATTTTCTAAAAAAAAAGGTTAGATTATTGAACCCAATGGGTTACTAATTATTAACCACAGTTAATAGGGGTTAAAAAGGACACATGTTGGCATGTGGGTGCAATTGAACTCTCCACGAGTACAATCAAAATTGGCTGTGATTTGATCTCGTGCAGTTATTGAAAAGTTGGCACTGCTTGGAAGCACCACAAAAGTAATATGAAACACGAGAAAATAAATATCTATGGAGAGCATAATTGTTCATATAAGAATTGAGGAAGCCAGTAAGATTAGAGATAAGAAGGAAATGGATAACAGTTATCATTGAAAGGGAAAAATCTCGTACATGCCACACGTCTGTAGCTGCTTTGCTGGTAGAGGAATGATAGCAAAACTCCACCTGTGAATGAGTCTGAGGGGGCGGGTGTGCACCCTGAAATAAGCTCCGATGATAAAGTCAGTATAAGGCACAAGGACATGAACATATGAACATAATAGTATAGAGATACTTATCGTGAGGTCACTAGGTATATGCGCTTGAGGACGAGCTCTGGTGATATGCTCTGGAGATTGTAGCTCAGAAGGCACAAAGAATATGGCTCAGACAACGTAGCTCTGACAACGTAGCTCGGATAAGGCACAGACAACGTAGCTCGGATAAGGCACAGACAACGTAGCTCTGACAACGTAACTCGGACAAGGCACAGACAACGTAGCTCTGACAACGTAACTCGGACAAGGCACAGACAACGTAGCTCTGACAATGTAACTCTGACAACGTAGCTCGGACAAGGCACAGACAACGTAGCTCTGACAAGGTAACTCTGAAAACGTAGCTCGGACAAAGCACAGACAACGTATACGTTGTGCATCAGACAACGGGTACGTTGTGCATCAGACAACGAGCTCGGCACTATTCTCAGCAGAACGTGACAACGGATTCAGCACTATTCACAGCACAACGTGACAACGGCTTTGGCACTATTCACAACACAACGTGACAACAGATTTGGCACTATTCACAGCACAACGTGACAACGGCTTTGGCACTATTCACAACACAACGTGACAACAGATTTGGCACTATTCACAGCACAACGTGACAACGGATTTGACACTATTCACAGCACAACGTGACAACGGATTTGGCACTATTCACAGCGTCAGACACAAGTTTAAGTATGACTGTGTTCAGCAGATGATCAATTGCAAGGTCGTGCAATTGGCAGTGTGACCATTCATAGAGAGCATCAGGCGGACATGGCCTATTTGAGAGAATCCAGTGGCCATAATAGATTGTGAGGCCATAAAGGGCATCAAGTAACCGGATAACACCAAAGGAAGATGAGAGAATCAGGTGAGTGGCCGCCTGTATAGCCCTTCGGGGTAGGGGTGTGAATGACTCAAGCTTCTCAGATCTCTTTCTTCCTCTTCTTCTTCTGCCCTTTATTTCCTCTCTTGCCTTCTGCCCCATCCTCTTCTTCTTCTGGAGATTTATGCTTATTTATAGGTATTTGGAGTCATCATGACTTGTGTAGTCATGACGAGGTCACCTGCCAGACAACACTCAAGTGAGCCAGCACATATCCCAAGTGGGTTTATGTCGGCTAAATTGTTAGAATTTGCTAGAGTAAGAAATTCCTATTTTACCTCTTCTTTTTACTCATTTTATCCCTTACAATCATTTAAAGCTAATAATTTGTGGAATCCTCTAAATTTGAATCCAAGTTAAAGAAAGAGATAGACCTTTTAAGAAGTCAGATAAAGCCTTTAAAAGAAAGAAAATAAATTATTTATCGAAATTTCAGGAATTTATATATTTATTTTAAAAATAGAATAATAATATTTATATGAATATATTAAATTTTAATAAAATATTATTTTTCGACAGACATAATTTTGGTAAAAATCAAAAACATAAATTTAATAAAATAATAATAAATCCAAATTCTGAAATCCTGCCAAGATAATCGAAATTTTGTTTGGGTTGAAGGACCGAAATCGCCAAGATTATTGGGATTTCAAACCTTGGTTTACTCTTATGGCACCTTGGCGGTTACCTTAGGTCTAATAGTATATGTGTGTGTTTAGTGTTCCCTTAACTATACCAAAAAAAAAACTGCTTGCGGCTGGGTGTTGTTGTCCAAAGGGTTACAACCAGCTGGGTGGTGTTGTCCAAAAACTGCTTACATCCGTCTCTCTATTTTTGTAAGTGTTTATAATCTTATGGGCCGGTTTCTCTATTGAGAGCCCAAAGGGTGTTCAAAATTTTCACCCCGGCCAAATTGAATTGTCTTGTTTTCTGTTTCTCCTTTTGCTTTTTTCTTGCTTATCTAATTTCTCTATTAATCCTAAAAATAATTACTAAAACAATTGAATATTCACTTAAATATAAGCATGGTGCTGTTGAAACTTTATTAATAGAATGATTATAATATAAATGAAAAGCATCAAGATCCTTCATTTTTTTCACTAACAGTCTCCTTAACAAACTACTTTATGAGAAATCATAGCATATTCTAACGTTGACCTAAAATTTTAATTGTAATCCTGATCCATAGGTTTGTTGTGTCAAAAGAATATAGCATAAATAATGAGGAAGATTGGGTTATTGTTTTCTTCTTTAATGAGGAGAGATCTAAGTCTTCCATTTTCTAGCTTATTAGATTAATTATTGGATGATTATGTCTGAGAACTTATGGAAGTGCTCGTTATTGATTGATGGAAAGGATCTTCCCAAGGTTTAGGCATTTCTGTTATCTCTATCTTTCATAATCAAGAAAGAGAAGACATGTACTACAAATGAAAGTAGTTCATTTTAAAATCACAACCACCACTACTAACAAGTACCCTTTTAAAAACAAACCCTTCTTTGTTAATTACTTGTATTTCTTTTATTTAAACAATGTCTTAATATGGAAAAAATTGATAAAGAAACCATTTTAAAACTAGATTAATGTTAGTCAAATTATTATAAGGCCTTGTAATTTGAAGGGGGGAGTTGTTGGAGAGTCATTGGGTTTGTAATTTAATAATTGTTTAGAAGACAAAACCTAGTGGGGACTTTGGACTTGAGCATAGATTAGAAGAAGTTAATTACTTTTCTTGTGTTCGAAGATGCGATTTCATTGGCCGATGGTGATATTAACATCGAAATTGTCAAGATGATATGTTAATATATAAAGCAAAAGACAACAAATTAGTGCAAGTCAGTGGGTTCCATGGGAGCACTTGCCTAGAAGAAGCACAAGTTGCTGAGTGCTCTAAAATATTCCTTAAAATAAGTGGGTGAACCCTATGGGTGGGTGAACTCTAGGGGTAAGTGAATCTTAACTATAGTTAAGGTGAGTCAAAAGAGACACATGGAATTTCTAGGGTTCACCTACTTATTCTTGGTTTTTAGAAAAAAATATTAATTTTTTAAAATTTTGGTTAAAATTCACTAGCTCCTAGGGTTAAATTTTTTTCATATTTTTTTATCTAAAACCTAGGATAGATGGATGAACCCTAGGGTGGGTGAATCTTAGCCTTAGTTAAGGGGTGTGAAAAGAGACACATGGCAACCTTAAAGGCGTATCCAAACTCCAACTGTGGTTTAGATTCACCCAAAGTTTACTCACGTATCCTTGGTTTTTTTTAAATATATTAAATTTTTTAAACCCGTATTAAAAAAAATTAAAAAATATATATTAAATTTTTTTAACCCCAATTAAAATTCAATAACTCCTGGGGCTAAATTTTTTTCATATTTTTTCCTAAAAACCAATGATTAGTGGGTGAACTTTAGGGGCGGATGAATCTTAACCACAGTTAAGGAGTGTTAAAAAAGACATTGCGAACTCAGTGGCTTAACTAGACTCCTCACTCTCTTGGCAAAACGCTATGAAAGAAGAACGTCTTGCAAAGGCCCCACCCGCCCCCTTTTCATGCTATACCCAATATGCCCCTAAAACATTTTGTGCCTCAAAATGTCCCTGTGTTATATATATTTCTATAACCAACGTGTCCTGCACAATTATTTTCATAGGGACATCAATCTGGATGGAGGATATTTAAAATGTCTCTCAAGTTTATATACCTAAAATATCCCTTCTTCTTTTTTCAAATGCCCTCATTAGGGTTCTTCTTTCCAGTCTTTCTCCTCTTCCTCTCTCTCTCTCACGTGCATCGCACGTGTCACCCACTAGTATATATTTATTTATTTATTTGTCTCCTCTATTTAATAAGTTCATTTAGAAAAACATCAAACTAGCCTTATATACAATATAAATGATATTCAAGGCATAAGGGGTAAAAAAAAATTAGTAAAGGTTGTAAAGTTCACTAGTCTCCATCAAGGTTAACATATCCCATATATATATATATATATTAGACGAATGCTAGCCTTACTTTTAATCGATTCATACTCTCACCCTTTATTAATCATTTGTCTATTTTGGAGTGATTAAAACATTTTCTCACCATAAAAATGGACAGATAATTGGTAGAGGGTGAGAATAGGGTTTGACTGAGAGTTATGTATATATCATTATCTCCAACAACTTAAACAAATGTAAATTTTAGAGAAGAAAATTTTACTTATGGTGAACGCCAGAAAAATATGGTCAGGCACCCACGCATCATCTACGGATGATGTGTAAATGTCCGACCACATGCCATATGTTGGATGATGTGTGAATGTCCGACCACATTTTTCTGGCGTTCACCAAAGGTAATCCGATGCCTCTTTTGGTAAAACACAACAAACACTAATACACAACTCACGCGCACACAGTCCTTCAATCTGAACACAAGCCTTTAATCACAAAACTCTTATTAAAAAAAATTCCACACAAAGGGTAGCATGGAGTGTCTGATGTACCAAAACCGACCTCTCGTTTTGAGTCGAGAGAGGAAGAGAGATGTGACGTTTAGGGGAAGATGAAGGAGGGAAGGTGCTGATGGTGAAATGTGATGTAGTTTATGGTGAAATATGGGGTTGGTGTATTTTCAGAGGACGAATCAAATCGGATTGGCAATAATACTAGGTGGCTTGAGTACCTCTCTTTGTTGGTTTGAACTTTGAAGGGCGGGCGAGAAGAGAGAGAGAGTTTTGGGGGGCTTTTCCAAGGGTGGAGACATGGTAATGCTTTATCTCCGCCCGAAGCAAAGGACATGCTGCTCCGTTGAGACATGAGAGAGGTGGTGTCCTTCTCTAAACTAATGGACCAGTGGAGGGATGGGAGCAGGTAGAACTTCCAATTCCAACTGGCCGGATTTTCCGGGGAATCAGGTTTTTGCCTTGAACAATTCCTAATGAAAGCGATTGCTGTCTCGTGGCCGACAGCTATTGGTAGCCTCCCTCTGTTTGACTTCCATCTTTCTTCCTCCTCCGTGTAACTACTTGCTACTTCCGATCCGACGAGGGGGAGCTTAGCTAGTAAGTCAACTTACAATTGATAATCATGGACGATCCCTTCTTTCTCTCCTTAGGGCTGCATTGAAGCCAAGCTAGTTTGACTCGATGACTCAGCTCATTTGAACCAAGCTCAAGCTGGTATTTCAAGCTCGAACAAAACAAATTAAACTTTTATTTGAGTTTGAATATTTAAATCTTAAGTCAGACATGTTTGTTGAGAGCGAAAGTCAAACCAACTTTCTTACTGGATGAGAAAATTCTTGGTAAAATGGATCAATAGAACCCATCCGACAAAAAAAATTAACAAGCACACATCCAAATAAAATTATGAGAAATAGCACAAGACATACGTGATTTGATAAATAGTCTTGCCTACATCTACAAGCCAAGACCTGATAATTTTTTCACTCACAAAACCTTGAAAAATCAGTATAAGAACGCTCCCTCCTCCCAAGTTAAGTCTCAACTCAACTCCAGAGACTTTTGTGCACCCCGGCTTTACATATGTGATTTAAGTATGAACACAGCTCCAATTAAAAAGATAACTGGAGCAAACCCAAAAACAAGACTTTGCCATGATCATTTGAATTTAGTATAGAAATTTCCTTGTCTATTTTTAATTTTACTAAATTAGCACTGTCATAAAGATTCTTTTTGAATTGCTCCAGTTATTTGTTCAACTAGAACTTCTTTCTTTGTTAATTCTTTTTTCTTAGATTATTCTTTTTTCTCTCTTTAGGGTTTTTTTTTTTTTTTGGGGGGTAAGACCCTTTAGGTTCGAGATAACAATTGTGTGTGTGAGTTGTATTAAGTGTAAGTGGGTCGCTCAGTTACCAAACAATCTATTGGGATTTCAACTCTTTGAGATTGAGGAATGTTAGCCCTACTCTCGGTCAATCTTTTTTTTTTTTTTGTGAAAAAAATGTTTTAATCATTATTTTGTGGACAAATGATTGGTTGAGGATGAGAGTATATATAGGTTGACAGAGTAAGGCTAACACTCCTCATTTGAGATTTGATCGTTGGACCTTCCTCAACTAAGGAACCGGTCTTACAAATTAACATGGATGCTCTTAACTGTCAGACCTTTAACGTACCTACGAAGTTTTTTTACTCCTAAACTTTAAAGCGTAGTTGAGTCACACTGAAATAAGAGCTATCAGCTGTTTGTTTTTTTCTTTCTTTGTTTTTCGTTGGTCCTAATCATATATCTACCTATGTTAGGAGTTAGGAGTTAAGTAGGATTAGTACTCATGGTCGGCCTCAACAGCCACACCAAGACTCGAACATGGAGTCGCAACTCCCCAAAGGGAGAAACACTATCACAGGGACAAACCCATGGTGTGTCTATCTGCTATCTGCTGTTTGACTTACAAGAATTATGAGTATCCTCCAAAAGGGACCCAACACTCGTGGGTGTAGTCCATGGTCAAAGGGCGAACTGTAAACCTAAAATTCTGGATATCAAGTCTGGCCTCCCCTCAATATCGAATGTATGAGTAAGGATTAGCTACGCAGGAGGGCCCAAGATACCCACGTTTACCAAAAAAAAAAAAAAAAACAAAAGAAGACCTGGTTCCACGTTTTTGAGGTTCCCGCTAATTAAAGCTTAGCGTTATACTTGCATCCAAACATCCTGCTGATTAATAAAAGTAAGTTGACAAAGCTGGTCAGGTAAAGATGACGGCGGCGGAAAGGGATGATGCGGGGCCGTCCAGGGTGGGGAGAAGACAAGAGTGGGCCCCAACCGCTCCAGCACCAGCACCACCCCCACTTGTCCATTACCCATCGTTTTTGCAATAAGATATTGCACTCCAGCAAGACTGAGCTTAACTCAATATAATCAAATTCTATTAACCATGGTTAACTTAACCCAAAATACAATAATATCTATAATCTATCCCATTCCCACCCACTGGGTTTAGTTATTAAAAGCTGTTCATGTCATATGAAATCATATACATTCATACGCAAATACTACCTCTTCTCACCTCTCCATGTTTTTCTTCCCCTCTATTTTTTTAAGAGATTAAGTTACCGTTGAAAAATGCCTAATGCAGTTATGCCAGGGTACTTTGATAATTTCAAAAATAAAATAAGTGTATTTCTATCAACTAATTTTTTATAATTCCTAAAATATCCCTGTATTAAGGCATATTTTGTTTGCTCCGATTATCTCTTCAACCACAGCTCATGTTCATAGTTAATATCTTTTTAAAAATATTAATACAATTTAATGAGGGAGCTCCTCATTAAAGAAATGCTATTGAGATCGTATGGTCATAGAAAAACTAAGACAGATCTCTAAAAGACATGGTCCTAGGTGATCAAAATTTTTTGGATGCCCAAAAATCCTCGTAACTTATTCATCTGTAATATCACTTCAATAAGTAGAATTGTATTCATAAGTCAAGTAATTTAACTCAAATAAAATAACACGATTCAAGTAAAATAACTTAGAAACAAGCAAAATAACATGATTCAAGAAATGTAACTTGAAAATACTTTAACGGATGAACATGTATCAATAACTCTAAGAACTCATGATTTTAAATCCCTAAAATGGCATCTTCTAGAAAACGGTCTCAGGGTTCCAGAACGGTCTTCGGTTTTGATCGTACCGTCTTAATAGTATTTCTATCTCATTTAGGTAGTGGAACATTTTATTAAAATATTGTTATCATATTTTTTTTCATTTGTCAATAGGCTACTGCAGTCCTTGGCTACAAAGATCAATGTTGTTGCGTTCCCCTCATACAGGGAAACCAAAATCATTTGTGATATTTGGTGTGTCCTTTCATGTGTTCTTAAAGGTTCAAAGGACAATATGTTTTCCCTCTTATGGATTTAATAGTTGTAACCACTGTACAGTAGACCCTGGCCTTTAAATACTAAGAACACATGGAAGACTACACCAAATAACAAAGACAATATGGTTCCCACTCGTAGGTTGATAATTGTGTAATTTATAAGAAATAATAACTCAGGGTTTTGGTTTGATTCACCTTGATCCCATTGTGGGATTGGTATTAGATATATATTGAATTCTAGAGAGTTGTTACATAGCCTTTACAAGGAAAGATTTACAAGAGTTGTATCAATCTAGGATTCAGTGATCCAATAGATTTAGGAAACCGAGTGAGCTGGAATCCAAGAGAATGAGGAAACCGTGTTTGCTTGATAAGGAAACACGGTTTCACGCCCCCTCAAATTGATGATAGAGGGGGCATTAGTTTGGTACAGAGATACCGAAATTGCACACTTGAGAGACCCTTGGTGAAAATATCCGTTGGTTGATTAGTGGTAGGAATGAAGCAAATCTGAAGTGTACCATTACCAACTAATTCACACACAAGAGAACCAGACTCAATAGGGAGAAAAGAGTTACTAATATGAGAAATAGGCAATCCCTGTCCATTACCCACCATAATTGTGTCTTTACCAAGGTAGTCCATAGGATGATTGACAATGGAGCAGGCATCAGCAGTACTAACGTGGTTTGTAGCACCCGTGTCTGGGTACCATGGGGATCATCATGTCGTTGATAGCAACAAACCGTAGAGTGGCCAGGCTTCTCACAAATTTGGCAGATCACTAGAGGGCGATGAAAACCATTGTCTGAACTAGATGAACCCCGAGTATTGAAATTGGGGTGATGGGGTGGGCCACGTTTATCGACCGCGCCGCCCCGCCATCTACCTCGACGATTGTTTTGGTGTTGTGGTGGTTGGCTGCTATATAGTGCAGTTTGAGAGGTATCTGATGACTGAGAAAAGTAGTAGTTTAGCTGTTGCTCATGCCTTAACATTCTATAGCGAAGTTCAGTGAAGGAGATAGCTTCAATTCGATTCATGATTGTTGTAACAATGATTCATATTCTGAGCCAAGGCATTTGAAACTAGATATGAATCTAAAACGGGTTGTTGAATGGCAGCAAGAGAAGCTCTGATTAATTTCAATCGATTGAGATACTCGGTCACAGTAGAGGACCTATTTTTGGTGGTCTGCAATTACAGCTTTAGTTGCATGAGCTGTGCTTGACTGTGCTGTGAGAATGTTGCTGAAAGAGATTCTCAGAGACCAACGGTATGAGCAAGAACGTTATCGGTGAGTGTAGCATTGAGAAGAGTGACTATATTTATCTGTCCTCTTCCATTGAAGGAACTTGGGGTTCAATACCACCTCTTTTGAATCGTTTTCAATGAAACTGGGTGGAGGAACTATGGTTCTGTTACGATTCACAGAATCGTAACTGATATTTTAGGATTCAAAATTTGAATCTCAATGTATATATTAGAAACTGAATATTGTAAGAATCTTGTAAATCAATTCATACCATATTTAGCTGATCATGTAAACTCTATAAATATAGAGTATTCCTCTCTAAATAAAATACAAAGAATCATTCTTCTAAAATCACTTGTTCTCAATTTTTTCTCTTGGTATCAGAGCCACTTCTGCTCTGAATTTTTTTCCCGATGTCATCAACTCTGCATCATCACTCTGCATCAAACCCAACAGATCAATGGCTGAATCATCCCCAACTGCTGCTACTGCATCAAACCAAATAGATGCTTCAAGCCATTTACTTCTCCATCATTTAGACAACCCAGGTTTGATCCTTGTCTCTCAACCATTGATGGGAGATAACTATGCCACATGGAGCCGATCAATGCGCACTGCACTCAGTGCCAAGAACAAGATTTGTTTCATTGATGGATCCATGGCCATTCCAGCAACCACTTCTGCTGAATTTCTGCATGGACGAGATGTGATGATATGGTCAAATCCTGGCTATTCAGTTCTCTATCCACTGATATATCTGCTAGCGTAATATACACAACCACCGCTCAAGAAATCTGGACAAAACTCCAGGAACGTTTCGCACAAAGCAATGTTCCTCGTATTTACAAACTTCGTCGTGGCATTGCCCTCTGTATGCAAGACAATCTCTCCATCACTGGGTACTTCACAAAGCTGAAAAGCCTCTGGGACGAGTTATCTTTTTTGACCCTCATTCCTGCTTGCTCATGTGGTACTGCAAAAGCAATCCAACAGTATTTAGAGCAGGCATATATCACTGATTTTCTTATGGGATTGAATGAATCCTACAATGCCATTCGAGGTCAGATTCTGCTCATGGATCCACTTCCAAAAATCAATAAATCTTATTCCCTACTCCTTCAAGAAGAGAAACAACGATCTGTGATCACTCCAAATTCATCATTGACAGAATCAGCTGCACTGGCAGCATCTTCTGGTTCTCGAATTCAGCGATAATCTCCTCGTGATTCCAATATCCGCGACACCAACAATTACGCCAAATCGCGTGTTAATCGTCGTCTTCGCCCTACTTGTGATCATTGTGGCTGGGTTGGCCACACAAAAGAGAAATGCTACGTCATTCATGGCTATCCACCTGGCCATCGCCTACATCAATCAGGGACCACTCCTACCTGCAACAACCCAAAGTTGGATGAACCTACTTCAAACACTCAAAATCTCACCCCGGATCAATATCAACAATTGCTCAAAATGCTTAAAGAAGGTAGTGCACAGCCTTATGTGAACCTCGCAAGTATACTTCCTAGTTGTGCCTCTATTTCGAGCACTAAATATTCTTGGATTGTAGATTCAGGTACTACTGATCGTATGATTTTTGATCCCTCCCTTTATCATGATTTCATTCCACAACCACATATTTCATCAGTCAAACTTCCAAATGGAACCCTTGCACCAGTTACTCACATTGGGACAGTACACCTCACATCCAACATGCACTTGCATAATGTTCTATGCATTCCTTCATTTGGCTTCAATCTCATTTTAGTTGCAAGCTTACCTCCTCCAGTAATTGTTCTGCCCATTTTTCTAATGATTCTTGTACTTTTCAGGACCTACACTCGAAGACAACGATTGGAATAGCTAAATTGCATGGCGGACTTTACCACTTCCAGACTCCACCTCAAAGTATTTCTTCTAGAATAAATTCTGTTTCTTTTGATATTTTGGCATTGGCGTTTGGGCCATATTTCTACAAAACGGTTGAATAATTTATCTCAAAATAATAGTTCAATTTCTCATTCCTCTACTTGTCATTGCAATATTTGTCCACTTGCCAAACAAACACGCTTGCCATTTCCTTTGAGTCACATCACCACCACCACACCTTTTGAAATGATACATTTGATATTTGGGGAGGATATTCCACACCATCCACCACAAGTGCTCGATATTTTCTAACCATTGTGGATGATTTTTCACGTTCTACATGGGTTTACCTAATGCGTTTAAAATCTGAAGCAAAATCCTTACTCCAACAATTTTTTCTCTCATTCAAACCCAATTTAATCACAAAATCAAGATATTGCAATCTGACAATGGAACCGAATTTCATGCTCTCAAAACTTTCTTCCAGCAACACGGCATTATTCATCAAACTAGTTGTGTTGCTACCCCCCAACAAAATGGGGTAGTCGAGCGAAAGCAACGACATATACTTGAGGTTGCAGTGTTGCACGTGCTTTGCGTTTTCAAGCCCATCTTCCCCTCACATTTTGGGGAGAATGCATTTTGACGGCCGTTTACATCATCAACCGGTTACCGACACCATTTTTAGAAAATAAAAGCCCCTATGAGCGTCTTTTCCAACAGAAACCCACTTATACTCACCTTAGAGTTTTTGGTTGTCTCTGTTATGCATCCACCCTGGCTCATAACCGTGATAAATTTGCACCCCGCGCACGACCATGCATTTTTGTAGGATATCCTTACGGTCAAAAAGGATATCGTGTGTTTGACCTCCAAACTCAAACCATCTCTACTAGCCGGGATGTTATTTTTCACGAACAATCATTCCCATTCGCCAAAACTTCCATTTCCAACCCAAACCATCCCCTCCCTCCTTCACTTCCATTACCTATTTTAGACACCACTCCACATACACCTAACCCTGAGCAAATTCTTGCCTCCAGCTCACCCATCGATCAACCAATCCCTCTTTCATAAGGACCGACCTTGGAACAACATTCAACTCTGGTTCCTAGTTCAGTTGTCGTAAATCCCATTGCTCCGACTCCACCCTATCCAATCTCTCTTCCTTCTAAAAGGACTCGCAAACCACCATCTTACTTGTCAGCTTATGAATGTGCTCCTTCAACTTATACCGTCATGCCATCTAGCTGCTCATCGCAATCTTCACCAACAGGTCCGCAGAAAGGTACTCGTCATCCTTTGGCTAACTTCATTTCATATGAACATTTATCTCACACCCATCAAAGTTTTGTTGCAGCCATTTCTTCAATTCCCGAACCCAATTCTTTTTCACAGGCTGTGCAACACCCCAAATGGCGTGAAGCAATGACGATAGAATTTCGAGCACTTGAAGCAAACAAAACTTGGATATTATCCACATTGCCGAGGGACAAAAAGGCCATTGGTTGCAAATGGGTCTATAAAATCAAATATCGTTCTGACGGATCAATTGAACGATACAAAGCCAGACTCGTTGCCAAAGGTTATAACCAAAAGGAAAGGTTGGATTATCATGAAACATTTGCCCCTGTCGCAAAGTTAGTCATTGTTCGTTGCCTCATTGCCGTTGCCTCCATACGAAACTGGCCTTTACACCAACTGGATGTTCAAAATGCTTTCTTGCATGGTGATTTACATGAAGAAGTCTATGTGAAAATGCCACCAGGATTTTCTCGACAGGGGGAGAACATGGTATGTCGCCTTCAAAAATCACTCTATGGTCTCAAGCAAGCATCTCGGCAATGGTTTGCCAAATTTTCAACTACCCTTCATGATGCTGGGTTCTCACAATCTAAGGCCGACTACTCATTATTCACCCAACACAATTCCCATGGATTTACTGCCATCCTCGTTTATGTTGACAACATTATTGTTACTGGAAACAATGCACAAGCCATTTCGACTCTCAAGTCATTTCTTCAACAGAGATTTCATATCAAAGACCTTGGAAATTTGAAATATTTTTTGGGTATTGAAATTGCTCGTTCCTCCCATGGGATTTGCCTCTCACAACGAAAGTACACCCTTGAAATTTTACAAGATGCCGGCTTACTTGGAGCCAAACCCGTCTCTTTTCCAATGGAACAGAATATTTCTCTTAGTTCCACTGAAGGTGATCCTCTTCAAAATCCATCCATTTATCGAAGGTTAGTTGGCCACCTTATTTATCTCACCATTACTCAGCCAGACATTGTTTTACTCAGCCAATTCATGAATTCACCCCGAAAACCACACCTTGAGGCTGCATTCTGAGTTCTCCGATATCTCAAAAATTCACCCTGCCAAGGCATTCTCTTGTCCGCGCATAGTAACTTACAACTCCGAGCATATTGTGATTCTGATTGGGCAAGCTGTCCTGACACACGGCGTTCCACTACAGGTTATTGCTCCTTCCTTGGTATTTCTCCAATTTCTTGGAAAACCAAGAAACAAGTGACTATTTCTCGCTCCTCTGCTAAAGCCGAATACCGTGCCATGACACCAACAACTTGTGAAATCACTTGGCTTCGTCAATTGCTTCGAGACCTTGGCATTAATACTTCTCACCCCGCCTTACTCCATTGCGACAATCAAGTAGCCTTACATATTGCTGCCAATCCTGTTTTTCATGAATGCACAAAGCATATCGAGATTGATTGTTATTTTGTTCGGGATAAACTACAAGATGGAACACTCCAAACATCCTACATCCCTACCACTCATCAAATTGCGGACTTATTCACTAAACCGTTGGGTCATCGCCAGTTTCACTCACTTATAAGCAAGTTGGGCACTCTTGACATTCATGCTCCAACTTGAGGGGGAGTGTTACGATTCACAGAATCGTAACTGATATTTTAGGATTCAAAATTTGAATCTCAATGAATATAATAGAAACTGAATATTGTAAGAATCTTGTAAATCAATTCATACCATATTTAGCTGATTATGTAAACTCTATAAATATAGAGTATTCCTCTCTAAATAATATACAGAGAATCATTCTTCTAAATTCTCTTGTTCTCAAATTTTCTCAGGTTCCGTCAACAAAACCGATTAGATAAGAAGTTACTAGGATGGGTTCCTCTTGGGTATACCACATCATGTAGTTGGTTCCATCCAACTTGATGGTAACCGTGTCATGAGCATTAGAGGTGTTAGTGGGAAAAGAGGTTGAAGGAGACGAGGCCATGAGAGATCTTGGAGGATTAGAGCTCTGATACCATATAAGAAATAATAACTCATGGTTTTGGTTTGATTCACCTTGATCCTATTGTGGGATTGGTATTAAATATATATTAAATTCTAGAGAGTTGTTACATAGCCTTTACAAGGAAAGATTTACAAGAGTTGTATCAATCTAGGATTCAGTGATCCAATAGATTTAGGAAACCGAGCGAGCTGGAATCTAAGAGAATGAGGAAATCGTGTTTGCTTGAGTGATCGATACTTTACATGACTACCACTAAATTTACAAAATGAAATCCTCTATGATTATATCCAGCTCGGTGGAGTCCGATTACGCCTTGAGGTCGCCAATCAAAGATAGATGGGTGAATCCTAAGAGTAGGTGAATCTTAACTATAGTTAAGGTCTGTCAAAAGGGACACATGGCGACTTCAAGAGCATAATAGCTAGGACTCCCTGAGTCCGATTATAAACGCAGAAGATTTCATTCCTAAATTTATTGCAACAATGTAATCATTCAGAAAAAGTGTTTTGCAAATATTTTTGGGCAATGCTAATATCATTTTCTTTCTAACTCACTTTCTTTATAAAGAAAACATGTGTTATTGTTTTTCATTAGAAGAAAGACATGTATTTTCCACTAACACTATGTCTAATTAAAAAGAGAGTGAGCTTTCAAAGAAACTAAAGAAACTGATGCCAGCATTATCCAATAGTTTTTCAACAAGCATCACCCAGTTTGCACTTCAAGAGAGCTCCGATCGAAGTTGAAGCCGAGCTCGACCTTATATTTATACTTATATATATTAATAATAAAATTAAAATATTTTGTTAGCCTCTACTCTCTTAGAATGCATTCTCATTTTCAATGAAAAAAACTAACGATTTTGTGGTCGGTCCTACAAAGACCTAATACAAGATCTCGTCTTTTTGCAGGGAAAAGGGAGGGTACAATAGGAGAAGGGGGAATGCTAGCCCCAGTTTCTTATTTCCCCACTTTCTCCATACGACCAACATCTGTCCTACCTTTTACCGGCTGCTTTTGCAGCCGGTTAAAGCTTCAGCAACAATCCCATTTCAACTCTCCCCTTCACTTTATTTATATTTAAAAAGAAACCCATTAAAGGCCCTCATAATAATAATAAAATTATAATACAACGTTTTCTCTCTCCTCTCTCTCTCTCTCTTCCGAACGAAATGCTTCTTGCTTGGTTAAAAAATACAGTGTCCGAACGACCCACTTATTGATCGCCGGCCTCAATTAACGGTGAGCAAAGCCATGTCGCCGCCTTGTCTTTTGCACTCTCTCACGAATGGAAACCAGCTTTTAGCTTATTCTATTAGTTTCTTTTTTCCTTTTTTTAATCATTACCGAGTTTTAGTGAAAGGGTTGGCTTATGATGTGAAATTTGTTCTGAATTTTATTTCAAGAGAAGAAAGACATGTTCAAGCTCCCATTTCTCCACTATTTTTTTTCTCTTTTTCGGGTTGGGTTTTCGTTCCTTTCTTTTTTTTCGGTATGAGAACCGCTAGCTTCCTTCTTCTTCTAAATTTCTAAATTTTTTTTCAAGAGAAGAAAGACATGCTCAAGCTCCCATTTCTCCACTCTTTTTCTCCTTTTTAAGGGTGGGTTTCCCTTCGAATTTTCCCGTATGAGAACAACTTCCTTCTTCTGTTTTTTTTTTTTTCCTTTTTCTAACATAGAATGACCACCACATATTAGGGGAGAGAGTTTCGGGAGAGAGAGAGGGGGCAGGACTCAGGAGAAAAGGGATGGTAGATTTGGGTATATTCCTATGTACTTTAATGAGGTTTTTTGCAAATTACAAATAAAGGGAGGGGCAAGATCTAAATTTAGTTATTGACGAAGCTTTAACCGGCTGAAAAAGCAGCCTGTAAAAGTGAGGACAGATTTTGGTCATACGAAGAAAGTGAGGAAATAAGAAACTGGGGCTAGCATTCCCCAGAAGGGTTGGGCTAGCATTCCACAAAATTAAATTATTATAATATATTTAAACATTTGGAGTGTGAGAATGGCTGCATTTGCTTCTTTATCTCCCTCCCCTCCTTCCTCCCTTCCCTTTCTCTGCACTCTACCCCTCTTGTTGTTTTCTATTCAGTCAAGGCTTCGAATTCCGGAGCTTTCTTTTCTTTTATTTTTTTCTTTAATAACCATTAAAAAAAATCAATTTTTAATTTACTTATTATAATTATTTTTTCTTGTTTCTGTTTCTTTTGATGTGGGGATGGCGGGGTTTGATTTAGGCACTGCATCTCGTTACGTTGATCAGATTCACCGACCAGATTTACACCTTCAGAGGAACCAAGATTCAGGCGATGAAAACACTAGGGGTGCTCAGAATTCAGACGACTACGACGATAACAGTCACCAAGGCCTCGAACTCGTTCCTGCTATTGCCGGAGCCGGCGACAACGGTTCTCGCCGACCCAGAGGCCGACCACCCGGATCAAAGAACAAGCCAAAACCGCCGGTGATTATTACCAGAGAGAGTGCTAATACTCTCCGAGCACATATCTTGGAGATCGGCAACGGCAGCGATGTCTTTGACTGTGTAGCGACATATGCCCGTCGCCGTCAACGCGGGATCTGTATCATGAGTGGTAACGGTACAGTGACTAATGTAAGCATAAGGCAACCGGCAGCTGCCGGTGCTATTGTTACTCTGCACGGACGGTTTGAAATATTGTCGCTTTCGGGGTCGTTCATGCCGCCGCCGGCACCACCGGGTGCGACAAACCTGACCGTTTATTTGGCCGGTGGGCAAGGTCAGGTCGTCGGAGGGAGTGTCGTCGGTGCTTTAATTGCTGCAGGTCCGGTTATCGTGATGGCTGCTTCGTTTACTAATGTTGCATATGAGCGACTGCCGTTGGAGGAAGATGAGTCGCACCAGATTGCTCCTGATCAATCTTCTGGGGATGGTTTGAACAATAACCCATTTATAGATCCATCTTCAGATCTTCAGTTCTTCAAATTGCCAAATTATCAGTTACCTGTTGATGGTTGGGGAGGTAATTCAGCTGGCCGGCCTCCATATTGAGAAAAAGGATAATTTGTGATTTCTCTTGAAACCATTGGATAGATGTCTTTGGATCAGAAAGGTCAGAAAATTCATGGATTATCATTATCATGTACAATTAGTTTTTATTGTGTTTGTTTGTGTTTCTCTTTGATATCTGGAAATCGAAGTCTTGTTGTTTCTTCATGGAACTCTCTTCTTTATTAGCAAAGGGTTTGGGGAGGCTTTTGATCAGTACAATTCTATGTTCAACTGCTTGAACTACTGAAACAAACTACTAAACTTTAGTAAGAGTTGGTGGTGATCAAACCTTAAACTGCATAAATTTTCTATTGTAATTCCTTATTTTGTTCTGATTTTCTTTATAAAAGTAATTTTAGGTAAATCTAGCAGGATTTAATAGAAGTTTTATAGCATTGTTAACAACATAAGTAACATCAATGCTCAATCTGACTTACAATACTGGATCTAGAACTTTTTTGTAAGTGCTAAAACTCTCTCTCTCCCCATCTCTCGTGTAGTGTACCCATGTTTCTCAAAATTCAAATGCTCTTCTGCATGTGAGATTAACTTATATATTCTATAGTCCTTCTAGCCCATGTGCAGTATATATTATGATACTATAAAAGCTGTTATGGTAGTATTTTAGATCTATTATGTAATCCATTAGACCAAACACTTTAGGAGTATATGTAATGGATTCTTGCACAAGTATTAGTTTAGGAAGAACCCCAATGTAGCTTTGAACTAATTTTAAGTACTTTCATATGCCCATTCCATCCATCCATCTCTCCATCTCTTCCTCTCTCTCTCTCTCTCTCACCATTATCGTACTCATATCCACTTTGTCCTTCATTTGACTTTAACAGACGTGAATTATTTGTAAGTATTTACAATAATAATTAGTTAATATATATATATATAGGTAGAGGAGTGCTAGCCCTACTCTCAAGGCTTTCCTACTCTCAGCTTGAGCCAACCACTTGACCATTTTCAATGTTAAAGCTTCACAATCACTGAAAAAGTGTGTACTTTAACAGTAAAAATGGACAAATGTTTGGATAGGCTGAAAGTAGGAAAGCCCTGCCAATAGGGCTAACACTCCTCATAGAGGTAAGCAACGGGCAATCGCTTGGGTCCACAAAAAAAAAAAAAATCAATTTGAGAGTCCTACCTAACCCGGGGCAAAATATATTCCAATCGAAAAATTCAAAACCACTCCGTTAGTGAAAACTATAACTTAGGTTGAATCTCATTAAACTCTAAAACTTAATGCTGACCATATAGATTAAGAGAGCATTGAGCACTTCAAGCAAAGCAGCACCCCAAGAGAGATCTTTGTTGGCCTAAGTGAAGCATGTAAGTTCAACTGGTTTAGTTACTCTAATAGAAAGAGCGAGACGTAAAGGATAACGAGTAGATATCCAGGCACTTGGTTTGATCGTTCCATCCCAAGTTCATGTTACCATAGATGAGTGGAAGTGCTAATAGGTGGAGCTGTGACAGTGGAAGGTGGACCAGCTTTGGGAATGGAGGGGGCAGTAGCTAGCTAGTGAGAAAGTAGATAGATCAATGTAGTCACCTCAAGTGCAGGAGCATGCAGTAAGGTGTACCAATTTTTGCACCCTTTTATAGCCTAAAGTACTTCCTGTGACATATTGAAGAATTCTCCAAAAATTTTCAAAATAATTCAGGCTTTTACAAAATTTAATAAAATGCCCCTAATTTAGAAATTTAGGGTTCCATAGAAGGGAAAAAAAATGTTGTAATAAAATTCCATGAATGATCTCTAATAATACCACCACCACCTACAGAACTCGAATCACCTTTATAGACACATTCACATTTAGTTTGAGTCTACTTTGGGGGGGACGAAACTACTTTACATGGATATATAACAAAGGATTTTCTCTGAATATGAGAAATCTCAATATTAATAGGGGAAGATCAAGACCTTTTCTACGAGAATAAGAACCAAGTTCAAATATCTATCTTCTGATATTGTCAACAATTATGTTCATAGGCTTGTGCAATTTCTTAAATCTGTGTTGGCATCTTTCTTCCAAATTTCTCATATGATGATAATTGGAAGGACAATAAAGAGCTCATTTTGGCTACTAACAACAGATCTGAACCATCTCATTAAGAAACTATGAATGCTATCACTTGGAAGAAGACTGATAGTAATCTACAAAAAAAAAAAAAAACCAAAGAGGGCTTGCAATATCACTTTGCATAAAAAGGTCATTCAAATATTCTATATTATCTTTACTACAACAAGAGTAGCAACTAGAGGGATACAAGTAGATTGGACATTAGAGTCAATGGGGACAGCCCCATAGATAATCTTTCAACAAAAAATCTGACCCTTTCTAGGGATCACAAAATTTTAAATGAATTTACTCCAATCTTTTTTATTAGCAGAAGTACGAATAAAATTCTATGCTGATTTAACTGAGAAAATACCTTTTTGAAGATGACTTCCAGATAAAAGAATCTTCAGAGTCAGAAGTTAAAACAAAAAAAAAACCAACAGATCTAATAGAATTCTTCTATAGGTCTAAAATGCAATCACTAACAAAACTAAAGTCCCAAAGATCACTACAATCTGGCATGTCCGATAGAAAAGGGAAGGAAAAAGAGGGGTTCATAACATATAAAATTAGAGAATCCTCCCCAAACCAACAATCAAATCAGAAGCTTACATTGGACCCATTACCAATCAGAAATGTAGAATTACACACCACAATCTTGCACATTTGACTAAGACTCGACCTAATTTTTGAAGAGCCGACCCGATTGAGAAGAAGCATTGTAAATATGATCCAATTGATATAAAAACAGTTTTTTAATTTAAAAAAGAATTAATATTAAAAAAAAAAAAAAAACTAAGGATGGGTGGGTGAATCTTAACCAACAGTTAAAGGGTGTCAAAAGGGACACATGGCTACCTCAAGGGGTGATAACCGGATTTGCCAAATCCATCCGTAGAGGATTTGGCTTCGGTTAGTAATGGTTAGTAAACTCTAATGTGCCACATCACCGATGGATTTATTCCCTCCCAGGAGTCCAGGACTCGCGAGCCCATGGCTACCCTTATGAATGGGGCACATCTTGCCATCTGTGACAATAGCCATCTAGGTTTTTAGTCTAATAACAATTGGATATTCCTACCGGACTTTGCTTTGTACTGAGACCGTAAAGGGCCGAGACCACATTGAGACCGCACATGTGATGAACGGATCTCAAAATTTTCATAAATCTGGATTTATTTTTTTGAGATCCGCTCATCACAAGCATGGTCTCAATGTGGTCTCGGCCCTTTGCGGTCTAACTAGCACTTCCCATTCCCAAAAGACTCGTGATTCTCTCAAAGTCTCTTTTAACTGCTGTTTTAACTTTAGATAACAGCTATAACTTTTAGAATTAACCTTTTGTAATATATTTTTTTCAAAAATCAAGGTCAGATGATTAAATCTTAATAGTTAGTAAATCTTAATCACAATTAAATGTTATTAAATGAGACACGTGTTGACCAATAGGACGTAACCAACTAAGGAGTTTGCTTACAACTTGAGAGAATTTCGAGTCTTCCTAAAAAGCACAAAAAATATTATCTCTAAAGTTAAAGTTGTTAACTAGAGTTAAAAGAGCAGTTAAAAAAGCCTTCGGTTACAGCTTGAGAGAATCACAAGTCAGAAAGATTCGAAATTCTTTCAAGTTGCAACCGAACTCCGAGAGTCCAGTTGCGTTCCACAGTCAACACGTGTCCCTTTTCTTACCCCTTAATTGTGGTTAAAGATTCATTAATCCTTAAGGTTCAACCATCTAACATTAGTTTTTGAAAAGAAAAAAATTATTTAAAAAAAAGAGAGAATAACTATGAACAGCCCAAAATTTACCTTCGGAAGAGGTATTTATGGAAAATTTTCTTTAAAAAAAAATACTCTTCCTTGTGTTCATAATTACCAACTACCACTTCCTAGGGTAAATTTTGATTTGTTCTGGTTGACAACCGGAGCTCCTGTTCATATTTAATCTCTTAAAAAAATTTATTCTAAAGGTTAAAGCTAAAAGAGCACTTAAAGAAGTTTAGTGTTGTAAATAGGGGTGGCAAACTGGCAATCGGCTGGATATAGACTTAAATTTTGGTATTTTCAAATAGGCCCGGCCTGGCCCGGCCCGGCCTGAAGCGGACACATTGATAGAGGATTTGAAGCCCAGCTTGGTCCGATTACCACCCCTAGTTGTAACTGAGAGAATCACGAGTCATGAAGAAACGGTTTAGGAGAAGAGGGAGAAAGAGTAAAATTTTCCTAAAAAACTGGACATCTGAAAATCCGAACCAAGCAAACCAAGGAAACTAATGGGAGCCACGAATCTCTAAAAACCCAATTTCGGTCATCGTTTCAAGCCACCCATTCTCTGTGCCTCTTCTTCCATTCTCCTCTTCCTAATTTCTTGGTTCTTTCACAATTTTCTCCCGAAGAACCAAAATCTAGTTTGCTTCATACCAATTTTGATCTTTCCTCCTGCAACTATCTTTCTTGAGCTAAAAATCCTTCAAATTCAACACTTCCTCTTTGAGTTCCAATGAACATCCATGGTTTCATACTGATCTAATCTCATCTTAGAAAAAAAAATGAATATTTCTTGCTTCCATGAAGTTTCCTACTGATCTCCATTTAAAAAAACCCAGTTTCAATTCAAATTCCAATAATCTCCATTGTTCTAGTAATAACATCAAGGAACCAGGATGGAATCGAGCAACAGCCCGACAAAGAAATCCACATTGTCGTCATCATCATCCACGGCCGGCCGGCCTCCACAGGCTGTGAAATTTGCCCGGCGAACATCGAGTGGCCGTGTCGTCAGCCTATCTAGAGACGATGATTTGGACATGTCTGGTGAATTCGGAGGCCCTAACGACTACATAGATTACACTGTATTCATGCCTCCAACACCCGACAACCAGCCCATGGGAACCGATTCAGCCTCGTCGGACCACCACCAGTCCAGGCCCGACGAACCACGTCCCTACAAATCAAGCTCACTCTTCGGGGACGAGTCTAAACGGGTCGGTATGAGCAGAAGGGTAGGCGAGGATGAGGGTGGTAATAATAGAGCAAAGATGGACAGGACTGTATCTGTAATGAAATCGAACAAATCAATGCTCATGAGGAGCCAAACTGGTGAATTCGATCATAACCGTTGGTTGTTCGAAACCAAAGGGACGTACGGTATTGGAAATGCGTTCTGGTCACAAGATGAAGAAGCTTATGGTTCTGATGGAGGAATGAGCAGGTCTGATTTCATGGACAAGCCTTGGAAACCGCTTACGAGGAAGATCAAAGTCCCTGCGGCCATTCTCAGCCCTTACAGGCTTCTGGTGGTGCTACGTTTGATTGCTTTGGGGCTATTCCTAACATGGAGAATTCGAAATCCAAACCAGGACGCTATGTGGCTATGGGGAATGTCGATCGTGTGCGAGATTTGGTTCGCCTTCTCATGGCTACTCGACCAGCTCCCAAAGCTCAACCCCATCAACCGAGCCACCGATCTCTCGGCCCTCTCCGACAAGTTTGACCAGCCGTCGCCGGCGAATCCGCACGGGAAGTCCGACCTACCTGGTGTCGATATCTTCATCTCCACGGCAGACCCAGAGAAAGAACCCCCACTTGTCACCTCCAACACCATTCTATCCATTCTTGCTGTGGATTACCCCATTGAGAAGCTCTCGTGCTACATCTCCGATGACGGTGGATCCATCCTCACCTTCGAGGCCATGGCCGAGGCCGTGAACTTCGCCGAGGTTTGGGTCCCCTTCTGTCGTAAGCATAAGATCCATCCTCGAAATCCCGACAGTTACTTCTCCATTAAAAGTGATCCCACCAAGAACAAGAAGAGACCAGACTTCGTCAAGGACAGACGTTGGATCAAGAGAGAGTATGATGAGTTCAAAGTCAAGATTAATGGTCTCCCAGAAGCAATACGGAAACGCTGCGAAGCGTATAATTCAAGAGAGGAGAAGAAAGAGCAGAAAATCGCTCGAGAGAAGAACGGAGGATCGCTTCCTACAGAACCCATCACGGTCACTAAAGCGACATGGATGACCGACGGAACCCACTGGCCTGGGACATGGTACTCGGCCACTGCCGATCACAAGAAAGGCGATCACGCAGGAATTCTACAGGTCATGAGCAAGGTCCCTGAGAATGACCCAGTTTACGGCCACCCAGATGAGAAAGTTCTAGACTTCACCGACGTGGATATCCGGCTACCCATGTTCGCGTATGTCTCACGTGAAAAACGCCCTGGTTATGATCATAACAAGAAAGCTGGCGCCATGAACGCCCTGGTTCGAGCTTCGGCCGTTCTCTCCAACGGTCCTTTCATTCTCAACCTGGATTGCGACCACTACATCTACAACTCCCTCGCTATACGCGAAGGCATGTGCTTCATGATGGACCGTGGCGGAGATCGAATCTGCTATATTCAATTTCCGCAACGGTTCGAAGGAATCGATCCTTCTGATCGATATGCGAACCATAATACTGTGTTTTTTGATGGAAATATGAGAGCTTTGGATGGTCTTCAAGGTCCTGTTTATGTGGGGACTGGTTGTATGTTCCGGCGGTTTGCACTGTATGGGTTTCATCCGCCGAGAGCAAATGAGTATTCGGGGTTGTTTGGGCAGATCAAGAGCCCAGCTCCGCATATTCTGGTGCAGTCTGAGGAAGAGGAGTCGGATTCACAGCCTCTGACTGGGCACCCGGACCTGAATTTGCCCAAGAAGTTTGGGAATTCGAGTATCTTAACTGAATCTATACCGATTGCTGAGTTTCAAGGGCGGCCACTAGCTGATCATATGTCTGTGAAGAATGGCCGGCCTCCGGGTGCTCTACTTATTCCCCGTTCCCCACTTGATGCACCCACCGTAGCTGAAGCTGTCGCTGTTATCTCCTGCTGGTATTGATTCTTTTCTTCCATTTCCTTGTGGGATTTGTTTTACAAATTAGGTATCCATCGGTGGGTCGCGCAAAAAATTCAAGAGCCTAAAAAGAGTTAGAGAAGTGCTAGTCGTATTCTCTCTCAGCCTCTACCAATCCATTGGCATGGGATTGTCTATGGGAGATGCCAGAAAAGAAAAATGGTCTCCCACACATCATAAATGGGTGAGATATCAAGTTAGGAGAAGTCAAAAACACAGGAAGGAAATCAAATGACTTCTACTCTTTGATATCTTGGGAAGTCAGAGATGCCAGAGACAAATCTATTATGCAAGAGCAAGGTAATTGGTAGAGGCTCAGAATAAGACTTTGCTATTGAGACCCCATTAGGCCAAGACCACCGAGACCATGCTCTAAGAGCATTAGATTTCAGGTAGGGCCCATTTCACATGATAGGCCCCACCTGAAATCACATGCTCTAAGAGCATGGTCTCGGTGGTCTCTGCCCTAAGGGGGAACTCATAAGCTTTATCCTTGAGAATAAGGGTTGACATAAAGCTAGCATTCCTCTAAAAGTTAAATTTAAAATATGGATTTTGCTATTGAGACAGCAAAATGATTGATACCTCCGAGATCATGCATGGGATTTTAGGTGGGGTCACATTTAGGCCCCACCTGAAATCTTGTGCATTCATGCACGCGGTCTCAAAATCATTTCCCTTAAAATATATAGCTTATATTAAAAAGAAAAAAAAAAAAACTCTTACTTAAAGGCATATTTTAAAAAGACTTCAGATTTTCTTCATGTCATTCTATCAGCATTGATGTTAACTTCTTGGATGGAAAACCAACAAATGTCATCTCCAAGTTCTAAGTTCTAACGGGGAGACTTTTAAGTCTCTTAAAATACAAAGAGGAGTCTTGCTTCACAGCGTAAAAGCATAGCATCCTTTGTAATGTATACGGTGACAATCTAGTAATTAGGGGAGAGAGTGTTTTGCAAAATTGCACTTTCTCTCCTCATAATTACAAAAATTCCACTGCTTTTACACTAAGGAAGGAGAGCTATGTATTTCTACAATGAATCAGAGCTCTGTCTCAAAATTTCACTCTTTAAAAAAAAAAATATTTCCCTTTCATTTATATAGGTGTAATTAAATATGAGTTGTGTGAAGTGAAGCTCCTCATTTCAATGCAAAGCTGGATGACAATTCAGAAGTTGTAAAGAAAGACCATGATAATTTTGTTCTCAACTTATTATAAAACTGCCATAAGTTCAATGCAGAAGGTGGGCTCTGCAAGAGATTAAGCTCATATTAAGACTATACATATATAAAGTAGGAGTCGAGTTAGTCCTATTCTAGGGCAATCTCATTTCCAGCCAAAAAACCAACACATATTAAGGAAAGGACATTAGTTTTTTTGGTTGAAAGCTAGGGGCTCTCTTCAAGAGCTTTAGCTCATATTAAAACTATATATATATATATATATATACATATGAAGTAGTAGACGAGCTAGCCCTACTTTAGTGCAATCCCCATTCTCAATCAAAAACCAACACCTATTAAAAAATAAAGAAACAACATGTTTTTTGGTTGAAAGTTAAGACACATGTTCGCTTTTGATTAAGAGGCGTGCTTTCCCTACTCTCGGTCAAACTTTACTCTCAGCCTCTACCAACCACCTATCCATTTTCAAATCAGTTATGATGGTTAAAGCACTCTTTCTCATCAAGAATTGACAAGTGGTTGGTGAAGACTGAGAGTAGAGTTTGACTGAGATTAGGGCTAGCATTTCTCTTTGATTAAAGGAAAATGAAAAAGGGATCACAGGTCCTCTTCCAAATTGACCACCCCATTGTAAATTGACATGTGACAAGGAAATTGTTATTTTATTTCTCTTTCTCATTCTCATTGTCATGAAATTTGATTGGTGTGGCCAGCTTGAAATTTAATCGAACTTTTGATTAAAAGATTAATTTTCACGGGGAGCTCTGCATCGTGCGGAGCCCCCTTTTTCCACTGAGGGCACAAAATATGTAATTTTTTTTACATATTTTGGCCCTTAGTGTAAAAAGGGGGTTTTGCATGCTGGAGAGCTCCGCTTCATATAAACTGTTTGAGGAAAGTTTGTTTTTGGCTGAGAGCAGGGCAAGCACTGCTCTTATATGAGTTTTAAACTGTAAATAGTAATGCGGCAATGTGTGTGCTACACATACAGGTATGAGGACAAGACGGAATGGGGAGACAGGATCGGTTGGATTTACGGATCAGTAACTGAAGACGTGGTGACTGGTTATCGCATGCACAACCGTGGCTGGCGCTCCGTCTACTGCATCACAAAGCCCGACGCCTTTCGCGGCACCGCACCCATTAACCTCACTGACCGTCTCCACCAGGTCCTTCGATGGGCCACAGGCTCTGTCGAGATCTTCTTCTCTCGCAACAACGCCATCCTCGCAAGTTCACGCCTCAAATTCCTGCAACGCATGGCCTACCTTAATGTCGGTATCTATCCCTTCACCTCCATCTTCCTCGTTGTCTACTGCTTCTTACCAGCTCTCTCGCTCTTCTCCGGCCACTTCATAGTCCAAACCCTAAATGCCACCTTCCTTGTCTATCTCCTCACTATCACAATCACTCTCACACTTCTCTCCCTTCTGGAGGTGAAATGGTCTGGTATTGCACTCGAGGAATGGTGGCGTAACGAGCAGTTTTGGGTCATTGGTGGCTCTAGTGCCCATCTTGCTGCTGTTCTTCAAGGTCTTCTCAAGGTTATTGCAGGAATCGAGATTTCATTCACTTTAACATCGAAATCTACTGCTGAGGATGAAGACGACATTTATGCTGATCTCTATGTGGTTAAATGGACTAGTCTTTTTATAATGCCACTGACGATCATTGTGGTGAACCTTGTCGCGGTGTTCATCGGGTTTTCGAGAACTGTTTATAGCGTGATTCCGCAGTGGAGCAAGCTTCTTGGTGGGGCTTTCTTCAGCTTCTGGGTTTTGGCTCACATGTATCCATTTGCCAAAGGGTTGATGGGGAGAAGAGGAAGGATGCCTACGATTGTGTACGTTTGGTCAGGCCTGGTCTCCATTACAGTTTCTTTGCTTTGGATGGCTATCAGTCCTCCGGATGATACTACCAATACCTCTGGTGGGAGCAGTTAGACGAAATGAATACGTTAGATTCTGGGAAAATTCATTGCTAGAGGGGAAAAAATGGAAATTTTGAGATACCATGACTGGTATATGCTTAGTTTGCTGGCCTTAATGCCTCTCTTTCTATGCAAGGATTGAAGGAAGATGAGATATTATGACTGATATGCCCCGACCAAACGGTAAGATATTGTTGAGGGTGTTGTGGAAGTGTACGATTTTGCTTAGTTTGGCTCTCCCCCGTGTACTCTGGGCCGAGAGGAACTTGGGAATTGTAATAAGGCTTTGAGAACTAATGGGGATGCAAATGCATGTGAAGAGTGTTAGATATGGAAAATTTTACCTTCCAAAAAATTTAAAAAAAAAAAATAACCCATTTAATTTTATTCTTTATAAATATTTGTATACGACTCATTAGTGAACCATCGTCGAATACAGATGGTTTAGTGAGTAGCTTGTTGGGTGGCTTTGGAAATATTTTGCGCAACCATGAAGGTCAGCCTTTGTGTGCAATTGCTAGCCATAGAGATGGCAGCTACGTCATTGGTACCAAGTTGTGGGCTATAAAGAATGGTCTTTAGCTAGATGTTGAGCGTGGATAATGGAGCATTCAAATTCAATCCGACTCTACTTGAGCGGTACAATGTGAAAGGAATTGGCTACCCTCACTGTCATTGACGCTTTGAAAGTTACTGTCATTGACGCTTTGAAAGCCTCCCTTTGTTATTTTGAAATTTGTCACATACATAGGGCTGCTAATTGGCTATCCAAGATGTCTGATGGCTTCACCCTTGTTCTGGAGCCTTCTATGTATGTTTCCTGCCCCACTTAGTCATTTTTGTTGCGGCCGATAGAAGGCACACTAGAGTCCTGCGATTGTAATCATTCTTTTTTGTTAATTTTACCTAGTCGGGTCTGCCTAACCCCAGCTTTCTTCCCAAAAAACAAAAAAAAAGTATATGAGGATTGCTAGCCCTACTCTCAGTCAGCTTATACTCTCACCCTTAACCAACCACTTGTCCATTTATTTGGTGAGAGTGTTTTAATCATTGTAGGAGGGACAATGGTTGGTGGTGGAGGGTGAGAGTAGGGGTTGGTTGAAAGTAGAGCTAGCACTCCTCATTTGTATATATATGACACTTTTTTACAGTGTGTTAGCATTTCATTGGGCTTTTGAGATCTTACCTATAAATATAAGAGATTAACTATAAACAGTAGAGTCAACCGAGCAACCCAAAAAATGCCTTGGCCATGGGTATCCTTTAAGAGAATGATACATGTTTTCTACTAACACTTTCCAATCAAAAAAAAAAAATGAGCTTTAAAAGAAGGGTGTTGCTAAGAACACACCATTATTTATTGCAGGACACCACTTATACTACTTATTAACTAGACACCATTAAAATATAATAAATTATACAAGCACACTGAGAGTAAAAAAAATGCCTAATAATTTTCTACTTATACATCATTTTAAACTTAAACCATAAAACATAATACTTCCTTTCAAGTCGAGTAAATTTATTAGCATTCATCACTATACTTTATCGTTAGATGATTCAATTTCAAATTCATCACTTCGACTGGTCCATTAGACACAATGGGACACGACATATCATATGTTGATGGTCGCCTTAGAGTTAAAGGAAGTGTTTTCTTGCTAGGATACTTCCGATCCAGATTTAAGGAATCCCCGTCCATGGACGATTGGAAGAGGTCAAGACTCTCTGCTCCTGATTGAAGCTACTGTATGATGCAGCTAACATTTAACTGGTTCAACTTACCCAACTTTATTAGCAACATAGTATGGAAAGTTCAGTTAGATCTGACCCATGTGACCATGAGCAGGTTCCCTTTATAATTAGTAACATTACCAAGCTTCTGTATGATTACACTACCGAAAATTGATACAGTAACAAGATCTCAAAAAGCTCTATTGATTTATAAGAATTCAACAAGAAATATATCATAAGCAGTGTAATTTAAACTCATATATCTGTACATTTTGGACTAGTTTAAGAAGAAGGCCAATAAGAAGCTTACAGAAGTTCGAAATTAGAACCGTCAACAAACAATGGGGATGATGCAAGGTCCGGTTTGGTGAGAAGAAGTTGGGCTAAATCCAAAACTCTACTAGTGGAAGACATTCCTTCTTAGAATAAGAAGAAGAAGTTGAGAAGATTAGAATTCCTTAGAAGATTGACATTTTTAGAAGAAGAAGTATTTAGAAAGGATTTAGGGATTTGGGGGGGTGTGGGGCGCGCATCGAAAGTTCAAAATATATAAAAAAATTAGTAAGTTTTTTTTAAGTGGTGTCCGGTCAATAAATAGTGGTGTGTTCATAGCAGCACCCTAAAAGAAAGTGATGCTAGCATTATCCTTTTTAGAAAAGGACTTTGCTACTGAGACCGCGAAAGGGCCGAGACCACCGAGACCTTGCACGTATGCAAGGGATTTTAGGTGGTCTCGGCCCTCTCATGGTCTCAAAAGCATTTCCCTTTATAAAAATATTAATGTTATAAAAAACACTTTCTTTGTATTCGTAATTACCAACTATTAGCCGAGGCCTTTTTTTGGGTTCTCTCCCTGACCGTTCAACTGGAGCATTGAGCGGCTCTGTGTTTTAGAAAAATATTAATGTTACACCATTTCATCGGCACTGTACCTTTGAGCGAGGCTGCGCTTTGGGCCAAAAGTTAGCCATCAAACATCACTGCCTCTCCAAGAGCGCCGGTGACATACGTCGTGGGAAATAGGTTGGGATGGCTCGTCCCTCCGGCTCCGGGAGGACCCATCTCATACTCCACTTGGACTGACAACAAGAACTTCATGGTCGGAGATACTCTAGGTAAGAGTTTGGGTATTCATCTATATCTTTCTTAGTCTAATTAGAGCAAGAGCAATAATCCGCTCCTTGGGCATGGAGTGGACTTCCTTGCCCTCACAAAGCCCTTAACTGCCTTTAAACTATGATTAATAAGTTTTAACTCTTTTAATTAATTGATTAAATCAAATTAGGTTAGATGATAGTGAATCATAACCACAGTTAAAAGAGAGCTAAAATTGGACACGTTAGGAAAAAGAGGAGAGACTTATTTCCCGCTCTAGTCCCAAGGAGCGGATTACTTTCCTTAGAGCAATAATCCTCTTGGGCAAGGAAGGACAAAGCCTTTAAATTGCCCTTAAGCCATAGTAACAAGTTTTAACTCTTGTGGTTAAACCTTTTTTAATATATCATTACCCAAAACGAACGTGTATATATATATATATAACTGGTAAAAATGCAACGCACGTAAATAATTCCATAATTTGATTTTAATAAATTAAACATAAGTTTAAGTGGCAAAATATATATACCAATAATTGCAAAAGGATTGGTTAGTGCTTACCAAGACAAGCATAAAAAATCACATATATTCATTAGGATAGCATGAAGAACTTAAATCCATAAACCCATAACATCATTGTTAGAAACAAAGCAATACATATAAGTGTAAATATTATCGGTAAAACTAATAAGCATAGAACAATAGAATACTACAGGAAATCCACCATTTGCAACATTCCCTTTATTTTTCATAGGGGCATAATAAGGCTTTCCTCTCGTTTGGAACGCACTATATCTAGACCGAGGGGATGGGCTTAAGCGATGTGGACTTGCACTACTTCTACTGCTCATGTAAGTCTTCTCCATCTGTCATTAGATATACATTACAGAATATAATGAAATTCCGATTTGAGATTTTGTAAGATAGCTTTGAATAATATAAGTAAATAAACGATCAATCGATAAATTACCGTGGATGACATTGAGATGGGAATGGGTTGACTTCGAGGTCTGGCCCTGTGTGCAAGATTAATTGGTGGTGTCTCATTATCCAACGAAGAGAAAAGAGGAGTGTCCGGAGGAGTTAATAGTCTTTAGTTCAATAACATCAACCATGCCATCAGTACCACCAACAGTGAACAACTGATGCCAGCAAAATAGCATTGCATAAAGAAAGAAAAAAACACAATAGATTTCTAATAAGTTGGTAAGCATTCATTCTGACTCCTATAAATCAAGTTCATGCAATAACGGGTTGCTTACACTAAAACCTCTTCTTTCTTCATGATGAGTTATTTGATTTATCAGTCGGACGGAATGCATAACTAGATGTGCATCAGTACATAAATATTAAAAAAAAACTTTCTTCATACCAATCAGAATCTTTACTTTATGTTTCTTGTTTATTGAGAATTTTATGCAGGTTTTGCAAATTACTGAAAAAAGACAATGATTTAAAATTATCATCTTCAAGACATTAAAAAAAAAGGAACATGACCCATCAGTCATAGTCATTTTTCACGCCATCTGTATTAAGTAGGTCACTACTCTCTCCTTGAACAGGAATGGAGATTCCAAGATTGAAGTCTGAAATGTATCTCAGTTTTGTTACCATAAAATATAATTCAAAATCAGACAGAATAATGAAGGATCCTCAGCATCAGAGAAACCAAACTAAATTTCAAATATTGAATCCGATTATGAAATTACAGATTGAGTCATTGAAATCATCAGTTGAGTGAAGCAGAAAAGTTTGTCTTTCTTTAGATTACGTCATTGAACAGAGCAAGATCATCATCTTTCTCCTTGAGGAGTAATCCACTCTCAAGACTACGTCCTCGCCTATGATTTTTTGCTTTGAGCTCCCTTCCAGGAGAGCATCTCAATGATGGAGAAGGAGGCATCTTCACCCTGCACCCAAATTCCACACAGAACTCTCGCTCCATCTTCTCCATGCCACCCAAAATCACACCCAGTTCTCCCATAATCAACAATTGGTATTGTACATCCTACTCAAACTTGGAGAAATAACATAAAACTATAATCTTTTAGGAGGATGTATTTGAGTAAACTACTAATTCCTCTCTCGGAGACCTCAACAGTATCCTTATATACAAGACCATTCAACAAAACCTCTGGAATCAAACAATATATAACACTTTATTTTCATGTATGGTCATGGGGGGAGAGAGAGAGAGAGAGAGAGAGAGGGGTTAATTGAAAGACATGTTCTACTCAATTCTAAAATTACCACAAATTCGTAACCAATTTATTGTCTAACTTTAACCTAAAAACGAAATATGATCATAACCTCATTCCAACTCCATGCCAAGTTCAAACCGTGAGACAATTTGAAACTGCAAAAATGACCAACTACCATATATTCCTTGTGTATGTTTATCCTCACTTGGAGGAGTTGTACGATTTTCAAATTTCTTTCGGAAATTGCAAATAGATGGTTTTATCTGGTCAAGAAACCCAAAATGTGATTCTGTATGAAACAAGAATAGGGTAGCAAAGGATTTAAGGGTCTTCTTTCTCGCTCACTTTTTTTAATCCCATTTATCTTTTGGCACTTCCACAAAACTGTAGCTACATATAAGGAGCTCATAATCCATATAAAAAAATTGATTTGGAAGGCCATTATAGCGTCAACTAATATTTACTCCAACCGGTAGAGCAATCACAGCCATGAGCCATCCATTTCAATTCATCTACCAGTTTTCTCTTCATAGCCATTTACTAACCATGTACCCAGGACCCCGGTAGTGAAATCACCAGGTAAAAATTTAAGATGGTTCTCGCGTCAGAGAAAACAAATTCAGATAGATAGATGTTGACATCTCCCACCTCGTTTCAAACATGGTGAAGAAAATAATAATGGAATCAAACTGCTTCTAGTTAGGTTGAAGCACGTGAATTTCTTCAATACATGACCTATCCCTCTATCTCTGTTAGGTCCAACCACGTGAATTGAATTGCTTCATGCAATGATTTGACTAAAAATAATAGATTAATTTTGAGCGGGAGTTCTCCTTTTTTTTACTCTATGGGCATGGTACGTTTCTACTTACTGATCTCTGCAGGTAATTTCCCAACACACCAAATTATAAGTTTGCGACTATACTAGTGTAAAAACATGGGAGCCAGGAAATTTTCATTAGGGGCCCAAAGTACACTTATGAAAAAATAAATGGATTTGAGGGGGGTACGGGCGTAGTCCCTGAGGAAAAAAATTTATTTTGAGATTTTTTTTCCTAGTAAGGTCCTTAAGGTCATCACGTGTCCCTATTGATACCCCTTAACTATGGTTAAGATTCACCCACCTATCCTTGGTTTTAAAAAAATATATCAATTTTTTTTTCAAACCTAGCCAAAATTTACTAACTCCTAAGGTTAAAAAAAATTTAATTTTTATTTTTCTAAAAACTAAGGATAACTAGGTGAATCCTAAGATTGGGTGAATTTTAACCATAATTAAGGTGTGTCAATTGGGACATGTGGCGACCTAAAGAGCATAATCGGACTATATTGGAGGGCCCACTATATATTTGACAAAAAAATTGGGGTGGGGAGAGACTATATATATAAGACAAAATAATTTTGAGGGGGGCCAAGTATATTAAAAAATTGAGGGGCCATCACTTCATACCAAATCATGAAGTAGAGCTCCTCTTTGTATTTAAATTATAGAAATAAACTATGGAAGTGATAAAAACAAAAAGCTTGTGTCTATTGGATAAGCATGCCACACCTCACATATTCCACAGGCAATGGATTTCCACTGGCCGGGGTCTCAGGTATTACACTCGGGCCTAGCCTATTAGCTCAAACCGTGTCCCTTTTAACCGTGGTTAAGTTGAAGTATTTATTGAAACAACTAATATTTTATTTTTGAAAGATTATGTTATTTTTAAACAAAAAAATTTATGAATTATTAAAGGATGAGATCAATTCAAAAACACTTTTTTTTTTATTTGTTATTATAATTATAGCAGACATAATTTCATTTGGCTAATTTGGGATTCTCCTATATATTTTTATTCTATTTACCTTATAAATATAGGTTTAATGAATCTAACCAAGGAAAAAAAATTAATAGTGGCCTTGTGCAATAAAAACATCATCTTTAAAAGCCAATGATAGCACTTGGACTTGCCTCTACTCGCCTCTACTCAAACTCAATTAATAGAGGCCTCCAACTTCACTATCTCTACCATTCTCTATAAATCTCGCATTTTCGGCCTAAAAATGTGTTATAGGAGGAAACTAGAACATGTGTCCCTTAGACCTCTCATGTGTAGAAACTCTAATTTATTGAGAATAACTTCATCGAATGGATTATAATGACCCATGGAGGGATTAAATAGATAACCTAAAACTCTTAACTTAGAAAAACAATATTAAAAATAATCTAATATACTAAAGATACTCATCTAAGATTATCTATGAGATCTTATGTATCTCATAGATATTACATCATTATTTCTCTAACATAATATTTCTCTACTACTCCCCCTCAAACATATGAGGATCGAGATCTTCATGGGTTTGTCACAAATTGAGTACTCATCACCCTTGATCTTCTTTGATAATTTGCTGACGAATAGTTAGAACATCCAACTATGCTTGGTGGTCATCGTCAATCTGTGCAGTCCATCTCTATCACATCTCTCTTATGTTTGAATCTGTCGAAGCCGGTGGCCCATTGATCAGGCTGTCATGATCTTCTCCCAAAGCATATGAAGTATGACATACAACTTAAAGAAAACTTTCGTTCGAGATGTCTTTAATAAATTTTAAAAAAAAATCAAAAGGAGATCCATGAGTATGAGTATGATCCTGAGGGTGGTAAAAGTATAAAGGATGATGATAGAGTTTTTATTTAAAGCAAAAATAAGTAATTAAAAAAAATAGCCGGACGGGAAGCACATCGTCGCCCGCCAGAAAAATATGACTAGAAGAGAAATTCAAAACAAGGTCCGATCGACCCGCTATGATACCATGATAGAAAAAAGATTCTATTAAATAACTTGGATAGATTACAATGACCCATAGAGTGTTTAAATAGATAACCTAAAACTCTTAACTTAGAAATACAATATTAAAAATAATCATAATATACTAAGAGTGGGTGCTACATGCATCCCAACTTTTACTTACACCAAATTGAAAAAAAAAAAATTTAATCTCCAATTAAGAAATGAAAAGTCAAAACTACCCTCTTCTTCTTCTTCCTCACTCCCTACCCATCGTTTTCCGAAAAAAAACACCCGAAAGCAAGGCCTCTCCTAATCCAGGTGTTTATTTGGAAACGATGGAACTGCCTCGCCAATGGCTTCTACATCTACAATGATTTTATAGCCGCCGCAAAATCCTTTGGTGGCTTTGTCACAACCAGCGAAACCACCATGCTTTAAAAAGATATCACCGCTTTATTTGGCACAAATGTCCTACGAAACTAAAAGAGTGGGCATGTGCCTCAGATGACCTATACTCAAGGGTTGCTTCTGGTAAGAAGATTATGGCGGAGGACCCATCCAAATTTCATAGTAAGTACAAATCACTCTCTCCTTTTGATTAATCGATAGATTAGGGTAGTGAATAGAGAGAGAGAGAGAGTAATGGCTTTGATCTTCACCTTTTACCTTCACATGAACAACTATGGGCCAGTTGGAAGAATCTTTGGAGTGGACCTGTTAAAATATTCCAGATCTCATGCCCACTGACGACTATTTTGTTCAAGACATGAGGTATTCTGGTTTTGTAACCCCACAATTGCCAAAGCCTTCAGGTCTCGTTCTATGGCGTCATCATCAACATGATCAATGGAGGTCTGGAATGCGGTAGAGGTGCTAACCAACAAAAAACCCTATTGTTTCCTACTGTGACGATATTAGTACTTTTGGTATAAAGAGCTTGAGAGAGATAGAGATTTACGGTTTTGGTAGAAAACAGTAGGTAAAGACAGGAAGGCCAAGATGGGCATTTTTGTCTTCTCATCTCTTTATTTTATATTTAATTGAATTTTTTTTTTATGTTTGGTGTATATAAGTAAAAATTGAGGTGCGCCTAGCACCACCTATACTAATTTAAGAATATTTATGAGATAATATGTTTCTCATATATATTACATCAATATTTCTCTACCATGATATTTTCCTAATATCTTGTAGTTAGACAATGACGTTAAACGGCTGAGATGATTGATCCCCCTCTGTACGAGATCTCCTCAACAAGACTCTTATTCTCTCCAGTTAAGGGGTGGGTGAATAAATCGTATTTTTTAAATAATTTTTTTTAAAAAACCAAGTACAGGTGGGTTAACTTTAGAGGTGGGTGAATCTTAACCACAGTTAAGGGGTGTCAAAAAGAGACATATGGCAGCGTCAGAGGCGTAACCAGACTCCCCCGTCTGGTTACATCTGGAGATGATTACGAGTCCCTCAACTATATATAGCTCAAAATCTGTGCAATAATGACGGTTTTCACATGAGGAAACACATGTTCCGGTGAACTCTGCAATACCATGTGAAATCTTCACACAAACTCAGAGTGCAAATTGATATTCCACAACTAAGATCGTCGAGTTTCTGGCTCCCACTAAAACAATTATCCTCTAAAAGCTTGGCATGTTTTTTTCCTAAGAAGCTCTAGCGTTATGAGCTAGTATGGTAACATGACTAAATTCCTTGGATCTTTCTGGATGATTACTGAAGTAGTTACTAACAATATATAAATGTTCCTCTGTTGCACGACCGAAACCAAGTGTCCTAACCTAGGCTTTCTACCAACAACTCAAATGGGATCTAAATAACTGCCTATTCAATATTAACATGAAAGTGTTTAGGATATTGTTTCATAGGGACTTTCCTATTCAATATTAACATGGAAGTTTTTAGGATTTCGTTTCATAGGGACTTACTGCTGGATTACTTTTTCAAAACAACTCCAAGGAGATCTAGATCTAAATAACTGCTTTGCATGGAATTCTATTCAATATTAACATGGAAGTTTTTAGGATTTCGCTTCACAGGGACTTACTGTTAGATTAATTTTTCAAAACTTGCATACGACGATGACCACCATCAGTTTGGTTAAGGGGCACAATAACTGTTTTTTTTGAAGTTTCCCGTTTGTATAATGAAATTAGGTAACTCTATCCCTGGAATTAATCTACCTAAACTGGAATCAATCTGTTCTACTACAGATTTACACCCTCCGGTAGGAACTGTATTTTTACCTTTTTTAAGGATATCCACAAATATGTAGATCTTGTTAATCCAGTTAAGATCTGAGTTACCTTCATAAAGATAACAATTGATTACACAGATTATATAATTAGATTAGCCTATAATTGAAAAACATTGGCAATTAACAGAATTACTCTCTAAGAGTGAGTCAAGCACAGTTCCAGAATTAAATTTGTATGGATTCTGAAAAACCAATTTTGATGTAGCAGTTTGTTTGGAAATAGCTCTGTCTATTGGCTCTATTTGGTAACAGTGACGACGGGTTGGTCTATTTCTATACTAATCGAGTTCTCTGTTCTATATCTATTATGGGTTAATTCGGAGAATGCACTATTTGGTTACTGAGCAATTCTCAACTAATCAGATTATTCCGTCAGACAACTTCTCTGTTTGGTAACGAAGGTCGACAAGTCTAAATGGACTTATCGAATTTATTTTCTTAGGCAAGGGAAGCCACTGTGTTCTATATGAACATTGGATATCTAATCCAAGGATTAGTTATCCCCGGTCTAGATCTCTGATCTAAGTTGTCTTCAACGTTGAGACAAGCTTCAGATATCTAATGGAGGTTTAAATCTTCTTTTCTGATTCGGGCTCTCCTTCTAGGCTCAATCTAATTGAGGCCTAATATAATTTTGTACTTGTATAGAACTCTCCTCCTCATCCGCACCTTATATAGGCAAGGGGTAGGCCTGGGACTCGCTTGGGCTTCCTAACCGACCCATTTATTGAATCTTTTGGGTTTCCCCAACTGAGCCATTCAATAATCCACTAGATTCATTGAACTTGGATGCCCACCCATGATCCGTAATGGATTACGCAATCCGAACTATCACATCTCAAGCACGATCAGATCAACGGTGGTGATTTGATTTCTAATCTAAAAAAAATTAGGTGACTCGTGCTGATGAGGCATGTGAAGTGCACCTAAAGCACCAATGCGTCAGGCACATGCCCTTGCACGTGCGTACGAGTGTCGTGTTCGGTGTGCTGCACCTCACTAGTGCACACACACTTAGTGTATGTACACACACAAGAGAACAAACTCTAAAGGAGGGAAAACATTTATTAGGTGGCTTCAAGTCTCATAAATATCTGATGTGGGACTCTTAAAAGCCAAGAGAGTTTTCTTCCAAACTCAGGTTTCTAGCTCACCCAAAACCCCCAAGAATTAAAAGACAATTAAATCTCATTCAAAGTGTTTATTTTAAATTATTAAAAACTCAATAAAGATTTTGTCAAATAGAATTAAAAAATTATTTTAGAAATCATTAAATCAACAAACCCACTTGATTTATTAAAAATTAAAATTAAATATTAAATGATAGGCATCCTAGAAAGTCCTGTGCATAAGTAAAAATACATTTAGATTTGAACTTTCACTTAGTGCAAACTAATTAAAGTTCATCTGATAACATAATGGAAGTATGCTTTGAACTATTGAACTCTAATGGAGAAATCGGACTCATTGCACACATACTTCATTCAGATGAAAATTGTACATATTAGTTCTACACTTTTGAGTTTATGTCAAATCCAATTTACTGTGCGCTCTAAAGATGATCTAAAATATCATAGGAAGTGACTAGCTTGCACACACATAAAATGTAAGCCATCAAGAGTGTCCTTATAGCTACTCCGACCTGAATAGGCAGATGGTCTCATTAAGAGAATTATTTTAAAATTATCGACCTCAACCAAATACAAGAAATTATTTATAAGATAAATATCTATAAAAACTACACTACCTTATCATAAGAAGGAACATGACTTATTTTTATTAAAATGTAGTGCATACAAATAAGTAAGACTATAACTTGTTTCTCCCTTTGAACATGAGAAAATCATCAAGTAAGAATTCCACTATGTCTTACATAATTACAGGCTCTTCAGTCCTATTCCCATAAATGTCATTGAGATCAAATCTCTTCTAAGGCCGGTTAAAGGATCTGCCAAATTGTTTTCAAACTTAACATATTGTATGACCACAACATCATCACTAATAAAATCTCTCACATGTTGGTGCTTTAGACTTATCTGTCTGAATTTTTCATTATAATTCCTATTGTATAATTTAAGCATAGCAGCTTGATTATCACAATAAATTGTGATTGTTAACACTAGCCTGCATGCAGATGAGAATGCTCTCAAATTACATAGTAGAATGAGTTATACACGTCTGCTTCTTCAATTTCCATAAAATGGCACCTCCTCCCAAAGTATAAATTCAAACAATCACTGAGGTAGATTCATTTAGACATGAATTCCACGTCACATCACTATATCCTTCGACAATAGTGAGAAAATTCTCATAATGCAATCCTAATGTATAGTACCCTTTAAATACTTTAAGACTCTATTAAGAGCGTCTCAATACAATTGAGAAGGGTTGCTGATACATTTTTCAACTTAATTTCATATTGCATAGGCTATATTAGACCTGGTACAGTGCATGACATACATGAGACTGTCAATCATTTGAGACTACTCTGGTTGAGTTATACATCTCCCTTCGTCAACTTAATGCTGGAATCATATGGGGTATGAACCGGTCTACAATCTCTTGAGAATGTTTTCAATGTAGCTTAACTAGGATAGGGTAATTTCATCAGTATTTCGAGATATCTTGATTCCCAAAATAACATCAACTTCACTCAAATCCTTCATATCAAAGTTGGAGGATAAGAATGTTTCAGTGTCTAAGACATTATTCAGATCAAAACCGAAGATAAGGATATCATCTACGTACAAGAAGATAATAATCCAATAATACAGTGGTCGCTACTAAAAATAGAAATAATATTTTTTAAGAGTAATACATTAGCGGAGGTCATATATAGCCGTCGCTAAAGGTACGTTTTAGAAATACAAAGAACTTGGCCACCGCTAAAAATTAACCACACAAAGCATGTGAAATATTCGCGACATTTTTCGACGAAATTTAGCATTGATAAGGTTTGGCCAAAGCTAAAAATGACTTTTAGCATCGACTTTGTTTGGCCACCTATCACACCTCGAAACCCTATACACAATATACCTTATATTTGTATAAGTTCTGAAGCGCGAACCTGGGACAAACCTTAATAGTAGCCCTTGGCATCATCTTACTGATACTGATGAAATCTCATCCTAACATCCCTACAACGGCCCTCCCGGCAATGCCTCACGACACAAATTTAGATTGCATACATGTCCTCTTTTTGTAGCCCTCTCGTCACACCTCACGAAATCAGATGGGATCACACATCTATCCTTTTTTGGCGGCCCTCGACAACACCTCACAAAAGCAGATGGAAGTGTAGGTCGTCCACTTAAGGTTAAGTCACTTGTTAATTAACAATTAAAATGGTGTAGACAATAATAAATGTTTTATATCGTCCTCGCTACGACATCCCATACCACACATAACAAGGCCGATCTAACTATATGTTATTAACCAAGGTAAGTTAGCTACATTCTCCCCGCTATAGCTCTATAGCATCCTATATTAGCATAGCAAGACAAATCTAACTAAGTTATGTAAGGTCTAAATATTTTAAGTAGTTCACACAAGCATTCACGACATTTAATCATCATAAATGATGTAAAAAAATGAGATGCCGTCAATATGAATGTAATAGAGTTAAAACATGAATATCAATTTAATAAAATAAGGAAAAGTATGATTGTGCTAGAAGGGATCCTAAACATGCATGATTTCTAAGTTCTAGTTCGAAAGAATTGATGTTCAAAAACTACACCATCTGATCGATTGGAAGCCCACAAAACCTTCCAATCAATTAGTGGAAACATTCGATCAATTGGCCGGTTGATTGATTCCAACTACTTTCCTGTAATCCCTCTAATTATGGGTGAAACCTTCCAATCGATCGGAGATCGCAAATTTGGGGGAAAACCCAGAATTCCGACCCCATTTCCCCTTGTCTCGGCTTCACTAAAAAAATATTTTTAGGTTTTTTTTAATACTAAAATATTTTAATAAAGAATTAATATTTTTTCTAAAAACCAAGGATGGGTGGGTGAACCTTAGGGGTGGGTGAATCTTAACCATAGTTAAGGAGTGTCAAAAGGGACACACGGCGACCTCAAGGGTGATAACCGTATTTGCCAAATCGGATGATAACCCGTAGAGGATTTGGTTTCTTCATTATATCTATAAAACTATGTACTATTTAAACATTTGAACCTAATAGTCTTTCTTTTTTGTAATATATTAGGACATCACTTAATATGCAATCCAAATTATGCCATAAATTAATCCTGGATCGAATGCGTAGGCAGCTTGAAAATAAGTTCATCAAATCATCAACATCCTGATACGAAAACAAAAAGGTGGAAGGCACATGTGAAGGAAAATACCATAATAAAGTGGCAACCAACAAACCTCAAAGCCATTAAATCCTCTAGTCAATGTTTTGCCATATTTCTAAATCAATTTTCAAAGATGTTGAGAGTACAATAGTTTTTGGCAGACTAACTTACCACAAGGCAAGCGAGTAGGCAAACGACTCGAAGGATACACACACAAACTCACTCGCACACTCATCTCATGAGGAATCAGCCCATGAACACTCTAAAATGGGTACCAGCCGTAAGAGAGGCTATGGAACCTTATGAGGACGAATACACTAGCATACCTGCCCGATGTGGGACTAATGGTTTTTTTGGTAGACTAACTTACCACAAGGCAAGCCAATAGCCAAACGATTCGAAGGACACACACACAGACTCGCAAACGATCTGAAGGACACACACAGACTCACACACACACTCATCTCATGAGGAAGAGTACAATAGTTAAACATCAAAATTTTGAAAAATAAGTCTATCAGGCGAAAATGGGTACCAAAGAAGCATCATTTTCTTATTCTAAGGGGAAAGAAACCTACGGACAAAGCTGGTAAGAAACAAGAAGTGCTAATCCTGGTGTGTGCTCATCAGAAGACCCTTCTAGTCTCTTTTGGGATGATCACCGACGGTGTCTCACTGTTGGACGCCCCCCTTCTGGTTTTGGGTTCGCTGGAGCTCCTAATCCTGAACCATGGTCTTCTCTGTTTGCTAACAAAGTGGAATTGAGTGGGTGCGCTCTGGAGTTCATTACTTCTTTTTGTGTTCGTGGTGAGAAAATGGTGCTTTATCCCGCCAAGGAGGTGGAGGTGAAGGTCTGTCGCTGGTCTAGGGTGTTGGTTGGCTTTGTCTTGGGACCCAAACCTTATTTTCAAAACCTTAAGTGTTTTGTGAGTCATGCTTGGCACCTGAAAGGCAATCTTGAGGTATTTTTGCCATGATTTCGGTGACTTCCCTAGCCCAGTTGTAGTGGTGGAGTGTGGTGATGGTGATTGCTCCCAGATGGAGGGTAGGGAAGGTTCTAGAGGGGACGACCTTGTGGAGGTGAGCCCAGATGGTGTGGCTCTTGAGTGTTCGCCAGGCGATTGTGCGTATGTCCAAGCGAGGCCGGGGGATCCTGATGGGGTTTTTCCGGTGCAGCTTGGCTTGACTCTTTTGAGGAGACCTTGATTGCTAGGAGAATGCAAAGATTGTTGGATGAGTTGGGTGGATGAGTGGTGGCAGATTGCACACCACTTGTTCGACCTTCTACTTTTGCTCATTTGCAGCATGTTTCAGCTGGTTGCACCTAGATTCTAGAGGAAACCGAGATGGGCTTGGTTTATAGGCCTCATAACCCTACTTCTTTGCAATCTGAAGAATCTAGTTTGAGCTCCCACGAGGCGGTCGAGCTTAACCCTCTCAACGCGGATGGATCTAGCTCTACCAAGAGGAAGAGGAAGAAGAAGAAGAAGGCTAAGAAGAAGAACTAGGGTGGTTGTGTTGGGGGGCCATTGAGCCTTCGAGGTTTGAGGTTGAGGCGAAGGGGTTGCTGATTGAGGCTGGCTTGGAGGATAAGGAGGAAGCACCAATTCCTCTAAACAAGATTTTGGAGTGTCTCCTCGATGACATAAATCGTTAGGTCCCTAGAGCCCGAGAATTATCTTTTGAGTGACAACTGGGAGAGTGTCACAGAGCACTCTTGTGATGATGAGTCTTGTAGGGTATTTTGGGGCATTTATCATTTGTCAGTGTATGAGTAGTAAGGGATTTCCTTTTGGGGTCGCCTGCTGATGTGCAAATAATAATACCACAAGTGCACGATTGTCTATAGAAGATACAATGGCAATTAAATACGGGTCGATCCATAGAGAAATGAATAAAAATAATATTAAAAACTGAAATCTAACTAAGAAACTAGTGATAAAAGAAATCTTGAACTGAATTGAGATATATGATCTAATTAAAACAAATAAATTAAAGCAATTAAAATAGAGTAATAAAAAGAGTAAATCAAATAAAGAAAGAGATCAGAGCATCTGGATTCCACTAGACATCAACTAATCAATCTATAAAATATCTGTAATTTTTCTCAATCATAACTCAAACCAAATAACAAATCAATGTTTTGGTTCAGAATATTTATCTTTAAAATCTTTTTCAAAATCAAAATTTAAAAACCTAAGATTTTCTTCACGTCAAAAATCATAAAAAAACTTAAGAACTATTTATCAAAAATAAGAATAAACTATCAAAAGAATTTATTTCTAAGCATGACTTATCAAATCTAAGCATAAACAATGAAAATGATTTATTTAAGTAATACGTATCGAAGCTTGCCTAGAGCAATGAAGACAAACCTATTCTAGCATTAAAGAGCATAAATTATATTAGAAAAATAAGGGATGAATTGAAAATTAAAAAGATATGACTTAGCTTCGTCTTTTGCTTTAATTTGAGAGTTTAACCGGACATTGCAATGAACATACAATCAATTTCAAAATAAATCTTCATTGATGATTATATTTATTCACAAAATATATCCTTTTACACCACTCAATCTCCAATAAAATCAAACAAAAGAGTAATGACGATGGGAGAAAAAAGAAAAGAGGAAGAACAAAAACTATTTCAACCTTAATTTCTTCTCCTATATGCATAAGCTCACACTTCACCGAATATTCTGGCCCCTTAAACGTCCAAATTAAGAGATTTCCGTTAAATCCAATTTTTTTCCATTTGAATTTTATTTCCAACGCCTCAAATATTTCCTTAATCCGATCTCTCAATCAAAAGTTATAACCAAATTAGTGAGTCATAATCAGATTAGGTGGAAATCTGGGAAATCTTCATTTTTTAGGGGATTTGTTGCTCAATAACAGCACCCATGAAATTTACTTGCTTTTCTTGTAGATTTAGTTGCCAAATATCAGCAACCCTATCTTCTCATTGATTTAATCCAATTAAACAAGTGGGCCTTGTATGACTTTTCTCTCTAATGAGCTTTTAGCTTTAAATTTCTTCAATTTGGATTCTAATTTGTTAAACTCCCTCAAACTCCTACATAAAAGTAAAAAAATTAGAACAATTAAGACAAAATAAACAACTAACAAATGTAAATAAAGAGACAATTATTAACATAATGATTTGCATATCACCTACAGGGTTTTGTGAGGTTGGATGTGAGTTGGCTTGTGCCTTGTTTTTGGGTTTGGGTTTGGGTTTGGTGCCGGAGGGGGGGGGGGGGGGGGGTTAGGGGGTCTGTCGGGTCCCCCTTGGGCCTCCTTTGCTCCTCTTCTCTCCTTGTATTTCTCTTTTTTTTTTCCTAATAAAGTTGGTTGGGGTCTGCCTTAATCCCCACTTTCCTCGTTCAAAAAAAAAACCCCTAAGGGGATATGTGTCATTTGAAAGGGCCAATTGGATGATTGAGAAAGGGAGACAAGATCTTGGCAAGTTAAAATTTAGGATACGAGTGAAACTTGGAAACAACCTTATTGCGTAATAGTTACGTGATTCTCTAGACTTATTTTTACTATCAGGAGAAAGAAATAGAATATGACAAAGAAATTAAAACAAACCAAGAAGTTTTTGACATAAGGGTGTGGTCCAAGCACAACTTGAATTACCACGCATTCCAAGCAAGCATGACATCAAGAGCAACATCAATTATTTGAAGCTTGAAGATTCCTTAGCATACTATTCAACACATTATAAAAGTCAAAATGGAATGACCTCATTAACTACGTTTTAATAGGATTATAACTGTCCCTTAATAAACACTACCCTACACAAGGAAAAAGATTTGATTCAAACTAAAGGGCTTTCCGCTTTCTCGTGCTTGGCTCTTAACCCACTAACAATTACAAACAAATCATAACTGGAATTGCGACTTAACCGTATTTGAATACCCCCCTGAACCCCCTCTCTCTCTACTGTCTATCCGAAGAAAGGATTGGTATGCCCGACGACCTACCCGACTCTAAAAACGAGAAGTGCATGGTTCTTACCTTGCTGATTCCCTTTCCCCTCTTTCATCTTCTATCCCTGCTCAATCAGGGTCTATCCAAGCCTCGTCCACACTCTTAACGGCTTGGCTCAAGCCCTCGCAGGGTCAAAATTGGGTCTGGGCTTGAAAATAAGATTAACAAAAAATTGTCATGATATTTATCAAATTATTTTTTTTTGATACTACCACAGGTTGAGTGACAACAAATACAATAGAGTAACAGAGAGAATGAAAGATAGGTGGATTAGATAATTTGAATTAGAAGTTTCTCGATGATGGGTGGTCTTTAATTAGAGGATATGGTAATGAAATTACATACATATCTCAGTGAATATTCTGTTAACAAAGGTTATATACGTTATTTAAATTTTTTATTAAAAAAAATATATATATATATAGATATATAATGAGGACCTGGATCTGGGCCGAGCTTTAAGGGGTGTTGTTCAAGCTCGGCTCTCATGTTAATGGGCCTAATTTTTTTGGGCCCACCTGGGTTTGTGGGCTTTATAAATGAGAAAAAGCCTTCAATTTTGAAGGCTTTGAGGGCCAGGCCGGGCTGGGTAGGGTACCTTACATGAGGGCTGGGTAGGGTACCTTACATGGGTAGGGTACCTTACGCCTCCTAGCTTTGGCCCAGTGATAGGTTGTATCTCTCAGTTGTGAGAGGACTTGAGTTCAAGTTAGAGGGGTGTGGTGTTGAGGCCCACCATTAGTTCTAACTTAACCCACTAACTTACTAACTGGGGTTGAGACCTAAATAGCTAGGGGTGTAAACGAGCCGAGCCGAGTGTTGCTCAAGCTTGGCTCATGACATATATATGCTGGATCAAGCTCAATTTGGGCCATTCAATGCTAGCTTGAGCTCGGCTCTTCTAAATATAATTGAGCTCGAGCTGGCTTGCGAGCATGTACTATTATTTTAGGGTGTCACCCTAATTTTAACAAAAAAAAATAAAATTCAAATAAAAATCCAAAGAGTTAAACATGCTCATCAAATTTTACGTTATTATAAGTAGCATTGTAATATGGGTAAGAACTGAGCATAGACTTGTGAGTCTAATTGAAGAAACATGATATAGAGAATCTATAAATGTTAAAAAGTTACCTTTTATGTTTTACCTTAATGAAAAATTATATTTAAGGTTCTTAACTTTTATGTGAAAACTAATATTATTAGGATATTATAAGTAGTACAGTAAAATTAATTGAGCCGGGTCGAGCCGAGCCGAGCCGAGCCGAGCCGCTTGTGTTCGGCTTGATTAACAAACGAGCTCAATAATTAACATCTGCTTGGCTCATTTCGAGTCGAATTGAGCTGGCTCAACTCATGGACAGCCCTAGGCCTAGAGTTGCACTTCAATACCCCTAGTGTATGGAAAGCTTAAGTACCTTAGAATCGTGGCCGTTCATCTGGCCACGATTCTAATTGGTTACCGGTAGTAGTAGGTCACAAGAACAACGTGAAAAACCGAAGAACCATACAAAAATTAAGGGATAAGTGTGTCTTCATATGAACACATCCAAACCGTCCATCTTTAGATTGGTCGGTTCATATCTAAAGGTATTGTATGTTTAGATACCTTATGGGTATTGAAAAAAATCCCTTCCCCTTTGTCATTTTAGCTATTTTTGCTGGTGAGTGGTGGCAAAGGGCCTTTCCCTTAACCGTTTCAGTCCTTGTTGCCTGGTGACGAATGGCCTTCTCCCTCCTTAGTCATTTATTTCAGTTGTTGATTGCTGGCAAAGGACTTTCTCCTTAGTCTTAGTCTTAGCCATTTCAATCGTTTTGCTTTGGTTGCAAAGGGCCTTTCCCATAACCATTTCAGTCATTGCCTCGGTTAAAAAGGATCTTCCTCTTCGTTATTTCAGTCCGGGTTATTTTATTCCACCTCTTAGAAAGAAAATAGCTTAAATGAAAATATTTAATAACACGTGTAACGGATAAAATTCGTAAAAAGGAGTAAAAAGAAGGGGTAAAATAGGGATTTCTCACTCTAGCAAATTCTAACAATTTAGCCGACATCAGCCCACTTGGGCTATGTGCTGGCTCACTTGAGTGTTGTCTGACATGTGACCTCATCATGACTACACCAGTCATGATGACTCCAAATGCCTATAAATAAGCAAGAATCACCAGAGAGAAGGAGAGGATGGTGCGAAAGGCAAAGAGGATGGTGCGAAAGGCAAAGATGGATGGTGCGAAAAGCAAGAGAGGAGAGAAAGGGAAGAAGAAGAAGAGGAAGAGGAAGAGGAAGAGGAAGAGGAAGAGGAAGAGGAAGAGGGAGATCTGAGAAGTTTGAGTCATTCACACCCCTACCCCAAAGTGCTGTGTAGGCGGCCACTCACCTGATTCTCTCATCTTCCTTGGTGTTATCCGGCTGCTTGATGCTCTTTATGGCCTCACAATCGTTTATGGCCACCGGATTCCCTCAAATGGGCCATGTCCGCCTGATGCTCTCCATGAATGGTCACACTGCCACTTGCACGGCCTTGCAATCGATCATCTGATGAGTGCAATCATACTTGAACTTGTGCCTGACGCTGTGAATGGTGCCGAATCCGTTGTCGCGTTGCCTGCTGTGAATAGTGCCGAATACGTTGTGCTGGGAATAGTGCCGAATACGTTGTGCTGTGAATGGTGCCGAATCCGTTGTTACGTTATGTTGTGCATAGTGCCGAGCTCGTTGTCCGTTGTCTGATGTACAACGTACCCGTCGTGAGCTGTACAACGTACACGTTGTTTACTGCACAACGTACCCGTTGTCTGATGCACAACGTACCCGTTGTCTGATGCACAACGGATGCACAACGTATACGTTATCAGAGCTAAGTTATCCGAGCTGCCTTATCAGAGCACGTTGTCAGAGCTATGTTATCCGAGCTAAAGCTACGAGCTACGTTGTCTGAGCTACGTTGTCTGTGCCTTACCAGAGCTACGTTGTCTATGCCTTACCAGAGTTACGTTGTCTGTGCCTTATCTGAGCTACGGTGTCAGAGCTACGTTGTCTGTGCCTTATCTGAGCTACGTTGTCTGTGCCTTATCTGAGCTGCGTTGTCTGAGCTACGTTGTCTGTGCCTTATCTGAGCTACGTGGTCAGAGCTACGTTGTCTGTGCCTTATCTGAGCTGCGTTGTCTGAGCTACGTTGTCTGTGCCTTACCAGAGCTACGTTGTCTGTGTCTTATCTGAGCTGCGTTGTCTGTGCCTTATCTGAGCTACGTTGTCAGAGCTACGTTGTCTGTGTCTTATCTGAGCTATGTTGTCAGAGCTACGTTGTCTGTGCCTTATCTGAGCTACGTTGCCAGTGCCTTGTCCGAGCTACGTTGTCTGAGCCATATTCTTTGTGCCTCCTGAGCTACAATCTCCAGAGCATAACAGCAGAGCTCGTCCTCAAGTGCATATACCCAGTGACCTCACGATAAGTATCTCTATACTATTATGTGCCTTATGTTCATGTGCTTGTGCCTTATACTGTGCTTGTGCCTTATACTGACTTTATCATCGGAGCTTATTTCAGGGTGCACACCCGCCCCCTCAGACTCATTCTCAGGTAGAGTTTTGCTATCATTCCTCTACCAGCTGAGCAGCTACAGACGCGTGGCATGTACGAGATTTTTTCCTTTTCAACACGGTAATACATTTATACGAAACTTCTACTTCAAACACACGCAACGAAACCGTAGACAATCCACGTTGATATGATGGTGAAGGCCTTTCACTCTCTAACCATTTCAATCGTTTTCCTTATTAGAAAGAAATCTATTGCCACAAGCAGAGCCATGCAAGTTGGGCGATCATGCATTCATAGTTAATGGGACCACCAATTGGATGGATGGTAATGGTTCCATTATCTTGTTTAGGTTTCGGATTTTTTCATCAATAGTTATTTTTTTTCATGAGATCCACATTGAAAAACAGTTGTAACTTAAAATGAGACCATGTGTATTTTTTATTATTATTTTAGTTTTAAATATTTTGGGTAGGTTAGTGTGATGTCAATGCTTGTCTCATCGGTTGTGTGCAATTCACTACCACTTTGAGTTGGGATCAAATCTTGAGAGGGTGTGATGTTAAAAAATCTACCAATTTCGTTAACTTAATTAGAACATGTACTAACCACACTAAATGGGGATGCAGCCTCTATTGTACGTGTATCGTGAACCTCTAAAAAAAAAAGATAAAGCTTCTGAGACCACCGAGACCATGCTCTTAGAGCCTGGTCTCGGCCCTAATGAGGTCTCAATAGCAAATTCCCCCAAAAAAAAATGGTTATCACTCCTAATAGGAGTGTATCACATATAGGTGACTCTATTTTAAGTCACTTAAGGTGAGACGATCGATATGCCAACTGCATAACTATTAATCACACTCTCTTGTTGCCCCGGTGATTAAAAGTGTATCCCCCAATGGGAGAAGACTCAAGTTGGTAGGAACAGAGCCAAGGGGTTTAAAAAACATTTTTTTTAATATTTATTATTTAACAGGAAATACTCATCGGACAAAGGGCAAAACCCTTCTAACTTCAAAAAATAAATTATAATATATATTATATCTTTTGAAAAAGTAAAACCTATTGTATATGATTCTCATATTTTTTTTTTCTTAGGATTCCAAACCCCTTAAACACGTCATTTAGACTCAAAATATTTCATACTCGCCTAAGAATTAATAAGTATGATTGTTGATACATTCAATAGCTAGAAAATATATTAACCAAATAATTAATCGGGATTGTGGCTTAACAGCATGTCAATTACCCTTAAAATTAAATTAAATTAAATAATTTCATCGTACGTCAATGATGTCATCCAACCACCAATACTGAAGTCGTATCATTTTAATTTACCACCAGATTTAGGTCATCATATTCTATCTATAATAAAAATCATGGATACACTCCACCGTCGCCACCTTACAACATTGTTTAGTACACGGTCTTCACCGTCTATAATTCTGGTATATTGTTTTATAGTTGGACGTAAAACACGTGCCATCCTTTCATAGCTTAATTTAATCGTCTTACTTCTGAAAAGAAAATGCACTGATAAGAGATGAGATCGAATATCAGCCAATCGTAACTCATTCTTGTAACCCTATTAACTGTGGTTGAGATCTACTAACTGTAGTTAAGATTTTTTTTCACCTCAGCGTTAAGAAATCTTAACATTAAAGTTAAACTTTTTTAAAAATCAAGATTAGATTAGATGGGTGAATCCTAGCAAAATAATCTTAACCATGGTTAATAAAAATTAAAATAGACACATGTTGACTGTGGATGTGATTAAACTCTCACAAAAATTGAATAGCGATTGGCTGGGATTTGATCTCGTAAGAGACACGCGCAAGGGCTACCTTTTTATTTATTGGATTATTCTGATCTCATAAATCTGCGTTGGCAAAGCACACACTTCAACACACGTGCGACAAGCCACACTCGCCAATGGCTTATTTCCTCCGCAGCTTTACCCACCCCAAAGAAAATCCCACCTCCAAAAAATAGGAATCAGAAAATTCACAAATGAATTCAATTTTCCTCCGTTAGAGAGAGAAACTAGAGAGAGAAATTAGAGAGAGGCATCATAAGCAGGGCAGCAACTCTCCGTTCATTTCTCCGCCATGGACCTCTACAGATTGCCATCAGATCCGTTACGATTCTTCATGCGGTCCCTCTGATTCTTGTGTGCGCACTTTAACCCCAAATGCTCCCACTAGTCACAATAGCATTGGCTAATCCATATCATCCCTTTCTGCCCTATATTTCCTTCTTCCTTTTCTTCTATACCTCTAGGGTTTGATTCCTGAGATGAGAGTGAAGGAAAACCCTAAATTCATGTTGATGGAGCTTTGATTCTGCCATTAAATCTGAATGTAAGGCCGTTTCCAGTTCTGATCGTTTTGGGAATGACGAAGCGCAAGGAACGGACCCTCAAAGAGCTCTACGATATCACAGTAAAGATTTTGGAACCAGAGGCATGTAATTATGTTGCCCTGCTTATTTTCTTACGTTAGGGTTTCTTGATCATTTTAGTTTAAATGAATTGCGTTTATGTTGTTTGATCATGTTTTCTGGTTTCATGTTTTTTGGTTTTTATTGGATTTTCTTGTTTGATGGCTATCAATATGTGGAAAATTCTGGTTTATTGGATTTGTTGTCTGATCCAGTTGGGGATTTTGATATCTTGCGGTTCTGGATCGTCGGTGGGGTTTAATTGTCATTTTGAATATTAGGATTTTGTCAGTGATGATTCATTTTAAGCTTTAATTAATATGCTTTGTTATTTTTTTTTCTTCAGGGTTACTGATTAACTTTTGATTACAATTTCTGTTTTTTTTCTAACATTTTGGGACAATTACTGATGTATTTCCCTGTAATGTGTGAGCAGATAAATTTATTGCAAAACAATTGAGTCTGTCATCTTTGACTACTTAGCTAGTTAGCTGTCCTTCCTTGTTTGATCATGCTAACATTACCTTGTTATATATATATATATATATATAGATATATAAACTATTGAGATTTAAGAAGCCAATATTTTTGCTATTGGAGTGGGTAACTCATGTTGATTTTTACCTACTTTGTAGATCACCCCAGTCTTGAAAGGGAGTTGTCGCATACAAGGGCCTATGGATGAGACAGACCATGACAGTCTGGCGAATACGGTGAGACATCGTTGATATTAACAGGGTAATTTATGTTCGGTTGTTCTCATATCTTTGTTTTTCTCTTCAACATTTTCGGCTATACCCAAAGATTTCTCATGCAACAATTTCATTTAGAGTCCGTTCTTTTGCTGAGACTTATAAAGCTTGACACTTTGCACTTTGTCATAGTAATTGTTAGGAAATTGGAGTCGCTTTGTCAAGGTTTCTAACAAAATTAATTCTTACCATCATGAGATTTCAAGTCTTATCATTTTTATGAGATTTGAAATCATTCATTTTGCTCATTCATTTTGCTGCATTTGAAGTGTTACGAGAATTGCAATCCAAGAGATGAAAAGCACGATACATCTAGTCTAGTTCTTAAAAGAAAATGCATATTCTCAAATGACAAAACTTGCAGAGGACCGAATTTTATAAGTCTCAGCAAAAGAACGGATCCTTAAAAGCTTTATGTTGCATGGACAGTGCTAAATCAAAGTTCTTAGTTCCTATAAGTTATTTAGGGTTGCTATAAAAAAATGTTTGTGTTATGGGAGGTTTCTCGGTTTGATAGTTTGTAGAGCTTCTACCTGATTAGGTACATACAATCAATAAATAAGGTTAGTCTAAGATAGCATTTTGGCTTTAATTAGTTATATCCTTACAGGGAAAGTTCCTTGGAAGATATTCATGCCCCAGAAAGGCTAAATGAGCTCTACATGACATTGGAAATGTCGTGTTCACCTATTGGTAAGGGATGTCCCAAAAAAAATAGAGTTGCAGTAGCATGCATAATAAGGTAGAGGTGATTGTATTCCGATTAAAAAAAATTGATTTTAGCTCTCTTCCCCTTAACAATCTAATATTCTACTGCAAGAGGATGGACAGGAGTTTGGGGGACATGTCGAAGCTAAATTAAACATGCTTCCCTATCTTCTAGGTCCACCTATGGGTGAACCTCTCTTGTACATCGTTGGTAACAGAGGGTGTCCCAAGCCCTTCGAGGCAAGGACTAGTCTATTTTGGTGTCCGCACCAACCCACTCGGAATTTCCCTACGGACACCAAGGTAAGTCGGGAGTGGGAGTTGAACACACAACCATAGGGAGCAAGCTTGGGATGCTAGTCAATATATTCATTGACTGCTGATCAAAGAATAAAAAAATTTGCTGTACCCTGCAGAGTAAGATAAATGTGATTATACACCGATCAACAGAAATAGAAAAAGAACAAAGATTTGCTTTTAGCTCTCTTCCTCTTAAGCTATCCAATATTCTACTAAAAGAGGCTGGAAATCATAGTTTGAGGACATGTGCAAGCGTAAATTACACATGCTTCCTAAATGCATTTTAGGTGTTAGGATATCGTGGGTAGCAGTGACCGTTTGGGGAAGATTAGGCTGTTATATTACCTCATATCCTTTGATGCTTGGCCTAGTTTATCTTAATTGTGATGGAAAATATCTCATAATACATATTTCCATTTTTTAGGTAGGATTTGCGATCTAGTATATCTGTTTTGATTATTCTTTTGTAGTTAATAGTTACTACTCTGTTAGTTTAGAGTAACATCGTACTGTTCAACTTTTCACCTGTAGTTTGGTCATTAGATTTTTCATTTCCCTTCTTGGATAATGCAGCAATTGTGCAGTTTGCAGCTTGTATTTATGATATCATATAATTTATATTTTTATATGTTCCCCTATATTGGTTACATATTTCTACTTGTTACTTATCAGGGATCATTCCAAGTTGAAAAAAGATTTGATAGACATTCCCTGAGTAGGAAAGTTCATAGGAGAGCAGAATCTGGAACATGCAACGTTTGTGCCGCTCCATGCTCATCCTGTATGCATTTTAACCGAGCTGTGGCACTCATGGGGTCAAAGACGGATGAGTTTTCAGATGAAACTTTTCGGGGAAAGGCAGCTAGTCGGTGTTCTTTTAATGATGCTGATGTGCTATCTCCTTTTAAGAGCAGAGCATGCGACGACCAGCAGCGTACAGTCAGTGAAACAAGCAACCTACTCAGTGTCAGTTCAAGCCATGACTCATTATCCGAAAATGCAGAAAGTAAAGTTACTGATAGGACCTTTGATAGATTGGATGCGTCTGAAAACGTTAAGATATTTCCAAAGATGTCATCAGGTGAAACTACTGCGGAAGAACAGCTTCTTTCCAAACCACACTGTATTTTTGGTCACAGAACCCTCACAAATCAGTATGAGGAGCGGAAAGGTTTAGAATGTGATGGCGATAATGTTTCATGTGTTAGTGGAGCTAATGATGCAAATATTTGTGATCATAATTGTGACGTAGACACGGAGAATGTACCATATAATTCCGCTTCATATAGTGATTTGCTTCCAGAAGGATTTGAAAATGCAGTTCATGTTCAAAATGCATCAGGTTGTCTCGCTGATATTGATTGTCAAGTAGAAGAGAGTCGCAATAACTCTAGGAAGCCAAGTACATGTACCAAAGAATCCATACAGAAGAATAGTTCAGCAACTGAAGTATTTTCACACAAGTCAGAACCATCAGGGATTCCTTCCTCAATCGATGTCAACCCTGACACTAGCTTACTAATGGTTCGGAGCCCATATTCTCGTTCTCGTAGTGGCAAATTACTTTTCTGTAATGTAGATGCCAAGGTTTTGGACAAAAATTCTTATTATCATCCCCAAGAAGAACCTTCTGAATGCTCCACGGAAAATGTGGAATCTTTGTTGGCAAAAGTGGCAACATCTGATAGCGTTGGTGACCAGAAATCTGCTATATATAACTGTGATATCCATCCAAAGTTAGAAAATAACAAAGCTACTCTCCTCAAAAGTACGTCTTCTGGGACTTCAATGAAAATTTATCCATGCTTGGAAGGTGAGACAAACATGGATAGTGGGGACCCACCTGCTGAAGCTATGAAATATTCAAAGCAAAGTGAACAAGTTGAAAAGCCCAGTTTGTCGTGTGAGGTACCTGATGTGCAGGAACCTCCTTTGAAATCTCAACCCGTCGATGAGAATGATGGATCAGATATTGTGGAGGATGATGTAAGTACTGGCTCTTTCTGTGTTTATGTTAACAGTCCCAATTCTTGTTCTGCTTATGTTTCATGAGAAATATTATTGTCGGAATTTTGGCTTCATGCATTCTGTGTACCTTGAAGTGCTTTCTTTATTCAGTTCCTCGCTGGAACTTATTTAAAGCCAAGTTAGTATGTTTTTTTTTTCTGTCCCCATAATCAACAGATATCTGTTATGTAAATAACAAGAAATGTCTTTCATTTTATAGGAATCTTATTGAGTTCCCCAAAGAAGTAATATGTACAAAACAGAGGTAATCTAATTTATTGATGTCTGAGGTATTAGACAAATTGTAAAACTGGGGAGCAAATGCAGTGGTATCATTTCCTTCTGTGAGATCTCGAAATTGTATACAACCTTATAGTGTAGTCATCATAAGCACATCATTATATTTCACCATTTCAAAGTTCAAACCATAAATTGATACTCTTTTTCATTATTCATATCGAAGTTATTATAGCATTCTGAGATAAATTAGGGCCTTAGCCCAAATATTGGCGGGTCAGAAATAAAACCCATTCCGCCATTCCATTCCTATATTTCAGGATTATTGTCATATGATTTTACAAAATTGTACACCGGCTGAAAATCTGTTTTCTTCACCCTGGCTTGGGGCCTGCGATGCAGCACAAAGTTGTTGTACTGAATCAGATTTTTATTTTATCAAAGGCATCTACAAGATGTCAGACAACACAAATCTGCAACTTCTTTTTGACAGCAATATTATTCCTCATTTTTTAGAAGGTACTAATGGAACTACTCAAAATATTAACATTGAGAAAGCATAAATAAACAACTTAAACGACTTTCCATAAACATTAACATTCCAGATGAATCAACTAATGGCAACAGAAGGTACAATCTCTTATGGGTATCCCAGAGGATGATTATAGCTTGCTACTTCTAACGCCTGACAAAACCCAGATACGAGATAATGATTTTAGTGTCTATTGTTGTTATATAGAAACGTTATTCTTCTTGTGGCTTTTCTCTCATGAGTTGAAATTTTGCAAAAGATTAAATTTTCTGCTTCAATTATAAACCAAATCCTGCTGCTTGAGGCTCATCTCAACAGTTGTACTATAGTAACCTGTCAAACCAGGTTTGAATTGAGCCACATACCTTTTGTGTTTTGTGGGATGTATGAAATGGACCAGAAATATCACAAATCCAACCAATTTGTTTCCATGGGAACCAACTTATAAATGCTATAATGAATGGTTTCTTGATTTTTCAGATGTATTCCTCTTATGGACTATAGGTTTGATTAAGTAGCCTTATACTGCATGTCACTCCTTTTTCCCCCCCTCTTTTGTACTCAAATTTGAGTTATACCCTCTAATGAAATTTTTTGCGGTTTTGGTGAATAATAACTAGAAAATATTTTTCTATCATCTTTTATCTTACATTTATGTTATCTTATTACATAGAATCCTTCAGAAAGGAGGGTAATATAATTAGGATTATCATAATGTAATGATACGAATTACCAAATTTCCAATTGAACTAATCAATTTGCATCCTCATCAACTTTGTTATCCGTTCACCAAATGGACCAGCTCTTCTACTTCATTTGGTCCATGAGTTGCCTAAATTGAATCAATCTATCTATCTGATTTATAAGGATATAAGTGGTTATGTTCTAAAATAAAAATAAGAAATATTTCGGGGCACCGGAGAATGTATGTGAAGAGATGAACTTTTTGTTATCGGAAATTGGTGATCCTTGAAAGAAAATGTGTTAATACCAAGGAGTTTAAAACTAGTCTTCTTACACTGACTACCCCACTCCTACCAGAACAATGGGGAAGTACATTAAATAGGTTAAAAATGCATCAGTATAAGAGCCTTGGGTTGCAATAGATTGGGTACAAGAAGGGCTGCAAGATATGAATAGTTGTAGGAAAAAACAACCAAAAATTCATGATGTATAAGTTGGTAATTTTTTCCGCAATTGTGGTCCTCTAGTAATTATGCATTGCCATTTGAAGTCTAAATCATTCTTCCTAAATTCACATAGCTAAAGCTAGATACGGTAGTTGAATTTAAAGAATCTCATCATTAAGTAATTTAAGAGAGTCGTTCACCATTCTTAGAATTAGTGAATTCCAACAAAAGGGTTAATGTTTTTCAAAAATGGTTGTGGGGCACAAGGGGTGACGAGGTTAAATTAGTAGCCACCCAGCATAGTTTGCTAAAACCTTACTTTGTAGTTTTTGAATCCTATGACTTAGATTGAAGCTTGGCCCAAACGATCTGAATGACTGAATCCTAGGCCCGAATCACTTTAGAGTGGAATTCTATAATTTTCGTTTGAATCTTACGATTGGTGATTTGAATCTTAAACCTTATTAAATCAATGATTCCCATGAAAATAAATGTCACTGTTTCAAGTGAAACTATGAACCATAGTTTCTTGTGAATTTGTATCACTTTTCTTCAATAAAATAAAAAATGGTGGAGAAGCAAATATTACTTGGGAGCTTTACAGTTGGCACCTAGGCACGTGTGAAGTATATGGCGTACCTGCAAAGCTGTTATTGTAGTATTTCAACATTATTATGGCCTTTTAAGCAATAAAAATAATTACTAAGGTTTTTGGCATGAAAATACACTTCAGTGAACAAATCAAAATGGGGTGCCTTACACTTGAATAGTTGTATTGTATAGACCATGTGATATGTAAATTCGAAAACATTTAGTAAACAATTGGATTAGTGTTTAAAATAAGAAAAGGTTTAAGTATGCCAAAGAAGATAAAAATGAAGGATATTTGAATCACCCAAAGGACGAAAGGGCTATTGAAACATCATTGAGTAATGAAAGTTATAAACATCGGACTTTTAGTTGACAAGATAGTTTTTATCCCTGGTTGGAAAATTTTAAGTCATACAGTTGATGATAGCACACGCCACATGCTTAACAGAAGGCTCTTGATAGACTAGAATAGTGGAATATGGTTTTTGTAGCCGACCCTAAATACTTGGGATAAGGCACTTTCAATCAATAATTAGGATTCCTTAAAAAGTTAAGGGTCAGTAATTCTTTTTAGAAATAGGATGGATTCAGTTTATAATCCTTTCGTAAATTATTTACTGTTTGGATATATAATAAACCTAACTTGTGGCGATGATAATTTTCGTCAATATTTGATGCTGAAATGAACAAGTTCATGGTGATTTGATGGATTATAAAAAATTTAGGGATAACGTATCCTACGATTTTAGATTCAATTTATGATTTTACGCTTCTATCCGATTTTGATAACATTACCATCCACTACATTAGATTTCAGCTCTCAAATAAAGAAGCATTGTGTTAAACTAAGATCATGGAAGCATGACTTTAAGCTTTGGTTTTAGCAAAAACTTCAGTTCGTTTGGAATTGGAAATTTGCAATGGAATTATGGAAATTGCGTGATAGATCTAGAGCCTCCTTGTAAGAGTACTATATCACAAATTCATCCTCACTAGCACAGCTTTCTCTTTGGAAATTATCAATCTATAAATATTGCTGCATGCTGATTTAGTGCTTTTGGAAACAGGTAAAAGTTTGCGATATTTGTGGGGATGCAGGTCGGGAGGATCTGCTTGCTATTTGTAGTAGGTGCAGTGATGGGGCAGAACACACGTAAGCCCTATATGACTTGTCTTTTTTAGTTGCTTATTGCCTCTGTGGTATTGCTTTTCTATTCTGAGTACATGGGTATATCTATCTTCAAGGGTGAAAAACTAACATACTATTTGCTGTCAACCAGTTATTGCATGCAATTAATGCTGGATAAAATTCCAGAAGGTGATTGGCTTTGTGAAGAATGCAAGCTCAAGGAGGAAACTGAAAAAGAAATGCAAGATAAGTTTGAAACAGTGGTGGTAACTTCAAAAGATTCATCCTTGAATGAAAAATGTCCCAACTCTGGAAGTACAGATACTTTCAATTCTAAGCTTTTTGTGAAGCTGGATTCCAAAGATTCAAATGTTGAGGGAATCAAAACTAACAAAGTTAGTTCAAGTCCTCATATCTTGGCAAAGAGACATGCGGACAATCTAGAAGTTGCCTCTGCAGCAAAAAGACAGATACTTGAATCGAAAACTGGATCACCTAAGGCCTCCAGCACCAGCAAAGGGACTATAATATCTCGGGATTATTCGCTCAAGAACTTGGAAAAGGGGAAAGTAAGTCCAGCCCATAAGGTACCTTATTTTGGGGGGCACTCCGCTAACAACACTCCAACCCCTAAGGTACCTTCTTTTGGGGGCCACTCTGCTAATAAAACTCTAGAAACTGCACCCTCTCCTACTACTTCAGGTCATAACTCATCAAGGATACTACCAAGACTTCAGACACCAAAGGGTAATCATTTTACATATATAGCTTTTGCTCAGTAAACTTGTTTCATTCATTGGTAGAAGCCCTGCTTTGCTTATTGGATCCCTTGTTTGACTTCCTTAGTTGTATTATCTATTAAGCTCTAAATCTGGTCTTCTACAGGTACTCTTTTAAAGTCAAATTCATTTAGCACCTGGAACTCAAAGCCAAAAATGAAAGTGGTAGAGGATGATGTTTCCCAAAAGATTAAAATGGGTAGAGAAACTGCTATAAGTGATACAAAAAAGGAAGGACTTGTCAGAATGATTGGCAAATCTATGTCATTCAAAACTGCAAAATCGGGCTGCTCGAATGCTTCTGAATCAAAAGTTAAAATGCTCTCTTCTACATTTTCTCGTAGTGAGGGTTTAAAAGGATTAAAAGAAGCAAAGGAACGGAACTCAATTGAAAAGAAGAGTTTGTTTAAATCTGATCGTCCTCTGGTCAGTTCACCAATGGCTGGTGCTGGTGTGTCTACACCAAAGTCTGATCATAAAATCACATCCCGTGGTGAAACTATGTCATCACTTTCTTCTGCAACAAACTACCATGATTTGAAGGCTGTTCAACCTGATGGGAAATTGAGTTCTTCATCAAAACAAACCCGTCATCTTGCTAATAAAGGTTTAGAAATTCCAATTGATTTAGGTAGGAATATACCTTCTTTAACTAATGAATTTAAATGATTATTTTTTCATTATTTGTCTGTTTGTTTTATGTTTTTTTTGCCTTTTATCTTTATGCCCTGATTATATTTCTTTCGGTGTGTAGCTGGATCTGTTGAAGTCAAGAAACATTCCTCATATTTATTTAATGCCGTTGGAACTCCATCTTCTAATGGGAAGGGCAGTTCTTCCGATGAACAAAAGACAAACCAAGTCAGCCCCAAGGATGAACTCACATCTAGTTCTTCTTGGACTGCCGATAAACTCTGCCGTAATCCTGATGCAAATCTGCAAGATGTCTTACCTCAATCGTGGGAATCCACCAACCAGGATGGAAAGGACACAGAGACTTCTCCTTTCAGCTCATCAAGGCAGAATGTTTCAGCTGCAAGTAGAAGTATTCGCTGTCACAAATGTAAAGAAATAGGCCATGCTGCTCAGTTTTGCCCTATTGAAAGTCCTCAGGTTTCTGTTGAAGCATTTATTGCAAGAAATCCAAGAGAGATGATGAAGAAAAGTAGTAAGTTGAAAGCTGCAATTGAAGCTGTTATGCTTAAAAAACCGGAAATATACAAAAATAAGAGATTTCCTGATCAATTTGACGAGTTATCCATGTCAAGTACCGAGTTGAACTGTGAAGTAGTTTCTAAAGACCAATTATCATCTTCTTCAAGTTGCTCGAAGAATATTATTCCCGTTAAAGGGACATATGAATTGCAAGATATTTTTGGGAGCTCTACATCTGACTCATGTAAATCTGCGACTGCCAACAATGTGAAGCTGCATGCTGTACACTCCACTAAAACTGTATTTTCTCCTGAATCTGGAGAGTCGGATACTGCTATCCCATCTAATGGAAAGCCTTCCACGAGAGACTCTCCTAGACTTGCTTCTGCAATCGGCGTTCCTTTTACAATTCCAGAGCAGGATTACATATGGCAGTATGATCCTTTCCCTTTCTCTGAGAATTCATCTATGAGTTTGTCGAAGACCTATATCAGTTTGCTCACCATTGTCTGTGCTTTACCTTTAAAATTGTCTCATTTGTAAGCTTCTGTTATTTGCATGCAGAGGTGGTTTTGAGGTGCAGAGAAGTGGACGTACTGAATTCTGTGAGGGGATTCAAGCACATTTGTCAACTTATGCATCACCTAAGTTCTTGAAGTAGTTAACAAATTTCCTTGCAAAGTCCTGTTGGAGGAAGTAGCTCGCTTGATTACGTGGCCAACAAAGTTTCAGGACAACTGTGCCACAGAAGATAACATCGCTCTCTACTTCTTTGCAAAAGATCTGGATAGGTTAATTTTTGCATATCCTTTAACTCGTTTCTGAACTGAAAGTATTTTCTTTCATGCTGATGCTTTATCTGAAATTTTCCTTATGTTTCTCATGATGCAGCTATGAAAGGAATTACAGGAACTTGTTGGAAAATGTGATCAAGAATGATTTAGCTCTCAGAGGGAACTTTGACGGAATCGAACTTCTGATATTTCCATCCAACCAACTTCCTGAGAAATCCCGGCGTATGAATTGATCTTCAAAATCTTTACCTTTTATATTGAACAACAATATTTACCTCTTATAACTCTGCATTTCGTTAGTAATTTGAAAGTTAAGGGCATTCCCTTTTATTATTCTAGTGTACTACTGATCATGATATACGCGGAGCTTCCATCACTGCTAAAGTGTGTGATCTGTTCTTTGCAGGTTGGAATATGTTGTTTTACCTCTGGGGTGTATTCAGGGGAAGGAGGTTAAATTGCTCAGAACATATGTCTGGTTCTCAAAGGAAGCTTTCTGCATCCAGTTTGAATATGGCACCTCTGGATCAAGATTTGCCTGTTCCTGTCATGTCTGTGTCTCGGGACATAAGTACACCTGGGAATATGGATAAAGATTTATCAGAGTGTAACATATCATGCAATGCACTACAAGCATCCAAATCCACTGCTTCAGTGGAATTGCCATTTTATCATATTCGGGAAGAATGGATGGGGATCTTGACATCAAAGTATCTTCTATTGATCAGAAGTGTTCAGGTTACGAACAAATTTTGACCAGCAAGCTAGTGGACTTGAATCCTATTCCTTGTCGGGGACTCCAATGAGCGACACACAGTTGGGCAGAGGAATGAAACCTGTGCTAACCTCCCTGGTAATATTTATTTCCTAGAATGACAGACTCTTGGAGAGATTAAAATCTAATGAAAGGATTCACTTCCCAGTCTTTTAAAGAATGCCTAAATCTTGGGACCTAGACTACTAACCCACCCCTTAGTTCAAACATGGATGCCACGATGCTTTTTGATCTAGCGAGATCGAATAGAAAGATTTTAAGTATTGTTGTAGGGTGGCAAGGCCATTACACTATGGTTTAAATTTCCGGTACGTATTGGTCGATACGTATCCTGTTTGGAGTTACCTGGTACCAGTGTTTTAAAACCCCAAAACTCGACTTGACTCGGAAACTTGCCGAGTAGAGTCAACTCTCGGGCAAAACTCGTCCGAGTAATGACACCTAAAACTCGGACATATATAATATTTTTTCTAATAATATATATGGTATAGATTCAAAATTATTGATAAACCATGCCTAAAATAAGATATATAATTCAATATATACTAAACATCCCCCTTTTGTTTTGTATTTATACTTAAAAGTGAGTGAGGTGTGTTAAAAAAAAGAAAAAAATAATAATTTAGTCAATCGGATAGGTAGTTTACTCGATTTTTAGTTTTTTTTAAAAAAGTGCAAAAACTCGGGCGAGTCGGGGGCGAGTTGGGGCGAGTTTCTGTCAAAACCGAGTTTTTGTTGAAACTCGACTCGAAACTTGGCCGAGCCGAGTCAACTCGGCCGAGTTTTGAGTCGACTCGACGAGTTTTAAAACTATGCCTGGTACATTGGTTTGTTGGAAAAAAAAAACTCTCTTGTATTGGCTTGTATCTGGGCCGATACGGGACCGATATGCCTGATTTTTGCAATTAAATTTTTGTCACCCTTATTTACACTAAGATATATAGCATAGACTTGATACGCACAACTTATTTACATAAATATTATTTAAGTAAATAATTTGAAATTAATTTAACAATTTTTTTTTTTATGTAAATAAGGTTGTACTTCCCATTAAATTTCAATAAAAATTATCTTAGATCCAAATTTCTGAAGTATAAAAACTTAACTTTATATTTCAATAACAAAATTCTATTTTTAGCGCCTTTTAGGGATTAGGTCAAAATTTCAACTTTCAAATGTTAAGATATTTCTCAAATATTAAAATTTCTTAAATTCTATTATATCAAAATATTACCAAAACTCAAAAGTCCAACAAAAAGGGTCTCATATTTTAGTCTTAAAAAATATTTTCATCTACAGGGTCAAAAAGTCAACTAATAGTATAACAGTTCAGCGTAAAAAGACTCATATTCAAGCTTATAATTTATGTTTAGAATTCAATACATTCTTATTTAACTCATTAAATGTTAGGTTTTAATATCTAGATTGTGTTTCTTATATTTGGCTAAGTGACTATAGTTTGTATTTTCATACTTGTTTATCAGCACGCACGCCTTTGTTCACTTATAAAGTTCTTAATTCTCATAATTATATGGTTACAAACATAGTTGGAGGCTTTCATTTAGTTTGTTATTAGCTTATATTTACATTAAAAGAAGTTTTATTGCAAGACATCGAAGTTTTTTCTTGCGTATCCAAGTGTTTCTTAGTGTATCAAGAATTTTTCTCCGTATCCATTCAATACAGTCTGATATGCTGATACGTATCCTTTTTTTGTCTTATGGATGCATATTTTGTTTTAACTTATCGATACGGAACCCGATATTGATATTTTGAACCATGCATACCACATATTAGACCAAAACTTAACTTCCTTCTCATTTCCAAAAAAATAACAAACCTCATATGGATCACAAACTCGGCCCTTATTAACATAATTGCTTTACTACAGACGTACCCCATGCCATTTTTTTAAAACTTCTATGGTATCCTGTATTGCACTAAATAGTATTTCTAAATTAGGTCCTTTTCATTCCATAAGAACCTATGTTGGATTTTTTCTAGACTTGCAGCCATCGAGCATTGTAGTCAAGGTATCTAGGCGATGCCTAGGCGATTAGGCCTAGCTAGGCGAGGAGCTGCCTAGGCGACGCCCAAGTGATGCCTAGGTGATAAAAATAATTAATATATTAATATTATATACACAGTAATTTTAAACCTCCTAGGGTTGACAATAATCTAGACATTAATATTTAATGTTGTAAATCTTGAATGTAAGTCCTTTTATGTTGAACTATTAGTTGACTTTTTGGCTCTATAGATGAAAATATTTTTGAAAACTGAAATATGAGACTTTTTTTAATGGACTTTTGGGTTTTACTAATGTTTTGATATAGTAGAACTTATAAAATGTTAAGATTTGAGAAATACTTTAACATTTGCAAGTTGAAATTTTGACCTAATCCCTAAAAAGTGAATTTTGTTTTTGAACGGAAAAATTTTCTTTTTATTCTTCAGGAATTTGGGACTAGTATACTTTTTATTGAATTCAAATTGGGTATAACCTCATTTACTTATAAATATCACAAATTATCTTTAAGTAAATGGAAGTGATATTTATATGTAAATAAGTTATTGAAGTTGTTAAACAGGCTAATAGAGAGGGGATAGGTGATTGTCGCCTGCCTAGAGAGGTGCCTAGGTGCTTAGGGTCCAAAACCGCCTAGGCGACGCTACACTGCCACCGAGGTTGGAATTGCAAATGAGAGATAAATAATAGATTGAAAGGTTGCAGAGGGTGCTTTTTAGTAGGGCTAATCTCATACCTTTTGAAAGATGAACAAATTTCCATCTTTCTAATCTCCTATTAAATCTCTCAATTCGCGAAATTGGTTTGAGGGCATAGTCTAAGAGTTTCCAATCATGTGATCATAGGTTTTTTCTAACTAAAAAGTAAAAATATTTTAATTGGTATATGTTACTATGTAACATTCAAGGTAGTTAATGAAAATTTTCTTGGGTATAGGTATGGGATGTCTTTTATGAACCGTTCCTGATACTTTTATTCAAAAACCTCTCAGTGTTGTTAGTAAGGGCAGAGCCAGGGGGGCGGGGAGGGGCCATGGGCCCCCCAATTTTTTTGTAATTCTTCCTTGGGTTGGTATTAAAACAGTGGGTCCCACAATTTAAAAAAATTTTAATAGTATAGTTGGCCCCCCCAATTTTTTGTCACATATGTAGTGGGCCCCCAATGGAGTCCGGTTATACCCTTGAGGTCGCCACACGTCCCTATTGTCACCCTTAACTATGGTTAAAATTCACCCACTCTAAGGGTTCACCTACTTATCCTTGGTTTCTGAAAACATTATTAAAAAAATTTTAACCTTTAAGAGTTAGTGAATTTTAACTAGGGTTCGAATAAAAATTTGATATCTTTTTTAAAAACCAAGGATAGGTGGGTGATCTTAACCACAATTAAGGAGTATCAATAAAGACGCGTGGCAACCTCAAGGGCATAACTAATAAAAAAAAAGAAATTACCCAAAATTTCTCGGGGGCTATGCCCCTGAACCCCCAACCTCCATACCCTCAAATCCATTAATTTTTTTATACCATGTATTTTGGCCCCCCCAATGAAAAATTCTTGGCTCCACCCTTGGTAGTCAGGGCATCGCCTAGACATTTTTGGTTCGTCATCGCTTGGGTACCTCTCTAGGTGAGCGGCAGTCATGGGCCCTCTTAATTGTAAGCTCAAATGGAAAGTAAACTTTGCTTTCCATTTACTTAAGATATTTATATGTAGATAAAGTTATACCTCCTATTTGAATTCAGTAAAAATTATCATAGATCCAAATTACTGAAAAATAAAGTCAAACTTTCAAGTTCAAGAGCAAAATTTGCTTTTTAGGGATTATGTCAAAATTTCAATTTAGAAATGTTAAGGTATTTCTCAAATCCTTAAATTTCATAAATTCTACTATATTAAAACATCACAAAAACCCAAAAGTATAAGAAAAAAGTTTCATATTTTAGTCTTCAAAAATATTATCATCTACAGGGTCAAAAAAGTCAAGTAATAGTTCAGCAGAAAAGACTTACATTCATATATATATATATATATATATATATATATATATATATATATATATGTTTTAAATGTTGATTTGCCTAGATTATTGTAACCCTAGGAGGTTTGAATTGTTGTGTATATATTAATATTATTTGCATATTTAATATTAATATATATTTTTAATTACTAGGTAGCGCCTCGTCTAGCTAGGCCTAATCACCTAGGCATCAGCCGCATCACCTAGATGCCTTGACTACACTGGAACCTCTAGAAAAGAAGGTATGCAAGTGGGGCTATGTTTTTTCTTTAATTTAACTGGTTTATTTATTTATTATATTCTATAAATGACATTAGTGATTTAGAGAAAAAGTAAAATAACAAGAATATTTTACTATTGCGTGAGGTTTTGTTATCATAGTTTAGGATCGCTAGTAAAACTAGTTAGTAATTAGATAGTTACATTTTCGATTCAGACATTCAGTATTGTTTTAGAAACTCCAATATGTACTAGAACAGGAATATGGTCCAAAATGGCATGTCTAGGTGGCACACATTGTGTAAAAAGATGTATAATACGTTAGTGTATAATTGGTACAATTTAAGACATACTAAACATGTACATATATTGTGAACCCTATCTATGATAAACATGTTTTAAAACATTGACACATTTCTTAATGTTTTCTACAAAATACTTCCTTTTCCATGGGGTACCGACACGAAACCTACTTGAGTAGTTTAGGAAATCGACATGTTTTGGTAAATTTTGGCGGAAACGTGTTAGTTTCATTGGCTAATGAAACGATATTCATTTATAGTGTAAATAGTATAGGGTTTCAGCAGCAAGTTTTGGTAGTTTCAAGAGTGTTTTAGTAGAACGTTACAAAATGTTTTTATAAATTACATGCTTTGGTCGACATTAACCTAAGTTGACTAAAGTCATCAAATTTTATTGAGAAAACTTTAATTTTTTTCCCAAAAACCTTATTCGCCCTTTCTTTCTTGAATCAATCCCTACATTAGATGGGCTTTAAACATTTAGTGATTTAGCTTTAACATTTCACATAAAATCATCAAATTTTGTTAGGTTTTAGAGACGAATGTTGATTTTTAAAATAAGCTAAATCGCATTGAGTGGACTCTAATTACATATTTTTATACAAATAGGTTGTAATTGATCTAATCTTGTGAAGATGCATTAAATTCATGCGTCTTCGTATGATTTTTGGGATTCAAACTGGATTTAGAGATAAAATTCGGAAAATTTAAGAAAATCCTAAACTTCACCACAAACTTAAATATTTCTATTTTGAATCTTTTATATGTTAATTAGATTACTCGTCAAGTTAGGTGAATTATTCTTACTCCTTATTAACAAAAACCAAACCTACCTCTCCCATGATCTTGCTACGAACACTGCACTCAATTATGAAACAATTGAACCACTTGGAAAGCATGCTAGCCCTAAATCTATCTAAAACTAACTTTCAAAATGAGGATCTAAAAGTGAAGTCTTTCTTTTGAGATCAATATACCCAAACGAGGAAGAAAATTATTTATAGCTTTAAATTTTAAATTACACTAATTTGGGAAATAAATAATTTTATCTATATGTTTGTACATTAGTTAATTAGTGTTAATACTCGACATGATCTTCTAGTTGGGTCGGTAATTTTTTGAAAATTATATTTATTTAATTAATTTAATAAGAAAAGATATTTAAAATTTATATTATTTGAAAACATTTTAGATGACTATAATTGTACAATAATTAAAAACATGGTCTTACTCATTTATCATGAAAATGAATACGGCCCAATAGAGGAGGTGTTGGATATAGAGGGTCTATCTATTTGCCTTGGGTGTCGGGTAGGAACAAGGGCGGAGCCAGGAATTTTTCATTTGGGTGGGGTGGGGGGGGCAAAATACATGTATAAAAAACTAATGGATTTGAGGGTATGAAACTTAGGGGTTCGGGGGCATAGCCCTTGAGAATTTTTTTTTTGGGGTAATTTTTACATTTTGAGAATTTTTTCCGGTAATGTCCTTGAGGTCGGCACGTGTCCCTATTGATACCCCTCAACTGTGGTTAAGATTCACGCACTTATGCTTGGTTTTTAAAAAAAATATCAAATTTTTTTCCAAAATACATGTATAAAAAACTAATGGATTTGAGGTATGAAACTTAGGGGTTCGGGGGCATAGCCCTTGAGAAATTTTTTTTTGAGAATTTTTTCCGGTAATGTCCTTGAGGTTGGCACGTGTCCCTATTGATACCCCTCAACTTTGGTTAAGATTCACGCACCTATGCTTGGTTTTTAAAAAAAATATCAAAATTTTTTCCAAACCCTAATTAAAATTCACTAACTCATAAGGTTAAAAACAATTTAACATTTTCTGTAAAATCCAAGTAGATGAACCCTAAGAGTAGGTGAATTTTAACCATAGTTAAGGGGTGTCAATAGGGACATGTGGTAACCTAAAGGGCATAACTAGACTTCATTGAGGGGCCCACTATTTCATACTAAAGAAAGAAGGGATTACAAAAATTTTGAGGGGACCATGGCCACCCCCCACCCCCTGGCTCTACCCCTGGGTAGGAAGTCTCTCGTCTATTTATCTTGGAATGCCTCTTGGGGCCAAATTTAAATCTATAGTGGTTTGGGCTCCAATCCAGGAAAGCTTTGCCGCAAATCCTCATTCCTATTGAAAGGCGGAAAGTTGACCCTTATCAAGCATACCCTTAACAGTCTACCTTTGTACTTTATGTCTGTGTTTACCATCCCGAGGTCGGTGGCAGTGTATCTCTTGAGAAGCTGCAAAGGGAGTTTCTTTGGCATGGTCGGGGTGATCGGTATAGGTACCACTTAGTACCCTAGGGTAACATCTGTCGTCCAAAGAGCGTTGGAGGTCTAAGTCTGAAGTCTTTGGTCAAAATTAATAAGGCTCTGTTAAGAAAGTGGGTTTGGCGATTTGGGGAGGAGAGACAGAGCTTATGGCGGTCAAAATAAATAAGGCAACCTTACGGGTAGGATTATGGAAGGGTATAATGGCAGTGGCTCCCCTAGTGGTGCCCATGTTTAGATTCAAGGTGGATAGAGGGTTGGAGGTGAGGTTCTGGAAAGATATTTGGTGCGGCCATGAGAAATTTAAGATCACTTTCCGAAACATTTTTGTCCTCACTCTAGATCAGGATGCGTTAGTGGGGGAATCTTTTGAGATGTGCGATGGGAGGGTAGTATGGTGTCCCAACTTGAGAAGAGATCTGAATGATTGGGAAATCGAGGAGTTGGGTCTCTTACTGGCATGCCTTGGCTCTGTCCCTGTGAACCTTGATGGCCAGGATTATCGAATCTAGTTTGGAAGTAGTAATGGTCGATTTTCAATGAGATCTCTATCACCATCACTTGAGTTAGAATCTTATGCACCCTTTCCTTATCGTCGTGTGTGGAATCTAGGCATTCCATCTAAGGTCTCTTTCTTCCTTTGGAGTACATCTTTGGACAAAATCCTTACGTGTGATCATCTAAAGAATAGAGAGTGGAATTTGGCGAATTACTATTTCTTGTGCCTCTAAGTGGAAGAGACGGTGGACCACTTGCTAATCTCGATTAAGGGTGGATTGAGTCTTCCCTTTTTCCTTTCAAAACTTCTTATCTTGTTGGTCATTGGATAGTGCAAATGGTGCTAAAAGGGCAATCTGGTCGGTGCTACCTGGGGCCATCTCATGGTCCATTTGGAAAGAGAGAAATAGGAGGGTTTTTAACAACTCCACATCCTCTATCTCTCATATCCAAGTTCGTATCCGTCTCTTGATTTTAGACTGGGTCTCCATCCGAAATGGAGGAATGAATTTGGGAACCGTGCTAGGATGACATCTACTACAGTCCAGGATCCATTCTGCTCTCTTATTGCTTTCAGTTTACGCTACTGTAAACTTATTTATGTTCTATGCTTATGTGTTTTTTTACTTCTCTTTCCCTCTTATTAATATATCCTTTTGATTACCGATAAAAAAAAAGGGTATTATGGATGAGTCATATGACACTATTGATAATCTTGATTATGAGCAAGGTCATGAGTCTTTTTACATGATTGTAGGTTTGGCTCAGCACCCGTTTGGATCGAAGAACTCATCTGTTCTTGTGAGGTTCTTAAGGGTATTGATGTTTGACAGTAAAAGTAGTACATTCAGTAGTATACCAGTTGCTTCTAGCGTTACATGTGTTCAGATCAATACTACCATACCTAGTGCAATAGCTTCGTGAACCTCCTCGTCGAAACACAGATGATGACTCAGAGCCACGTTAGAGCTCTATCTGGTTACAAGTCATGAGTCCAAAGAGTCTTGAGTGTTATATTTTGATACATATCTTTTTGGATGTGTTGTTATATACCACTCTCATTTATGTGAACATTTCTCTTTACAGTTTTATGCAACGTATGCTACTTGGCATGATTCTTATTTTTGATACTCCATGTTTCGATTTTGTTAGGTAATGTGTAATGGATGTATATTAATTCTTAGTCAATCATTCTCTAAAGTTTATATTAAATTTTCAACGTTTTAATATTTCCTGCATTTTCTCAAGTTTTTACAGTGTTTCCTTGGCCTTCCTTAAACTTCCTCGAAACGTTTCCACTTCCCTAGTGATTGAAGTTTATAGCGAGACTAAAGTTTAAAACCTTGATTAGAAACTAATATGAATAGAAATTGAATATAACTAAATATATTTGCAGGTTTGCAAGATAGCATATTGTGATCCCACTCCACTATGTAAGTATGTATATATTGATGCTCCCTCTAAGGTCCAAGCATCAGACTCGTTTGATCTCGCTCCCTCATTCCCTCTCTATTTCCAAGCTATGCCTTCTATTTAATAGAGTGGATCATCATCATCAATGCCTTATCCCAAATACTTGGGCTAGCAACACAAATCATGTTCCTCCATTCCATTCCATTAAGAGAGTAAATTAAGTTATATAATTAAAGTAGTTGAGGATTTAGAAATCATGAAAATTTGTGGTCTGATAAAAGAGAATGCTTTTTAGTTAACTGCAATTATTTCTAGTACGAAATGAGTCAATCATCCACTTTAGTATCTTATTGATTAAAAATGGTGATACTGTTCCTTCATTGATCAAGAATTTCAATTTTTGGGAAGTATCATGATCATCCAATAGGCAGAGTGAAGTGCTAAATTAGAACTAGATCTAGAACCTAAAAATCATATTCTGGGGCCAGAACAAAAGCCTATTTGAAAGATAAGTTGTACAAGTTAATTGGATATAGACTTGGGTTCAAACCATAGTTACCAAAGCAAGAAGCGAAAACGAAAAGCAAAGCGAAAACGAGAAGCGGGAGGCGAGACTCAAAAAAATCTTAGGAAAGAGGAATCGAGAAATGAAATCTAGGCTCCTCATTCCCATTATGTTATTATGGGTAGTTATACTTTTGGTTTTATCTTAAATGAGTTTTTTTTGGGTGAAAAAGTAGGTGTTTTAGGTTCCAAACCGATGATACTTGCTTAGAGTCTACACCCTAGGCTATAGAATGTGGTCTACACATCACTTTACATATATAGCTCCCTTTGGCTACTAGATATGACGTGGCTTCCTAGGAAACGAGTTTGTCCGAGGAAGCGAGCTTCCTAGGAAGCGAGTCTGTCTCAGGAAGCGAGTTTGGGAAACGAGCTTCCCACCTTGTACATGGCTTCCCTGCAATTATGGTTCAAACGCTTGACCATATTAACAAAGTTGGAGTTCGACAATAATTTGGCTCTGGAAAAAATCAACAAAAGTTTCAAAAATTCAGACAAAATCTGGAAAACGTCAGGCAAACTTTGAAAAAAATAATAAATAAGATTACTAATTATGAAAAATTATAAACAAATATATTTCATATTTTAAACTTTTATTGAGTTTTTTAATTTAAAAATTCATGAATAATTTGGAAAACTCGTTACTTTTTGAAAAAGTCATGTTATATTTAAAAGGTCATGAATTAATCATTCGACAAAAACTTCACAAATAATTTGGGACATTTTTTGAAATAATCGGAGAACTTTGTTACGATGCCCTTGACCAACAATGCTTGATTAATAAAACCCCCTAACAAGCAGCTTACCTTCCAAAAGAAGAAGTGGCTTTTTCTGTAGGTAGTAGTCATGCATCTCAGTTGCAATTTATTTTTCATGAAACATTATAAACAACTATATGCTCAATATGAAGGAATAACTTTCTGATTTTGTGTGAAACTTGAGGTTCAATCCAAGCTTATTGGTAAGAGACCCCAAAAAAAAAAAAAAAAAAATTAAAGTTAAATGCATATTTTATATTGCTAATATTCAGCTACTACACAATTATATTCGTAGGACGTTTGAATATCTGTAATTTATAAAGTTCTAGATCACATACATGATGATACGCAAACTTTTGGTGCATATACATATAGCTAATGTTCGAAAACATGGAACTCATGCTTGAGAACTAGTCATTTTAAAATTTAAATTTGTTGAATGTTCTCTGTTTGATTACCCTGACCCTATGACAGCTTGAATGTTCTTCATGCATACCAATGTCAAGAAATATGTTTCGTTATGTAAAATTATATAAAAGTAGATCTGTGAACAAGAAAGCAACTTGTTCATTGCTCTGTACAATCTATACTAATGAATACTGGTTCTGCTTGTAGAAAGAAAATAGAGATCCAGAGAGCAGACAGAAAGTGGAGCTCCAACCCTGTGTTCAAGAAATTAGACAAAATAGTAGTTCAACAAATTGTAAGACAGTGCCAGTGCACTTGGGTAGTGAACTGGATAAACAAGATACTTTTTCTTGTTCTTTTAAAATGCTTCCGGTTGGTACATCTCTTAGTCAAGGGGTAGATGAAGATAAAATTCAGGAGAGAATGGACAGCATAAGAGATCAAATGAAAATTCAGAGGAAATTGAAGGAAGAGGAGGGAGTGACGGACACTGAAACTGCTCCGGAAAGAGAAATGCTGATGAGAGACAGCAGAAGAGATCAAATGAAAATTCAGAGGAAATTGAAGGAAGAAGTAGGACTGAGAGATACTGAAACTGCTTCGGAAAGAGAAACGCTGAGGAGAGACGCGATGGAGAAAGAGCAAAGAATTTGGGAGATTAACAGCAGGAAACATCCACATTCAGGTTATCCGGAGCCGGTCTTTGATGGAGAAAGTGAATGCAAAAAGATGAAGACGATTTTCAGTGGAATGCATGGCTGTAATAGTTCTAGAGAGAGAAATTCTCTGAGTATTGGTGTTCCTTCCCGGACACATGACAGGTGTCCCAGCTTCCCCACTGAGGCGCAGAGACATGATGGGGCTTATGATGAGATGGCGATCCCCGGAAACTTCAGAACTACTGAAAGGTACTTCTTTCCCCTGGATTCAGGTCCAATGAAAGAATGTAGGTCAGGGGGAAACTCTACACCATCCCAAGTACACACATCAGATGAAGAAGATCGGTTGGAATTCCCAAATCTTGAGCTTGCTTTAGGAGCCAAAAGCAACCCCATGGAACAGGGAATTCTGCCTTTGTTTGTTGAGATAGTAGACAAGAAAAAGAACCAGGATAAGCCGCCAGATCCAGTCACAAACAGGAAGGATGATGATGCTCTTACTCTTTCTCTTGCCTTGCCCTTTTCCAACAAGGAGCGAACCATGAAGCCTGTTTCAAAAACGGAGCAGCTCTTTCCAGAAACATGCCATGTGAATACTTCACTGTTCCTCTTTAGTGGTCTCACCGACAAGTAGATCCAGTACAATGCACACACTGTATACTGCGACTCCACATGAATGCTGTTGGTGTATACCAGGATCATCAAGGAGGACCTTCTATGGGTTCTAAGAGAGCCCATTTCCATCTGTTCATAACCATACATAATCCATTTATAAATTTTCACTTTTTTCCTCTCTCTTGCGTTCCTTACGTTCTTAGTTTCGGGTGCTTGGTCTCGGCCGTTTTGTATATAAAGAGGATGGAAGTCGGCGCCGTCTCTAAATACTTACAAAAAGGATGTCTGTAAGTCAGAGATTCCTCTTTTTTCCTCTTTTTGATTTTGTTAGTAATCTATAAATTTTCTTCAGATATTGCTCTTGTTGTTACCAGGATATTAGGATATTGATACATGTTTGTGATTTTAAGAGCTGCTAGGGAAGGAGGGAGCTGCAAGGTTTGGTTGTTGCACTGCTTCTGAGCATGTGTCATCTCATCTGAGCGTTAGCAATTTGAAAAAGCAGGAAACATGGCGTCTGATTCATGTTCCAGGAAGGTTTTCAGCTGTGACTGTGCCATCAATGATTAGAACTGAATCCACACTCCTTTTCATCTTTACATTATGATTGTCCCAAGATTGTGATATTTGCATTATTGTTGTACGATGATTGTGATAGATCGGATTTGTGTGTGCGCGCCACAGAAGTACCTGAGCTTGTGGGGTTTTGAACTCAGGACCTGTCCCCCAGTGGGGGATTATGCACACACGCCTTGGGGGGAGTCGTGGTCAGTCAAGATTGTTGATCACCCATCAGGTTGTCTGTTGGCTCAAGAATTACGGACAAGGTTTAAAGTCCTTTTTGTGATTTCACGAAATCCCGGTTTTGTCCATCCCCAATGGCATTGATACACCATAGATTTCGGAAAACACAAAACACGATTTCAGCTGGGATTTTGGAAATTTTTGGTCAAAATTTGGAATTTCTGGATTTTCTAATTTCGTCAAGGGTGCGTTTGGATTTATGGGATTGGAATTGAGCAAAGAATTGAATTCAATGGAATTAAAACATACTGAATTAAATTTCACAAAATTCAAAATTCTATCGTTTGGATGCACTATTAAATTCCTGGAGAAATGAAATCATCAGGTTTCTTTTTTGTTTTTAAATTCCACAGCAACGTGGATTTGTCAAATAAGGGTGCGTTTGGATTAATGGAATTGAAGAACGGAATTATCAATTCCATATGACAATTCTAATTTCATCATTTGGGACACATTATAAACAGGATGGAATTAAGATTTTCTAATTCCATAGAGAATTCAAGCAGTGATTTTAAAGGCAAATTTATAAGATTCAATTCCACAGTAAAATGGTCTTATTTGACAAATCCACGCTGTTGTGGAATTTAAAAATAAAAAAAAAGTATGATGGTTTCATTTCTCCAGGAATTTAATAATGCATCCAAACGATAGAATTTTGAATTTTGTGGAATTTAATTCAGTATGTTTTAATTCTATGAAATTCAATTCTTTGGCTCAATTCCAATTTCATAAATCCAAACGCACCTTAAGACTATTTTACTGTGGAATTGAATCTTATAAATTTGTCTTTAAAATCACTGCTTGAATTCTCTATGGAATTAGAAAATCCTAATTCCACCCTATTATAATATGTCCCAAACGATGAAATTGGAATTGTCTCATGGAATTGACAATTCTGTTCCTCAATTCCATAAATCCAAATGCACCCAAATGTTTTGGAAAACACGATTTCGGAATTTTGGGTCAAATTTTGGAAATTTGTTTTTAAATAGTTTTTTTATTAAAATTTTGAAGTAGTCAGGAATATTTTGATATTTTCTTATCGAAATTTCATGAAGTTTCGGAAATATATATATTTATTTTAAAATGATAATAATAATATTTATATAAATATATAAAATTTTAATAAAATATTATTTTTTAACACATAATAATAATAATAATAATAAAATATTAATAAAATAGAATCCAAAATCTCACCGAGATACCATAATATTTTGAGATTTCCGTTCGGGTTGGCTGACCAAAATCACCGATAATATTGATTACCCAAACCTTGATTATGCATTGTGTTCCGACTACCTGAAAGTGAGCCTCCTTACCCTTTTTCCTAGGAGTTGTCACCGAACGTGCCTAGTTGCAAAACCAATTGAAGAAGGTTATTAGTTAGGCCCTTACTTTGCATGGTAGCTTGTCTTGAGTGCAGCCCTCCTACATTATAGTTGAGTCGGACGCGAAGGCAATAATGCATATCTCATTTGGAGAGGCCAACCTGAATTCTTAATTTCGGACATTTCAGAACTTTTGAAATATTTTTCATGATTCTATCTTAAGATTTGTTAATAGGGAGACTAATCGAGCTATTCCTCGTCTAAGCGAAAGTAGAAAGTAGTAGTTCGAAGGGACGTGAAGATGATTCTCTCATCAATGATGAATTCCAATGCAAGAAAAGAAGACGATAACCTTCATTCCTTGGTTTAATCAAAACATCCATCTAGTTTGATTGCACTCTCGAGTCCTAGAGATGGAACAATATTTGGTTTTTGCTCTGTTGCTTACCGAAAAGGATATAATAAATAAGACATTTTCATGAGGTGCCAGCTAAGTAGAGTTGGTAAAGTCTCTTGGCCAACCAGAGACTTGGGATTCTACATCAGGGTTGGGGGAGGGCTACCGAGTCCTAGAGATGGAACAATCTTTGGTTTTTGCTCTGTTGCTTACCAAAAGGATATAATAAATAAGACATTTTCATGAGGTGCCAGCTAAGTATAGTTGGTAAAGTCTCTTGGCGAACCAGAGACTTGGGATTGAATCCTACCTACATCAGGGTTGGGGGAGGGCTACCCCTCATTGTGTAGCCCATAGGTCCATGTGGCCTCCAATGAACCAAAAAACAAAAGACATTCTCATGAATAACAATCTCAACTTGCTCTTATCTTAAACTTCAAAAAAAAATAAAAATGAAATGTGGTGAATTCTTGAGCCCGGTGTTTGGTACTTAAGAAATTGACATGTAATCATATTGTCTTAATTTTATTCATTTTTTCATTTTTTTTTTGTTTTGGTCAGGGCAGCTACACCATGAGGTGAAAGCTGCAATCAAAGCAAGGAAACACACTCACTCACACACCCACACACACCCTACACACCACACACTCTCAACCCTTAGAAGCTTCACCCAAACACTCCCCAAAACGGGTACCAACCGTTTGGGACGTGATGGAACTTTTAAGGGATTGAGAGCTCGGACTCAAGTCCGATGTGGGACTAAACATAGTAAATTGGTTTTTTTAGTTAAGGCAATTCTACCACAAGTTGAAAGCTGCAGTCAAAGCAAGGAAACACACTCACTCAAACACCCACACACACCTTACACACCACACACTCTCAACCCAAACACTCCCCAAAACAGGTAACCAACCGTTGGGGGGTGTGATGGAACTTTTAACGGATTGAGAGCTCGCACTCAAGTCATTGAGAAAAAAAAAAAAAGATGGTTTTATCAACTTTTTATAGTGGGCAATTTCGAAATCGAAAAGAGAAATGCCAGCTAGACAGACGACAAAAGTTCCAAACTGCAACTATAGTAGCGACATATGTTGCAACTTTTAGAGCCAATTTAAACCTCAACTTTAAAATTTTGTTTATATTAAGTTGTAAAATGTATTGAGATTGGCTACCGGGACGGATTAACCAAAACTGAGACTTAGAGGGCTTTGGGCTTACATGGACATTTTACTTATAACTTCTCACTTCTTTACTTTCCTATAACACCCCCATGTATTTACTTAATTACATAACTATGGCAAAGACCAATGGACCATGTTCTATTTTGTGTTTTTCTACAAAAGGAAGGGTATTTATGGAACTTTAGTTCTTCGCTACGATCTCTCTACAGTACGGGCAAACAAATGCCCCTCTTATGTGGCATTTCTCCCGAGTTCCTGATCTCTGCAACTCGCTCGATTTCCATGGCGGCTTCTTGCACCGCTGTTTTGATAACAGGTAACTGATTTTCATGTTTCCGTTCTTCATTTCTACCGATTTATGATGATTTTTAGGATTGTATGGTCGATACACATTTTGGATTTCTATGAAATATGCCTCCACCTGTGCTTATTCAATTTCTTTTTAGTGTTTTGTAGATCTTCCGAAAAGATTCTGTGTTTTAGGGTTCATTTTGGATTTCTTTGAACTATACTTCGACCTGTGCTTATTCAATTTCTTTTAGTGTTTTGTATGAAAAAAAAGTTTCTAAATGGATATGTTTTATTGTGATTGATAATTGGATTTGAATTGGTCCACATCCGCTGATCAATTCAAGGCCTTCTGACCAATACAAGGTTGGCCATTGTTTTTTATCTTCTGCAAGTTGACATAGTAAAGCATTTCTTAAGGTTGTAGTAGGAATACTTTTTTTTTTTAATAGTTTCTTTATGGAATTTCTGTCTTGCCGTGTTTTTGGATGATCAAGCAATTGAGTTTTATAATGCATATTTTGAGAGTTTCTTTTTGGATCAACTACCGCAGAGGGCGGTCAGACTAAAATATGTCCCAAAATATACCTACTTTTAACAATTTTACCTAACAGGGTTTAAAGGGTAGTTTTGACCGACCAAAAAAGCTTGAAATGTCTAATATGTCCTTTCATAAGATTTTAGTCATTGCACGCAAAATGATGTAGAAAGTCTCTTATGCCCCTTTCACGTACTCTTTATCAGTCTCTTCAAGCAAAATAAAGATGAAAAGTCTGTTATACCCCTAATATGATCATTGAAAACTCTTTTATGCCCCTGAATTTGGTTAGGGAAAAGTCTCTTATGCCTGACCATGGACAAGATCTGACTTGTCCTGGAGTTTCATACTCGGGCATAGCCTCTTTAACTGACGAGTGGGGGTGTTCGTAAATAGCAAGGTATGATAGCATGTGTGGCATTGGATGGTACACGCAAACCTTCCTTGGGACACGTGGCCTATTTAATATCAGCATCCTGTGGTTAAGATTCACTCACCACATATGGATCATGCACCTGCCCTTGTTATATATTTTTTAAAATAAAAACCTTGGTTATGATTCACTCAATCATGTGATTAAAGTTTGTTGTTATTTTTTTCTTTAAACCTCACGCGTAGATGGATAACCCTAGGGGTTAGTTAACGTAATGAAAGTTAATTTATATTGAAGGGATCCGGCTCCTCAGCTTGAATATGTGTGCTGAGATCTTGCTTGGGTTTTAACCTAAGCAAGACACGTCACCAAGGCAAGATCCAACGGCCCAGTTTTTGTTTGAGGCATTAAGTTACACACCCAAAAATCAGAGTGCCAAATTTTCCCCAATTCTCTACTCCCTCCCTCACGTTCAAATCTCAAGCCATATTTTGGCAAACCAAAGAGACCATTCTGGCTCCTGACGACGAACCAATTCCGACGACGAACCCATTCCGGCGAAGCACCACACTCCCTTTCTTTCGAAAACCCCTAACTATTTGTTTAATGAAGAAGAAAAAAAAGAACTCCACCAGTGAAATTCTCAGACAGAGGAATAGTAATGCTGGTGGTAGCTCAAAAAAGAAGACTCGAAAGCTAAGTGTAGATAAAGATCAAAGGAGGGAAATGGTCTGTTCGACCTTATATTATATATATATATATATATATATTTTTTTTAATTTGGGGTTTCTTCATTTCTTTTATTGTGTGCCAGATTATTCTGAAAGAAGACGTAACAGAGCTGGGAAAGAAAGGGCAACTTCTCGACATCAAGGCTGGATTTGCTAGAAACTACCTCCTTCTCCTGGGCAAGGCCTAGATTGTCACTCCCATTCTACTCAAGTAAGTATAATTACAATCTTCCTAAGCATTTCAAGCAAAAAATTCATGAATTCACTGTGTAATATCGTCGAACACTTTTTGGAGATACTGATGAATTAAGCAAAAGAATGGTTTTCATACGATTCTCTTTTCACTATACTCATTACCTAGCCTTGATGTTTCTTCCATTTGGGCAAAAATCCTGTATTTTGAAATAAGCTATTGGTTTTAATTGCATTGGTTTTTGAGAGAATCCAGGAAGAAATGAGCTTTTGAATTTCAATGGGAGTTTGGTGGGTGGTGGAGAATTCATGGAATTAACTTGGGTTGAAGTTTGTTACTGTGATGCTTTTATTAATACTTATATTCCATAAAGTTTTGCTTATATTTTCCTTCTCTCTGCCCCAGAATTGAAATACTTCATGGATGATATGCTCTTGATAATTTATCTTCGATAATGTGGTGGTTTTGGATCACATATGGTTAGATTCTGTTACCTTTCTGTTGTCCGATATTTCTTGAATGAACTTTAGAAGCTTTGATTTTTAATATAATTGCATTATGATGAAAACTACAGGAGAATCAGCCACAAGACACACATCATTAGAACCATGGGCATGTCGAGAATGACGAATCCTAGCACCCATTTAGTGGTTCTATTTGTTCATGGCTTCTCTGCTCTTGTTTTAGTTGAACATTATTGCGTACTTCCACCCTAGCACCGACTTGTTTGTACCTAATGGGAAGAAATATGTGATTACCTCTACCGCTTGCTAGACGACAATGGCTGCACTGCTTGTGGGGTTATCATTTATAATGGGTCCTATCCAAATGCTTAAGCTCTACGGCATTCCCTACTAGGTATATTCAGTTTCTTAATTGTTGATTGTATCTGGACCTCTACCTAATTGGAAGTCCAATAAGAAGCACGAAACAGGACCATTACGCTAATGACAAAGGACATTGTCTACTACCAGACCGACCCTCAGCTATATTGTTTCATTTATGCTATCCAATTGTGCAGTTCTGGTGTATACTGTTATAACAATCTTAGGCATTTTTCATTTCTGCAATCCAAATGCAGATAGGCAATCATGGCCTGTTCACAGAGCTTAGAACCCCTGATCATGCATGCTCACATCACACGCAAGTGATATCATAAGGTTCTTCTTCCCATCTGGTCCAAACAATAAATAATATTTTGAGAAACCTTTGTGATGTACAAAGGATTAAAAGAGTCCTGATAATTCCATTCTCCATTCGGAAGGCAATACTTGATGTGGTTCAAGGTTGTAAATATGAAAACCCATTGTCATCCCAGCCACCACTCTTTACATGGAATGGTACTTTGATGCACAAATTTCTTGCTGTTGATAATTAAAGCATGTTTATTAAGCAAAGCAACAGACTCCATGTCATTCAACAAAACAACATATCTAATAAATGGGATTTGTAGATCCCCAAGAACAAACCTCTGTTGAAGATCAAAGATCATCAAAGATGAAAACCCTATTTTCAGATGTTTGTATAGTTTTGACAAAATGTAAGTGTTGTACCAGCCCCGACTTCACATCCTATCCTATTCTTCTTTTTGTCTTCTCAACACTACGTGGGTTCTTATGATCATCATGCTCCACGGCTGGAGTGCTCACATGCAGCACCCTCTGTCGGTGCATTTGACAGGAGCTCAGACCGACCATCAGTTCTATGCACAGTCCAGGTTTGCATAACAAACATTTGATTTATAGTTCGACATTTAACTGTTTTAGCAATATCTAAGTTTAACATGCAAAAGGATTTGGAAGAGTGTTACCTGCGTGATGCTATTAACAGAGTTCTCTATGTTACGCAATACTGCTAGAGTTTCATTTGCAATGGTTTCCCTAGCTGCAGTTCTTTCGAGAAGCTGTTGTACGATATCTTTAAGATAGCAAATCTCGCCTTCAAACACTGTGACCTTTGTTGTAAGATCTTCTAGCCTGCGACCTTGTACTAGTGGAGTAAAAAGAGGAGGATTGTTAATTGGTGATGAAGTAATGGTATAGCCTATAAAACAACGTTTTTGTTACCCTTATTTCGTCCTCATAATATCCAACTGTGGTTTTATGATGGGGCTGACTAGTACCACAGTGTGATTCCCCCCGTCTTCTCTTCCAATGAGAAGTCGTTCCACTATCGTTCGAATTTTCAACAGACCCTGAGTAGGTGCGTGCCGGAGCTACAGAACTAGCTTCCCTTGTTATGTGGTCGGAGTCCTATGTTAAGCACCAATGAGTATGTTAGTAGGGTTTACAAGTTGTGGTCTATACATACCAATCGAAATAATTTTAAACGAATTATAAGACTGCAAATATAGAATTGATTCTCTACTAAGTTGACCTCCTTTGAAGTTTTACATTAAGCATGCAAATCAAAGTTGGGGAAGAATTCGCTAAAGGTATTTTACAACTATGCAAATATGGAGGTGGGACCAATAAAATAGATGCATTTTTTTATACCAATTAGTCGCTAAGAAGAAACACATAAGATTACTTGAATTAAAAAACCAAAAAAAGAGTGTACAACAAACCACATCAAAAGTGCCAAAAACCTTGGGGGGGTATAGTGACTAGTGAGTTCTAAGCAAATCAGATGAATGTGCGAAGGAATACAACGAGTGCTAAGGTGTGCAATGTAAATTCAAATTATCCTTAAAAACGTTGGTGGCGACAAAGATTTTGCAACAATGCTATCTGTGAACAAATAGCCTTTGAATGATTCAACTGTTTATGTGGTGGACTCATAATTCATAAGTTAGAAAAGGATGTATAGAGAATTACATATACATTGTAAATAGTCCATACCGTTGAGTAGAGCAGATCCCGTACCGTCTCATGTTGTTTCTCTTCCTCTGTTAGCCGCAACTCCTCGATCACTTGCATCTACCACATCAAGGGTTACACCTTAGTTCTTGAATATCATATGCAGCATATTCGATACAACAATTAGGGGCACTAACAACTCACTTCCGGCGTATTGAACATCAGATAATGAGCCGATCCGTACTATAATGTTGAAAATTCACCACATTGCATTATTCGGGACAAGCGAGTGCCTGATTTTTTTCCGCACATCTCCCCCAGACCCGGAAGGTGCTCAAATACCCAAACCTATTACATTGTAAATTGAGAAATCTCAATAATGCATGTAATTTAGACTGCGAAAATATAGAGGATACTTCATTGGTTTTACCTGAAATGCCAGCATGCACCCCTAATATATTGTACTTCTTTCCTCCCCCTACATTTGCATTGGAAATCGACTCCACTAGTCTCCTGTATGAGACCAATCCTCAAGGGTGTTTGTTAAACTCATCTAAGTCTTCTACTATAGCCGTTGTTCACCCTCTTTCCGGACCAAGTACCAAGGAGGAAGTACTCAAGAAAAATGAACAGTGCAATCCTCACTGCGTCGGCATCGTCAGTACATCGCTTAAGTGTCTTGAGTAGGTCCTCTTTACAAACCTCTTTCATGTCTGCCATCCACCTAGTCTTCAATGTGCTGGTCCTGTGGGTGTTACTAATGGTGGGAGGGGGGATAGGGAAAATTTTCAGACCCAGGATCGTTGCAAAATCAAGCACCGTAAGTTCTAATACTCGATGGTTTACCCAGAACTTCATGCTAATGCACCGTCTCCGACTCTCCGCAACATAAGGTCGACTGCATTAGACAAACTTAAATGGAAGCTCGATATCGTAAAGATGTCCAAAACATATTCTTCTGAACATTTCTGCTCTAGTCCCAGTGTCCCCAAAATTTTCCCTAACCGCATTCCAAGGGACCAATGTGGACCTAGCAGAGGCCCTTATTGAATTAGTCTTATGATTTTTTCAGTGTTGTGGTTCGGATGGTTTGGTAGACCCTGTTCGTGATCTAGTATTGGAATCGAATCAACTTTACGACATCAAGCTTCCATTGGTCTGCCAAACCATCCGAACCACAACACTGGAAAAATCATAAGGTTAATTCAGTAAGGGCCTTTGCTAGGTCCACATTGGTCCCTTGGAATGCGGTTAGTGAAAATTTCGGGGACACTGGGACTAGAGCAGAAATGTTCAGAAGAACATGTTTTGGACATATTTACGACATCAAGCTTCCATTTAAGTTTGTCTCCCATGCAGTTGACCTTATGTTGCGGAGATGGTTCATTGGCACGAAGTTCTTGGTAAACCGACGAGTATTAGAACTTACGGTGCTTGATTTTGTAATGATCCTGGGTCTGAAAATTTTCCCTAATCCCCCTCCCACCATTAGTAACACCCACAAGACCAGCACATTGAAGTCTAGGTGGATGGTAGACGTGAAAGAGGTTTGTAAAGAGGACCTACTCAAGACACTTAAGCGATGTACTGACGATGCTGACGCAGTGAGGATTGCATTGCTCATTTTTCTTGAGTACTTCCTCCTTGGTACTTGGTCCAGAAAGAGGGTGAACGATGGCTATCTCCTCTTAGTGGAAGACTTAGATGAGTTTAACAAACACCCCTGGGGATTGGTCTCATACAAGAGACTAACAAAGTCGATATCCAATGCAAATGTAGGGGGAGGAAAGAAGTACAATATATTAGGGTGCATGCTGGCATTTCAAGTAAAACCAATGAAGTATCCTCTATATTTTCGCAGTCTAAATTACATGCATTATCGAGATTTCTCAATGTACAATGTAATAGGTTTGGGTATTTGAGTACCTTCCGGGTCTGAGGGAGATGTGCGGAAAAAAATCAGGCACTCTCTTGCCTCGGATAATGCAATGGGGTGAATTTTCAACATTATAGTATGGATCGGCTCATTATTTGATGTTCGATACGCCGGAAATGAGTTGTTGGTGCCCCTAATTGTTGTACCGAATACGCTGCATATGATATTCAAGAACTAAGGTGTAACCCTTGATGAGGTAGATGCAAGTGATCGAGGAGCTGCGGCTAACAGAGGAAGAGAAACAACAGGAGGCGGTACGGGATTTGCTCAACTCAACGGTATGGACTATTCACAATGTATATGTAATTCTCTATACATCCTTTTCTAACTTATGAGTCCACCACATAAACAGTTGAATAATTCAAAGGCTATCTGTTCACAGATAGCATTGTTGCAAAATCTTTGTCGCCACCTATGTTTTTAAGGATAATTTGAATTTGCATTACACACCTTAGCACTCGCTGTGCCTATTGATTTTCCTTTCTCTACAACTTAACTAATTACATTGTTCCTCTTCTTTGCTAAACATTGTATTTCTTCGCACATTCATCCAATTTGCTTAGACCTCACTAGTCACTATTACCCCCCCAATGTTTTTGGCACTTTTGATGTGGTTTGTTGTACACTCTTTTTTTGGTTTTTTAATTCGAGTAATCTTCTGTGTTTCTTCTTAGCAACTAATTGGTATAAAAAAATGCATCTATTTTATAGGTCCCACCTCCATATTTGCATAATTGTAAAATACCTTTAGCGAATTCTTCCCCAACTTTGATTTGCATGCTTAATGTAAGACTTCAAAGGATGTCAACTTAGTAGAGAATCAATTCTTTATTTGCAGTCTTATAATTCTTTTAAAAATATTTCAATTGGCCTTGTTCGTTTGGCAACTTGAAAACCCTGCTAACGTACTCATTGGTGCTTAACATAGGACTCCGACCACATAACAAGGGAAGCTAGTTCTGTAGCTCCGGCATGCACCAACTCAGGGTCTGTTGAAAATTTGAACGACAGTGGAACGACTTCTCATTGGAGGAGAAGACGGGGGGAATCACATTGTGGTACTAGTAAGCCCCAGCATAAAACCACAGTTGGATGTTATGAGGAAGAAATAAGGGTAGCTAAAACGTTGTTTTATAGGCTGTACCATTACTTCATCACCCAATTAACAATCCTTCTCTTTTTACTCCACTATTACAGGGTTGCAGGCTGGAAGATCTTGCAAGAAGGCTCACAATGTTTGAAGGCTAGATTCGCTATCTTAAACAACATTGCGTAACATAGAGAACTCTGTTAACAGCATCACGCAGGTAACACTCTTCCGGATCCTTTTGCATGTTAAACTTAGATATTGTTAAAACAGTTAAATGCCGAACTATAAATCAGATGTTTGTTATGTAGACCTGGACTGTGCATGGAACTGATGGTCGGTCTGAGCTCCTGTCAAATGCACCCTTAGAGGGTGCTGCATGTGAGCACACACCAGCCGTGGAGCATGATGATCATAAGAACCCACGTAGGGTTGAGAAGACAAAAAGAAGAACAGGATAGGATGTGAAGCCGGGGCTGGTACAACACTTACATTTTGTCAAAACTATACAAACATCTGAAGATAGGGTTGTCATCTTGAATGATCTTCAACAGAGGTTTGTTTTTGGGGATCTACAAATCCCGTTTATTAGATATGTTGTTTTGTTGAATGACATGGAGTCTGTTGCTTTGCTTAGTGAACATGCTTTAATTATCACCAGCAAGAAATTTGTGCATCAATTTACCATTCATGAGACAAATCCGTGTAAAGAGTGGTAGCTGGAATGACAATGGAGTTTTCATATATGCAACCTTGAACCGCATCAAGTCTTGCCTTCCGAATGGAGACAATGGAATTATTAGGACTCTTGCTAATCCTTTGTACATCACAAAAGTTTATCAGAATATTATTTATTGTTTGGACCGGATGGGAAGAAGGAAAATATAAGCAAAACTTTATGGAATATAAGTATTAATAAAAGCATCACAGTAACAAACTTCAACCCAAGTTAATTCCATGAATTCTCCACCACCCGTCAAACTCCCATTGAAATCCAAATGCTCATTTCTTCCTGGATTCTCTCAAAAACCAATGCAATTAAAACCAATAGCTTATTTCAAAATACAAGATTTTTGCCCAAATGGAAGAAACATCAAGGCTAGGTAATGAGTATAGTGAAAAGAGAATCGTATGAAAACCATTCTTTTGCGTAATTCATCAGTATCTACAAAAAGTGTTTGACGATATTACATAGTGAATTCATGAATTTTCTGCTTGAAATGCTTAAGAAGATTGTAATTATACTTACTTGAGTAGAATGGGAGTGACAATCTGGGCCTTGTACAGAGGAAGGAGGTAGTTTCTAGCAAATCTAGCCTTGATGTCGAGAAGTTGCCCTTTCTTTCCCAGCTCTGTTACGTCCTATTTCAGAATAATCTGGCACACAATAAAAGAAATGAAGAAACTCCAAATTAAAAAAAAAGAAGATAATATAAGGTTGAACAGGCCATTTCCCTCCTTTGATCTTTATCTAAACTTAGCTTTCAAGTCTTCTTTTTTGAGCTACCACCACCATTACTGTCCCTTTGTCTGAGAATTTCACTGGTGGAGATCTTTTTTTTCTTCTTCGTTAAACAAATTGTTGGGGGTTTTCGAAAGAAAGGGAGTGTGGTGCTTCGCTGGAATCGGTTTGTCGTCAGAAGCCAAAATGATCTCTTTGGTTTGCCAGAATACAGCTTGAGATTTGAACGTGGGGAGGGAGTAGAGAATCGGGGAAAATTTGGCACTCTGTTTTTTGGGTGTATAACTTAATGCCTCAAACAAAAACTGGGCTGTTGGATCTTGCCTTGGTGACGTGTCTTGCTTAGGTTAAAATCCAAGCAAGATCTCAGCACACATATTCGAGCAGATGAGCCGGATCCCTTCAATACAAATTAACTTTCATTATGTTAACTAACCCCTAGTGTTATCCATCTACGCGTGAGGTTTAAAGAAAAAAAAAACAACAAACTTTAACCACATGAGTGAGTGAATCATAACCAAGGTTTTTATTTAGAAATAAATAAATAACAAGGGCAGGTGCACGATCCATATGTGGTGAGTGAATCTTAACCACAGGATGCTGATATTAAATAAGCCACGTGTCCCCAGGAAGGTTTCCGTGTACCATCCAATGCAACGTATGCCACACATGCTACCATACCTTACTATTTACGAACACCCCCACGCGTCAGTTAAAGAGGCTATGCCCGAGTATGAAACTCCGGGACAAGCCAGATCTTATCCATGGTCGGGCATCAGAGACTTTTCCCTAACCAAATTTAGGGGCATAAAAGAGTTTTCAATGATCATATTAGGGGTATAACAGACTTTTCATCTTTATTTTGCTCGAAGAGACTTATAATCGAAGGGGCATAAGAGACCTTTAAAAGAGTACGTGAAAGGGGCATAAGAGACTTTCTACATCATTTTGCGTGCAATGACTAAAATCTTATGAAAGGACATATTAAACTTTTCATGCTTTTTTGGTCGGTCGAAACTACCCTTTAAACCCTATCAGGTAAAATTGTTAAAAGTAGGTATATTTCGGGACATATTTTAGTCTGACCGCCCTCTGCGGTAGTTGATCCTAATAAATTTTACTTTTATATGACTTAATTTTTTAATATTAGTTCTTTCACACTGTTCGGTTATGTTGCCTGTGCCATAGTTAATGAGTCATCATCATAATCATCATTGGGGCCTTATCCCAACTATTTGGGGTCAACACTATCAAAACCAATGGATTCAGTTAAGTGTATGTTACCAATTTTTCCACTCTCTGATTCTCCATCCACATCATTGTTGGCCTTTCTCTTCCATTCCTTTTCTTTTGATAAGTAAAATATCAAAGTGCATTAAGTGAGAGAAAACTTACAAAGCGGACTATTCACCAATAGGTGAATTTAAAAAAGAGAGAAAATAGAAAAAGAGGGAGAGAGTAGCTAATTGAAGTATAATACAAGTGCTACCCATGATACAAAAAGAATGCTCACACTCATAAAAATTGGTCCTAATTGACTAGTTCCTCATTGTTGCCGTTATTGGAATTTATTAAAATTGTCCAAATCAACTCTAGTGTAGTCAAAATGTCACCTAGTCAACGTCTAGGCTATTGCCTCTCAAACCCAGGAGTCTAGAACCTTGATCGCGTAATCAGGGTAGACCGGCACTTGTTATAAATTGCCTAGACTTCGTATCTTAGTTACTAAAGTGCTAGTGAAAACGACCTACATAACATTAGATGTTGTATACGAAGAATAAAATAATAATACATATATATATACTAGTAAGGGTGTACGTACTTTGCACGTAAGACCTTTTTCATTAGTAATGGAAATATAAATTTTTAAAGATTTTTGTAAAAAATTTAATTTTAAAATATTTTTATTAGTTATTACTCTCTTTATATATTAATTAAATTTATAATATAATATAAGAATATATTTCAGTAAATAAATTTAAAATTTTCAAATAAATTAAAATTTAATATTAGAAAAGATTTACTAATAGCTGATTGTTTATAGGTCCCACTTATATATGTATAAAAAAATTAATTTTAAATATATTTTTATTAGTCGTTACTCTCTTTATATATTAATTAAATGTACACTATAATATTTGTATATTTTATTTTTTAAATTTAATTTTTTTATAAAAATTAAAATTTAATATTAGAAAAGAGTTACCAATAGCTTATTATTTATGGGTCGCACTTATATATGTATAAAAACAAGGACTTTTTCTAATAAAGTCTTTATTGATGATGTTATAAAAACAAGGACTCTTTCTAATAAAGTCCTTATTGATGATGTTGTGAAAGGAGAGTCCACTTAGGACTTTTACTATATTTGAAAAGAAGCCTAGAGGTAAGGACGAGTCCAATAAATAAATAAAAATATTTTTTTTTAAGAAACGTGAGATGCAAAGTCTTGTAAAGAGTTTTTATGGATATGGACTCTCGAATACTCACTACTAATAGAGAGTTCTTATCCATAAAAATAGCAAAATAGAGGTTTAATAGGTAATAGTAGGTCTCATGGGTCCCACATAATACTATATATTTTAATATTTTTTATAAAAGGTGAAGGGTAATTACGTCCACATAAAGTTTGGTATACTTCTTTACTTTTATTAGTAGATGACAAACCCCCACTTTTTGTTCTCCAATCTTCAATCCCAGGAATCCTATGAGTTCTATTTTAAGGATGTCATGTGGCATTCTTCATTAATCTCAACTGTTAACTCTCTCTCACATCTCAATTCAAAAACCATTGGAGGGATTTTAAGAGATTGTGATAAGAGGGATTAAGATAAAAGGATAGAGAGAGAATGTAGAGAGAGATTTTAGGGGATTGTGATAAGAGAGAAAAAGGTAGAAGAGAATGTAGAGAGAGATTTTAGGAAATTGAGATAAGAGGGATAGAGAATTTTTTGACTGAAGCACTCCTGCAATGGTAATGTAATTTTTTTAGAATTGAATGAAAAAAACAATTTAATCTGTATTCAATTATTTTAGAATTGAAAAGCTTTTCATGCTAATCTTTTGAATCTAACAACCAAACGTTTTGAGATGAATATTGATATTTAAATATCTAGTTAAATGCACGCACATAAAACGTTATTATAATTAAAAAAATTCTCCTATGGAAGAAAGTATACTCATTAATAAGTTAATAATAAATATTTAGCGAATTTTAAAGGTTTTGTACCTTTTAACTGAAAGAATTGAGTAAAAAAGCATGCACGAAAAATTTATTATAATTAATTTTTAAAAAAAATTCCCAATAGAAGAAAGTAGACTCATTAATAATTTAATAATAAATAATTAATGAATTTTAAAGGTTTTGTACCTTTAACTAAGAGAATTAAGTAAAAAAAAATATTTTAATATAAGAGGAGATTTTTTTAACGACATTTTATTACAAAATCAATTGTTCTTAACAACTTTAGACCTCAACGCACAACCATTGCTATAGGTTAAAACCACTTTACCTTTCTTATTCATGAACCATAACAGAAGACTGCCATTCCGGAAATAGTGCTGCATCCTGCCTACTGTCAATGCCTCTTGATGAAGTCTGTGATTGCAGAAGCAAGTGATCGGCCTGGGCAGCTGCATGTGGTTCCTTTTCCATGCCCATCTTGTTGAGGTAGAAGCAATGACCCACCTCGGGATTTATTAGCACAAGTTCTTGTGGAGAGGGGGCATGTGATAATGGTTCTTAGAATTTCTTGTTCTAATTGTAATCCACTTCATCATATGAATTATAAACAAACTAAACTTCTATTAATATTTTTAATTAGATACTATAGGTTACTATGTTAATATTTTTAATTAAGTGGTATTTAGGTCTAAATAAAGTTTAGTATACTCCTTGTACTTTTATTAGTAGAATGATATGTGTTTATATTATTTGTTGACCTAACAATTTTTTTCTATGATTTTCGCATCTGGCTATCTCTCCTTTTCTCTAAATTATGCTATTTTGGTATTGACATTTGGTTTTATATATGCTTTATTTCAAAATTTTTAGCTTTATTATCAATAATATATGAAATACGCAAATATGTTATATTTTTTCAGATCTAATAAAGAAAGTAAATCTTGGTCACTAAGGCATTAGCAATGCCTTGCAGAAGGGACCTCTATTGCATAGTCGTAGCCTGAACGCTTTAACTACATTGGTCAACTCGACGTCTCTACCATATTCTATCACCTATTAGCAGAGTTGTTAAATCCTTGTGATTTGCGATTCAAATCATACGATTCGAATTGAATCTCAGACAAAACGATACAAATCGCAGGTGAAAGTTTTAATTGGGTAAATCCCATTTGATTTACGATTCAAATTGCGATTTGCGATTCAAATCGTACGATTCATGCACGAAACCCCTATTATGGACCGATACATAAAAAATATTTTTTATTGTTTTAATTTTTTAATGTACTTTATGTCTTTTAAGAAGTGAGAAGAAATTAGAAAACCCCTGTTATGAATATGGCAAAACCCCTATTTGGGTTTTCGCTCTATTGCTATAAAACGGGTATAAAAAAGAAGATATGAGGAAGAAAAAGATGATGAAGTTGGAGAGTTAGACTCTGAGAGAACTTGATAGTTTATTTTATTAGTCTTTTTAATTGTACAAGTTTTTTTTATATTTGATCTAATACAACATGATGATATAAGTTTACTTTTGTTGATTTATCTTTGATGATATTTGATATGCGATTTTCAGTTTATCTGATGATTATTGCTGAACAATTTTAGATTATGCGATATAAAATTTGTCTTTTATGGTTATAGTAACTCCTTTTATTTGTCCGTAGGTGGATCTCATTTCAAGGAAAGTGAACTTCGGTCCACAAAGCTTGATTTCTTAGGGAGTTCACCAAGACTGGCATTTCAAAGGAAATCAAACCAGTTGGGACCCAAATGCAAATTATTTATTCGTTCAGAGTACAAGTATGACAATCTGAACTCTAATATATGTAAATCATTAGAGATAGTCCCTATTCCTAGGAAAAGAATAATTTTTTTGATGGGAGTTTCGAGGAAGATTATTCAATATATGCTATTCAAAGTATTGTGTCTAAAGATAGAGTTTTTCATAAGAATGGGTGAGCTTTTTTAAGGTATTAGGAACTTTATAGAATAGGGTATTGGGATTCCCCTCCAAGAAAATGAAAAATATGAAAGAAAATTATAAGATCACATAATATCACCATCTTCAAACATGTTTATAGCAATGTTTTAAAAGGCAAAGACGTGAGGCGGGGCGTGAGGACATCAAGATGCGTGAGGCATATGCCCCACAAGAAAGCTTCATTCTCTCTCATTTTAACAAATAATTAAAATATAAGAGAAATTACAAAATATTTAAAAAGTTAATGAAAGATTATACTATATATATATATATATATTCGTGTACATGTGTGTGTGCGCGTGGGCCGCGCGTACACATAGAAAATGCTATATTAATTATTTAACTATCAAAAAAATAAATATAAGCATGACAAGAAAATGATGAAATTTAAATTTAATTTTTTGTTCATATACATATTGAAGATGGTGTTCAATCATCAATTCATGTGGTGGATTTAGAATTTTAGTGAAAATTTGCAAAGAAGTCATAAACTACATTGTAGGCCAGTGGCTCCAAATTTTTGCAATGTCTAGTAGGAAAATTTGTGTGAATTAGACACAAATGATTTCAAAAGTCTAAATACCTTAAACATAATAAATTAAGTGTTAGTTGAAATCAATATCATCATTTTCAATGTCTTATCTAAAATAAATAAAGTATTATTTGTTACTAATTGAAACAAATAACAAATTTAAAATTAAAACAACGTTTAAGTCTCAATTATGTGACTATAACTCTAATTTTAGTTAATGTATGAGGTGTACGCCATAAACATAAAATGAGTCTTAAGGCATAAGGCATGTTCCTCATGTGAGTTTCACACTTTGAGGCATGAGCCTTATGAGATTTGAGCCTCATGGTTAAGCCTCAAGGCCTTTTCTTTAAGCCTCACACCCCTTTTAATACACTGGTTTATAGTAAGGAGGCTACAATTGGAAACTACAATTGAAAAAAGCGTTGTTGTTTTTGTTATTGCATTATTAGTACCGATTGAAAAAAGCATCCCATAATAAAATATGAAATAGTGATTTCTAGTCTTCAAGTTGATGGATTCTAGGTTGAGAAGTGGAAAGCCGAATATTTTGTGCAAACTAGATATAGAGAAGGCGTATGATCATGTTAATTTGGAGTTCCTTGTATACTAATTGAGAAAGATGGGCTTTAGGCCTAGATGGAGGAATTGGATGAAGGCTTGCTACGAAACAATTTTTTCTCAATAATGGTCAACGGTTGCCTGATTGGGTACTTCAGAAGCTCTCGGGGCTTGAGGCAAGGAGATCCCATCTTTCCATTCCTCTTTATATTGGTCATTGATGCTCTAAGTCATATAATTAGAAGGGCGGAAGGAGCAATTGATGGCTCTTCGGTGGGAAAAAGGATTTATGAGCGTCCTACCTCCCGTTTACAGACGATACCTTGATTTTCGGAAAATTGGCTATATTAGATGCCTCCTTAGATGCTTCAAAGTCATTTTAGGTCTTAGGGTGAACCTGCTTGAGAGTGAATTCGACTTAGATGTATATTAGCTGGTGTTTTAGGATGTAAAATTGGCTAGTTTTCATTTTCTTATCTAGGCTTACATCTGGGTGCTGGGTTTAAAGCTAAATTAACTTGGGATCTAGTTGTGAAGAGGGTGAAAAGGAGGATTCTGTCATGGGAGGCTCATTATCTCTCAAAAGGGGGCAAACTCTCTTATTTCCTGTTCTTGTTCACTATCCCTGTATCTACTGCTAATATCATTTAGAGAATGCAAAGAAATTTCCTTGGCACGTCTAGGAGATGTCAGGTAATATTAGCTAGTTGAGTGGCGGTTGGTATGTCATCCTTTCTTAGAATGAGGGCTTGTTACTAGATCCCTTCGTGAAATGAGTACATCTCTTCTCAGTAAATGGTTGTGGAGGTTTGGGGGGGAGAGAGAGAGTGAGACTTTGTGGAGGAGGAAGTTAATTCACGGTGTAGCTTGTAGAAAGCTATTTAAAAATTAGAGAAAAGTTTGATGGATGCATATGCTACAGGATAGGTCTAGGGAATGGGGGAAAATAGTGGGAGGATCCTTGGAATGGCAATAGCTTGTTGAGAAATGAGTTTGGAAACCTCTATTCCCTGGCAGTTAACAAACAGTGCAAGGTAGCCTCTTATGAATTTAGCAGTGGTGACTGGTGAGGTAGTGTGGTTTTTCCGGGTTAGGAGGCACTTAAACGAGTGGGAGTTGGAGGATTACCTTAAACTTCTTAGATGTGTAGCTCCATTTAAGTTGAATCTGTTAGCTCGCGATATGAGGATACAGTCTAACAACTCCTGAGGTAGGTTCTCAGTGAGATCATTCTATTTGGCCTTCAATGATAGACCTAGTTCCTCTTTCCCTTGCAAATAAGTATGGAATCCGGACTTTCCATCTAAGTTTCTTTCTTTATCTAGACTAATTAGGAATTTAGGACAAAATTCTTACCTTGGATCATGTGAAGGGCATGGACTGGAGGCTTGCCAACATGTGTTTCATGTGTATGGCAGAGGAGGAAACTGTAGATCACTTGCTATTCGTTGTCCTCTAGCTATTTGGATTTGGGGACATTTTTCTATCCCGTTTGGGAGTGTGTTGGGTCTTCTCTCCTATGTTCTCGGGTCTAATCTCCAGTTTGTTTCTAAAGGGTGTTGGTGGTGCTCAAGGAATGATATGGAGACTTTTTCCGGGGCCAACTGCTGGGGGTTGTGGGAAGAGAGAATTAGAAGAGAATTTGATAAGATAGCTATCCCGGTGGAAAGTGTTAGCCTCATCATTTTTGAGTTGTTTACTTGGTGCTCCATTTGGACAAATTTTAACGAGCTAGGCCTGCCCTATTTTGATTATCGGTTGTTGGTAGAGCTTCTTTTCGGGCTGTTGGTTTTCCTTTTCTTGTCTTTCATATATTTATTACTTGGTTTTTCCTTACCTTGTTCTTCTTCTGTAGTTTTGTTTCTGCTTGCTTTATTATATTCTAATCTATTAGCCAATAAAAAAAAGAAAGGAAAAGAATTTCCTTAATGTGGTCTTCTTACTGGCACTGACTATACATCAGAGAGAGACCTCTTAGATGGGGCATAGCCCGGAAATCGCCTTTTCCAACTTAATGTAGGAATTATTTTCCAGACCACTAGCCTTAATTGCTTATTTAATTCACTATCCATGTTTTAGCTTTAGATTAGAAGGTGAAAACCTCTAATGGTTCTCATTTTTTAGGCTACACGCCAGTCAAAGGCCAAGTGTACAGTAAGATGAATGGGTTCATTTATAATAATGGTTCTCTAAATGAGTTCATTTGAGGGACTCCATAAGAATGGACCTATTAACTAGTTAATATATCATGATTTTCACTATCTGTATAGATAGAGTCATATTGTATTTCGCGGTTCTTGATTTTATTTTTAATATGTCGAGGGGGATCTTATCTTTCCTCCCAGCACTTATAGATTCTTTGTTATCTAATACAAATTCTTATCCATAAAAGAATTTAGAATAATGGAATACATCATATATTTCCTATCTTATCATTTATTATGGTACTGGACGAAATAAAGATGGTTATATGAATTTAACAATATAGTTTTGGTGACTTTCACAACATGTGGCTAAACTATAATGTCTGATACTGGACGACATACAGATGGTTATATGAATGTAACAGTATAGTTTTGACATACATTTATTTGCTATAATGTCTGGCTTTATAAATGAAAAACTCAAGGGGATGGCTGTGGTCATTGTTTTGTGTGTTTCTAAAGCAAGTCCTTAAACTCCCATCAGTACTGCCTTATACCGGGTAGTTGTATCATCAAGCTTTAAGCAGCACCTAGTAGGTGCTTGTGCTGATTTTCCTCAGTATAAGGTTGCTTTCTGTATTTTTTTTCATCTTCTTCCATTCTCTTCACTGCATGCAGCGATGGTACTAGAGGTGGAGGTAGTGATTTTCTTGCTGGTTTCCTTGTTGGAGGTGCAGTGTTTGGAACACTGGCATATGTCGTTGCTCCACAGGTGATTAGACATCTTCTGTGCAAGCTTCAATATATTATATTGTGATTAGTACTCAGCACCTCTAATCATGATTCCCTTTGGATGGACAACTGTCCAACATTATTTGCTTCTTGATTTATATAATGTCTATGGCTTTAGTATGGACGGAAAAAGATTATGTCTTCTGGTAAATTACAAATAGGTAAATCAGTTAAATGCAATGGTTGCATTCCTGGTGTAATTCTTTTGGTTTTGTGGCTAGCCTAAAGGGTGGCCCACAGGCTCCACAATCTGGGCGATGACCAAGTGTGCCACAAGGGGAACTTTTTGAATATGATGACCATTTTGGCACACATCCAGGTTAAGCATAAAAAGGACTTAGCAATCTTAGTATTGTAAGATAAAGGAGTAGTATCACTTCTCTCACTTCTGTTTATATGCCAAGGACATAATTTTCCACTATGATGGAAACTTGCCCCCTGTTTGGTTGCCAAGAAAATATGTGAAAACAGACGAAAGAAAAGAAAATCTGTTTTCGTATACAATTCACAATTATGTTTTCTTTAGTTTTCTTTTATTTTCTTTGTTTTTACCTATTTTATCAGCATCCAAACAGGGGTTTGAGAAAATAAATTGGGATTATTCTGAATTCTTATCTTTCCATGCTCTTTTAGCGGTAATTTAGTAATTATATTCCTGTTTGCGCTGTTCTGTTCCTAATAGTTTTGAATCATTCCCGTGGTTTGTTTGTGATGTGGAATATATCATATTTACCAACTGAGGAGTAAGTACCACCCTTATTAAATTGATTCTACTTATTCCTCAATTTCATTTTTGTTCATCACCCGAGACCTTATGGTGGAATTGGGAGAGAAAGTGTGTTTGTTTGTTGTGCCATTATGTTTGAATTCTGTGCATTTTAGCTTTTTATTCAACTTAGCTTTTGGGATTTTGGTTTCTGCTATGAGTTTGGGCTTGATCCTGGTAAGCTCTTTATACCTATTTTGAGCAGATCAGAAGGTCCCTTCTAAATGAAGATGAATATGGAATCAGGAGGGCTAAGAGACCAATATATTATGATGAAGGTTTAGAGGTGAGCTTGACTTGACTTTTACATGCAACTTTACTTGCTAATTGGAATATGCATTTAGGTTTTTTCACATATCATTTTTAAAAGCAGAAAACCAGGCAGACGTTGAATGCAAAAATAAGCCAACTCAATTCTGCCATTGACAATGCATCTTCACGGTTGAGAGGTGGCAATAATGCAATCACGGAGCCCATTGAAACCGACTCCCAAGTAGAGGCTTCCATGTAAAATTTGGTACTGTTTACTCTCAACGCTCTTACCTTATATGATTTTCAACCAGTTAAATCTAGGTTGGGGATTACCCACTCCTGATGTTTGCATGCCCAAATAACTTTTGAGACCTCTCAATGTATAATTGTATCCTTTTTATGAATTTGATTGGGTTACTTCTTGAAAATTAAAATTTAAAATTCAATGTGATATTCTTATATTTGAAGCTGCCAACCTAACAAGTTTGTTGGGTTAGCATTTATGGTACCAGTCAATGGGATAAGCAGCCTCTTTTTAGTTATCAGTCACCCTTTTCTATTTTCTGTAAACCTTTTCTTTGCTGAGTAACTTGGAGAAGAGCTTTGTACCATTCAATAAATATTATATTGCTTTTAAGTTGGGAACATTCTTTATGTGGCTTATACTTAATGATGGGGCAAATAGATATTATTTGCCGGAGGAGCCAGTTTTTATCTGGTCAAGATCAAAATTGGGTCTAAGTTATTTTGGGTCCATTTGGCATAACTCCCAAGAACAATTCTCTATTCCCTGGGAATAGAAACTAAACCATTGACAACTTGAAGGGGTAGCTCAGTTGGCAAGGGACAACGCCTCAGGAAGCGGAAGTCCTAAGTTTGACTCTTGCAGTCCCCTTGGGGCCACCCGCACAAGGTTTTATGGTTCTCATGGGCCTTGGGCTTACCAGTTCATGTGGGTTGCGGGGGTCTTGCATGCGCCCGGGGTTTGGGGTTCCTCATTACAAAAGAAAGAAATGGCATTATAGTTCTTTTTTGTTTGATATGCTGGAATGAAATCTGCATCCTCATGGTTACAATCTTGAGTGCCAGAACTAGGAATGGGCAGGAGCACCCAATTTAGAAATACCCTTTTGGTTCGGAGCACATAGATATTTGTCTAATTTGCAATTGAGCAGGACCATATCATAGATGATGATATTGCTTTGCCCCTTTACTTGCCAATTTGTGGAAGCATAATCATAAAATAATTATGCTCATTTGAATGCATTTTTTGTATTTGTTTATCATATCGTGCATTATATTAGGAACATATAGCTTCTCAACATATTATTTGAAAATTATAGAAACGTCAAGGGGTTCTTCTCTGGTTAGCAATGACCCAGTTTAGGGAGTATTCCTCTCCTACAATGTGATTGAATGAGAAACCCTATTTATCTATCTCCACCTTTGCGCTGTAGACCCCACTGTGCAGAGAAGCTTATAACGAGATTCCTAGTTGGTTTTTTTTTGGAGCTTCCTCAGAAAGCTTGATGCAAACTTACGCCTAAAAAACTCTCTAAGAGCAATCCTTGAATCATTAGTAAAGATTTTTTTTTTACCGTGCACACTTTTCTTTCATTTACGCCTTTTCTCCATTCCAGCAAAATCATGGAATAGTGAGAGAAAGTAAAGTTAAACATTTACTTTTACTTTGAATTTAATTTACCTAATTTTCTTTTATATCATCTGTTTACCCCTCAACCTAACCCAACCTAAAAGAAATGAACTGAATAACTATTAAAATCATAATTTAAATATATCACAACTCTTAATTCTTACTCCAACTATCTAAAAAGACAGAATTTATGACAAAGCAAATACTAAAACCAAATTTAAACACTTACAACTCTTAATGTTAATTATGAGTTACTGGATTCAACTAGACTTTCTATAACCAAAGCGGACTTAAAAATAGTAAAGTAAAAATTTTCTGTTCATATTAATTTTTTTAATATAAATGAAGAAAATGTTAATTTGTTATATTTTTAAAAAAAATTTCAGCGTTTTTTCTTTCTTCAATTTTTTTTAAAAGTAATTGAGTAATTCGGACATTATCTCAATTCAAATATTTTAATCAAAGGTGGATTCAAATGCCATATTTCCCTATCCATGAGGGTGGGAAGGTATTTCACCAAGTTGGACTTGCAATCAGGATACCACCAAGTGCGGATAGCCGAGGGCAAGACGACTTGCGTGATGCTTTGCAGTGAAGGGCCTAGCTGCTAAAGCAGTTGATCCACTCGATAGGGCGGGAAACAAATAGTTGGATATGTAAACGAATATGAATTCGGAGATACCTCTGTCCGCTCTGAATTCACTCCGTTAGTGGTAGTTATGTAATAATGCAAAAAACGAGAGGCAAACTTTAAGCATTATTTCTCTCATAATTACAAAACTATCACCAATTTTCCTTTGAAAAGGAGAGCTCTACCAGCTAAAACATAAACACTTAAAAGGTTTTGTGGCATTTTTATAGCTTCCATGGAGTAAATAGGGATGACTATCTTTGAGGCCCAAATTGAATCCCTTAATGCAGTTAGACTAAAAACCATCCCTACTAGTTTGATCACTGATACTCGAGCAAAACTCTCGTCTCGAGCCTGACCCATTTATAAACAGGTTAAAAAAAGAAAAAGAAAAATATATTAACCTGACCTGATGGAGGGTTTGGTTTGGTAACACCTGATGAGTCATAAAGCTTTTGTGACCATATGGTCCTAGGGTTATCTGAGACCTCACATTAGAATACATTGAAATAGTCACAAAATAATTTAGGGTTTTGAAATAGTACGCAACCGATAAATTTATATGCTGCATATAAACTGTTCGAATCCTAATTTTTTATTTGCTGCATGTACCTACAATTTATATATGCTAACCCAAAGTGGTGGACCAGTGGTTCCCGGGACTTATGCCTCAGGAAGCAGGTCTTGGGTTCGACTTCTCACTCCCCCTTTGGGGCTAGCTCGCATGGGTTTTCCGGACTTACCTGATTTGGTGGATTGTGGGCCTCTGTCGCACCATCGGGGAATAGTCTTGACCTAAAGGGTCGGAGATAGGGTTGCACAAAGCCCAACCAACCCAATTGTTCGGCTCGGCTCGGCTCGGCTCGGCCCGGCCCGGCCTGATTTTTAGGTTCAAATCGGGCCGAGCCGAGCCTAAAAAAATGCTTGAAAAGTCAATCAACCCGAGCTCGGGCCAACCCCTGTTTGATTCGGCCCGGCTCGATTGAGGCTCGATTCGGCCTGAGCTTGGCTCGCCTTGAATATTATTAATAAATTAAAAAAAATTATTTATATATATATATCATTATTATATATATAAATAATATAAAATATTATTATTTTATTTATTTTTTTAAAAAAAAGTATTCAAGCTAAGCTTCGAGCCAAGCTTTTGAATTAAGGCCGAGCTTTGGTCCGACTTTTCAAGCTTGATTTCGGGCTGAGCCGGGCATCGAGCCTAGAATAAACCCTTTCAAGCCGAGCCGAGCCGAGCAAGGCAAAGCCCGGCCCAAATACACCCCTAGTTGGAGACACCTTGAGTTACAAAAAAAAAAAAAAAAACAAGTAAAAGAGCTTGCTTCAAGCCAGTTGAATATTCTTTAGATAGAGAGAGTCTTCAAATAGACTGATTATACTTGCATTACATGCATCCATACTGATACCCTAAAAGATGAAAGAGATGATCACTCGCCACAATATATAGCACCAGGTCCCCCATAGGTGAAAGTTTGATCCATATATTCTCCTTGATATTTCCAATATTCCAAATTATAGCATTCGAAATTTTGGGCATTCTTTCTCATGTTGTGCTCCACAACATCTCCCAGCATGTATGATGTATTCACAATCATAACGTTGGCAAAGTAACTTGATTCTTTATAGCCATAGCTTGGAAAAAATCCGTTCCCCATTTCTGGGCTCTCTCTTGGGGCTGAATACCATCCCACCATATCGAACGTAATTTGCACCCTTTTCAAAATGTGTGAAATTCTCACTTGGACTGTATCCCACTTCTATGTTTTCATCCAATGTCAAATACCATTTTCCAGTCAGCTTGTCCTATCATCATCACATCAAATAGATAAAAGGTCACAACTACACTTAAAACCTAGCTGGTATATATATATATATATATATAAAAGCATCTTGTTGAGAAATTGAAGGAAATAAGTTGTTGGCAAGATTACTCTATTCACTCCATTTTTCTCCTACTTAAAACACTACCAAGGGTAAACAAGTCCAATGAAGTTTACTATGTTAACTGAGACCAGTATATATATATATATATACTAGCAAACACCCCGCGCGATGCACGGGTGTGTATATAAAGAAAAAAAAAATACCCCTTCATGTCTCTGTTTTATAGAGTAATAGCAAACACCCCGCGCGATGCACGGGTGTGTATATAAAGAAAAAAAAAATATCCCTTCATGCCTCTGTTTTACGGAGTAAATAGATCAAGGAGTAGGAAGAAAAAAACTTGAATTTAGTGGCCCTGAAACTAAGCTACATACTGATGGGTAAATGCGTGATCTCTAGATGGATCATACCATCACTAAGCATTCCTCAATAAAATTTGAAGTTCAGAAAAGAAACTAAATAGAATTACGTTAGGCATTGTATGTGATGTGATCAATAGTATAGAGGTCAGTGTCAACAAAGTAATTGAGTGAACTAAATAGAATTACGCTAGACCGGCCCTCTCACCTACAAATCCCCCCCAGAAAAAAACTATCCTGAATCGTCCTATTATTAAATTATAGAATCGAAAAAACAAAGATCAATTTTTACAACACTTTTAACGAAAAATTCAAATTAATTGACCTTTACTGGAAAAAATAGAACTGCTAGAATGCTGATTCATGAAAAAGCAATATTCTCATATAGGAAATTAAAATCTATTGAAAATAAATCTAGATAGGAATTTTTTTAATTCAAAATAAAGGACATACCTCAAGATTGACTCTCTTAGAAAACCACTCTATCATCTATGTTTATAATTGATGTGCTTCTATTTTCTCACTCTTAAAAATCCCAAAAGCAAAGATGCAGTATTCTATTAATTTATGATTGGGGAGAGAAAGGGGTTTCATGGGGAGACGACTCAGGGAGAGAGAGTGGGGATGTTTACGTGAGAGATGAATGGAGAGGAGGTTATTAAGTAAGTAATAAGTAGATGATGTACGTGGAGTATTTTTATTGGAAGAGGATGACATGTAAGCAGAGACATGGCGTCAACTTGAAGAGCAAATGGTGAACTAATATCTATTTTAATAGGTATTAATGACCTATTTTAAATACGAATTCAGTAAGTAATAAGTAGACGATGTGAAGTATTTTTATTGGAGGAGAGTGACATGTAAGCAAACACATGGTGTCAACTTGAAGAGCAAATGGTGAACTATGGGATGTGCCACTTGGAACCAACCAACATATAATAGTAAAATAAATATTGCCTATTTTAAATACAAATTAACTAAGTAATAAGTAGACAATGTGGAATATTTTTATTGGAGGAGAGTGACATGTAAGCAGATAAATGGTGTCAACCTGAAGAGCAAATGATGAACTATGGGATGTACCACGTGGAACCAACCAGCATATAGTAGTAGAGATGAAATGTTACTGTTCACCATGACCAACAAACTTGGTAATGGTCACTAGTCTATTAAACCCATATATATTACATGCCATTCTATTATATGTGAGGGTGCTTTTGTATTTTCATAAGTGACAATACTAATTAAATGGCGGAGACAAGAAGTATTGTACTCATTCTCTCATGCATTTAATGACTGGTCACTAGTGAAAAACTAAACTACCCTTAACTTTAATAAGTTTGATAATCAATATAAGGATAAAAATATCTTTATGAAGGTTGCCAAATTCAGTGAACAAAGTTCATTGGACCCTTTAGCCTTTCTATTGAATGACTAAGCTTTTGAGATGTAGATGTATTTGCGTCTGTAGAACCATAAAAATTGTCAACTTTACAAAAATGCCCTACATGCCCGTAAAGTTGGAAAAAGATCCCTAAGACCATGAAAAAGGATCTACACAATTAAATTGGGTCCAATGGTAGGAAATGGGCCTCATGCGGCCCAAATTTAAGCATGAAGAAGAAAGCCCAAAATCCAAGATCAAGTTCAAATGGGTCTCCGACTGCCCGGGTTTTAGGTACGAAGAAGAAAACCTACAATCCGAAGTCAAAGTTAAAATGAGTCTTACGCCCATCAAAATGGGTCCGTCCATGAAGAAGCCATAAACCACCAAATGGGTCAGTCTGCTAACATAAAAGCTTTTGTGGGTTTAAAACCACTTAAAGAAGTGGGACCCACAAGATCTCCATCTCAAGAGTCTATAAATAAGACTCTCAAGCCAAAAAAAAAGAGGACACAGACAATGCCTTAAGAAAGAAATCAAAGAAGAGACAAAGATTTAAGAAGAGAAGAAAAGAAAAGATCAAAGAAGAGACTCAAAGCTTTCCAAAGAAGAATCAAGTCAAAACTAAAGCAAGTCTTCCAAAGAAAAAAACACCTCCTTAGCCAGTAATGTGCTAAGCACTGAAGGAAGGATAAATCTATTACAATATCCAAATAAGATCAAGTCAAAGCCAAAGCCTGGTTCCTACCAAAGAGAAGAGAGTCACACAACTTCTTCAAGAGCTAGGAACACATCCGGCCCCTTCTTCTTGTCATCAAATTTGTTTTTGAAAAAACTCTTACTGTTAATTAAGGGGTTTATTGAGAGTGTACCATTTTTAATATTGAATCGTTATTTGATCCTCCATTATTTCGTCCGCGAAATTTTGTGTCGACAGTGTGTTGTATAAAGTGTGAGGAAAACCAGAGAGAATCCATTAATTAATCTTTTAAGGGTCATAAAAGTTCATTAATGCTATGTTTGGTTACCGAGAAAATAGGTGAAAAAATGGAAAATAAAAGAAAATTTTAGATTTCTAATACAATTTTTAGTTGTTTTTTGTCAAATTTTATTTTCTTTTCCGTGTTTTTACTTATTTTCTCGGCAACCAAACATAGGGTAAATGTTACAATAGTCATTAATGTCAGGAGTGGCATGAATGGTAGCACAACACCTTCTCTCTTTATATATATACTAGTGGGCGGCACGTGCGATGCACGTGAGAGAGAGGGGAAGGGGAGAGAGACCGGAAAGAGGGACTCTAGTGAATGAATTTTAAAATATTAACTTAGAAAGATGGAGAAATATGTTGAAACTATCTCACAACACACGTCCCTACTTTTTCTCTTGAAAAATAGTTACAAAGTAAAGAGAGTGGGTCTCTTCGTTCATAGACCAAAGAGGGAGCATGAGAGAAGATAAGGATAAGATTTTGAGGAAATCATGGAGATATTGAGGGATTATTGTTAATTGTAGTTGATATTACTTCAATACCCCTGCTAACTTTTCTCATGTAAAAGTAAGATAACATAATATCTTAATTTTTTTTATATGAAGTTATGGGCAAAATAAGAAAAATATAAAAAATTCACCCATTTACCATAAAATTGGGACTCATTAGGAATATTAGAAAAAAATCAACGAACTTTTTAACCCCGCTTCTCTCATTATAATAGTAGAGATGGAGAGAGAGAAGGAGAAATAATTTCTTTAGACTTCGATAGGTTTCTTGTACAAGGCATGAAGTGGTAGATTTTGTTGGGAATGTAGACAACCTTCAGCAGTTTACAGTGAGCTAGAAGCAATGGTGAGAGTATTTACCATAACAAGAGCTAACGGTGGGAGCAATGGCGGGAGACGACAGGAATAATGGTGAGTGTTTACAGTGAGGAAGAAGAGAGTTACAATAGAGATAGAAGAGAGTTACGGTGGGGAGAGAAACTTTTGATTTTCTTTGAACTTTATTTATTTATTTATATATATATATATAAGGGTAAAAGAGTCTTAAAAGGAGCCAAATGATCTCCGGTGATAACCGGATTTGGCAAATCCAGTTATCATCCCTAGAGGTCACCACGTGTCTCCTTTGACACCCCTTAACCGTGGGTAAGGTTCACCCACCCCTAGGGTTCACCCACTCATTTTTGGTTTTTTTTTTTCTAATATTAATTCTTTTTTTAAAATTAAAAAACTGTTTTTAATATTAAAAAAACTCTAAAAACAGTTTTTTAATTTTAAAAAAAGAATTAATATTAAAAAACAAAAAAACAAAAATGGGTGGGTGAACCCTAGGGGTGGGTGAACCTTACCCACGGTTAAGGGGTGTCAAAGGAGACACGTAGCAACCCCTAGGGGTGATAACCGGAATTGCCAAATCCGGTTATCACCAGAGGATTTGACTCCCTCTTAAAAAGGGTGTTTGGGGGTGTATAAAAGTAAAACGTACACTAAATATGTGATGTATTTTGGGTCTCTCAAAGAATCCAGGTATATTTAGGGAAAGTTCCCTTTTTTTTACGTCTAAAATTTTCATATATAGAAAGTGTGGACCTTTCATATCTCTTCCTGCTTCATGCTGTATACCTAAGGATCATGAGCTGGTTGGCATGAGATCTGCCCAGTCATATTGATCTCGATATAAGAATCTCAAAAAGATTTCAGCTAGCTTAACATGGATATTTGAGATTGTCCATAGAATTATTTCCCAAATTACCTTAAATATTTCCTAATAAAACTTAACGCAATAAATAATATATACAACCAATAGTACTCGTTGTTTCTTTTATGTATAAAATAAATAGACCATTCTATGTGTAGTGGTATTGAAGAAGACAAAGATTGAACTATGGCATTTGAAATGGTTCCAGGTGGTGGAATCATGGGTCTGAATGCTCTCATCGCAATTTTGATAGTTTTATGTCTTAGTTTGACAAGCAGCAACATCTATGGAGTGGAAGGACTAAGAAGTATTCCTAGACAAGAAGATATCAATAAGCCTCCTATTAAGATCATTCAGGTATAACTCGTAACTTTCAATATGCATGTAATAACATTCTTGGATCATCTTTATATATATATATATATATATATTTTGATAGATCTCTCTTTATATTCTCTATTTTCATCTTTCTATCAAACTTATTGATATTGTTTTGCAACAAATTATGTAAATACCATAACTTAATATGGTTATGAGTTTAATTTCATTATACCTTATAATCGTTTCCTTTTCATCAGGTATCTTAAGAGTGGAACTTATAAAACATAAGTAATAGAATTGTTATTTTTTATTTTTACAGACCACAAGTGGGAATATATTTGATTGTGTCGACATCAACAAGCAACCCGCTTTTGATCATCCTTTGCTTAGGAAACACAAAATCCAGGTATTATTCTGTCGTTTTTATTTTTTTTGTAATTTTTAATATTTTGGGTCGGGAATTTGTTTTTTCTGCATTCAAATAATTATATGTATGAGGCAGGATTTACTATTTTAAAAGGTGTTAGGTTTCTTCATAGAAGCTAAGGATGTAAGTTTGATTTCTTGGAAAAATTTCAAACAAAAGAAAGGGAGAATCATAGAAAGAGATTAAAAATTAAATATCGAGATTAATGAAAGTGTTGAGAATTATCTTCTATTAAGAAGGAGAAATCTGATAACTTCATACTACTATAGATGAATCACTCATCTAGTCGGGACATCACATCCCAGCATATTCAAATGCGACCATAACGGAAAATTTTCGATTACATAAAATAAAGGAATTGCTTCTTCCCCATTAATAAGAAGAATACAAGTTAATACTCTTTAGACAATATTTGCTTTTAAAATACCAACGCTTTTAATTACTAACCGCACAAAGTTGAAACATTTAGGAAAAGACTCTTACTTAGCCAAAAATTAAAGGATTAAAAATAAGAACTAACAAAAGAACCTAGCTCAAGTTTATTTGCGGATTAAGATTTAGAAAGTACAGGTACTCTAGCTAGGTTGGAAACTCTTTCTTACTTGGATTGATATAAGACCTAAAAATAGAAAGCAATTGAATATAACATAAGAATTTCTTAACTTCTCAAAAGTGTTCAAAACAAATTAGAGGGATGCTATAAGCCTATATGCTTTTAATAAAAATCCACGTTATAGGTTTCAATTAAACTTGTTTGATCAGCCAAACAATAGACGTTCCAAAATCAATTTAAATATTTTGTGTAACTTATAATTATATGCTAAACAACTATAAGGAGTTATAGAAATTCGTGTGAAATATCTATTAGCACATATAAAAAATATTTATAACTTTTTAATAGAGTTGTAGTAAGCTTTTATTTTGTTTGTAATATATATACTACAATATAATACAATTTTATTATTTATTAACAATGGATAGAGATAATTACTAAACGTATTTGTCTTTTCTTGCACATAATTGGGAGAATGAATTCTAATATAGAGACTAAATTTTTTTTCTTTCTCTGATAGTCTTTAAGTAATGAACATTAATCAACTGTCTCTTCTAATATATCTATCAAATATACACAAGAGATGCTTGAAGTGTCTTATATCCCATTTGGTTGCCAAGACAATCAGCAGAGGAAAAGAAAATAGATAGCAAATGAAGTTTTTATGTATTGAAATGTTAGAAAATTAGCAAGTCTCGCCTTAATAGTAAGTTCAATAATTCAATAGTCTTCACTTTTAATATTGTAATAAAATTACAATATCATGTAATTTTGAAAGTTTTATTAATAATAATATACTATGTTCATTCATGCTTTACTTTGCCTTCTATAACCACTTAGATTGGCTATTTTATATTCTTTTTTATTTTTTTAAATGAGATTACTAAGATTTTGTACTCACAACATGCCATAAAGATGAAGCCAAGTTCCCTTTTGAGAGGAGTTAGTGATGAAGCACCATCAATTGCTGAAGATTCAAACATTGAGTTCCCAAGTGAAGATTGCCCTTTGGGAACAGTACCAATTCGGAGGACACGAAGAGAAGACCTAGTACATTCCAAATCTCAATCAGAACCATATCTTGGAGATATTCACCAACTCACGCTTCAGTACCCTGGTAAACATGTAAGTGACATCTTGCTATGTAATATTATTTATCTTTTTCTTACCATCCTACAATCAACAAATAAGTGGTAAATAAATTTTTCCACAATCCTTAAAGTTAGGGAAAGAGACTTACATTTCTTTTTCTTTGAAGAATTTCACATATGAGCAACATAAACCAAACTACCTTCCCTAAAATAAAATCATGATACAATTATCGGAGGTCGGAACTCTAAAAAGGGTGTAAGAAGAAAAAATATTGGATTCAAGAGACCAAATTATCAACAATAACACTGCCAATAGAAATATACACAAGCTTTATTTTCTCAAATAGTGTTCAATTCTTCAACTTCCATAACTACTGTATGAACTCTGGCAATAAATGCCAGGAGATAGGGGTGTCAATGGGTCAGGCTGGCCTGTGTGCGGCTTGAACCGATCCGACCCGATTACATAGTTGGTCAGCCTTCTAATCAATTTTAGGTCGGTAAGCTCGGCCCAATTCTAAGAACCCCCAGAATTAGTGTATTTTTTCTTTCTTTGTCCTTAGATGAGTCAGCCCGAACTCGGACCAACTAGGCCCGATTAATAAGTGGGATAGCCTAGCCCATTGACACCCCTAAGCATCTCCATATATAGATAACATTATGAGGATAAGATACTATGCAAAGGCGAGGAAAATCCTATCTAAGGATGCTCTCACTCAATCAAATGTCATCCCAAAATTTGATTATAGGGTTAGAACCAATGTTGTGCCTAATATAAGGATGGAAAAGGAAACAAAGAGTACAAATTGACTTTAAAATCTTCCCTTAGGCTTTAAAAAGCGGTCCGGAATATTAATGTTTTAAAACCAGAGGCATGAGTTTGTGAAGAGAGGGGAGATAGTTTTTAACCCTTTTACATGATGGTATCTCGGATTTATCAAGTTCAATTTAATTAGAAGTTTCATATATATGGAACTTAAAATATCCAAAAAAAATTGTGGAACTTGTAAGTTCCATATTTGTAAAACTTATGCACTCTATGAAATCATATATTTCTAGACATTAAGTAAAATTAGGCATGAAACAATGAAAGTTCTAGACTTTAAAAGTTCCACCAAAAGAACGGAGCCTTATAAAAACTGAAATTCAGGATACAGGTAGGTGGAGGACAATGTATCGAATGGACAAGTTAGATCGGACACATCATTGCTCCTTTGGGTTGACAAGCAAAGAATCCCCGGATGAAAACTATAAATCAATCATAATTAAAATCACACATATAATCTCGTGATATTTATATATATGTTTCAATTAAATGTTTGGATGACTGATTTTATATTTTTTTAGTTTGCGACTCTTGACACGGTGCTCGATAAACCATATCATGGGGCCAAAGCACTTATCAATTTACAAAATCCAAGCGTGGAAATGGACAAATACAGTACGGCTCAAATTTGGATTGAAAACGGTATCTTGACAGAAATCAATAGCATACAAGTTGGATGGGCAGTAAGTCACCTTTATCAATCTTTATCCACCAACCATATTTTTTGTGACTTTATTTGATTTGTTTAAGCATTGATTTTGTTTCAATTAAAAAGAATTGATTTTGTTTGAAGTATAAAGTTTAATTCTCTTGGGTGAAAAAATTATTTTGTCCTTTGACTCAAGTTAAGTTTTTCATATGGACTCTAGCTAGCTAGAGAATCACATAAAATAGTCCAAATTCACCTTAGATGTTCTTGCAATGTTTTTTTTTGTTTTGTTTTTTTTGTTTTTTTTTATGTTGGGTTCATATCATTGAAAATAGCTACATATATCTCACTAAAATTATGAGTTAATATCTTTCAGGTACATCCAAGATTATATGGTGATAATGGCACTCATCTGACTGCATATTGGACTGTAAGATTCTTTTCTTAACTCTCATGTCTTATATTTGACTGAACTGTTTAAGACACTGATAAGCTTATTTCATTTGTATTCTTTACAAACAGGCGGATTCCTATAACAAAACTGGTTGTTTCAATACATTGTGCCCAGGTTTTGTGCAGACTCACTCTAAGATAGCACTCGGTGCTGTTTATGAAAAAACTTCTACATATGAAGGAGATCAACGCAGAACGAACATTAAGATTGCTCAGGTAACGCGTAATTCTGTAAGCTCTATTCATCGTAATCCTTCAGGAAATAATTAAATAAAATCTAGCAAGCACTTAATTTGTTACACAATCATCAATGCATGAAATTAATTTTCTCTAGAGATCACATTTTACTAAAACCTACAAATCTAATACTAATAGTGTATAAGCTAGTTACCTAGTTTAGCTTATCAAAACTTTTGGCCTAAACAACGGGAGCGGAAACACACAATTAGAAAACGAGGATTATATTATTATTTTCTATATTTTGTCTCATAATATCCAATCAACTTAAATAATAACTCTTACACACGTATAGAATCACAATTTTTTTACTCAAGCATACAGGATTTGTATTTCTCATTGTTTTAGTACTTCAAAATATGTTCATTACAATAGTAAATATAAATATACTTAATATTTGAAAGTAAAACCAAGATGGAGAACCTATTAAAACATTAGAAAGTTCCAAGTAGCAAGTTATATATATATGGTGGTACTGTGTGTTTTCTGCATAAGCGAGCTTCGTCACGACTTATGAGGCCATTTGGTAAGTGTTTGGGCCTCCAAAGAAAAATAAATTTGTTGGATCCGTGTTGGATTATTTATTGTCCATGGCCCATTTCACATCACCAAGCCCAACATTCCGTTGTCACAAATCTATCTGCTCGGATAGTCCACAATCATCTTATTGAACTTCAATTGCTAAGTTTACATAGGAAGAACTTACAAATTTTTTTTTAGGATAAAGCTTCTGAGACCCTCTTAGAGCCGAGACCACCAAGACTACGCTCTAAGAGCATGGGATTTCAGGTGGAGCCCACCATGTGAAATGGGCCCCACCTGAAATCTCATGCTCTAAGAGCATGGTCTCGGTGGTCTCGGCCCTAAGAGGGTCTCAGTAGCAAAGTCCATTTTTTTATAAGACAAGTGGGCTTGAAATCCATTTTTATTTGGTACAATCATTATAGTTAAGCTGGCCTACCCCGGTTTTGTTGGTTAATGCCCAGCATTTTAAGCTTGGCTAGAGAGTGCATGTATATAACCATTACACCCTAATTCGGAACTCAAGCCCAATATGTGACCTTAAAACCTATGATTATCATTAAAAAAAACTTGTCTGTGCATTTAGCACATATTATATGTGTGCGCATATGCATGTGTTTGTCTTTGAGTCCTTCTATTGACAAAGCAACTGACTATGTATAATATAGTGTGGTGTGTGGAGTTTTGACCTTTTTATCTATTTGATATGGTGATAGGACCTAACAACTGGTAGTTGGTGGTTGACATTGGAGGACAGCATGGAAATAGGATACTGGCCAAAGGAGATATTCACCCATTTGAAAAAGGGTGCAAATTACGTACGATATGGTGGGATGGTATACAGCACCTCCGGAATTATCCCACCAATGGGGAGCAGTCGTTGGCCTGATAATTTCCTAAGACGGTCATGTTACTTTTCAAACATTAAGATTGTCAATGAAGAAAACATGCTGGTTGATATTGACAAGTCTAACATGAAAAAATACACTGACAATCAGCACTGCTATGACTTGATATATTGGGGATATGAAGGGAAATTTCTGGAACAAACATTTACGTTTGGAGGACCCAGTTGGACTGTGGGTCAATGTGGTATTAATTAATTGATACTCTTTTTATATTTATATATTTAAAGACAATCTCTTTTGCTCGTATGAAGACTACTGCTTGCTCTCTCTCTCTCTCTCTCTGTGTGGATTACAACAAAGATTAACTATGAGCATCGGAGTTACCCAAATGAGCCTTTAAAGTATTTTGAGAATTATTATAAAAAAAGGTTTGGTGATAGAAATACATTTCTTTGTATTTGTAATACCAAACTGCCATGCACCATTCTAAGGGATTATTTTGGGTGCCCTAGTAATATGTTCAATCAAAGCTCCTGCTCATAGTTAAATCTCTACTCTAGTTATCTCTTTAATTGGAGCTCATGTTCATATTGATCTCGAGTTTTAATATCCAATCATTTGGAATTTTTTTATTGAAGGGCAATATCAACATGCCCTTTTAGAGTGGTTGCTTGGACTTACCCTTATGATACCTTAAACCCAATTTTTACACCCTGTCTAAACCTTGAATCCATAGGACAAGACCTAGCCCTAGCTAAACCCAGACCTAACCCTAGCTAAACCCTAGCCCAAGACCTAGGACAAAGTCCTATGGGCTCAAGGCCCGCTACACAACCCAAAATCCCAAAACCACAAAGTCCTTAAAGCCCAAGCACTTTGGGGCCCACACTTGGGCCCACCACAACCCATGAGGACCACATGGGTGAGACCCACAACCCTCAATCCGAAAAAGGGCGGGAAAACCCCAAAGTAGGTGCGCACTTTGCTTTTGGCCCAAGTGGGTTTGGGTCTGGCCCGAAATAGCAATAATTTCAGATTACCGACACCCCAAAAAACCTCAGTTTTGGGAATTGTGGTAATTCGATTACCGCCATTCTTGGATTTTGCAGTTTGGCGTGTGCAGGCTCCCCTGCAGCCACCCCAGCCACTTGGGACCTCCCCCACTGGTCCCCCACACCTCCGTTAATGCCCGTATTGCCCCTGAGGGGTCCTCCCTTCTCCTCTATAAAACCCAACCACCTCCCATTCAAAACCCACGCCAACTTCATACCCAAACCTCTGTCAAAATACCTCCAGCCCACCTGAGCCTTCTCCAGTCATTCCAGTCGACCCCCAAACTTCCCTTCATCTCCCTCAGGCGTCCGTAACTGCACCAGTCCAGGCCTGCTCAACCTGCTCACCACCATAGTAGCAGCACCACCAACCCGCAGAGGGTAGACCATGTTGAAACTCAGTGTAAGGACCCCTGGTCCTACTCCAGGGGTCCATTTGTTTTATTTTTTATTATTCGTGGTATTGGTTTAGCCAAGGACAGAGGTATCCTGTCTCAATCATGGGCGTGGAGAACCCCTTGAGGCTTTTATCTCGGGTGCAACACCCACCTAGTGGTTTGGTATCTCCCCATAGGGTCTAGGGGTCTCTCAGTCCATGAAGAAACCCTCAGACCCCTACTGGTTCAAGGCCAGTTAGGAAAAATGGCTTTTTTTCGAACTCTGCTAGTGGTCGGTAATATATTTACCACCACCTTCAAACATCAAGCCTTTGTTACTGTCGGTAATCCTATTACCGACAGTTTTGACCTTTTTCTGTAGTGAGTTTGGGCTCCTGTGGGGCCCACATGTCTCAGGCCCTGGGGTCCACTCCAAGCCCTTCGGGTAACCCTGTACCTCAGCTTTACCCCTGCAAAATTTCAAACCTTAAATCCAAGGTTAACCTGGGTTAGCATGACCCTAAACTTGAGTTAACCAAGCCCTATAGACTGTCGGCAGTCTGTTTGCCGACACACTAGGAGAGCATTGTTTGGGTATGGTAATCATTTTACCGCCAATACAGAGACATCATTTTGCACACTTTGGACCCCTGTGGGGCCCACACCTCTTACTTGCCGGACCCGAGACCTGCACCACTGGAAAGCTTGCATTCTTAGCTTTCCATGCATGCTTTTACTTTACCCAGGGGAGGTCCCTAACCCTAGTTATATCCTCACAAACCTTGGTTAAAATTTTACAGAAATGAAGGTAATCCGATTACCTTCATTCTGTAATTTCTTGATTTCGGGCTTTGTGCAGGGCCCAAACCTGGTAGGAGGCCACTCTAGGCCCTACCATATCCTTTGGACCCATTCTTGACCGATCATGACCCTTAAGCATTGTTAAAACGGCATTTAGTTAACTTTTAACAATGGTTAAGCACTATTTAACCCCATAAAAAATATGGAAAAATCTCTAAAAATTCATAAAAAATACAAAAGACCAAAAAATCTCAATCTTAGACTTTTTAACCCTGGTTAACACTCTTAACCATGATTAACACTCTCTTAACCCCGGTTAGCAACCCTAACCCTGAGTTAACACACCCATTTGCCTTCGGGCTTCACTTTTGGCTTACCGGGCCTCACCCTAGTCTACCGGACTACCTTTCGGCCTACCAGGTCCATCACTTTACACATTGACCGACCTCAGTCAAGCAAAACCCTAATCTACCGGATTAGGTCCATTAGCCGCCTTTTGGTGCACACACACACACTCCCTCGCCTTAGCACGGGCTCAAGTGCTAAAACTACGCTCGGTCTGATCTCACCCCTCATATGAGTACGTAGGCAGCCCAACACGGGCCCGACCCTAGTTAGCTTTTACTTTCTTCCGGTTAGTATTAACTTAAACACTAATGGTATTCGATTAATCTTGATCTTAATTTTGGCTTAAACCTAGCAAGTAGGGAACCATCATGTGTGGAAGTGTTGGGGTGCCTAACCCCTTCCTCGAACTTAACCGAACCTCTTACTCCGATCCCTGATCACAGACCAAGCTTTATCCAACATTTCCGGTGACTTATCCCTTCTGAATTAATAAGTGGCAACTCTAAATCCCGTGAGATCTTTTTAGGGAGTGAAATCCCGTGCTCATAGTGGCTACAATAGGTCTACCAATTCCTAGTTAAATCTCTACTCTACCTTATATTTCTAAAATTAAAAGGAAGAATGTATCGATATTGTAAAGGGAGACATGAGCAGTGAGCACTATCCTTAAGGTAAATATGATCTCTTCTATATTGTTTATGAGGAATGCGAGCCCTACTCTTTCAATCAAACTCTACTCTCAATCACCACCAACCACTTGTCCATTTTTTTTTATGAGAGATAGTGTTTTAACCACCATAACTGATTTGATAATGAACAGGTGGTTGGTGGAGGCTGAGAGTAGAGTGTGACCGAGAGTAGGGCTAGCACGCCTCTATTGTTTATAGGTGGCCCAGGAAGACACTCCCACAGTTAAATAGTGTTCCTCCATGAAAGCAAGCACTATTTTCCCTTTGATCCCCTTTATTGGGGAATTAGTGTTCATTGTAATAAGGTGAAGGAGATATAATATTGTATCACCACTGGTGTATCTCATCATAATCAGGGGCATTATTCCTAAAGTTGAATGGGACCTTAACGCCTAGTAAGATGGGGAGGGAATGTTATGAAACGAAGGATAGAGGACTGAGGGGGAGTGAGACGAGGTTACACCTAGTCTGGTCTGTCTTAAATTTGTAAGTGAAAGCACACAAGCAAGGGTGCGAAAACACGCAAACAAGAAAGCAAGGGCGATAGAGATAATGGGGAAGCCGTTTTCTGAACATCTTTGGTAGGTGTAGTATAGATAAGTGAGCCAGACTTCCTTGGTGGCAGCTAAGATGGCAATTTCAGTTCTGCATCAATGGTAGAGGTCGTGGAGTAAACAAGGACTGCGGCTGAAGTTTAGGCTGAGAAGAGTTCTGCTACCGATTGAACCTGACCAACCAGTTGAATCAGTAAAATCAGGACCGGGAGGGTCAACTAGTCCCTAAAACCACCAAAATTGAGGTTACTTGAAATCGTTTTTAAAATACGAAGCTGGAAAAACCGGCTAGTTCAATTAGAGAACCGTTGATTTAATCAAGAAAATCGTAGAAAATTTCTAAAAATGAGAAAAATAAATATTTAAAGATAAAAGAGGCTAAGGTTCATTCAAGATGGTTGAACCAGAAACCAAAGACCCAACTGATTCGACCTCCGGTTCGGCTATGAAAAAACTGATCACAATCTTAAATTAACATTAGTCTAGGACTATAATAGAATGATTTGCTTTCCATTAAACTCCTTTGTAATCTCTATATAAACCATTTGGGGTTACGTAAATCAATCAACCATTAGCAATAAAACGAGTTTCTTGTTGTGGCATAAGAGCGGGTCAAACCGACCCTATTGTGATTTTTTCTCTTGTTGGCGTAATCCATCTCTTGTTGATAAAAGATTAGAGTTTGAGAGAATAACCCTTGCCCATTTTGGGCTGTGATCGATGTTATTGTACATATAAGATTTCCTTACAAGATTACAAAGATTTTGAATTTGAAATTTTACAGTTGTCTTGCTAGTTTATGTGATCGGAATATACAAGAAAGTATGGATTGGTTAGGATTCCTTGAGATTGGAATGAACCCCATAGTGACAAGGGGGGGAGGATGTTCATGTAGGTAGACCATACTTTGGTCTTCCTCTCCCAACTCTCTAGGTTCATACATGTACCCAATTAAATATCCTATTAGAATCTAATTTTTCTTCCTCCTATTCATGAGGTTGCCATTTGGCACTTGCCACCTCACCTTCATCTTTTGGATGTACCTTACTAGATGTTGACAAGTAGCACCTTGCCACACATTGGGGCGTTTGGATTGGATTTTTTTGGCCAAAAATCAATTCGGGTAAAATTGATTGTATAGAAATTAATGGTCAAATGATTATTTATTCAATTAAATACTATTCGGTGAATACGTAGGTGAGCCTCTCAACTTCCTATTCTCCGAACACTATTATTTGAAAAAATGATTATTTGATCATGAATTTCTACACAGTCAATTTTATCAGAATTGATTTTTGGCCAAAAAAATCCAATCCAAATGCCACTAATCAGCTAACTTACTTTAGTTTTTAACAGTTAGTTTAATAAATAATTCCATATTTTAATTAACTATATGATTATATAAATAAGAAATATCCAAGTTTCTCTATTTATGTATTTTTAATATTTTCATTTCGAAAACTATACAGGTCGTAATAATTGCAATAAAACATTCAAAGCCAAGCTAGTTAAGTTCAAGAATTAATTCATCAAAGAGCACACAACTATGTTTTCACTGTCAACACGTGTTTAAATTTTACTCCAGTGCGGGCAAAATGAGACTGGGTATCATAGAAGTTCTTGTGTGCCTGGCCACATAGTTTTACCAAGCTCCAAAAGAAGAAGAGGACCATATTCGCAATAGAAACATGAACCCATCTGAGAAAGACCACTGCCAGGCTATAAATTAAAATTTAAGGTATATGTTAGAAGTGAATAGACTATTTTTAATGGGTCATAAGTTAATAATAAATAGATAGATCATATTTAACTTCAGGTTTTGTGAGAGCAAGGAGCAATAGTTTTTTTTTTTTTTTTGGTTAATCATCCAAAAAAAAAAAACAAACTACACCACAAGGTAGAAACAGTCACACAGTTTCAATTCCCCATCTTTCTCGAATACTTCCAACCCTCATTTTCAAGAGACCATCTTGAGTCAAGAACAAGGTGACAATCTTGATGGAAGAAAAAAGAGGAGATCCTAAGCCAAGAACAAAGAAGAGAACCAACAGTATGTCTTCTTCTTCTTTGTAATCCAAACAATGGGATTTCTGCACATTAAGGGTTCAGTCATAGGTATCACGATCATAGGGGTTCGTCATGGTGGTTTCGGCAGGAGGGTTTCAGCTAGAAGGATTCCGATCAGAGGGTTCGGCCAATGGGGTTTTGGTTAAAACCCATCTGGCCGAAACACCTATGGTTCGGTCATATGGGCCATAGGGGGGGGGGGGGTTTGTTATATATATGGTTTCAGTTATATTTTATGAGCGAGCAATATCAAATCTCATGAGTGTTTTCATTGTAATTCTTCCTTATCAAACTAATGGGTACTCTCCTAATTCCATCCGTAGGAGTACAACTGTACAATGCCTTGATTGAGTTCAATTGGGCTCTTTTTCTTGTTGAGTTCAATTCTCATCTCCATATTATGGACACTCAGTTTCCAATTTCCAAGAAGTAGAAGGGGTTAGATTCTCCCCCAAGGGAGAATATGTAATGGTCATTTTTATCATCTCTCCGAGTGAAAGATCCATTTTGACTTGCAATATACAGAAAAATATGCATAGTTGGTGAACGCTCCACTTGCAGATTCATGTCCACGATATATTTCTGGAAGTACCTACATACCTAAAACTAATGATACAAAAATAAAATATCATTCTTTTCAATCTCAGAACCTTGATTTCTTGATTTCATAGCATGCTTCAAATTTCAAGCACATATATTTGGGAATTCAAAAATATCAATATTCCCCTTCCAATTTCTTTAGTTGATAAGTAATAAATTGGAGAACAAAAGAAAACAATAAAAAGAAAATATAAAAGTACATTTAACTCTCAGTTTGAGATAATTAACAACAATGGGTTTCAGTAATCACCTTATGGTGTTATTGAGTTTACCAAAAAAAAAGAAAAAAACAACAACAATGGGTTCTATTCTTGATTAGTTGACCTAGTAAGTATTATTTGAGAGTTGGATGAAAATTTGATTATTTATATTAAAATATTTTTTGGTCCAAATTTATGTTTGTATGTAATATTTTGTACGATTAAAATATTTTTTATTATTATTTAACACTTACTTTTTTTTATGTTGTTTTTTTTTATGTATAATTATTATTCCAATGTAGAGACTTTGTAAAACAAAAACCATAAACTAAAAATTAGAATCAGTCTTATCTTTATAAGCACAATTTATATAATCAATTTTTGCATTTGGGTAAATCAAATAGGATTATTTTACACATAATCAATTATTATCAACATCAACGCTTATTGACAGTGTCAAACCAAATAGGATTACAACTATTAGCACTTACAGACATCAACGCTTATCAGCATAATCGTTTATGACTACAATAATCCGAACCAAACAAACCCTTAGTTAATAGATAATAGATTCCCCTCCCATATCAAGCCACTTCAATTCCAATGTGGTCTTCTCCTATCTTCAGTAATCATCTTGTGGTGTTATTGAGTTTACCAAAAAAAAAACTCTTTGAATTTGGCTAAGTAACATCAGGCCATACTAATATAATATAACAAGAAAGATAGCATCGCTTGTTGTTACCAGTCAAGTTTTAAATCTTGTTGATATTCTGCAAAATCCCGGTTTCCTCCAACCCCAACGACATTGATACAGCATGGCTTTTGGAAAACACTATTTCAGCCAAGATTTCAGAATTCCGGGAACTTAGAATTTCAGGGATATTTCGGAAATTTATTTTTAAATTGGGTTTATTTTTTATTATTAAAATCCGAAATATTTCGATTTTTTAAAAAAAAAATTGTGAAATTTCATAAACTTTTATATTTATTTTAGAAATAAAATAATATTTGTATAAATATATAAAATTTTAATAAAATATAATTTGTTTAACATATATATTTAATAAAATATTAAATCAGAATCCAAGATACCGAAATTTTTTGGGACTTCCGTTCGGGTTGGCTGACCGAAATCACCGATAAGATCGGGATTTCAAACCTAAGTTACCACGGTGAGAGTTTGGAAGCTTGCAAGTGGGGTAGCATTTATCGAGTTGGGGAGTGAAGGGGACTGCATTCAATTACATAACTAAAAATAGATATGGTGATCTTAATGGCTGCTTTTACTTCCTCTCTCTCTCTCTTCCTAGAGTTTGTTCAAGACACCCATTTAGAGTTTTGGAGTGGACTTTGTATTCAATTACCTAACTAAAAATATATATATATGGTGGTCTTAATGGCTGCTTTTACTTCCTCTATCTCTTCGTAGAGTTTGGTTTTTTTTTTTTTTTTTTGGACTGAATTCGAAGAGTTTGTTCAAGACACCCATTTAGAGTTTTGGAGTGGACTTTGTATTCAATTACCTAACTAAAAATAGATATGGTGGTCTTAATCAGTGCTTTTACTACTTGCTCTCCAAGTCACTGGGGACTGTGTAGTTTACACCATACTAGTTTAACCCTTCTTGGCCTCACTTGTACAGTTTTTCAATTCTCTATTTCCTGATTCATATCTACTTTTAAAATAATGGGCCACCATGGTTAAAAGACAAAGCTACCCTAATTAATAAAATGTTTGGGGCAATAAGATAAGGGCAACTCTGTCCTTTCAAAGGATAGGGACCCATATGTTCTGCTGCTTCTCCCCTTCCAGTCACTTTCCTCTTTCTGTTTCCCTTGAAAATGGGGATTCAACAATTAGGACCGAAATGGGAAATGCTTGTCCAAGGAGAAGAAGAAGAAAAAGAATATGAAGGAATTCCGTGTGGGATTTGTGATTCAAAATTTTAGGATATTTTTTCTTGAAAATTATGTTTTGGTTATTGTCCTAAAAGACCATTTACATTTCGGTCCATCTTAAAGAAATGAAGGCCATATGTGTTGCTGTGTGTTTTTTTATGGTTGGACTCATTAAGTGAGGCCAAACTTATCTGGCAACGGATTTCCTCTGACCAATAATACTCGGGCCTAACCTCTTTGTTTGACGCCTGTCCCTTTAAACTGTTGTTAGGATTCACTTACCATTAAGGTTAATGAATTTAACTCTGGTTTTTAGAAGAAAATGTTGAAAATTCTTTTAAAAGTTAGTTAACCGAATGCAAAAAAAAGTGAGGGTTTCTTTTACTTTCCCCTAACCAAACACACAATCTGAGATGAAGGTGTAGAAATGTGATATTTCTATAGGTAAAATATAAGTAATATAAAATGAGGTTTACAATGAACAAGAGCTCCGGTTGAAGAAATAACTTGAACAACCGAAAATATCCTTTATGACAAGGGTACTTTGATAATTAAAATATATATAATGAAAGGTATTTTTATCAACTAAACTATTTTTAAAAATTCCCAAATACATCTATGACATTTTTTTGGTTGTTTGGGTGATTATCTCTCTAACCAAAGCTCCTGTCCATAGTTAATCTCATTTAAAAGGGAATATTCACCTAGGATAACTATCAAGATAAACCAGAGCAACACAAAAATTGCCTTTGGGGTACGGTTATTCATGGAAAAAAATATTGTTAAAAAATACTCTTCTTTGTGTTCATAATTACCAACTACCACCTCCATGGCAATTTTTGGGTTGCTCTAGTTGACTAAGCTTCCGTTCATAGTTAATCTCATATTCACCAGTTGTTTTCGATGGATTTGCCGATTTCTATGCCCAAATTTGAACCGGTTTAGCAGGCTTTTAGGATCTCATATTCTACGAGACCACAACGGTTGCTAACAAACCCCTCTTATCTCCAACCAAAACAAAGTTGCACCAACCTAAGTCCTTTCCCTTCTCTTTATCTCCCCATTTACTCTATAACCTCAATACCTTCCTCTTAATTCCATCAAAAGTCAATACCATTTAGAGGTCGGTAGAGGTTGACATGGCTCTCTCATGCCTCATCTGCCACACCTTGAAGAGGACAGACTCAGAAACGGACATGGGGTATGAACATGATAAGCCACGTCTGAGAGTATGTTGCGTCAAGGTCGAGCGGAGCTGGTCGGCAGGCAACCTCACTCCGCCTCGTTATGAACAAATTAGAAATGAGTCTAGGGTGGTGACGAAGAAGGCAAGAAACGGTCATCGGAGGCTTCATACTACCGGAGCTGTTGCGTGCGAAGGGCTGGCGGTGGCGGAAGAACCAAGACTGTTGCGTAGTTGTGGCATGAGAAGGGATTGGAGCTTTGAAGACCTTGAACAAAGATGGGCCGGGAAGAGAAATGAAGGGAGGGGATTTTAAAATTTGGAGGGTATTTTTTCGTTTTTGTTTTTTTATGTATCCATTGAACTTGGATAAATGGGTGGAAATTGTGTGCTTTTGAATTTGATGGGCCTAAATTACTCTGACAGCCAGGTGGTACCGTAATCATAATGAAACATGTAAATTGGTGCATGTTCGATGTCTTTCCAAAGAGAAAGGATGATCATGGTTTTTCGGGCCGGGGTGGATCCAGTTTATGCTGAACTTGGTCTATCAACCTCAAGGCTGAGGCATTAGGCTTAGATCTAGCATTACCATATTTTCGAGGTTGAAACTATTCCCGAGTGAGCCCAGAGTCCCAGACCGAGCTCCATTTAGTCTTTGCCCAAACTCAGTCGGGCCCATCCCAAATTCCACCCAAAATATAAATGTATTTTTTACATAGACATTAAATTCTTATTTTAATAATGATGAAGATTAAATATTAATTTGCTATTTTTATATTTTTTTAATCATTTTCCTTCTTTCTTTTAATTTTTTTTTCTAAGTAATCCGATAATCAAGGTTTCGCAAAATTTCGGTTTCGGCCACAACCCCAACGACATCGAAACTGGTTTTATTTTGAAAATCAGATTTCGGCTAAAATTTCGGGTCAAATTTCAGATTTCGAAGATTTCGGGCGAAATATGATTTTTTATTTTTAAATAGCTTTTTTTAAATTGTTTTTTATTAATATTCTGAAATTTTTACTGAAATTTTGAAAATTTATATATTAATTTTAAAAATAAAATAATAATATTTATATAAATATATAAAATTTTAATAAAATAATATTTTTAACATATATATATTAATTAAATATATATATATAATTAGTAAAATATTAATATTTTGGATTTCGAAATTTCGCCGAAATCCCGCAATTTTTCAGGATTTCGGTTCAGGTTGGCTGGCCGAAATCATCGCAAATTTCGAAATTAAAAACCTTGCCGATAATTATGATATTATCTTATATCTTAGTCGGAGTTGGTTACAAATACTATATTTCTCTATCTAAGATATATTTATTCGAATTCGGATTGCTGATAAGTAATTGAATATGAATTCGTATAGCCGGATAAGTAATTGGATACAAATTTTTTTAATTTTAATTTTTTTGGGTTAAGATTGGATACGAATTCAGATTTAGGGCTGCAATGTGTCAAGGTAAGACGGCCCATATTTGGATCAACTGATGCACCCAGTTTGAGCGCTTGAACTCTCTCCGCTTTCCCTTCTCGTTGAAATATGTAAAGCCAACCCAATAAGGGACTCCAAAGTTGGTGTCAGGCACATCTTGATCAACTACCATTTCACAGTGAGAAAGAATGGAGTAAGAGGAGAAATGTTACTGAATGAACCCCCCTGACATTGTCTTCCAACTTCCAAGCAGAGGAGAAATGCTTCTGAATGAGCGCTGGCATTGTCAGCCTTCTTTATGTTCAAAGACATTCCACAAATCCAAAACTTATACACTGGAAAGAAAGGAAAATAATCAAACATTGTCAGCCTTCTTTATGTTCAAAGACATTCCACTAATCCAAAATTTATACACTGGAAAGAAAGGAAAATAGCCAACTTCATCAGCCTTTGAATAGCAATTCATATTTCATACAATGAATCAATTACAGGAATCCCAATAAAAATGTTGCATAAATATAGTTAATGACACAATTAGGCTTTTAATTTAAGACTTTCCCTGAAACCATTTAGCCAATCCGGCCCTGACCGACCGGAGAAAAAATCATTTATTCGAGACTTTTTGGAAAAAAATGGAAGAACTTTGGAACTAGGCTCACCCGGACACCGTTCAGCTCCTCTATCTAACTCATCTGGAGCTCAACTGTTACTAAAAGGGGCCAAGATGATCTATTTTTATAAGAATGAGATTGGTTTCGAGTTCTATCTATTGCTTACTGATTGGGGCTCGGTTACTTTGGTTGATATAGCAACCCTGAGCTGCTCCTGAGTGTAGTTTCTTCTTCCCATCTTCACTGTAACCTGTTGGATCATCAGATCCTTCACCACTGACATACTAGCATGATGCACTTCTAGGTCTAGCTCCTTTAGAGTCACCATCAGCCTTGCGGCAGGATGGTTCTTCTTGTTGCACCCGATTTGAATCATCGCTTCCAACCCCATTACCTTTACTTCAATATCTGTTTCTGGAGATTTGTTTCCATGGTGATTCAAGACCTTGAGATTTTGATCTAATAGCCGAGGAACCAAACCAGAGTACTGAGATTCTTTACTAGCTAAACCCTTTAGGGAATCCAGTTGGGATTGCAAGGCCTCTTTATCTGCTTCAGCAGTTTGAAGCTTCATATTAAGCTCATTGATGTACGTAATTGCATCGGCGAGAAGGGAGGCTTTGTCCATTTTTGATACATTTGGAACTACAGCTCGAAGAGAGTAGAATCTCTGGTTCAGCTTTTCTCGCCTCTGTCGCTCGGCCTCAACGTGGTTCAGAGGCTCCTCTCGGCCATTGGCAGGTTTTCTCCCCCGCTTCCGTGGCCGCTTCTCAGGGCCTACTACTCTGCTGCTCTCAGATTCTCTAACTGAAGCTTCAAGATCAGAGTTTTCAGAATCTCCAGCACCACCATTCGATTTTACTACAGCAGAAGGTAAGATCACACCTGAGGTGAAGGAGAGCATTCCTTCTTCATTACTACTCCCCCTCTGTGAATTGGTTGAGATAATATTACTGCTCGAATTCCTCCTACTCTCTCCAAAATTCAGAATTTCCCCAGATTCAATCTTCAATGAATGTGAGTTACTATCAAATCCGAATTTGGAGAAATTCAAATCTCTGGTTAAGAAGCTCTGCTTCTCCTTTTGCTGCTGGTGTTGGATGTAATTTCTGCTAGGGTTTTCAGTCAAACTACTTGAACTAGGGTTTTCGAATTGAATTGGTTTCGAAATCTCCTGAAAATTGATAGGAGCAATAGCTGGAGCTCGATCAACAGATTCCCTAATTCGAACAACAGACGGATCAGAGATCAAGCCCTGATCCGTCTGCAATGGCCATGATCCGATTTCAATACTACTGAAATTAAACAAAACCCTAACCTTATCCATCAGATCCGAGCTCGGTAAAATCAATTCGGTCGATCCCAATTCAAGAACACCACTCCCCGATGGTACACACACCATCGTCTGCAATCCAAACACCTGCCCTTGCCTCACTCGCTCGCAAGACGAACTCGCCAGCCTCTCGCTTCCGGCGAGCCACAACGGAGCCGAAGCAACGAACGCCTGACCAGGAAGCCCAACGCCATTGATGAACGACTGTGTCATCGAAACCAGAAAAAACCACTCCGTATCAGTAACCTCCTCATCAACAGCATCATCGGCCGAAGCTCGAACTCCAGAGATCAACGAGCTCAGCTCCCGGAGCACCTTTTTACGGTGGTCCTGTTCCGCCGCCGACGATGACGTAATTTTTTGGATCCGTTTATGTTCTTCTCCTTTGTAGTATCCGTCACCCCATCCGAGCATAGAATCGCCGGATGTCTGGACGGAGGATTGCCAGAAAATCGCGTAGGTCCAGTTCTCTCGAGAGAACTCGATAAGGGTATGGAGACGCTGCTGCAGATTCTCTTGATTGAGCAACAAAGACGATTGTGATTGGTTTAGGGTTTTGGTGGGATCGGCTGCAGTGTTTGTTGCTGGTGCAGAAGAGGAAGGAGGCCAGGTTAAAGGAGAATGATTGGATGACATGAAACCTTCCACCATCGATGCATTATCATCCGTCCAGAGATCCATCAGGGGATAGCGGTATTCCATCATACCAAATTACCGGGAAATCAGTTTTTGTTGGGAAAAGAAGAGGTTTATAAAACAGCCGGCAAACCGGATTTTATTGTTTGGCGGTTTTGCCGGTGGGGTGAGAAGGGTTGTTAAGTATGTGAATTTGGAGTCCCGTTTTAAGTATATTTCAATGCGAAGGACGTGGAAGAGAGAGAGAGGAAGTAGAAAGAAAAGGAAGCAGTTTCTTCGAAGCCTCCTCGATTGAATCGGAGCGTAAGAAAGAAAGTGCAAAAGGAAGCAGTTTCTTCGAAGCCTCATCGATTTAATCAGAGCGTAAAAAGCTAGCAGGCAAGGAAAATAGTCACCTCCTCGGCGGCCGAGGAGGTGAGTTACCGCCTCGTCCCCACTTTTTGGGCCACGTGTCCTCTTTTTTTCATTAACTGTGGTTACACCCCTAAGGTCACACAGTTTTTAGGGAAAATATTTTTAAAAAAAATTAACCACTTTAAAAAAAATTACCACAGGAGGTGGTTAATTTTTTTAACCACAGGAGGTGGTTAATTTTTTTAACCATAGCACGTTTATTTCGGACTGTAAAGACCATAGCACGTTTATTTCGGACTGTAAAGACCAAAGACTATGCCGCCTGCCAAGATAATGAAGGGAATTTGGACTTTGCCTTTAAGAGGGTGCTGATATGTTGCTTTATGAACCATCTTAATCTATTACTATCACGTAAAATGAACAGACGGTTAGAATTTGTTTGGGTTTTTTCCTTGCCTTTCAAGTTTGGGATTATTCCCCGCCCCACCCAAAATACCCAAGTTTTAAAATCATAGCATTTTTTTTTATAATTCAGAATTTATTAAAAGTGTTAAATACTCATCCAATACCACTATAATTTAGAAGAATTTCGTATAATTTTAAAAGAAGAGAAAAATAAGGATTTACATGAGGTGGGAGAAGCTCCTCACTCCTCCCATCTTCTTATCTTAGGAAGTTCCTCACGTTTTTCTCCTTTAATGGATGTTTTAAGATGAATTTAATCGGAGTGTTCTTTAAAAGAGATTTTAAAAAATCTATAAAATTCTGATTTTTTTCGTGTAGGATTATTATTGATCGATACTAGTTGATACACGTGGTCTATACACCTGCTTGATTTTGTTCCAGAAATTTCTGTACTAAAACATGTCAAAAAAATTTTAGCTCTTATGAAGTGAAGTGCAGACACATAGAGTCGCTTTCTTTAAGACAATTCACGTCCCCCACATATGCAATGGATTACCAAATACAATGCCTCTAGGATACAATAGCTTCACAGATCTATCGTTGATTGTAGATGTGCACCTTCTACAATCGTACGCCGCTCTATTATCTCACCCAACAAATAGACCTGAAAATAGAGAAAATCCGGAAGCAAAAAACAGAAAATGAATTTGTTTGTTAATGATACTCTAAATAGTATAGAAAATGTTTTTATAGAGAGAAAAAAATCCATTGAGTTTCCAAAACGGACTTACTAATTACAGGATTAAATCCTCATTAGTATACCCAAACGGTAATAAAATGGTAACAAAGTGATTAGACGATTGAGCTTAGATAAAAATAAATAATATTTTATTTAATCAAAGACCCAACCCAGTCTGCTTGATCAACTCAACTCAGAGTACGTCTGTGCGCGTGTCAGTTTGGACATAACATTGTGACAAGAGACTAGGGTAAACAACAAATTCAAAGGCCCAAACCTTCTTCCAACTCCACAACTTATAAGGAGATGAAAACTTTCCTACACTTTTGATGTAGGACTAAACGAAAACACCCAAAACACAAAAACCTTATTTTCCCTTTGGTTTTGAATCACCCAACTACACACCTAAACCACAACACTTGATACACTAGGTCGATACATATCGATATCGATCGATAAACTTGGTCAATATGGTCAATACAGGATGATACATATCGATACAAGTCATTATATTTTCCGTACATGTATCAATACATCGTCTTCAACCTTGAAACACAACCAATATCGATATGAATTATCGACCCGATTTGTTAAGTATCGATCGTACATTGTAAACCATAAAAATTAAAGAGAAAACACATATAAAACCATCCACACATGAAATTTAAGGTTTAAAATCATAAATGCTACAATTATAAATTTTTTCCTTACATTAATCATACACATAATGATCTTAACCGATTCATTTTTAAACACCACAAGAAACCCAAAAATGGGTGTTATTCTTCGGTTATTGGCATTCTCTCACGGTCGTGATTACTAGTTTATTGGAATGAAACTCTATTATGGAAATCTCAGTCGAAATAGTAGGTAATGAATTGGACTCAGTCGAAGTGGTAGTTTCTCTTGATCTAATGTCCATGTCCATTTCAGTTGTTGCTCTTGAATTATAGGTTTCCAAATTTTGAAGACTAGAATGGATGAACCATTCTACAATTTCTCGAATCATGAAATACCGGTGGGGGCAACCAAAATGTTTTTTTTTCCTATTGTTGGAGTTTTTTTTTTTCTCAAAAAATAATTTCTACTGGACCACAAAAGTAACAAGAGTGATGTTATTAATCAACATTTTTAATGTTCTTTGTACTTGGCTTTGTTTAAAGTAGATTAGGAATGGTGATTGAGGGGTGATGTCATACCTTTGATAGTTAGAAATTTATTTCCTTATTATAGAACCTCTCAAGTATGGCATTTTTTTTTTTTGTTTTTATTGGTGTTATTATACGAAATATCTTTGGAACTTTTATTTTTCAAAGTTCTAATTATTTTTATTCATTCTATATGTTTAGGTCGAACAAAAACTATCAGCAAAGCTCATTTTTCCTCTGTATCATGTTTATGTGGAAGCATAGATGTGTTGTGTGTTAATTGTTAGGTACCATTCATTTGATCATTTTTTTCACAGAGTCGAAGGGGAACTACATTGCAATCTGAAGGTCGTACACAACTTGCCTCATAATAGACAACGGTGTAGGATTCACACACAACTCACCCAAGGATCTACACCTGGTGGTCAATCATATCTCACCCCGTTAATAGACCCTAGTTTAGGGATCATACACAACTCACCCAAGGATCCATACCAAAACTTATCCTTAGCATGGAACAAGATATGACATGCCTAGACCACGCCATCGAGAAGAGAATGTGGAGAAAGAGAAATAGCTCGGTTTGTCCACCCCTCCTGGCAAAGAAAAGAAAGCCAAGTTCAGAAAGCGAGGCATTGATCCCCAAGCACCGCTCAAACTAGGGAAAGGGAGGATGTGCCTGAGTATGACATATTTAAGTAACTTAGGAAGATCCCGACGTAGATTTCCATTTGCAAACTGCTCGGCTTTCAATCTAACTCCTGTAGATGTCAAAACTAGACATAATAGGGCAAAGCTGTGGAACTGGAAGGGACGACGACGCTCGATTATCGAGATTCATGGACCGTCTCGTGAAGATCTTCGATTCGAACCTTCACGATGCTTGAAAGGAATGGACAGGCGGAGACTTAATAGTGAATACAGACCCCCGATCAACAATTCAAGTTTCATTCAAGTCGTCACCTTAATTAAATATAAAAGCAAATGAAAAGGAAAGATCAGGAAAATCGGAATTACATCACGTTGTTGAATGGTATGGGGACTTTAAATTAGCCTTCAAGTGTGAATTCGTCTTTGGGAATTAGCATGAGACCTCTGTAAACTCTTACAATTCTCTTTTATTCCTGACTCCCTCCTTGTTCTAAACAGTTGCCTGTAAGTTCAGCATAGAAATATCCATCGATGTTTTGGATTAGGAAAGACTAACTCCTAACTAGTTCAACTTTATAGGAGGACGAACCCCATTGAAACTCTGGGACTGGATCCGGATTTGGATATGAATCTGCAACTGGTTATGGAACATAAAGAGATTTCGCAGGCACTTAGTTATTGAATAGTCCACGGTATGGTTCTCGACACAATGATCGGATGCGATCAATAGAATATATATGCACAGGCGGACGAATTCATGTTGCTGCTACCCGCCCTTGCTTCTAAGCGAGCGAAGCCCTCTTCTATTCATTGGATTAAGAAAAACGGGAGCGATCAACTCTGATGGAGGTCGAGCACATCTCCCCCCATTAAACAATCCTAGCATGTTTAATTGTAGCAATTTTTATAACTTAGCAATATTAATTCATCATACTCATAGTAATACCTTATAAAAAGTATTAATCAATTATTCAAATTAATAACAAGTGATCTCAGAGCTACTCTAATGTTTAGTTTCTAACAATAACATGAGTTGATAGATCATAACAATTTGCAAACAAGATGTATTAGTCTCATAAAATTTGTAGCTGCTCAACCATCTGAGCTCCTATGATTACCAATCATAGCCTTATGGAAATAACACTTACAAGACTTTCTGAAAAAAATACAAACATTGAGAGAATTGATACTATTTTCTAAAATAAATTAACTAAGAAAAGAAATGCTTGAAATTTTCTGTTAGACTCAAGCACTCATTAAAACAAAATTTTCTATAACTTATACCTTCATAAAAATGTATGAAATTCACTTTTCTAAAAATTAAATTCAAAATCCTTTTAAAATACATAAATATCCTAATTTATCCAGAAATATGTTTATAATAAAATATTTATTGAAACAAAATGATTTGCAGAGTTTCTAAACTGATAGCGCAGTCTAGAATGATTTTAGAAATTCAATAAAGATATAAATTTTTTTCAAAAATTCTAAAATTTATAGAGAATCTCCTAATCTCTTGGAAAGTTACACCTGAAACAGACTTTAAAAATAAATATTTCATAAATGCTTATAAATATTTTATTACCACTGGTTCGGGAAAAATACAGTCACACTACTTTCTTGAATTATTTTAAAAATATAATAAATATAGTAAATGATTTCTAAAAATTCTGAAATTTTATAAAATGTTCCCTAATCTCTTCGAATATTACGACTGAAACTTATTTTAAAAATAATTATTTTGTAAATTTTAATAATTCTACCATTGCTACTGGTTCCTCAAGGTTTCTTCGAAAGTTATTGTTATTGTTGAGATATAACAATATTGTTCCTGGTTCCCAAGCCCTAATACGCTCTAATCCTTTCTATTATCTCCAACTCCCAATACAATAACATTCTCTTGATCTTTTCAAAATGATTAGATATAAACCTTAAACTCATAATTCCCTATTTATAGGCCTAAACAAGAGACCTAGACTAATATAAAGTCCCCTAGTTGGAATAGGGGTTTCCCAAAGCATAATACACTTAAAATATCAATTTTCTGAAGAAAACCGCACACCCAGGCCGTCAAACAGCGCCACGGGCGATCGATCCCCACTTGGGGCAATCTATTGCTCACCGGCAATCGATCCCCCTTGGTGGGCGATCGATCGCCCCTCTTGATTTGAGCCAAACTTCAACAACCTTTGTTAAAGTATTTATAAAACCGCCACTACTATAGGGGTGTTTGGTTCTACTCCCTATTTTTTATTGTTTTTTTTTTGGATAGTATTGGTTCTACTCCCTGTATAAGTCCGATTTGAGTTATTCCTGTTTAATTTACTCTAACCTCAACTTAGGTAAAATATGACCAATTGCCCATTATAAAATTACCAAAATATCTTTACAAGTATAATTAATTAAGCAGTGCCACTACAACTTCCTTGTTTGACTTGAAATAATCTTAACAAAGTAATAAAGTCAAAATAATGCTAAGGAGAGTAACCAAAAGCAATCTCGGAAGGAATTTTTCGGTTAAACAGTAGGTCATGGAGGAAATTTAGCTTCACGTTGAACTATGCCCCATTTCTTAGGCTTAATTCTTCCCAACAAGGCTCCGTAGTATGTTATCCAATGTTCCGTTAACAACTTCGTCCGTTTGAAGATGATATACACTACTATACCTTGAATTAGGTGCAAACCTTTTTCATAAAACTTTTAAATAATGACTAAGAAATTTTGTGCCCGATTTAATATAATTGACTTGGGAACACCATAAATTACGACATCTCAAAAGTAAAGAGTAGACACCCCGCCTCTTGCGTGAGTGGTAGGGGTGTGGCCTGAGGTCTAGGATCTAATCCTACCTGGTATGAGTTGGAAGAGCTGACCGTCTAACTCTACTAGACTAACTTCTGAACCGTCTGACTCTACTTAGACTACTACTCTAGGCACATGATATCTCTCCAAAAATGAAAAAAAGAAAAAAAGGTTGATGACTGACCGAACAGATAGGTGAGGGAGAGAGGGAAAGAGGAATATCTATTTGATCCTCCCTGCTACCCTGATGACTTTTGATCACTTATGGCATCAATCGTTCTCTTAAGCCGTGAAGATGGTTGGATTTAATCACTGGACACGACGCAAATAGGAGTACTCGATCTATCAAGGGAAGCCTCGCGGCTCGTCTACCATCTACTGACCGGATGAAAGAACAGAATGGATTAAATGTCTGATTGACCGAACAGAGTGAGTGAATGGATTACCTTATCGTACTGAACGTCGGTTTCTTTGGCTTGGCTGTCTACTTGACTTGTTTGACTTGCGGACCGAACGATTTACCCTTCAATGTGCTGGTTGTTTGCTCTCTCAAGATCCTTAGCACCTGTCTTTGTTCCACTTGTAGACTCTACGTTGCTAGATCAAAAGCCTCTGACTCTACATGCTACATTCGAAGCTTGGAAACACCGGGGTCATGGAGGAGATAAGAAGTGCCCATTATAACGCATTGCCGATGCTTTTCCCCACGGCGTGCTACACTTTTGGCGGCCGCAGAGACGGCGGATGAAGTAGTGGATTGCAGCAGATGATACGTACTTGGAAATAACCAGATCATACCGCACTATGTGATAAATACATCGTCTCTTTACAAGGACCTCACATACTATCAAGTGTGTGATTGTTGGATTTAGAATCTTGAGATTTTAAAAAACAGTGCACGGAAACTTGAGCTGTCCCTTCCTAAGTAAGCCTAACTATTTAAGTTGGTTTAGAGTCACATACGGCTCAAGGGAAAAAAAAAAATTAGGAAATAGTCAACTTACCCATGAAATCCATTTACAAATCTAAGGCGGGACCTTATTGGTCCAGCCCTACCTTAGGTTTAGAAATGGATTTTATGAGTCCGCTTATCACTACTCAAAAAAACTCTCTCCATTTGCTTTTCTTTTTGCAGACGTACTACCTTCCTTTCTCCTCTTTGTCAACCTGACCCAGTGACCAACTATTTCTAGTCAATTGCAATTGAACTCAACTGCACCACAAGTGTTGGGTTCAAACACGTGTCTCTTTTAATCATTATTAACTACCGTTAATATGTGCTAACTCTTAAGATTCAACAATCTAACTTTATTTATTAGGAAAAATATTAACACTAAGGTTTACCTTTTTTTAACAAGAGAATTTTTTTTGATAATATTTAACCCTTACGGTTAATATTAACCCTTAAGGAAAAAATATTAACCCATATTTAACTCTAAGGGTTAATATTTTTTTAACAAGAATGATTTTGGGTTGATAATAACCCTTAGGGAAAAAATATTTAAAAAGGGGATGAATCTTAACTCAAGGTTAGATGCTTTAACCTTAAGAGTTATTGAATCTTAACTATAGTTAAAGGGAGTTAGAAGGGGGACATGTTAATTTTTTTTCTAAAAATCAAGGTTATATGCTTTAACCTCAAGGATTAGTGAATCTTAACTGCAGTTAAAGGGAGCTAAAGGGGACACATTAGTTTTTAAATTATTTTTTTCTAAAAACCAAGGTTAGATGCTTTAACCCTAAGAGTTAGTGAATCTTAACCACAGTTAAAGATAGTTAAAAGGGGGCACGTTAAATTTCTTTAAATACCAAGGTTAGATTCTTTAACCCTAAGAATTAGTGGACCCTAACCATAGTCAAAGGGAATTAAAATACAAGTTAACCTTAAGGGTTAGTGAATCTTAACCACAGTTAAAGATAGTTAAAAGGTGATACGTTAAATTTCTCTAATACCAAGGGTAGATTCTTTAATCCTAAGAATTAGTCAACCCTAACCACAGTTAAAGGGAATTAAAATACAAGTTAACCCTAAAGGTTAGTGAATCTTAACCACAGTTAAACATAGTTAAAAGGGGACACGTTAAATTTCTTTAAATACCAAGGTTAGATTCTTTAACCCTAAGAATTAGTGAACCCTAACCACATTTAAAGAGAATTAATATACAAATTAAAATTTTTAATTTTTTTCTTCTCAAAACTAAGGTTGGATGCTTTAACCCTAATAGTTAGTTGATCTTAACCATAGTTAAATGGAATTAAAAGGGGACATGTTAAAATTTTAATTTTTTTAAAACCAAGGTTAGATGCTTCGATCTTAAAGGTTAGTGAGCCTTAACCATGGTTAAAAGGAGTTAAAAGGCACGTTAAATTTCTTTTATTTTTCTTTCTAAAAACCAATGTGAGATGTTTTAACCTTAAGAGTGAGTGAATCTTAACTATAATTAAAGGGAGTTAAAAAGGGACACATTAATTTTATTTAATCTTTTTTTTCTTCTAAAATCCAAGGTTATCTGCTTTAACGTTAATGGTTAATGAATCTTAACTACAATTAAAGAGAGTTAAAAAGGGAACACGTTAATTCTTTTTCTTTGAAAAGCTAATGTTAGATGCTTTATTTCAAAGGGTGTGAATTTTAATCATAGTTAAAGGGAGTCAAAATGGGGCAAATTACCTACAAGGGTTAAAACTTGTTAATCATAGATTAAGGGCAATGAAAGGCTTTGTGAGGTTATGAAATATCTTAGGGGTATAATAATCATTTTACTAACAATAACAAATGAAAGTGTAACAATACTATGGGTTGAGTTTGTTTGTCTAACCGTTGCAAAACCATGAGTTAATTTATAATATTATTAAAAAGAAAACAGTTTATTTGCAATGCAGTTAGAATGTAGTAGCTATGGCAAAATCCCACTTTTTTAATCTCATGGGCCTTGTGCAACTCTAAACCGACTTAAATAATTAGGTTTAGTTACTAAAGAACAGCAAGCTCAAGACTCAAGAGTTTTCGTCAGTTTCAATCATCTCGAGGAGAAATCTAACTTTCACACCTCTACAGTATGCACTATCGAGTGTTTTTAATCAATTCTTTTGTTTAAAAGTGTGATCAACAAGAAGAAAAATGAAGTCCATACCTCATTGTGTTTTTGACAATTCAAGTACAAAATTCATGCTCTCGTCATCCCATGGAGCACTTGGAATAAAAGAGGGGAAGCTTCTGAGACCTCATTAAGGCCGAGACCACTCAGACCATGCTCTTATTATAGCATGAGATTTCAGGTGGGGCCTACCATGTGAAATGGGCCCCACCTGAAATCCAATGCTCTTAGAGCATGGTCTTGGTGGTCTTGGCCCTAATAGAGTCTCAGTAGCAAAGTCCTTAAAGAGGTGTGTAGAGGCCTTTATTTTGTGCACACCCTTTTGAAGCAGCGGTTTGGTCTCGACCAAAGTGCCCTAACCCTCCAACATGAAGCTCATTGATGTGATGATGCCGCTGAGATCTCCATAAAAGGATGCCATCATAGACTAAAAAATCTTCATGCAGTTCATTTTCACTTACTTTTTTTATACATCACCAAAATAACGATCGTTAGCATATGGGCTTTAAATCTCAACAAAATCCATGAAGGGCATCTTCATGGTGTTTAGAAGCACCATATGACGACTAAGTGCATCTGCGACTTGATTGAGCCGTTCACTTCTATGTTTCAACACAAAGGTAAAACTCTTGTAGAAATCTCACACATGTTGCATGTCGATGATTGGAATTTCCTTGATTATTGATGTGCTTAAGCCTCTCATGATCGAATTTCAAAATGAACTTCCTTTGAATAAATCATGTCTCCAATGATGTAGTCCTCGTCCTTGTACGATGGCATAGAATTTCAAGTATTATGTAGAACATTTTTGCCTTACTTCTTTGAGCTTTTTACCAAAGAAAGCGATGAGACGACCTTCTTGGCTTAGCACACCTCCAATGCCCATATGAGAGGTATCACAGTCGACTTCCAATATTTTCTCAAAATCCGGTAGCATGTGTGAGGTAGAGGCAACCTTGTCTATTAATCATGCGTTTTAACGACACATGACATTCTTTTTGAGTGTACCAAAAAAAAATCCAATGAGCAAGTCTCCCTTCAAGTAGAAAAAAAATTATTCTACTAGAAGAAAGTCTAGGCCGTCCGATTAGATAGTAAAATTACAACCTAGGTTGTGTCATATAAAACTTAGTACTTAATGCTTACCTGACTAATTAGGGTTAATAGCGGATATTTTCAATATCAAATCAAACGATTTAGATATTTTTGATTGAGTTGATTTTTTTGTCATGGGTTAAGAAATTGGAGCTAAGCATTAATTTTATTTATTCTCAAAAGGTATCATGTGTCATTCAAATTTGCATGCATACGCTTCCTTCTTGCAAGGTATTTCTTGGCTCAACCCTCCGGCCTCAAGTAGAAGGGTCTAAAAATTAGGGCAATAAGCTATAGGTTATAACAAAAAACGCCTTTGGTTTAGAGGGCTAGGCCCGACCACCCTCCCTGAGGGCCGGTTTGAGTCTACATTATCACGACCCTAGAAGAAGAGGAGACATTGGGTATTTTTCTATTCAGTATTCACATCAATTTCATATTGGGAAATGGAAAACGGATCGCACAAGGTCAGCTTACAAGCTGACCCGGGATCTCTTTGTTCCACGCCCACTTTTTACCGACCATCAATTGTGGTTAAGATTCACTCACTCCTTAGGGTTAAGCAATCTAACCATGGTTTTTTTTAAAAAATAAAATGATTAATTTTTTTAAATTAAGCTTAACTATGATTAAAAATATGTTAAAAGGGACATGGGGACACTGCGGTCGGACCACGAGGGCCTCTTCTCAGTACTCCTCTTTCGTATTTACACATAAACGTGTATTTTGGCACGTGTATTTTGGCACGAGGTGATAGCATGCATCTTGCATCTTTTATTGGACATCACGTACGTATCTGTGGTCTTTGACACCCACTAATTATGGTTAATATCCGCCCATTTTTAGGGTTAAAAAATATAATATTAATTTTTAAAAAAATTAATTACATTAACGAGTGAAATCATTACCAAGGTTCATTTTTCAAAAATATATTCTTTTTAAAAGATTAGATTATTTAACCTTAAATATAACTGAATCTTAATCATGATTAATGGATGTCAAAAAAGAACATTTGGCGAGCTGGGGAGGTGTGCCTGGGCAATGCATACTATCACCTTAGGCATTCTATCACTCAAAGGGAATGTGCAATACATGCTATCACTCCCGCTCGTTAGAAGTCTCCTTATGATGATCCGAGCCGAGCCGAGCCGAGCCGAGTGTGAATATCGGGCATCTGCCAGAGGTAACCGTTGTCAAATAAAAAGTATCCGAAAAAGGCAAAAAAAAAGGATATCGCGGTTTTTCGTATATTTCTAGTTTTCCCTGAGGAGGTATCTAGGTTCGTAACCCTTTCCTCCTCTCGGAGAACTCTCTGTCACTCTCATGGCTTCCGAAAGCTTCACCGACAGAAACGCTGTCTTCAAAAAGCTTAAATCTAAGTCGGAGAACAAGGTATTTTCTTAGGTTTTTTTTTTTTTTTTGATTTTCTTTTAATTTTCTGAATTTTGTTTGGGGCGAATTTGGTTGGTGTTCTTGAGATTTGGTGCGGATCTGAACGATTTTACTAGAATTCTATTGTTGATTAGCTCTGTTTTATGTTTCAGATATGTTTCGATTGCAATGCGAAGAATCCGACGTGGGCTTCCGTTCCTTATGGGATCTTCCTCTGCATTGATTGCTCTGCTGCTCATCGTAGCCTCGGCGTTCACATTAGCTTTGTAAGGTAATTTCATTACAGTATTTTTTTTTGGTTTGGTTTGAAGGATTGTTTAGGGTTTCCATGACGAATTTCTCACTTGGCTTCTTTGGTGCATGCGTGAATTAGGGTTTTAATGATTTTGCTATAGAAAGCCACAAATGTGTTAGTGGTAGCATTGTTGTATTCTCTTTTCAATAAATCTGATGTTGTGGACTGCTTGATCTGCTATGGTAATGGACTGCCCTTGATCAATAGGATGGTTCGGTATGGTTGGGAATTCTGGTCTAGCAAATCTAAAAGTTGGTATTGTTTTGATTGAAATTGCCAACATTAAAAAAAAATTAACAATTATTATATAATAGTTGAGTATACTCTAGACTGAATTTTTCATCAAACAAAAGAAAAATAAGAAAGGGGTTACTTTCCATGCTTGATGAACATCTGAAAAGGATTAGCTACAGGAGAAGCTTGCAGTGGGAAGATCCAGAGCTCTTTAAGAGGTCCATCTCTCTCTCTCTCTCTCTCTCATGGACTCGCCCTTGTAGTTGGTAGACAATATGCCTGGAAGGATTATTAATGCTTTTCGTGGAGAAGAAAAGGTTCTTTGGAAATTGTATTTGGTTGCCCTTTATTGGGTATTGTGATAGGAATGTGAAGCCTAAGATTAGTCCGAAATAAGAGGATATCACTTGTGATGCCTCTACCATCAATGTCAAGATCATTAGATGTACATCCATTTTGGAAGAGTAAAGATTATCTACACTAACTTAGATATCAGTTCTAAATCCATATGCGCAGTGTTATTACGGGCAGTTGCTTAGGTAACTTAAACGCCCCCTAGACACCTAGACCCTTTAGATGGCTGCCTAGGCGCCCAGGTGCTCTAAGGTACCTAGGAGACCACCTGCCTAGGTGCTCCATGCTTAAATTATGTTAGTATCACGTACTCATGTGAATTAAGTAGCCTTCACTAATCACTCCCACTGTCCTCGCAATAGACGTTTAAAAGTTGCAGGCCTTTGGATGAAGGCTGTCTACACTTTTTAATTACTTTTCCATGCTTTAGTAAAGGGCTCGGAGTTTGCTCCAAACACGGACTGGATGCGCCTGTTGATAATATACACTATATATGTTAAACTCTTCGTCTTCAGCATCAAAATGCAGAGACTATAAAGCCTGATAGTGAGGGTATTCTACTATTGAGCCGTTTTCTTTAACACCTAGTCATCATCAGAGTTATTATCAAATTAAAAGAATTCATCACGAATGGCTGACCATGGAACAACTGAAACTGCTGGGTATGTTTGATATCTACTATTCTAATTTAGTTGTTATTTGTAGCACCCTTAGTGGAAGAGCTCTAGTCAAAGGGTTTGTCTTCATTGAAGACACTCGGCCAAGGATTTAAAACCAGTTTCGGGGACTGTATTAGTCCCAACCGAAACCACTATGTATCCATTTCAGATGATACATATATTTTTTTGAAAAATAAAATAAGGTACGATGAAGCCAAGACCAAATAGAATGGTAGAAATGTAGGTAGTAGACGAGTAGAGTAACCAATTAAATGATTAAATAGCCAATAGAAAATTAACAATAAATCACGGAAAATCTTCAATTCGTTTTAAACCTCAAATCAAGTTTTAAATCACAAAATCTCAAAATGAATTTGAGTTTTGAGGTGTAAAATAGGAAGAGAATGAGAGAAATATGAAAGATGTAAGTATTTAGGGTTATACGGTAACCCATAGGTATAGCATCGACTGAGTCTTACATCTGAAACTGATACATATCAGTAAGACTCATCCGATATGTAGGGCTGTAAACGGATCGGATTTGGATCAGATCTACATAGATCTCAATCCGATCTGCTTAAGAATCCAACAGACCCAAATCCAATCTGAGATCTGTCAGATTTAGAATTGCCGAATCCGAATCCGATTATTAGTTCAAGATCCAAATCCGATCTGATAAACATTAATATAATCAATATTTTAATTAGAAAATTATAAAAATTGTGGTTAATACTATAATATATTTATAAAGTTATATGAATATTATTATTGTTATATATAATATAATCGAAACGGATTTTAATCGGATTGGATCGCTATTGATCCAAATATGATCCGATTATAGTCATATTGAAGATCTCATATCCGTATCTGATCCAACAGATTTATAATAGGGTTAGGATCCCGTCTAATCGAATCAAATTCAGATCATATCCGGATCTTGATCCGATCCAGTGACAGCCCTACCGATATGTATTGGTTTCGGGGCAAGCCCTACAAACCATGCATAAATAACGTAGCATTGCACAATATTTTGAGGACCCAACCGAAATCGATATGTATCGATTTTGACGATTTTTATTACCATGCACTCGACTTAGAGCCTGAAAAAGTTACCTAGGTGAGGGGACTAAGTCGGTGCTATACAGTCATCCAGACACTATCTTTGATTCTCTGGGCCAATCTACTGGATTGGTTCTCTCCTTCCCCAGGGAAGATCCTAATCTACAACATGATGAATGTGATTCCTCTATTTTGCTAATGGGAAGTCTCTAATTCTCGGGTGTTAGGGTTGCACACATGAAATTCACTGGAGCCATAGAAAAAGTTCAAACCATTGCAAGAAGGTAAATCATGATTTGTGTGCCTAGGGTAACAATAGGGGGAGTACTTGAGAAATGCACCTGATGGCCTTCCTCTTCAGAAAAAAGTACATTGTGCTATAACAATCGTCGACTTTACATGAGATGATGAGATTTAGTTTATCATCTCTCTTTGCTGATTGTAGCTGTGAATCAATCAACAATGATTGGAGATTAACAAACATCAAAGTTTATCGACACACTTGAATTTTGCAAGAGACTTAACCAGGAGTCTGGTTAGTACGCCAAACATTGCAAGATCAGGATTGGGATTCTTCATCTAACGCTTTAGCATTTGCTACTTCTCTTCTTCATCTAATTTTTCTATATCCAGGCATCATCTTGGGACCAAATAATAACATAAGCAACCACAAATAAAGAGAATTGATCATTATTGACACACTTGAATTTCATTCTTTGTTGGTTTGTAGATCTCTCTATGCCTAGTCTTTTGTAAGCCTCCTTGGTAGTTTTATGTCCTATGTTCTTGCCATAAATTCTAGCTTTAGTTGCTGGTGTTCTATGAATACCTTAGTGGTTTCATATGGATTCTTTTCACCCGATGGGGCAGGTGTATATATGTACGAATATTATTTGGTTGGGTGGAAGATGATTTCATCTTCATATGGATTCTCTGTTATGGATGTTTATTTCTGAAGCAGACTGCCATTGGATAGGAATTCATAGTTATCATGTTCTCCAACTTTTTCAAAAAATGCCGAATAATACCTGATTTTTTCGTCAAACGATTAATTCACGAAATATTCGCGTGTTTTGGAAAAATAGTCACTTCTTCAAAAAGTCTTGAATTTCGAAAATTAAACATATATTATTCACGATTTTTTGAAAAAGTCTCGAATAAATATCTAATATATAAACTATATTTTTTATAACTATCAAAATTAGTAATCTTATTTTATATTTTTTCATTTCAAACCCGACATTTTACCGATTTATTTCTGAACTTTTTTCGAGGTGAATTATTCCCGAACCTCGACTTGGTAACTATGGATGGGATTGATCATCTAAAGTTTGGGACAATGGAGAGTGTTTTGATAGTAGGGTTGTACTTTGGGTCAAGGCTCCAAACTGTGGAAATAGGTAAGTCTTATAAAGACTTTCTTACATGGTTTTAAATTACAGCATAACGAGCATGGCTGGAACCTTTACGTAACACTATTATGTAACGGTTTTTGTCGTTATGTCCAAAACCTTAATGGCTAATGCACACACCCTTTTTATATAAATCCAAAAATAAAATTTTAAAATATAAATTTGAACAAAATGTTTAAAATTGACAAACAAACAAAAATTCATTGATATTAATGTGTATTTAATATGAAGATAATAATTTATCAAGTATAATAATTAACACATAATGAGATAAAAATGAAGATACATAATGCGTCTGTCGTAGAGTACATTGATAGGGATAGTGAAGGGGCTGTCTGGTGTCCTAGATTGAGGAGGGAGTTAAATGATTTGGAAGTCATCGAGTTTAGCAGTCTGTTAGAGTGGTTGGGGTCACAATCTCTGGTTTTTGAGGGGCGGGACGGTAGAGTTTGGTCTAAAGGCAACAATGGTCGATTTTCTGGAGATCTCTAGTTCAAACCAAGGTTTAAAAAAATGGTTTCAGATACTGTAACAGACACGACCGAAACCTTTACGTAACGCCGTTACGTAACGGTTTCGGCCTTTACTTATTTTTTTTTTTTTATAAAAAAAAATCCAAAAAATTTCAATAAATAGAAAAAAAAAACATATAATAAATAAGTAATAAGATACTTTTAAAGCCAATATGAAGCTCAAAATTTAGAAATAAGGAAATTAGATGGGACGAGGGTTAAAACATACCCGAAATAAAGAACCTACCTTGGATTCCTTCAAATCTATGAATTAAACCCCAAATCAAGTTGTTAATCGACAAAAAAAAAAGAATTTTAGGGAAAAAAATGTACTAAGAATAGGTAGAGAAGAAGAGAGGAAACAAATATTAGGTTTTCGAATGAGTTTAGGGATTTTCAGAACCCAGTCCTACGACCGAAACTTTTACGTATTGGGCGTAACGCCTGTTACGTAACGATTTCGGGCGTTACAATTTTGTTTCGGGATAAACGGATAAAGGTACAGTATCGGGTATCGGAGGTCACCGAAACCTTTACGTAATGGTTTCGATGATTTTTTAAACCATGATTCAAACACTTAAGCTTAACTCACCCCCCCGCCTTTTTTTCTCATAGGACTATGTGGACTCTAGGTATTCCATCAGAAGTATCTTTCTTTGGATATCTTGTCAGGATGACGCTGTCTAGAGTCCGTACGGTGGAGTTTAGGGGACATCATGGGCTCCTTGTTTTTATTTTAGGTTCCGCATATCAGTTCACGATCTCGTGAGCTATGCACTATTAGTATCTTTGTAACTCTACTGTTCTTGTTATATATATATATATATATTTGTTTGGATTATCGATAAAAAAAAATCATCATTAGTTCATGGATGTTACTTGAAATCCATGAATCGATGTTCTAAACTTGATCATTTGCATTAATTGAAAAAAGGGGAGAAATCTTACAAATAAGAAAACCCCAAACTGATTTTTCCTAAGAGTGGGTTTTGAAGATTTGAATCGTTGTATTGTAGCTTAGGTCTAATTTATGACCAAATAGAAAGATGGAGTGGTCTTGGTTCTAGAGGAGGAAGAAAATGAAATTTCGAAAGAAGTATGTTAGAATGGGTTTTGAAAACCCATGGTATGTAAATATAGTGTCAAACGTTATGTAACGGCCATTATGCAACGTAATGTGGCTCGAATCAATTTGGGTATTACTGAAACGTTTACGTAACAGCCGTTACATAATAGTATTGGCGAGATTTATTATTTTGCTTTTGTAAGGACATTTATTTTAGGGGTGGCAGGAAGCTAGAATAAGGGTTAAACTTTAAAGTTTAAACAGATGTTTGACGCAGGGTAATGCTATGCTTCCGTATGTTCTTACTTTCATTTTTAAAATAATGTATGTAAAGTAGTGGTTTCTGGTCTTGTTTCTTTGAAAGAGGTCATCACATATCTAATTAAGTGTCGTAAGCATGCATGGATATTAGTTAAATGCTAAATGACTGATTCGAAGCTAAAAATTGTCAAATTTGTTCACCAAATTTGACCAGAATTATATTAGTTTTCGGGATCCCCTGGTTCTTGTAAATTCCTTTTCTACTTTTGATATAATTCTCATTATTTATCTACATACATATATGTATGTGGATAAATAACCGGAATTATACAAGAAGTAGAAAAAGGAACCTACAAGCTACAGGGGAACCTGAAAATGAAAGAAAAAAAAGACTCATGAGTCGCAGAAAGCTCATTACATGACTCCAATTACTCTTAAAATTTTAACTGAGCCCTTCGCATATCAGGGATGGAAATCGACCTGCTAGGGCAATTGACCAGTTAGGTTAGCTCGACTCAACATAAGAGCAAAGCCAAGGCAGAGAGGAGACAGAACTGTTGACAATCCTACTGTTCCTTTCCTCCATAAGCCCAAACAGACCGGATATAGCAATGTGGCAGAGGATATTGCCTCTATGACAACACTCTCCTCATTTGGAAAGGCCTAGAAGATCCCAAATAAAGAGAGGAAAAACATCCAAAGGCCCCATGTAAAGCGTAGATGATTTTATTTATTTCCTATGTTTCTATTGGTGTTAGAAATCAAACTAATTTATTTTAGTGGTGTGCCAACTGCCAACTATTTTAAACAAAGACAAAACAGAAAATGGAAACTAAAAAAATAAAAGAAAGATAATTGATATGAAACAGAAAAGACAAACTTAATCAAAGCAATGTTTGTTTTTTCCCCATTTCCTAGATGGAAACTTTATATTCCTTTTACCTTTCTGGGAAACCCATTAGAATCAATGGTGTAGTTTATCACAATTGTCAGAAATATAATCATCAATTATTTGGGGCCTTATAAGCTTATTACTGACTGGCTGCGGTTCCATCCAATGTTTTCATTGAACATGTTCTTTCCTTTGATCTGGTTTATCTGGTTCAATGAACCTGACCGGCTACCTGTATGGTTCCATGTCCGGTCCAGTCCACCTTTATGGTTCTCTCTTTAGACGCTGGGTTAAACTCCTTTCCTTTATCAATTAGATGAAATCGTGAAACATAATATTTGCATGCACTCTCATGCTTCACGAATTGCTGAATATATACTACGGATTATCTTTTCAGGACTTTAACTGGTACTGGATTAAGGAATTTGTTTTTTTTTCATCCAGGTCTACAAATCTAGACTCATGGACTCTGGAGCAGTTGAAGATGATGACTTTTGGGGGAAACAACCGTGCACAGGTTTTCTTTAAGCAACATGGATGGACTGATGGAGGCAGAATTGAGGCAAAGTATACGTCAAGAGCGGCCGAGCTATACAAGCAAATACTTTCAAAAGAAGTTGCAAAAAGTGTTGCAGAAGAGGTGGGTTTACCACCATCACCTGTTGCTTCTCACTCAACACTTGCAGCTAATGGACTACTTCCTGATGTCAATGTTGTGGAAGCTCCAAGGGGAAGTTCTGATGGAAGTCATGAAACTCCTGAAGTTTCTGCTTCACCTAAAGCTCCTCCTCGTACTGTTATTACCACTTCAATTAAGAAGCCCCTTGGTGCAAAAAAGACAGGAAAGACAGGAGGGCTTGGTGTCCGAAAGCTTACTACCAAGGTAATTCCACTCATTTGCATATTTGAACAAGAAAATTGTTCTAAATAGGACTTTGCATTATTTATTATTTTCTTTATTCTCTTTTGACACTAGAACATTCTAACATGCAGCCAAATGAAAGTCTCTATGACCAAAAGCCTGAAGAACCTGCTCCTGTGGTTTCCACCTCTGCTAATAACACCCCAACACTTGGCTCATCTTTTCCTTCTCGATTTGAATATGTGGAGAATATTCAATCTGCTGAGACAAGTTCCGGAGGTATACATGTTATAAACCATGTTTCCCCGCCCAAGTCGTCAAGTTTCTTTTCAGACTTCGGAATGGACAGTGGTTTTTCGAAGAAGGCAAGCTCCAGTTCCTCAAAAGTACAGGTATGTTAATGCTTTCGCATTGTGAGTTTTGCTGTGCTTTAAAAGATTGAAGTGAACTAGTTTGCTGCAGTGTAGTCAAATTGTTGGCTAGGCGATGCCTAGGTCATCGCCTCGCCTCGCCTAACTAGTGCCCCTATTGTCTAATCTTGATCTAGGCAGGAACTCGTGATTATTATTATTATTTATTTATATTTTAACAGAAAATATAAATTTTGGTAGCCTAAGGCATCACCCAAGCAACACCTTGCTTTGAGAACCACCTTATTGCCTGGACACTTTTACTACATTGGATTGCTATAGCTTGTACAATTGGTTAGCTTACCATCTTGATTCAATAGGCTGTAAAATCTCAATTTTGCTGTTAAAAACTGCAACCCTGTTGGAAGGGTCTCAAATTTTAGTTTTGCAGGACTGGCTGTGTTGGCTGGTCACACTGGTGACTGGACACATAAGCTCTTAATTGATGGTCATTCCAGCATTAATACATAACGCAAAGACCCCGTGCAATGTAGGGGAGTGAAATAAAAAAGACAAAATAAGAATGACAAAATAAAAAGTTTAAGGAAAATCCTATGATTCAGGCTGCGAAATAAAAAAGAAAAAATAAGAATGACAAAATAAAAGGTTTAAGGGAATGATTCAGGCTATTTCTCATGTTCTAAATTGCAAGAAATTCAAAACTTATTACAGTTTAAATACAAAGCGGAGCCCTGCTTCACGCTGTCGAAGCAGAGCTCCCTTTTTTAGTGTTTGGTAGTGACAATCATGTAATTATGGATAATAAAATGTTTTGCAAAATTGACCCTACCTCTTTCCATAATTACAAAAGTGCCACTGCTATTCACTTAAAATAGGAGCGTCGCTTCAATGCCATGAAGTAGAGCTCTGTCTCAAAATTAGTCTCAACTTATTAACTATGTTCAACTAATAGGTTGTCTGGGATTATTGATAAAAAATAAAACTTTGTCTGAGATTTTAAAAGCACACAAAAAATTTATGTGATAAACTAAGCCTAGTCATCGAACCATCTTATCTACTGATTTAATAGTCTCATTCATGGTTCAAAATATCGGTATCGGTTGCTGTATCGGTAAGTGCAAAATAAGATACGTATTGACGTATCAAACCGTATCGGATGGATACAGCGGAAAAAATCATGATACGCTAAGAAATGCTTGAATACGCAATGAAAAACTTGAACACCTTACATAAAATTTCTTTTAATGCAAATATAAGCTATTAACAAACTAAATGAAGGTCTCTAATTATGTTTATAACCATACAAATGAGAATTGGGAATTTTATAAGTTAAAAAATATGTGCATGTTGTGCTGATAAGAAGGTATTAAAATACATACATGACTGACTTAGCTAATTATAAGAAAAATAATTTAGATATTAAAACCTTACATTCAATAAGTTAAATAAGAATGTATTGAATTACAACCATAAATTTTAAGCTTAATGTAAGTCTTTTTATGTTTAACTGTTATACTGTTAGTTGACTTTTTTGATCCTAAAATATTTTTTAAGACTGAAGTATGAAACTTTTTTTGACAAACTTTTGAGTTTTGGTAATTTTTTATATAATAAAGTTTATAAAATTATGATATTTGGGAAATACCTTATTATTTGAAAGTTGAAATTTTGACACAGTCCCTAAAAGGTGCTAAAAAGAGGATTTTGTTCTTGAACTAAAAGTTGATTTTTTTATTCTTCAGGAATTTAGATCAAGATAATTTTATTGAATTCAAATAGGGGGATAACCTTATTTGCATATTAATATCTTAAGTAAATGAAAGTGATATTAATTTAAAATCATTTACTTAAATAATATTTTATATAAATAAGTTGTGCATATTAGGTCTGTACTGTGGATCCTAGTGTAAATGGAAGGAGAGAAAAATATTAATTGAAAAATCCTATACATCGGGCCTGTATCGGTCTGATATAGGGAATTTTTTATTCAGCGTGCCAATGTATCGGGTAGCTCCAAACATGATACATATCAGCCCGTATCGGTCGATATGTATCAATATTTTAAACCATGGTCTCATTATTATTATTTTTGCTTAGATTTAGTAGTCTCATTATTCCCAAACAATACCAAATAGAATGATGCCTAAATAATGAAATCCCTTGAACCAATAGGGGGTTGAGCTGTTGGCTAGGACCATGCCTCAGGAAGCGGAGGTCCTGAGTTTGAATCCCCTCCCTTTGTTGGCCACTCTCAGGGAGTAATCCCGTCTTACTTGGTGCTCGTGGTTTGGGGGGTGTTGCACGTGCCCGAGGGAATAGTCAGGTGCTCTAAGAGGCCTGGATACCCTCGTTTCCCAAAAAAAAATGAAACCCCTTCTTGATATTGTAAATGTGTATTTTTACCTGCACCATCCTATTTCTTTGTCCACTTCCAAAAGCAGTACATTTTCTTGTGCCTTTGAACCATGAGATGATGCACCATTCCCTACTGCCTTCGAAGCATGAGATGATGAACCATTCCCTACCTGTTTAGAACCAGCATGTTCATTTGATTGTCCACCTTGGAGGCTTTTTCGAATTTCAATCTCATATGGAATTTTGTGCGAATAGAGAAGTTTGGTTTGATCTGCAAAGTTTATAGTGCTTTTATTTTCAACAGTAACTTCTGGAACATTTTGACCCTATCCGCATAGAAACTGGTCTCTTCAGCATCTCCTGGATTCTAGTAGAATGAATCAGCCCATGTTCATCGTATGGTGCAAGTCGTTGCTTTGAAATTGCACTGAGAAAATAACAATGTATAAAAACAACAGAAAAAAAATGTGGGCTGAATTAAAGGCATCAATAAATTATCAAGAATGATGTACCGTTTTGATGCGAGGAACAATCATTGGGTCGATAAACTCTTGAAAAACCAATTTCGGCACTCTGTGGGAAGTGAGTATATGAAATGTGAAGAACAAACAAAAGAGTCGATAAAACCCTTAAATTTAAGAATGATGTACCGTTTAATCCGAAAAAAGTGAAACCCTTGAAAAACCAAAATCAAAACTCTGCTAGTCGAGCTTTGAGTCCAGTGCTGTCTGAATCAAGCTCATCGTCGTTGATTGTAAAACACAAAGAGATAGGAGACATTTGCAGAAATTTGAAGACTTGAAAAACCCACAGATCTCTCTATCTTCTCAGTAGCTGAAGTTTCCAAGAATACCTCTTAGGAGGCTCAAAATCACCGAGCCCACTTAGATACATCATTGGAACCACGATCGTGATGATCATAATCAAGCCCGTCGGATTCATAATGTTCCGGAACAAACGTGTTCCCTCATCTTCTTGCTACCCCAAGCAGACATTAAAGGCTTATTACTGAAACTAAAAATTTCCACCTTTTTCAAATTGTTTTTTGAAGGATTGTTCAGGTAAGAAGAAAAAAGAAATAACTCTTTAAGTCTGAATACTACTACTCCAACTGCAATTGTGAAAAAAATGTGTTTTTAGTAGTCTGCATACCATAGTTTAAGGGAAGCTATGTACAGGGTGGGAAGCTCGCTTCTTAGGAAGCTCGTTTCCCAGAATCGCTTCCTCAGACAGACTTGCTTCCTAGGAAGCACGCTTGCATCACGTCTCATTTAATAGTCAAATGGAGTTGTATGTGTGAAGTGATGGGGTAGACCGCAATCTATAGCCTAAGGTGTAGACTCTAAGCAAGTATTGTCGGTTTGGAACTTAAGGCACCTACTTCTCCACAAAAATCTCATGTAAGATAAAATCAAAGATATAGCTAACCCTAATAATATAATGAGAATAAGGAGCCTATATCTCATTTTTCGCTTCCCGTTTTCTAAGGTTTTTTTGAGTCTCGCTTCCCGCTTTCGCTTTGCTTCTCGTTTTCGTTTCTCGCTCTGGTAACTATGTTGTATACTACTACACCGCTTGCAGGCTTGGGTATAAATACAACATTAACTATATGAAATTAAAGAAAAACCCGACGGACAAAGACAAAGACTTGAATTACAGTAGTCTTTGGGAGTCTTTGGGAATAGGTTGAAAGAGAAGGTGGAAAGTTGCATGTAATTGAGAATTTTTCAGAAGATAGAAAGTAGTTGGAAGATGGAAACTCTGGCTCTTGGTGTCGAGTCTTGTAACATTTAGAGAGAGAAGAGGGGCATAGGAAAGACAAAAAGTTTGTTAGATATTAAATTGTTGGGAGACGAAAAATTTGACTGATTTTGGAAACGTGCCTTTGAAAAGGGTTGGAACTTGGGGATGAATAGTTATTTTTTATAGAAGTGGGTGAATAATGCTATTGTGGTGGGCCCCATTGAATGAAAAAGGTGTGAGGATGTGGTAAAATAAAGCAAAAATAAATAACAATGAGGGGTGCCACATGTAGGCACCTCTATTCTATAAGATACAGTATAATGAGTACTTTTCACTACTGGATTTTATTCATATATTAAACATTTTGTAGGAGGATTTAGAAGTTTCTCTATAAACAGAGTAAGAAAGGAAACGAACAAATAACTGTTTATCTGTTCCGCGAAAATCATCTATTTTACCAATTAAAATAACATACAATACTCATATGGTGGAAAATAAATACTCAAATATTGTATTTTAATCTTGTCAGAGAATCAAAGGCATTCAATGAACTCATGAATACTATCCTCCTTTCGTAGTAAAGTTGCGACATATTCCTCATCTATTTCTCTTCTGCGATCCATGATCTCCTATAGAGTTTGGGGTTGAACCTTGGTCCAGCCTGTGCAATTTCCTCTATCATATTCATGAACTGAGGATAGAAGAAGCATTTGCAGGTACTTTGTTGAAGAAGCACTGCACATGTAAGGCTTACATTCCATGGACCTGTATGCTATTTTAATATGCTTTGAAGCATTTTGCAAGTGCTAAGCCTCGAGGATGATTCGAGGCATATGCCCCAAATGTTTTTTTAATGACTTTGTTTTGAAGTAAATCAATACAGAATAATATAGATCCATGGATATCATTCAAAATTTATGGATCTATGGTTATTACAACCTATTCTACCTATTGACCATAGAAAGCCCAAAACTTGAGGTTTGAAACCTAGGGTTTCAAGATTTAAATGTTTGGATTTGAAGCTTGTTTCTTGGTTTCAATTAAAAAATGGATTACCGAAATAGCGTGTAGGAGAGAGGAAAGAAAAAGAGAAAAAGTAGGGTATTGAAATTGTTAAATAGCCAGCCGTTATGGTTGGCATTATGTAAAGGCCGTATCGGCCATTAGTGGATTTTCCGTTACATAAAGCTGATGTGACGTTATGCAACTTTATGAGCTTTTTATCGTGTAACATGGCGTAGCCTTGCGAAACCATTACATAGTGGTTTCGGCAATTTTTGATACCATGGACGTGATAGTTAAGAAGACAAGCTTTTAGTTAAATATTAATTGTATGTTTTGTTTTTCCTCAAACTTATGGATGAATCCATGAACACCACATGTAATTCCAACACTTATGGTTATATATATGCAATTGCAAGATAGATCAACTCAAAATAATCAATCTGTCTAGATGGGAGCATGCATATGTCAAGATGAAAATTTAAATCTGCCTGCCTCCCCCCATGGATTGTAGATTCGTGAAGTAGGAGTAAGACTAAGCTCTAGGCAGAGGAATCTAGATTGTAAAGAATTTTTAGACTCCAATTTTCTTTTATTGATTTTTGTTAATAGGACTGCCAAGAAACCAGCTAGAGGTTTCTTATCAAAAAAAAGAAAGAAAGAAAGAAAGAAAGAAAACAGTTCTTTGGATTTTTCCATCCTATGATGGGTCTTAGCTCACCAAAATCGTTGCAGCTCAATACTTAAGTCTGATTCTGAAATTAGCATGGAGCTAAGGCCTTTAATCTTGAGAGGATATGTGGCACATTGCTGCATGGATTGTTGGGCTCTTGATGGGTTGTACTTGATCTTCTTTACTGCATCAAGTCAAACTTGGCTGGGTTCAATCTGTCCAATTTTCACAGGTTCAAGTGGTGGCAGGGGCGGAGCCAGGATTTTTGGCCGGGGGGGCTAATGGTAAGGTGTGGGGGTTCGGGGGCGTAGGCCCCGAAAAAAAAATTAGTGCCAAGTTTGTGGGTCATCTCATCTCTTTGTCTGTTGGTAAAGAATATAGTTTTGAGTAATGATGATTAGCGGACCGGCTGCTTAACTTACCGTCGTGTCCTCGTCCCTTTTAACACTCCTTTAATCCTAATTAAGGTTACCAAAATTAAATTTAAGATTTTTATTGTTTTTTTCTTCTAAAAAACTAGGTTGGATTGCTTAACTCTATGGGTGAGTGAATCTTAACCACAATTGGTAAGTGTTAAAGAGGGCCGTGGACCAATGAGGACCGGCCATTTCATTACATGATGGAAAACACTGGTAATTTAAGCATTTTCATATGCCTACGCCATCTTAAATTAAATAATATAAATATATAAAAAAAATTTCTTCTCAAAATGTTCAGGGGGGGCTTAGATCCCCCACCACCACCCGGCTTTGCCCTTGCTCATTGGCCACACCCACATTACACTATACAATAAAAAAAAATCCCAAAAGTTGAGGGGGGGCTTCAGCCCCCCCGGGCCCCATGTGGCTCCGCCCCTGAGTGGTGGTAACATCATGGACTAAGAACTTCATTTAAAAGTTATATTAATTGTATAAATCATGATTATGTACTGTCCTTCCTCGGTTTTCTTTCCAGAGGAGCTCCGCCTTCTATACATCAATGCTGTATAGAAATCTCGACAAAAAATGTCTTTAGACTTGAGCACCACAAACGTGTGGATTATGCGTTGATTTTGGTGATATTCCCGAATGTTGTTTACTTTAAAGACATGCTGTAGAGGAGGTGGGCCCCAATATGATCCCTTCTTGGTGTTTAATCACGAGGAGAGCCAGAAACTGAATGAAGTGAGCAGTGTAATCAAAGTGTCCAAGTGATGCCTAGGCGATAGGGGGGTTCCCTAGGCGAGGCAATGCCTAGGCATTTTTATTAGGCGATGCCTAGGCGACCAAAATGTATTTATTTTGTTTACATTATATAATATTATTTAAGAATTATTGAGTGCCTCCCTAGATCATGAACTTGGCGATAGGGGTCCTGGCTAGGCGAGGCGGTGGCCTAGGCGACATTTTGGCTACACTGGAACTGAGTAATTTATTTTCTCCAGTTTCTTCTTTGTGTTTTTATTCAAGGCAGTTATTTAATCCGGAGAATTGAGATATGAGGAGAGAAGGAGAAGGAGGAGCTGATACTGAAAACGCTATTCACATAAGAGAGTAATCTGTGACAATTCTGTGTTTATGTTTCCTGATTTGTACTTATGAGTGCATAAAATTCAATGGATTTTACATTTGGAGTGTTCCGATTGGTGTTAATTTCTTAGTTCATTTTGATTTTGACTTTATCTGACACAAATACGGTAATCAGTTAGTATTGTGTTCCGAAGGGTAAAGGAATTATATCTGTTGTCCAAAGTTTTAAAACGGCAAGGTGTGAGGTGAGGCATTTGGACCTAATACCTCACGCTTCCTCATTTTGTAGATAAAAAATAATTAGAAATTAGAAAAAATTGCAATATATATATATAGAAGTGCTAAACAAATTATTCAATCATCGTTTATCAAGAAAAGTAAGTCTCAGAAAGGCAAGCAAAAGCTGCAATCTAAATATACATTTCTATTCATATACTTATTGCAAAATAGATGATGCTTTGTCATCAATTCATGTACTACATTTTGGATTCCAAGAGACAACTGCAAAGAATTCTTGAAGAGGGACAAATGAAGAAAGAAAAAATAATTTCAAAAGCCATAAGTTATGCAGTTAGAACCCAAATTTAGGTTGACGTATGCCTTAGTTATAAAGAGAGTCACTAGGCGTGGGACAATTATCTCATGTGAATCTCACACTATGAGGTGTGAGCCTCAAGGTTAAGCCTCTTTAAGCCCCGCCCGGGGCGAGCCTTGTGGCGTAAGTCTCACATGCCTTTTAAAACACTGATCTGTAAAACATTCTCCAAACGAATGTTAGTCATTTACTCATCCCACTGATGTCAGATTTACTCTTTAATCTTAGGGTTGATGTTCTGCAGATGACAGTTGCATTTTGTGTTTGTCCAGTAATTTCCTTACAGAATGCTTACCTATGTGGATATCCTGTTTGCTAAATTTATGAATACTTTTCCTTTATTCCAAGTGCATTGAAACTCGAGTGTAGTGTTGATCTCATTTTAGTTGCTGCAGTGAGTTGAGAGTTCCTTTCCAACTTCCAAGAAACTTTTCTAGTGACTAAAGTTCATATCCAATGATAGTTAAAGGGACAATGTTTTAGGTTGGACTTTCAATTGTACATTGATTCTCTATTTACACCACCTCAAGCCAAAGCATTGTCTAACTGGATAGCCCCTTTAAAGTACATTTACGCAAAGTTATTCCTGTACTCCCATTCTGATTTCAGCAGTCTTGATGGAGATCGAATCAGAGCCAATTGTGATTGAACTCGGGGTGAATTCAATCTCACCCACAGGCCAACACGTTTCCCTTTTAATCCCAATTAACTGTGGTTAAGATTCACTAACCCTTGGGGTTCAACTGTGTAATCTTAGTTTTTTTAAAATATATTGAAAAAAATATTATCTTTAAGGGTTAAAAATTCTTAACCACGGAACACTTTTTAAATATTTTTTTTCTTCTAAAAACCAACATTATATTGTTGAACCCCAAGGGTTAGTGAATCTTAACCACAATTTATAGGGGTTAAAGGGACACGTGTTGGCCTGTGGCCTGTGGGTGCGATTGAATTCTCTCTGAGTTCAATTGAAATTGGCTCTGATTCGATCTCCTCGTCTTGATGGTACCCTTCCTACTCTCTAGAACATGCTTAGGACCTTATGTTCCTATTCTTTTGATCTCTTTATAGCGATTTAATTGCATATAATACTTAATTTTCATATAATAAGGTTAACTTATTGGTACTATTTAGAGTTTGAATCATGTTGCCAATTTACCATATGATTTGCTGTACTTCACTGTCTGATCAGTTGGCTTGCATCTATGATGCATGTGCTCTGTCAGTACTCTGATGCTCTTACAACCCATCATTATCAGATTCAGGAAACTGATGAAGCAAGGAAGAAGTTCTCAAATGCGAAGTCTATTTCATCAGCCCAATTTTTTGGAGATCAAAACAAATCAGGTGACATGGAAGCTCAAGCTTCCTTGCAGAAGTTTTCGGTATGTGCAGCTAGTTACCATCAATGTTATAGTTTGGCAATATTACAAACTTGTTAGAAAAGGTGAACTCTGTATCTACTTGCAAGTCGCAGTTTTTTGAGGATTCTTCAACTTCCCTCATGAAGGGAATTCTTAGATCAAAACCCATTGGATCTTTTCATAGTAACTGATTCCATTCTGCCTGTACTGATCTTATCTAATCAGGAGTAGGATCAAGGAAGGCATCTTTATTTCCCCTTCTTTATGGATTCAAGTTCATTAACCTTTTTGTGGATTTCTGACTGATCTATATATCATTTCTATTTTTTTTTTATAGAGTTCAACAGCCATCTCCAGCTCTGATCTTTTTGGTCACGATGTGGATGATTCCCGACTTGACTTAACTGCAGCTGACCTCATCAACCGTTTCTCTTTCCAGGTATATGCATTGTGAGTTTGTTGTGTTTCCAGTTGCTGACCTTAAAATTGATAAATTAGAACAATCAAGCAGAAGGTTGTGCTTGTCATGTTAAAGTCTCATTCTTGCTAGAACATGTCTGCTTGCTCTTGAAATTAAGATATATATATAAATATATATATATGATGACTAGTTGATACCTTATTTCACTCGGAACCTTGGACTGAGCTTATTTTGGCTTAATCTTTTTGTTTTGCCTCTGCAGGCATCACAGGATATCTCATCCCTTAAGAATATTGCAGGAGATACTGGGAAGAAACTCACTTCCCTGGCATCCAGTTTTATGACGGATCTTCAGGATAGAATCCTCTGAGGAAGATTCATCATCATCAGATTCTGATGTGTGCATTCTCAAGAATCTCTGAAGAACTCCCTATGATACCAGACAATTTCTAGTACATGTTAAAAGAGCTTGTTATAAATTCTTTTGGAAGATGAAAATAGGATTTAAATTCTCCAAGTTGCTGCTTGGGCGGGTGGAATTAATATTTGAAATTTGATATATGTCCAGTCTTGCACGTTTTAGTATGGATTATCAGTTTCCATTGTTGGGCCAATCCCAAGTTTCATACTGCCCTCTGTATTAAGAGTTAGGTTGAAGTTGAAATGATCAGCATTACAATATTACATGTTTTAGGGGTTAAAACTGTTGTGCATCTGTTTCCATCTTTTCCTTCATTAGATTTTAAAAAAAAAAAAAAAAGTCTGTATCTGGGAAGTTTTTCTAGTGATCAGCCTCGAAATATTATTGTTAAGACTTGTTACACAGGAACCCTAGAACCGTGCGCACTGGTTTGGGATTGTTTAGGCAGAGATCGACAATAGGAAAAAGTAACCTACGAATGATTACCCCTTGACCGTACTTTTTCTACATGAATTGGCACACCTTGGAGTGAAAATTTTCTTTAGAGCAGACTTTCAATCCCCTGCTCCACCAGCTTTAATGCTTTAATCCTCTCGTCATTCCACACCACACCCCGCCTCTTGTGCCAATGGTGGGGTGTGGCCTCTCTTCTGCGTGAGGTCTTAGGATCCATTTCCTGGGTGATGAGTAGCAAGAACTCCAAGATATCCTCCAACAAAAAAAAGTCCTCTCGTCATTCCAACTCAGATGAAGGGGTCATTATAGTTATTTATTTTATTATTATTATTATTATCATTTAGCTACTGTTAGTAGCATCCGGTAGGGGGCTGGATTTGATCTGGCTCTCGCCTGACCAAAATCATCCTGCTTCTACATAACACGGTGACATGTGGTGATAAAAAGGGGAGAAATATCAATTGGGGAGAAGTCAAAAAACAGGGGAGGTAATAAAATGACTTCTCCCCTATTTATCGCCACATGCTGGATGTTTTGTGGAGGCTGGATGATTTTGGTCTGGTGAGAGCCAGATCAAATCCAGCCCCATCAGGTTGTGGTTAGCAGCGGGGATCAAGTTGTACCACAATGGGAGTGGATACCAAGACCTCTCTTAGAAGTATGGGGTCCCGATTATGATGTAATTCATTGTTTGCTTTGAAATAGGTTTAAGAATTCAATACTTATCTACAAGCCTAACCATATGAATTTATAGGAATCAATTCTTAATGTTAATGGTTGAGATTTTGTTATGTGTACTTGGAGTAATGTAGCCTAACCAAATGAATTTAGAGGAATCTATTCTTAATGGTTGAGATTTTGTTACGTGTACTTGGAGTAATGTGATAAGGAGTAATGTGGTAGTAGAGCATGTACCATTTCGTTGTATAATTTCTCATTTGCTATTATCAATTTTATTCATATGCTTGAGTTGTGTTTTATGCAAGAAAGGTTTTCATACGTTTTTAAGTAATTTTAAAAGTACAATAAATAAATGAAGAAATAATTCATATTTCTAAGTAATTTTAGAAGTACAATAAGGAAGTAAACAAACAATTCTGCATATGGCAATTGCTTTCCAGTGTTGGGTTCGACTTCTCATTCCCCCTTCGGGGCCAGTCCCGCATGGATTTTCTTGGCTTACCTGGTGTGGCCGGGTTGCAATCTCTCGTCGCACCCTCAGGAAATATTCCTTACCCAAAGGGTTGGGGACATCCTGAGTTTCCAAAAACCACATTGCAATTGCCGAAAAAAAAAAAAAACACATGGAATCATCTACGGTTATAACCGGACTCCTTGGAGTCTAGTTGCAACACAAATGCCTTTTTAAGTGTTTTTAACTCTAATCATAAAATTAATATTTTTTTTTAAACCAAGGTTAGATGATTGAATCTTAAAGGTTAGTAAATCTTAATCACAATTAATCATAATTAAAGGTACTAAAAGAGACACGTGTTGACTTATAAGACTAACAGGACTCCAAGGAGTAAGGTTATAAACTTATTTTTAATGTTTTTTTAATAAATATTTATAATATATTTATTTACATGATTAATATAAGTAAACCAAACTAAGGAACTAAGCGAACCGAGAAACGAATTCTTTTATCATATTCCTACCGAATCAGGTTCACTCTAAAGTGACGAATTGCTAACCCGAATTCGAACAAAGCGAATAGACGAACTAGATAACATTAGATAGAACGATAGAGAATTACAAGTCAAAAACGAACATATGGATAACGATGTGGGTGTAAATGGATACGAATATTATAATATTATCCACCTGATTCGTTTCCTAATAATAGTTTTACTATTTGTTTGCTTGGGTGTAAATGGTACATATTATCGGATTCGTTTACAAATAAGTAATTTTGGACACAAATTCATATATAGAAATATCCAATTTAATAATATCTAACCAATTATAATAATGAGGTTATTGCATATCTGCTACATTCTTGCTACTTTGCAAATACATTGTTATAAATAACAATTTTATAAATTAACTCATTGTTTTGCAGCAACTAGATAAAGAACCTCCATCCATAGTTCTGTTAAGGCTTTCGTTTATAGTTGTTAATCAAATAACTATTATGCCCTTAAGAGATTTCATAACCTCACAAACCTTTTTTAACTACTCTTGAACTATGATTAATAAATTTTAGCCTCTATGTTTAGTTTTTTTTAATCTTTTCCTAAAACTCAAGATTAGATGCTTTAACCTTAAGAGTTATTGAATCTTAACCATAGTTAAAGGGAGTCAAAAGGGGACACAATATTTTTTTTTTATACTTTAACCCTAAGGATTAGTAAATCTTAACCATAGTTAAAGAGAGTTAAAAGGGGACACAATATTTTTTTTCTCAAAACCAAGGTTTGATGCTTTAACCCTAAGGGTTAGTGAATCTTAACCACATGTAAAAGAAGTTAAAAGGGGCACACTAATTTTTTAATTTTTTTTTTAAAACCAAGGTTAGATGCTTTAACCCTAAGTGTTAGTAAATCTTAACCAAAGTTAAAGATAGTTAAAAGGGGACATATTAAATATTTTTAATTACCAAGGTTAGATTCTTTTCCTAAGGGTTAATGAACCCTAACCACAGTTATAGGGAGTTAAAAGACATGTTAATTTTTTGTTTTTAAAAGCCAATATTAGATGGTTTAACCCTAAGGGTGAGTAAATCGTAACTACTGCTAAAGGGAGTTAAAAGGGGACACATTAAATTTTAATTTTCTTACAAACCAAGGTTAGATGCTTTAATCTTAAGGGTTAGGGAACCTTAAGCATGGTTATAAGGAGTTTAAAGACATTAAAAAGAAAAACGGACACGTTAATTTTTTCTAATTTTTTTCTTCTAAAAGTCAAGGTTAGATGCTTTAACCCCTAATGGTTAATGAATCTTAACCATAGTTAAAGGGAGTTAAAAGGGCACGTTATATAATTATTTACCTTTTAAAACCAAGGTCAGATGCTTTAACCCTAAGGGTGAGTGTATCTTAACCACAATTAAAGAGAGTTAAGTGGGACATGTTAATTTTTTTTAAAACCAAGGTTAGATGCTTTACCCCTAAGGGTGTGAGTCTTAATCATAGTTAAATAAAGTTAAAATGAGATAAATTAACCACACAATGCTGGGTTAGAACTTGTTAACCATAGTTCAAGGCAATGAAAGGCTTTATGAGGTTATCAACTATCTTAAGGGCATAATAGTCATTTTTTTAACAATAATAAACGAAAGTCTTACGAAACTAAGGGTTAGGTTGATTCTTTAACAGTTGCAAAACCATGAGTTTTTTCGCAAAACTTAATTGTTTAACAGTTGCAAAGCCATGAGTTAATTGTTACACATTACAATGTATTTGCAAAGCATGTAAAACGTAGCAGTTGATATGCAAAAAAACTCATATATATATATATATATATATATATATATATATATATATATATATATATATATTAATTTATATTTTTAAAGTAATCGGATAATTTAGATATTTTTTGAATTTTAATATTTTAACCGGAGTCTATACAAATATCATATTTTACTATCCATTGGATTTTTTTTCGAATTAAGATATTTAATCTGATAGGAATTCAGATATATCACCATTTGCTCTAATTTGGTTCTGTTTACAACTCTACATGTAGACCCTAAACTGCAACTCATTTATAAAAGTAATAGTCCCCTCCTCAATGAGGAGGAGACTATTCATCCTCGCCCTCACAAAGCCCCTTTGAACTAGGGTTAACAAATTTTAATGCTTGTATTTTTTTTCTAAAAACAAAGATAAGTTATTTTAACCTTAAGGGTTAAGAAATCTTAATCACGGTTACAGATTAAAAAAGGAACACGTGGCACAAAAAAGGAGGCTAAGACAATAAATCACCTCATTGGGCCAAGGCGGTGATTTCCTATTTATAAACCGGATGCAAAATTAAAACCAATAAAAAACTGCTTAACCCAAGCCCAATTATAAGTACGTTGAGAAAATCTAACCCGACACGGGTCTAACCCGTGAAAAGGCATACGGGTTGATGAGTCTGAAGTTGGCACTGATAATCAAAACCTCTTAAGGATTTTGGCTGCGTGAGAACACTTAAGGGGTAGAAAGGGAGAGGCGACGCCATGGTAGACTGACTACTTATTCTAAACCTAGCGCATGGTATTTTCCTCCGCCCAAACCCGGCCTTTGAGGTCTAATTTGTCGTATGTGAACTGTCCTCGTTTTGATATATATATGAGCAATAGTCACCTTCCTCGTGATGAGGAGGGGACTATTCCTTCTCGCTCTCGCAAACCCTTTGAACTATGGTTAAAAAATTAACCATATGATATGATTAATTTTTTTAAAAATATTTTTTTCTAAAAACAAAAGGTAGATGTGTGAACCTTAGGGGTGACTGAATCTTAACCACAGTTAATGGGAGTAAAGAGGGGACACGTGGCCCCAAGAAAGGGGGACGAGATGGTAAGTCACCTCCTCGGACCGGGGAGGTGATTATTTTTCTATATATATATATATATATAGGCATGGCGTAAGGGGTAGTCTTATTCAAAAGATTTTGGTTGGTGATGGGGAAATGGAAACTAAGGGCCTCGAAAGTCCCCTATCCTTGTTGTCAACACTCGTTCAACACTAAAGTTCAAACATTTGAAATTCTTGTGGTACACAGCAGAGCTTTGTCTCAGCGGTAGTGTATCTCCTGTTTTGAGGGAGGTACCGGGTTCCATTCCCGAGAGGGTGAGAGTTTGTGTATACTCTCCACCCACCCACTAACGGATACTAACACCTAACTGGCAATACGGCCCAAATGTATATCTGGGAAAAAAAAACCTGTTGTGGTGTAAACCATAAATATACATAAGTTAAAACTACATCTTCGAATAACATTCATAAGCTTACCCTTATGACACCTTAGCGGGCTACCTGTGTTTGTGTTAGTTACATCCATGATATCATTTCAACTAAAAAAAATAGCGTACAAGTTTAAAATGCATATTGAAAGATTGTGATGGTATTTCGTTGCCTCAACAGCTTTGCTTTTGGTGTAGTTGTGTTCAACCCAAAACAAAAAAAATATATTGTGATGAGCCATTAGGATTATGTTCACAGACGATACAGGGGATTGTTAACTTTCATGAATCCAGTGAATTCGACAACTTTTTTTTTAACCTTTAAATGGCTAACTCATATAATTGGAACACTTGAATAAAAAAATATAAAAATATTTAGCTGGCGTGCATTCTGCTATTGCAGTCCTCTTTTATCCATGCCCCCCTTTTAACACTCACTCATTGTTAAGATTGACTCGTCCCTAAGATTCATCCATCCAGCTTTGGTTTTTAGAAAAAAATAAACAATATTAAAATTAATTTAGTTAAGCTTAAACATAATTAAAAGAATGTTAAAAGGGACATAGGACACCACGGTTGACTAGATCAGGGAATGCCGGATCCACTAATCACACCTCTAAAAACATATGATGGCCAACAAGTACACTTGTTTGTCTATAAGTTTTGTTCTATATTTATTTCATTAATGTTTCCTACTTATGGGACTTGTTCAAATATTCAAAGGATAGACAAATTATAAGTGAAGTTGACTTACTAATCTTTAATATATATACTAGCGGGTGGCACGTGAGAGCGAGGGGAAGGAGTTAACCAGAGTTAATAGAAGTTAAAAGGGACACATGTTAACCCGTCGGTGCGATTGAACTCGTTAGTGGCACGTGCGATGCACGTAAGAGCGAGGGGAAGGAGTTAACCACAGTTAATAAGAGTTAAAAGGGTCACATGTTAACTCGCGGGTGTGATTGAACTCTTCCTGAGTTCAATTGCGATTGACTGTGATTCAAAATAGATAGATGAGCAAGGGTAGTTTCGAAATTAAAAAGGCAAGGGATAGTTTGAGAATTAAAGCAAACATTAAGCCAAAGTTTTGTTTTTATATAAGCGTAGTATGGAAATTTCAGAAAAATCATCTACGGCTGCCGCTGGCATTATAATAGTAAAGATATATATATATATATATGCAATAACTATCAATAGGACAATCTATCGTCATTTATTAGTAAATTTAGTAGCAAAAATCTCGTGTTATGCACTTGATTTAAAAGTCCACCAAGAATAATTCATTGTATTATAAAATGTTTTAGTATTAAGTGGCATGCTAGCCCTACTATCAGTCATTCTCTAGTCTCAGTCAAATAGCCAAAAATCAACACCTTGTTAGTTTTTCTTTGAGAGTAAGGAATGCCCAAGAATAGAACTAACACAACTCTAGTATTAATGTATGGATATTTTAGTCCCTAACAATTATAGGAGAGGACATGTGTTAGACAGATAACTATTTAATTATCTCTTAAGAATAAAATTGTATGTATATATTGGAGGTTAACCACTTTTTAAACTAACTGCATTAATCTCATATAATTGAATGAGGGAATATGATAACGTCAATATATTAATCAATCTTTAGGAGAGAAAAAGGGGTTGACATGTCATCTATCTATTTCTTCAATCACTTTGATGAGCTATTACAACCACTTCTTCTCTATGACTAACCTAATCACTAGCCCGAAATGAAATGATGCCTTCGCACCAAAAAAGAAAAAAAAAAGCATTTAAAAACATTAAAAAAAAAGGGGGGTAGTAAGCTAAACCATACATACTTCGAAGATTGAAAAGGACACATGTGGGATATTTTTGGAATCCGTTGCTTGAAAATTATAAATAAACAATCAATCTTTGACTGATAATAACTGAGAATCCGTTGCATATAACAAGCAAGCCAAGATTTTTTGTTATGTTATCATAGACTAGATTTATAGTTTAGTGTATCATATGTTTTATCTTTTCACACTAATTTTATGTTCACAATGATGTAAAGGAAGTGTTAGTGTCAAAATGGCCCCCCCAAAAAAAAAGTCAAAATCACTTTTAGAGATGGTTGTGACTTGTGAGGCCTCCATTAAAAATTATTTTGGTTGCTAAAGGTTGAGATTTGGGTCTACCATTCTCCAGACAAATGTAAGTCCTAGACCTAACTTCCAAACTCTCACGTTTTTTTATTTTTTTTTTAATTTATGTTATCTTGAAAATTATTATAAATCAATTTCTTTCATGAAATTTTGTTTTTTCATAACTTGTCTCATAGTAAGAGCTTAGAAAAAAAAAATGAATCATACACGAATTATTACTCATTTTCTTAACATCAATATTAAAATTAAAATAGAGAAATTAAGGCATTTTAGCCATTTACAGTAGTTGCAAAATTCTACTATCCAAAAGACCAAAAGTGAACGAGAATGAATTAGCAACAACTCTTACATTGGTCTACTTCAAAAAAAAAGAAAAAAAATTCAAAGGAATTGGCAACAACTCATACATTGGTCTACCTCAATTAAAAAAAATATCAAAGGAAGTAACATATTTGAATGTTTTCTAGGAGATAAAAAAAAGGCATTTCTTTTGAAATTTTTATTGGCAATACGGTATGACTGTTACTAATTCACACTCTAAAAAAAGTGAATAATTAGTTACAGAAAAGCAAAAGTCTATTAAAATAAAAATCAAAAAGATTTTCCCACACTTTCTTTTGCACTCACCCTAAAAAAGCAGAAATAAAATAAAGAAACAAAAGGATTTTAATGGGTTTACCTCCATTTGGGGCAGTACAAATTTGAGAGAGTGGGCTAGCACTCCTAGCTCTCCTCCATCAGAAAATACAGAGAGAAAAAAAGTCCTTTACACATATTTTGCTTGCTAAAATGGACCAACCTAAATAAACTCCACTGTTTTCCTTCTATTATTCAAAACTCAACCTTCTTCCTGGGCGAGTGCAAATTTGAGAGAGTGGCCATTAGAAAATACAGAAGAGAAAAAAAAAAAAAAAAAAGTTCCACAGATATTTTCCTTGATCTTTCCTTTCCTTCTATTATTCAAAAAAGTCATCTTCTGTACAACGGCGACCGATCTTGAACAACCTTCGCCGTCTTCGGCTGCCGGAAAATATTCATGGGGCTCTGAAAATACCACCGTCTTTCTTTCGATCTCACATCACTGCCGGAATCCGAGTAAGCAGAAACTGCAACAGACTTCGATCTCATCATCTTCACTTCCCCCTCCTCCTTCTTCACCTTACTCGTTTTAAAAACCGACCAAACCGACGATTTACTCCCATTCCCCAACGGAGGCAGCCCAGCTCCGGTGTCTCTATTCACGGTCTTCTGCCGGAGAAACGGAAACGCCAGGGATCTCGACCGTCGGAAGGAGGGCTCGCCGTCGCTTCCTGTACCAGATTTCGGAGCGTAGGAAGACGAGAAGAGAGGAAAGGAAGATGAAGCGGAGGAGGAAGAGTTAGTGGTGGGGTAGCATGCACAAGGGCGTAAGTTAGCGCAGTCGGGGCAGAGACTGAGGAGGCGCTCCCGGAGGCATTTGGGGCAGATTCCGGTGCGTCGGTGCTTGGGGTGTTTTTTACATTTGAAAATTTCTTCTTCGTCTACGTACAACGCCATTGGCTTGCTTTCTTTCTCTCTGTGTGTTGTTTGATGGATTCTTTTCTAATCGTTGGGAGTTGTTGGTTTTGGATTTTTAAGCATTTGGGGAGGGGTGGTGGAAATTAACCATGGTTAAGGTAGTTGGGTCAAGTCTTTTGGTGATTGGTAAACGGTAAACGTTCAGTAGCCGGAAAGACGCGTTTTGGCTTTGGAGTTTGGGGGGCTTGGACTGCTTCTAAAGGGCTAAAGCTGTATTTATGTTTTTGAGGAGCCGCCTTCGAGAATAGAGTGAAGCTATATCTTTTGATTTTTTTAAGAGGTGGGCGAATTCAGAAGCTTTTTGCTAAGGCCTTGGCTTGTCTCTGGCGAAGCCAGAAAGGCTTATCTGGGGTTCCATAGAATAGGTGACAAGTGAGGGAGAAGTCAAAATCATGGGGCCCACGATTTTGACTTCTCTACCCTTAATAAGAAAGACATGTGGCAAGACATGTGGCGATAAGTGTAGGAAAATAAAGGGAAGAGATATCAGAAGGGGAGAAGTCAAAAAAATGGGGAGAAAATGAAATGACTTCTCCCCATTTTTTGGCCAACTGTCGCGCACAATGTATGGAACCCCGACAGGGGTTTCTGGCTTCGCCAGAGACAAGCCAAAGCCGCTAAGGCCAATTCACGAGTCAGGATCCTGTCTTTTAACTCTAGTTAAATTTTTAAAAAAATTCAAGTTAACTTTTTAAATATTTTTTTACAAATTTAGATTATACCCTATGTTTGATTATCGAGAAAATAAATAAAAAAGAGATAAAATAAAATAAAAATAGACAAAACACAATATATTACAAACCCAAAATTTCATTTTCTTTTTTTTTTGTGTTTTTACCGATTATCTGTGCAACCATACCCTAATGTTTAATAGATCTTAAATTCAATAGCATATTAATCGCTACACCATAACTTATATGAATGGATCACACAATCACAGACCAGGGAATACACACCCGCATGGGCATAAGAAGGGTGGTGTCCACACTCATAATTGAATCACTGTTTACTTGTAAATTTACAGAAGCCTCTAGATCCTATGCTGTTAATAAGTCTAATTAGAAATCTGAGGTTTTATAGAAATGCCATGTCATTTGAGAGATGGAATCATAGCCAATTGCGATTCAACTTAGGGAGTGTTCAATCACACCCACAAGCCAACACGTGTCTCTTTTAACTCTTATTAATTGTGGTTAAGATTTACTAATCCTCAATAATATACGCTTGGTTTTTTTTTTAATATTAACCCTAAGGTCATAGAGAGTTATTTGAGACTGAGAGTATGGGAGAAATCTAAGGTCTTACTTTCTGGGTGACCCATAAGGAAATGTCACTATTAATATGGCATAGAGTGTGCATTTTCTAAGGTTGTTTGGTTTGGCAGCCCACTATCACTTCATTTTGATGCAACTCTTACCCCTTACTTTCTCAACTGGTTCAATAAGATCTAACTTGACCCTTTCCTTGCTAAGATTGATCAAGACCCTAAAATTTTAATTATCTCAATCATTTGGCATCTCTGACTAGCGCGCAATGAAACTTACTTCAACAAAAGAAAGCCAGACCCTAGAGATATTATCTACTGAGCAACTTCTTGGGGTTTCGAAATTGGCTCAACTTATATGCCTGAGAGGCCTCAGTTTATGTCGCTATAATCCTTTCTTGGTCCTACTGTTTGGTCTCGTTCTTCTTTAGGGTAGATGAAAATTAATTGTGATGGTGCAACAAATGAACCTAACAACAGGGCTTGTGCTACTGTTGTGGCTAAAGACTACCAGGGTAACACATTTGCTTCTTCCACAAGGCTCATCCATGGAAGTAATGCTGATGTAGCCGAAACCATAGCTTTAAGGTCGGGTGTTCATCTCGCTATTGAAAAAGGTTGGAGAAAGTTTGGCTAGAACCTGATTCCTTATCATTGGTTCATTTTTTTCAAAGAAAGAGCTCTTCAATTCCTTCTGAAACGTCCACTGCTATGGTGGATGTTCACCTCTTACTATCGTCATTCCAAGATAGTAAAATCACTCACGTTCGCCGAGAGGGCAACAGTGAGGCCCATCGCCTAGCTAGGTGTGCGCTCCGAGCATCCTTATCCAGGATGGGAGAAATCATCCGATCAACTACTGATTCTATTAACTCCTGGGGTGTATTCCCCTTCGACCCGGGAATTTTATGACTGATGTATATGTTACTTATTTTTGCTTTATGTGTCTGGGTTTTTAGTAGCCTTTGTAATCATTTCTCATAAAAAAAAAAAAAAAAAAACCCACATCGAGTGTCTATTTTTGTACTTTCAAATAAAAATATGAAGTTTCATGAAAGGATAAGAGGAATGCATACGAAGACACACAACCTCCTATTTGTACTAAATCATTACATGTATACTTGGATTCAAACATCAGACCATACAATGTTCAACCTACCTGAGTCAGTGTGAGTCACCCAGCTCTCGAGGCATCCATGATTTTGTTAGGACATGGGACCAACTCGTCGATCACCGTGGCCACCACGCTCCGCCCATGAGCACTAGTGGTGATATTGTTTAGGCACCGGCTCTGATTGTTGAACCACCCAGTTAAAGAGCGCCACCACTGGTGCGTCGTATGGGTGGTATTGATTGTCGCATTCTGATTGCCCGCCACCATCTCTTCCCTTCTCAAAATGTTGTATATGCTTTAATTATTAAGAGTAGCCATGGGAAACCCATGGGTCGGAAACCCTTTAATTTCCAAACGCATGTGTCGACACAAAATTTCGTGGACGAAATAATGATGAACAAAATATTTTATTTATTTTCAGTTTGGTACAACTCTCAAGAAATCCTCTGATTAACAATCAGAAATTTCTAAAGTAGAAGATAAGGGCCGAGGCGTGATCTCGATCTTCTTTGAAGGTGTTGATGTAGCTTTTCCTTTCTTCCGGGCTTCGCGCTTAATCGGCTAGAAAGTGATTTTGGAGGAGAACTGGCTTCTTTGCAGCTTTGTCTTCTCCGGAATGATTTGATTTCTTTTCTTTGAAGGTTAGAGAATGCTTCTGAGTTCTCTTCTTTGGCTTCTTTTGAATTTCTCTCTCTGAATTTCTGAATCTCTAAATCTCTAGCTTTGGCTCTTATTTATAGACTATTAGAGATAAGGATCTCAAGAATCCTACTCCATCTAGTGGTTTAAATGATTTAAGAGATCTTAATAAGGCTTATCCATTTAGAGATAAGGATTTCAAGAGTCCCACTTTATTTAGTAGTTTAAGGGATTTAAGAGATCTTGATAAGACTTATCCATTTAGAGATAAGGATTTCAAGAGTCCCACTCTATTTAGTAGTTTAAGGGATTTAAGAGATCTTGATAAGGCTTATCCATTTAGAGATAAGGATTTCAAGAGTCCCACTTTATTTAGTGGTTTAAGGGACTTAGGAGATTTTGATGGGCCCCACCCATCTTCTTGGGTATTGAGTCCAAAATCAGGTTTTTTGTATTGATGGATCGACCCATTTATCGAGTGTGTGACCCATTTTAGATTTGGACTTGGGTTTTGAGTTTATGGGCTTTCTACTTCGTGCCCAGACCCGAGCCGTAAGAGGCTCATGCCTTGTCATTAGGCCCAATTTAAATGTATAGGGCTTTTTAATGATTTTAGGCTCTTTATATAATTTTACGAGTGTGTAAGGACCTTTGCGTAAAATTAATAAATTTTAGGGTTCTACAAATTGCCCCCTCAAGGGTATAGTGATGGAACCTATGAGTGACATTAGCGTAACCCTTGATTTAGTGTTTGATTTGGATTTAATTTTGATGACTTAGTGTTTGACTTTGATTTAATTTGTTTGGAGTTTATCTTGATTTGGGTTAGACACGAATCCTATTCCTAGTAGGATAAGGAAACAGTTTACCTCCCTTACAAATAGCAAGTGGACTCACACAATTGAACTTTCAGATTTTTTTGTTTTCTGTTCTTGTAGGTTTACTCGAACATTAGAGGACCCTGCGTTTTACAAAGTCTGCAGATACTAGAAACCAATTAACTTTTTTTTTTTTTTTTTTTTTTTTTGAGGCGTTGTCAGAGTGTACAGATTGTGATGGTTGTGCGGCAATTGTTTTGTATTTAATCTGGTTGGTTCGCCTGCTTATTACGCAAGATGGGTTTTTTTTTGGTTTTTTTTTTTTTTTTTTTAAACATCAAAGAAAAGAGTCATAGGCAGCCTGGGCGTACGACCCACCTCCCTCTCTCAACTATTCGTTTTGGTTTGCTGTATTATTTTAAGTTTTTGTATTGGTTGATTTGATTTGATGTTTGGGAAAGGTAATGATTGATTTTTTTTTAAAATTTTTTATTTGATTTAACTTCAACTAATTTTTTGTAAAAGATTTGTTGGTTGCTTTTTTTTTTAATCAATGGGTAGTTGGGTGGTACGTAATTTTTTTTTTTTGTTGGTTTTTTTTAACAAAGTATTGCGGGAGGAGCGTAGCTTGGGCGTCGCAGCTGGGCTGCCTTTGTTCTGTTTGTTTGTGTTTGTTACTTTATTTATTTATTTTTTTAAAATTATTATTTTTTATTTTATGTTTCGTACTCTTTTTCTTGTGTGTTTTTGTTTATGCTTTTTTTTTTTTTGTCTACTTTTGTGTGTGTGTTTTTTAAAAATATTTTTGGTTGTTTATTAATTTATTTTTTTACCTTTTTTTTTTTTTTGTTTGTTTGTTTTGTTTTTTTTTTTTTTTTTTAATTTGTCTTTTTTTATGTCAATTATTATTTTTATTTTTTTTTAACTTTTTGTTTGAATTTTTTTTTTTAAAGTGGTTTCTGATTCATTATTGTGTAAAGTTTGTAGAAAAATTGGAGATTTTGATGAACTTCCCTTTTTTTGTTTTTGTTTTGCAGTGAAACATCTTTTGTCGATGCCTCCCAGGATATTGACCATAGGGTTGTTGATGAACGTCTTCTTCAAGATAGATAGATAGCTGTTGCTGATGATCTAACTCGGAGTGGGACTTTAATTCGTTTTCTGAACATGTGAGTAAAATCACAGTCCCGAGATGGCATGCTGGAAGCTGCAATTTATTGAACACCGGATGACGACCGACTCGTGGAAGACTCTGACTCCACTTTCTTCTTGCAATCTTGAAGCCGCGAGGACCTGTTGCTCTTTCTTGTGATCTTGAAGATATATTGACCTGTTGGACGAGACCCTTGCTGCAATCTTGAAAATACACGGACCTGCTGGACGAGACCCTTGCTGCAATTTATCGAACACCAGATGGTGGCGGCCCGTGGAAGGCTCACGACGTGACATTCGAGGAAACGTTGGACCTGTCGATCTTTCAACCCGTCAAGGAATGCTTTTTCGCTCGCGGACATTATTTAAGAAGTTTGCGGTGATGCTGAGGATCCAGATCAAAGCGGGACTTTGATTCATTTTTGCGAATAAAAATCATAGTCCCGAGATAGAGTGCTAGAGAGCTGCTGAGAAAGAGAGTTGTTTCTGTTTTCTATGATGCTGTTGACATCGGGGACCTAACAGACGACCTCTAGAGGTTGAGCAAATATAAAGACTTGTTCGTCATCCAGATGCTAAGAGTACGACATCTTGTAGCGCACCAGAAGCAATCAACTTCATACCCATGAAAGGTATTGTTTCTCATGTTCTTTTATAACGTTTTTTTTTTTTTTTTTTTTTTTAATGGTAGCTGAACCTGAGGTAACTTTACAGGCTGCCTACGTACCCGTCGTGGGATCAAGCTTTAACGTAGTTCGATTTTTTTTTTTTTTTTTTTTTTGTGCTCTAAGTTTTGCCTAGACTGTCCTTTTAGATTTTCAGTCTAGCGAGCAAGAGTCATTGAACCTTTTACAATTTTGGTTGTATAAGCCAAGAGTGACATGCATTTTAAACTCATGCGTCAAGGAGCGTTGTGGACACTTTAGGCTCGTATCAAGGAGCGTTGTGGACACTTTAAACTCGTATCAAGGAGTATTGTGGACACTTTAGGCTCGTATCAAGGAGCGTTGTGGACACTTTAGGCTCATATCGAGGAGCATTGTTCTATCATGGATAGTATTGCTTGAGGAACTTGCCGTTGATAGGACCAAGACGAACTCCATCGGATGTTGAAAGAAGGTAAGCGCCATTGGTGTAGACTTCTCTCACCACATGCGGTCCATCCCACTTTGGATCAAATTTCTCTCCAGATCGATGTGAAAGAATGATGGGCCTTCGAACTGCAAGTACTAAGTCACCTATTTGGAATGAGCGAGGTCGAACTTTCTTGTTGAAAGCTCGAGACAAGCGAGCTTGATAACACTCGAGGCGTTGCTGCGCTTCTAACCTCTTTTCGTCCAAAGCTTCGAGTTCAGCAAGACGTAGCTTTGTATTGTCATCACCTGTGAGGCCTTCTTGGATTGCAATCCGTAGTGACGGAATTTGGCGTTCCAATGGAAGTATTGCTTCGACTCCATAGACAAGCGAGTAAGGTGTGGCTTGTGTAGGAGTGCGGTATGAAGTCCGGTATGCCCAAAGTGCTTCACCAATCCGTTCATGCCAATCCTTTTTCGACTTGGAAACGACCTTCTCAAGGAGCTTGCAAAGAGTTTTATTGAAAGCTTCTGCGAGTCCGTTTGCTGGCGCATTGTACATTGTAGAGCATCTTTGCTTGATTTCGAACTTCGCACAAAATTGATCCATCAGAGCATTCTTGAATGGTTTCCCGTTATCCGTTACTATATAACGGGGGACCCCATAGCGGAAGACAATATTATTTTTGATGAAGTCTACAACCGTCTCTTTCTTGACTTCTTTGAGAGGGATTCCTTCTGCCCATTTGGAGAAATAGTCTGTCGCAGCAAGAATGTAGAGGTGTTGTTTAGAAGACTTTGGGAGTGGCCCGATAACATCAAGTCCCCAATTGTCAAAGGGCCAAGATGCTACTGTTGGGTGAAGCGGCTCGGGTGGTTGGCGAATGAAGTCTCCATGGATTTGACATGCATGACATCTTTTGGCAAACTCGAGCGAGTCTTTCACCATGGTTGGCCAATAGTATCCCATTCTCTTTAGGCGATTATGCAACTTTGGTCCTGACTGATGACCACCACAGATACCTGAATGAGTTTCTTCAAGGGCCTCTTTAGCTTCATCATTTCCAAGACATCTCATCAAGATGTCATTGAAAGAGCGACGATACAGCTCATTGTTGAAGTATAGGAATCGGGGCGCACGACGACGAATTTCAGTCTTGTGCTTGAGATCATTCGGCAATTTTCCATATTGAAGGTATTCAATGAGAGGTTGTCTCCAGTCTTCAACCTCAATCTCGAACACTTCAATGAAATTTGTTGCTTGTTGAGCGATGTCATGGTGGATCAAGTGAGGGATGACCCATCTCTGACAGACAGGAACTGTCGTCACTTCTTCTTCAAGTACAGCTAAAGTTGCTGCAAGGTTGGCCAAAGCATCAGCTTGTTTATTCTCATTTCTTGACACATGCAACATAGTGATGTCTTCGAACTGACTTATGAGCTCAGCAGCATAAAGATAGTAGGGGATTAGATTAGGCTTGAGGACGTCGTACTCTGTCAAGAGCTGGTTGATGACGAGCTTTGAATCTCCATATACATTGAGTTGGTACAACTGCATGTCTCGGGCTAGTTCCAATCCAATTATGAGGGATTGATATTCGGCCACATTGTTTGAACATAACTCTGCCAACGTGAAGGCGAATGGAAGAACTTCATCTTGTGGAGTTACAAATACGACTCCTGCTCCTGCTGTATTCTTTCTTGCAGCACCATCAAAAAACATCTTCCATGATGGTATTACATCAGTGTAGAAGATCTCTTCATCGGGCAAGTCTTGAGATAATTCCCAATCAGCTGGAATTGGATGATCTGCGAGGAAGTCAGCTACCGCTTGACCTTTTACTGCCTTCTGAGGGATGTAAACGATCTCAAATTCTGACAGGAGAAGTGCCCATTTGGCGAGCCTTCCCGATAGAACCGGTCTCGTCATTATGTATTTGAGTGGATCGGCATGAGAGATAAGTCTGACTGTGTGTGACAGCATATAGTGCCTCAACTTCTTTGTAGCGAAGATAAGAGCAAGACATATCTTCTCAATGGGTGAATAGTTCAATTCTGCCCCCACCAGAGTTCGGCTCAGGTAGTAGAGCGCATTTTCTTTACCATCATGATTCTCTTGTGCCAATAATGCCCCCAATGACTGCTCCTGAGCACTGATGTAAAGAATCAGTGGTTTGTTGGGGATAGGCGCTGCTAAAACCGGTGCTTTGAGGAGATACTCTTTGATGCTTTCGAAAGCTTTCTTACAAGCATCATCCCATTTGAACAATGCATCTTTCTTCATCAACTTGTTAAAGGGGTGACACCGCCCTGCTAGGTTTGAGATGAACCTCCGGATGTAAGCGAGACGACCTTGGAGGCCTTTAAGCTCGTGGATATTCTTAGGTTCTGGCATATTGTGGATAGCATTGATTTTGGCTTGGTCAATCTCAATACCGCGATGTCGAACAACAAACCCGAGGAATTTGCCTGAAGTGACTCCAAATGCACACTTTAAAGGGTTCATCTTTAATTGGTACCTTCGAAGTCTGATGAAAATGTCACGAAGGTCTTGAAGATGATCCGTTCTCCTTTTTGATTTTACCACCAAGTCATCGACGTAGCATTCAACCTTTGTGTGCAAGACATCATCAAAAATCTTTTGCATAGCACGTTGATAAGTGGCACCAGCATTTTTTAGTCCAAACGGCATCACTTTATAGCAGTAAATTCCCTTTGGTGTACGAAAGGCTGTGAGTTCTTCATCCTTTGGATCCATACGAATTTGGTTATAACCAGATGAACCATCCATAAAGGATAAGACTTCGTGTCCTGTTGTAGCATCGACCATGAGCTCCGTAATTGGCAATGGAAAGTCATCTTTTGGACATGCATTATTCAGGTCGCGAAAATCTACGCATACTCGGATTTGTCCATTCTTCTTCTTGACTGGGACAATATTTGCAATCCAACTTGGATACTTCACTTCTCGGATGAAATCAGCTTCGATCAGCTTGTTGACTTCAGCTTCGATCTGTGGAACCAGTTCAGGCCGATAGCGATGCTGCGCTTGCTTGATGGGGCGAACGCCATGTTTGATAGCTAGGTGATGGATTGCTACTTTGGGATCAAGGCCGGGCATGTCCTTGTAACTCCATGCAAAAACGTCTTTGTATTCTCGCAGTAGCTTGAAGTAATCAGCTTCTTCCTCAGGACTTAAGAGTGCACTGACAAAGATAGGGCGCAGTTCTTCTTCTGTACCAAGGTTTAATTGTTTGAGCTCGTCGACGGTAGCTTGCCCCCCTTCTTCGAAGACTGGAGGAGCACTTTCTAGTTCATCGTTTGAAGATGATGACTCTTCTTCGACAGGCTCTTGGATGGTAATGTGATTGACAGTAGCAACATCTTCGATCTCGCTCATCTCAATTTGATTTGTTTGAGATTGTTTTCCTTGGTTAGTGGAGATGATAATGCGTCGTTTTACCGTCAAAGCATCTGTTGTTGAGACTTCCAAAATTGCTTGTCGTTTTATTTGCGATGGAATTACACTTTGTGGGTCACCAACATCTTTGCGACTGACATGCCTCTTCCCATGTCTACGTCGTCTTTTGGACTTGTTCAGAGGAGCAGGTTCGTCTTCTTTTCCTTGTGCTCCCAAGCGGGTGAGTGCAGACTCACGCCATTGGAGAACTTGAGAGTTTAAGGTTGTATCACTTTGTGCTGCTCCTAAACGCTCAAAGACCGAAGTACTTTGTATTGGTGGGGTAAGTCGATCAAAGACAGATGCATAAGCTGAGGGGACTTTGTTTTCACAATCGTTGGCTACTTGAACTGTAATGTGTTGAGTAGAGACTTTCTCCTTTACTGAGATTTTGATTGGTGTTTGAGGTGTAGAACCAACTCCTTGACGATTGATAACGAACTTTTCTCCTTTTCGAACTAGTTGGGCCTGCGCCTTTGTGAGGCCATGGATTTGGTCAAGAGGTTGAAGCTTGCCTAAGCGTATGGGCTCACCTTTTCCATATCCAGCTGCTTCGAAGAGCTTTTCTGTCTTAGCTCCATACCAACCCTCTGAACTTTCTTGGGTTGAGATGTCTTCCTCTTCTTCAAACTTCATTGTAGATGCGACAAATCCTACAATTGGTGGCCTTATAATTGTGGATTTGACGAGCGGTGCTACTGGAAGAACTAACTCATCTTGCAAAGTGTTTAGGTTGACTTTTGAAAAAGTAGAGTTGGTCTCTTTAGTCATTGCCACAAAAGGAAGTTGTCCCGGCTTTCGACGTGATTGCGGAATGTATTGAAGCACTGAGATTGGATTAGAGATATTGGTAGAGTTCTTCGTTGACTTGTTTGTTTCCTCTCCTTTTGATACTTTTTGAGCTTTCTCATCCTTTTGGGACTTGGGGGATGAAAAAATTTCAGCTTCTTTTCCTTTGTTGATGTCGAGTCTGCTAGAAGATGGTACCGAAGTTGGAAGTGCTTCTGAGAGGACTTCAGTCTCCGTGTAGAACTTAGCATCAGCAAAGTGTGTTTCAGTCTTCTCAAAAGGTCGACTCTCAGCAACAATCTTTCTCTGCATACCATCCTTGTAATACTTGAAGCATTGATGCCATGTAGATGGAACCACACCTGTCTCGTGTAACCAAGGACGTCCAAGCAGTAAGTGGTATGATGTCTTGCAATCAATGACATGGAAAAGTACTTCGGACTCCAAGTCTTCGATTGTGAGCTTTAAGCGGACCATTCCGATGGCTCTCTGCCCCCCTTGGTTAAAGCCTTGGATCACCAACCTGCTTCGACTCAATTGATCTGGAGAGATGCCAACTTTTCTCATTGTGCGGATGGGCATGATATTGACAGCAGACCCACAGTCAAGAAGAATGCGCTGAACTTTATGTTCTTTAATGGACCCTGTGACATACAGCGGCCTATTATGAGGATGAGAACCAAGTTGTAGGTCTTCGTCATCGAAGGTGATGGTGGCCATGCAAGAGGCACATGTCTCCGATTTCCTTTGAACCCAGTCTTTTTCTTTGTACTTGTCGGGATTAGTTAAGGCTTGAGCGAGGCTGAGCCGAGTCTTTTCCGGTAGTTGTAGGGCCTCAAAAAGACTCAAGTGTATTGATGTCTCTTCAATGTCGGATGCATTATCTTCTCCTTTGGGATGCTCCTCTTCATGAATTGAAGGGGATGATTGGTTGGCAGGTACATCGTTCACTTCTTTTTCCGATGTGTCTGATTCGACTTGGTAACATGCGACAGAGTAGGCCGGCTCTCGTTCCTGTTTTTGGAGAAACCACATTGGTATGAAGTCGCCAAATGTGATTGCCAAAGGAGGAAACTGCTGAAAAATCTCTTCAGGATCAGCAGGAGGCACTTTAAATGCTTTTTTCTTCACAACCTTCTTCTTCTTCTTTGACTTGATGCTTGGACGAGTCTTTCTTTTGGTCCGTTTTGCTCTTGGATGAAAAGGAGGAGGTGGATGTTGCACACGTCGTCGCCGTCGTGTAACCAATGTCCAACCGTCATTATCGATGAGAGAAGATTCTTCTGTTGACTCTCGTTCAATTTTTGTAGGGAGACATTGTTGTTGATGTAGCTGAGACAATGGAATTTGCCCTTGACTGGATGCTATCACTGATATTGAATGGGGGATGCCAAAGCCAAGAGTTCCGGCTGTGACTTGCTTCAAATTTTGTGGCGGCCATGGTGCTTTTATTGCTTGAGGAGACAACATTGTTACAGATGATGAAGGTGGAATCAAATTGGGGTTGAAAGACCCAAAGGCAACACTCGTCATATTCGAGGCTGCCACATCATTGATGGAGTCAAGTTCAATCTTTCCTTGTCGAGCTAGGTCCATAATCTTCTCTTTGAGGACGAAACATTTTCCAACCGGATGGCTAATCAGTTGGTGGTATCGACAGTATTTTGGGTCATCAACGCGACCCGCTTCCTCTGGACGTTTAGAGGTTGGCAATTCAATCAACTTTAGACTTAGCAGTTGATCGAGCATGCCAGATACCTCAGAGTCTGGAAAAGGATATTCTTTTGCCTCGAGCTCCTTGAGCGTCATCCTGCCTTGCCCTCTTTCTTGAGATGTGCCTGCCTTCGGCGGTTCCTGCTTCTTTTGGCTCGAGATCTTTACCGGCTTGGTGGTAGTAGTGGTGATCATAGCCTCCTTAGTTTTGGAGGGTTTGGATGTGTTCCACTGCTTCTTCTCCGACTTGAAAGAATCGATCGGTCGTGGATCTCCATGTGCGGCTATACTGAGCTCCATGTCATGAGCCCGTGTAGCTAATTCTTCAAAAGAACGAGGCTTAATCCCTTTGAGGATGTAAAGAAGCCCCTAGTGCATCCCTTGGATGCACATCTCAATAGCAGATGGTTCAGAAAGACGATCCTTGCAGTTAAGAGCAAGATTCCTCCACTTGTCGATGTAGTCAATAACAGGTTCATCTTTCACTTGTCGTACAGCGGCAAGCTCCACCATGCTTACTGTCCTTCTGGTGCTATAGAAGCGGTTGAGAAACTCTCGCTCCAGTTGATCCCAACTATCAATGGAACCAGACTCTAAATCGGTATACCAGTCGAACGCATTCCCTTTGAGGGAGCGAACGAACTGTTTCACCATGAAGTCTCCGTACGTGCCGGCATTGTTGCAAGTCTCGATAAAGTGAGCAACGTGTTGTTTTGGATTGCCTTTTCCATCGAACTGTTGAAACTTTGGCGGTTGGTATCCTGCCGAGAAGCGCATTTGCTCAATGCGTTGAGAGTATGGCTTGGCATAGACCAAGGAAGATTGTGACACACTCCCGTATTGAGCACAAATGGTATCAGTAATCATTGCTTGTAGCTGTTGGATGGAGAGTGAAGCAATTGATGCTTGGTGACTGTCCCGAATGAGATCTCGTGAGCCGGATGCATTCTGGTTTTGTTCCTCTGCATCACGATTTCCTTGAAGAGTGAACCCTTTGTTTTGTTCTTCCGCTTCACGAGGGCCTCGGAGATTGAACCCGGGGGGATTTGTCGGTCCTTGATTGGATTCATCTGCTTGGTTATTCTGTTCCAAGCGGCTTACCAGGTCTACAATCTGGGCATCTTTATCCTCAACTGCCTTTGTTAAATTTGCAATTGCGTTAGACATTTGTGCGATCTGCTCTTCAATCGTCGCTGCTTCCATCATCATGACAGACCTGATGGAGATATGTGTCTCAGAATTTGAATGATTCTGATTCTGCACTTCTTTGGAGGCTCGACCTTGAGAAGGAGAGGTCACGGAAGATGTTGACCCTGCGCTAGACTGTGCATCGGAAGGATGACTGGAGGACATACCCTCAGGCATCCTGGCCCGTGCAGTCTTAGCCATTTGCATCGGTTTGGAGACGCGTTGCTTGCGATGTTGAGAGAGGGCCCCAACCAAGTGAGAGGCGCCAGACTGCGTCATATGACGTGTTGCTCGCCGATCATCGCTGGTAGCCGGTGTAGATTCAGGTGCAGAAGAGGTTGTGTTCCTCTTTCCATGGATGGCGGTGGCTACAACAACAGTTCTCTTGGGGGCCATTGATGCTGCTCAATTGTTTGCTGACTGAAAGATGAGAGGTAGAGAGAGTCCCACCGGGCGTGCCAAAAATTTGTCGACACAAAATTTCGTGGACGAAATAATGATGAACAAAATATTTTATTTATTTTCAGTTTGGTACAACTCTCAAGAAATCCTCTGATTAACAATCAGAAATTTCTAAAGTAGAAGATAAGGGCCGAGGCGTGATCTCGATCTTCTTTGAAGGTGTTGATGTAGCTTTTCCTTTCTTCCGGGCTTCGCGCTTAATCGGCTAGAAAGTGATTTTGGAGGAGAACTGGCTTCTTTGCAGCTTTGTCTTCTCCGGAATGATTTGATTTCTTTTCTTTGAAGGTTAGAGAATGCTTCTGAGTTCTCTTCTTTGGCTTCTTTTGAATTTCTCTCTCTGAATTTCTGAATCTCTAAATCTCTAGCTTTGGCTCTTATTTATAGACTATTAGAGATAAGGATCTCAAGAATCCTACTCCATCTAGTGGTTTAAATGATTTAAGAGATCTTAATAAGGCTTATCCATTTAGAGATAAGGATTTCAAGAGTCCCACTTTATTTAGTAGTTTAAGGGATTTAAGAGATCTTGATAAGACTTATCCATTTAGAGATAAGGATTTCAAGAGTCCCACTCTATTTAGTAGTTTAAGGGATTTAAGAGATCTTGATAAGGCTTATCCATTTAGAGATAAGGATTTCAAGAGTCCCACTTTATTTAGTGGTTTAAGGGACTTAGGAGATTTTGATGGGCCCCACCCATCTTCTTGGGTATTGAGTCCAAAATCAGGTTTTTTGTATTGATGGATCGACCCATTTATCGAGTGTGTGACCCATTTTAGATTTGGACTTGGGTTTTGAGTTTATGGGCTTTCTACTTCGTGCCCAGACCCGAGCCGTAAGAGGCTCATGCCTTGTCATTAGGCCCAATTTAAATGTATAGGGCTTTTTAATGATTTTAGGCTCTTTATATAATTTTACGAGTGTGTAAGGACCTTTGCGTAAAATTAATAAATTTTAGGGTTCTACAGCATGTTCCATTTGAAATTCTTGAGATTTGAGCCCCTTAATGCATTTAGTGGTTTGAATGAGTTTTAATTTGGGTGTTACTAAAAATCCAAAGGTTTTGTTTGGTGTGCATTTTCACGAGTTAAACTCATGCCTTGAATTCCCAAAACGTTAATATTTTAGGTTGTCTTGAGTTTTGTGTTCTTTATGATCTCATCGACTTTATAAATAGAGTGTGAGGGTGATGGTGAGGGTGAGAACACTTTTTTTTTTTTGGTAATACGAGAGATAGAACACATGGAGAGACCAATTTTGAATGGCCGAAACTCTCTTGGCATAACACTAATGAAACACTAATGAAAAGAATAGCATACACCTATTGCAAAGGTATAGACAGATGGGTATGAGACATTACTTCGACGATTTTCATCAATTCAAGTCTCTTCTCTTGGGATCGAACTAATCAGTTTGGATCCATTGAATTGATCTAATCGGACTGTATTTTAGTCAAACCTTCATTCAATTTGCAAGACAGATCAAATGGATCATCTCTTGACTACATAATTATTAAATAGGTCCTTTGGGACCATCTTAATTTACTAGAAACTTGAGATTATCCGATCAGATAGTCAATTCTAGATCGGTCATTAATTGGGTTAATACATCAACCCGAAACAGTATATTTTAAGAGGAGACTGTCAATTTTGGGACAGATTTATTAGATTAAATTTCTGATTTGGTGGGTGTTCTTTAGCCTTATGAAATTGAAATTGCCAGATTTTATGGGGCTTGATAATTCAAATATTTTATTTTAAATTATGAGTTAAATGAGCATTCTGAATGAGGTTGAGTATCGTCGTCTTCCACCAAGCAATGCAAGCTTGTAGGGATAGACCGGAGTGAATCCAAGCTAAGTTGAATCTCGGAGATAGAGCTGTCATATCCCTTGCACAAAAAGAGGTTTCGACTATCTTTAAGAAAGATTTTTAATAAATCGTCTTTTAGCTGGATGATTCACGTATATATATGTATAAATATTATTGCAGTCATTCGTGTGCAAGTTAAAAGATTAATAACATATTTTGTAGGAATAATTTTTGAGTGCTAGGCACCAACACAAAGCTCTTACGTGTCAAAAGTTCAAAACTGCCTTTGTATTGTGGGACAATGGTGGTGAACATTTGTATGTTGTGCAAAGTGTCTTGCATTCAGCTTGTTATAATTTCAGTATTGCTGACATGACCTCTCATTACACTCAAACCCAACTCTGTTAGGTTAAAAAATATTTGATGCACGTGCAGGCTCGTCAACAAAAGCCTGTAAAGTTTTTTAAAGTTTCCTAATTGTATCATGAGTTTGTTTAAAGTTGTTTTCTAATCAAGAATATAAGATAATATTCGATCTATTATGCAAAGAACAAGTTTGTTTAAGATCGAGGTTGTGAGACAGTGATCTCTATAATCTATTGTAGAAGGTGATTTTCGCTTGGCTTGCTGGCCTCAGCTTTAACCTTTAGGCAATCCACAAGAACGAGAGGACAATTAGAAAAAGAGATGCACTTAAACAAAAGCTCTTAATCATCTTCCCTCTCTTGCTATACTTGTGCTGTAATGCTCAATTATGCAAAGCATTTATTCAAATTAGGGCATATATATGAAATGTCAACACCTGAAGGGATCATATTGTTTGAGAGTATACGATTGCTTCACCAGGCAAACACCGGATACCAACGTACATGAAGTTTGAGATCTTAATTTTAGCTGTATTCTTCCCTAGAGTTTCCCTAAGGAGATTTTTATACTTAATTAATTTGATAATAATAATAATAATAATAGGGTACTGCTACAAGCACACCAATATTCACTGACTTGGCATCAAATATATCACTTACTAATTAACTATACACCATTAAAATATGACAAATTCTACTAGCATACCAAGAGGTAAAAAAATATCAATAATATTTTTAATTATACACTATTCTAAACTTAAAATCATAAAGTATGATAATTCATTATCCTTTTGTAGACCCAAATCCAATTGATTGAAGAACAATGAAGAACCTAGAATATTTAAGGTTATTAAGACGATAAACAATGAAGAATGTAGGATTTAAGGTAATTAAGACGAAAAAAGGTTTTTAATAGTTCGTGTTTTTGCAATTCATCTGCTCTCTAAAAGTAAAGGTAAAAGGAATTTCACGGGTTCGTTTTTAGAAGGAAAATAAGTTTTTAGAGGAGGGCTTAGGGGTATGGGTGTACATAGATAAGACATTTTTTAAAATTCTATTATTATTATTATTATTATTATTATTATTTTTAGTTCATGTTTTTGCAATTCATCTGCTCTCTAAAAGTAAGGTAAAAGGAATTTCATGGGCTCGTTTTTAGAAGGAAAATAAGTTTTTAGAGAAGGGCTTAGGGGCATGGGTGTACATAGATAAGACATTTTTTTAAAAAAATTTATTATTATTTTTAAATGGTGTCCAGTCACTAAATATTTTTGTGCTTGTAGCAACACCCTAATAATAATTACCACCACTACTACAACTGTTTGAGGTTTCTTCCTGTTTTTAAGTTAATTGTGCATGTGTTGTATTTTTGTTGATTCAAAATAAGAAAACTGAATTGTGTCTTATGCAGTAGATGAAATGGGTGAAGCCCCCTGAATTTAGCAAGTGTCCACTAACATTGCAGTGAGAATTGCAACTCTAACTGTCTGTGACAAAGGAACTAGAAATCCAAGAATAACGAATCACTTTCCTTTAGCTTGTTTCCTTATACCTATGGTTGTATGAATGGGCCGGGTTCAGTTTGGTCGAGCCTGGGCCTGACTAGGCTAAATTAATAAATGAGTTAGGCTGGGCTCAGGTCAAGCCCACCTAAGGATAAGGAAGAAAAATAGACAGTTTTTTTTTTGGGGGGAGGGGGGGTGTTTCATAAACAGACCTACTCAGGTCGGGCCATCCAGGTCAAACCCTATAATGAGCCCAAGCCTAAGATTCTAAGCTCAAGACTGCCCAACTATTTAATCTGGCCAAGCCAAGACAGGCCTAGCGCGGGCTGGCCTGGCCCATTGATATCCCTCTACTTATGGAGACATTGGAGTTTTCTTGCTTAATAAGTATACCAGAGGTGAAGATATAATTTCAACCTTGACTGAGTTCTAGTCAAATTCAGCCACAATTAATGGTGTTTAAAGGTCAAACGAGATGGAAGATTTCTCTGCAACAACATGGGACTTTGTTTTGTAGCAACAATATGGGACTTCAAAGTTCAATAGTATGGGATTCATAGTCCAAATAACAAAGGTAGGGTATTTTGAAAAGAATTTTCCACTTTGAATAAAACAAAATACACCAAATTTGCACCGAAAAATGAGGAGCTTGGCATAATTATGCAGAGCACTGGTCAAAATTAAATTCAAATTATAATAACAGTAATAAGGAATAATATTTTCAGTTTAAATATGAAGCGGAGCTCTGCATCATGCGGAGCCCCCTTTTTACAATGCAGGGGCAAAATTATAATTACACATTTTTCCCCCTGTAGTGTAAAAAGGGGGCTCCGTATGATGCAGAGCTCCCCATGAAAATTAATCTCTAATATTTTTGAGGATTTCTGGCCCTTGAAATTCAAATTATCTGGGAGAACATGATGGATAACCTATTGAATTTACTTCAACCAATTGCTTATGCAAATCGTTTAAACAACTTTATAATTGTGTAGAGTAGATGTTACTTTAATTAGTTCCACAAGTAGATCTGATTTGTCATGACCTTTCACTTTTAGTCACGTTGAGAGGTGGTGTAGGGAATATACACCATCCAAATGCTGTCAACATATTTTTCTCTCACTACTCTTGGTGTTCTTCTCGAGTCACCTCGCACGTAGGGTTCGTAGTATGTAGGATCATGTGCAAATTTTCCTTCAAGAGTTCCTTAAAAAGATTTAAAGATTTATGCTTGGTGGAGGTTGACAAGAAAGCATGTTTCTATAATAATAATAATAATAATAATTTATAGATAGACTTGTTTATGTGTGGGTTTAAGAGACATGTGACACTATTCTGGGTCCAAAAAAAAAAAATGAAGCAAGTTCTATTTTCTTAACACGTATCAAAGAAAAATAAGCCTTATCAAAAGTATCTATGAGGTCTAATTGGACGCTAAAAATGATTACTAAGGATAGGCCACATTAACACTAAAACTAAAGGTTAATATTGACCAAATATGATTAAATTATGGATGTTTGGAACATTTTTAATTTGACTAATATTTTGTCACATATTAGGGAAAGTGGACACACGTCATTGTCTTCTCAAATGACCATTTTTTCCTCATATTTAGGAGATTATATTTTATAAACTAAAGGATAAAGCTTCTGAGACCCCCTTAGGGCCGAGACCACCGAGACCCAAAAATTGTCACGACCCAAACTAATCAGGATATGATCAAGGAATAATCAAATATTTAGAGTAAAATTAATTATTGTTCAAAATAAAATTTTCTCTTTGTGGCCAAATTATTTTCTTAAAAAAAAATTTGGCAGAGTTCCATTTGCATTTTGGTAGAAAAATTCCTGTTACATTGTTTGGTATTTCTTATAATTAACACTACAAACATCAAACATAGTATCATTATCACAATACTAATGAAAGAGACATCAATCATGCTATTAAATCCATCCCACATCAATCTTCAATAATACCCATGCCTCATTGGCTCAAAATACATTAATAGTCCAAAATTCAATAATTCCCAAGTTAATACATATAACAATGTTTATGTGCTAATAAAGAATAGTCCAAAAGGCACATATTCAAAGTTATGTCCAAAAAAAAATAAAATAGTAACACTAAGCCCAAAGGTCTTTTTACTTTCAATTAACATTTTATTAATGCAAAAACAAACAATTGGAAAGCAATAGTCATACTTCTAATCCTCCAAGCTACCAACAAATGAAATACACCATTTGATCCCTCTCCCCATCAAAAAATTGTAATCAAATGTATCATGGGCCCCACCTGAAATCCCGCGCTCTTAGAGCACGGTCTCGGTGGTCTCGGCCCTAAAGGGGTCTCATAGCAAAGTCCTAAACTAGAAGACTCAAGCTTCCCTCCCCATAATCCAAGTTTATTGAGCTGAAATCCCTCTAATATTTATTTTTGTATTTACATTCCTCCACTACTATTTTAACTTCTAAAAACCAAAACTACTATTTTTATGAACCCATGTCTTTTCTACTTGTTTCTTAGGGGTGGCAATGAGTTAGCTTGGGTTGGGTCAAATTTGAGCTACTAAGATTGTCAAAACATTTGACCGATCGGCTTAACAGTCAGAAAAGTCTGTTGTGAACTTAGCCTAATAAGAGACCACCCAGCACCAATCCATCTCCGAAGCCCCTTAAAAATAATAATCCAAAGGATAATTTTGATATTTAGGTATTAAAATAAAGTAAATGGATGTAGATTCAAAATTCAGCTTTAAATGGACCTAGTTCGATTAATTTGGATTATTGAGAACAACCATATTTTATGTTACTAGCTACAAACCATGAAATTAGAAAAAAGCTTTTGAACAGTCTTTTAGACCTACTTGTGATTGCATACGAAAATTCAGGATTAATTTTAGGGTTTCTGTGAAAAAAATTATATGATTTTTTCCCACCAAAACCCTAAAGTCCCTGAATTTTGCTGTGTGATCTCAGGTGAGTTGCTGTGTGGTCTTAGAAGCTTTTCCCATGAAGTTGTTGGTTTTCTCTTAAGTTGTTTTTTTAGATACTAATTCGATGTGCAAGGAATATTCAAATTTAATACAAAACAAGTGAAAAGAGTTAACATGGTATTTTGATAAATAAAATTTTGTACAATCAAAATCATCTCTCTTTTATAATATTATATTATTAATAAGGGTATTTTGGGAACAAATTACTAGAGATATTATAGGAAATAAAAACTTGTACAGAAGAGTATTACGAGAAAACAAATTAATAGAGACATTCTGGGAAAACAAGTCTAATAAGGATATTATAAGGAAACTTATAAGAAAGAGTATTATGGAAAGATCAATAGTCCCCTTCTCGGCAATAGTCCCCTCCTAATCCTCGGGCGAGGAGAGACTATTCCTCCTCCTCGCCCTCACAAAACCACTTTGAACTATGGTTAACAAGTTTTAACCCTAATGGATAATTTTTCGTTTTTCTAAAAACCAATGTTAGATGCTTTGACCCTACAAAGAGTAAAAAAAGAGACGTGTGACACAAAAAAAATGGGGTGAGACGATAAATCCTCCTTGGCTCGAGGAGGGGATTATTTTTCTTATGTAAAAACAAACTAACAGCCATATTTTAGAGAAAATAAATTTTATAGGGGCTATTATGAAAAATAAAAAAATTTATAGGGGCTTTTATGGAAAATAAAAAATTATAAAAAGATCACATTATGGGAAATAAAAACTTGGTTCAACCATTATATCTTATTGGATTGCTCACTTTTACAGTATAGAATAGATATTGTTTGACATTAGAGGTAATTAGTTAATGTAATATGTATTAGGATTAAAGTAAATTGTGCAAGAATTGGTCAGTCAGAATAGTACTGCTTACCCGAGAGCAATTCGCTCGAGTAAGTAGGACTTCGCTCAAGCTAAACTGGACTCCCTCTAGCCAAAATAGTCTGTTACATAGACCAACACAAATTTTGACTGAAATTCCCTGTCCAAGGGTCAAACCCCTAATCATTTTTTTTTTTTTAGGTCACTAACCCCTAATCATTTAATGTGTAACAATTATCTAGGTCAAATCATCTAAGGTTTTGACTATGGTATTCCAAGTCACTTACCATCCTAAGATCCATGAGAACCATACAAATTGGATGGACATGACACGGGACAACCATCTTCACTCAGTTTTAGCTATACACGCACCCCAACATTTACTGATAAACACCAACCTTTAGTTAAAAAATTTAAAAAAATGAAAAAGACTAAAAACCCTTCTTCTTGTTTTCACTTCTCCGATCAAAAAGGCAACCAAAGAATGCAGGTTTTACCTCTCTGGTTCTTAATCGTCGTGACACTAGTATCGTCGGATGCTGGAGTTATAGTTTTATATTTTGCTTCGATGGTTGGTGCAAAATCAACCTAGGTCTTGCTAAACGAAGCATTAGGACTTTTCAACTTCTTTACACTATCTTCCTACATTGCCAAAGCTCTCAAATCCTCCTTATTACCCAGCAACAAATGTTGAGTATTTGAAGTAACAATAGCTGAAGAGTGGTGTTGCAAAAATGATAAAGCAAGGAACTAGATCATGGATTCAAAGCCGAAAGGTGAAATTGAAGAAAAGGGTGTTGGCCAGAGTTGTGTTGGGATTTGAACTACGTGTTTAATCCAAAAACTCTTTGGATCTTGGAAACTATGAATCACCGAAATCATACAACAAATAAAAAGAGATTCTAGAGAATAAAATAGAAACAAAACACAAAAATATACGAGGTTCGGCAACGTGCCTACGTTCTCGGGAGCCACACCAATTCACTATATTGAAGATACAGAGTACTTACAGTTTTTCTTTTCTCAGAATTACGGTCACTTCTCACATATAACCCTAAAGAATATGCACATTGCTCCGCCTCCCTCCCCCCTTGTCACCCCCCGGGCAACCTGCTGAAGGTTGTCTATATTCCCAACAAGTTGAAATTGGGGTATGTTCCTTTCTTTAGATGCTTAGAAGCAATTCGAGATAAGTATGAAGCCGAAAACACAACATCACAGAGAGAGCACCTGAGCTTGACCACTTTGGGGAGTCTTGTATCGGAATTTTGAACCAGTAGCCGGAATTTTGAACCAGTAGGGGCTCACGGTGTGCCCAATGTCAAGCCCCTTTGCTCATTATGGCCTTGTTCCAGACTGTAACTAACCCCTCATAGAGCTTGTGGACCGCATTGGCTATTCGTTGTCCCCCACCGATTCGAACCATCTGCCTCTACCTGCCACCGTCTCTGCCTGAGAAACCAAACCAAAATCATCTAAGAACCTTTTCAAAGTGAAAAATGATTTTTTTGTCTTTATCGCTCTTTCTTTGGCATTTTTCTTGAGATTTTTATAGAGTGGTTTATTTCAGTAAAATTTGGGGTGCGGGTAGCACCACCCTTCACCAATTATAAAAATGAACTTTGCACCTATCTCAAAGTGATTTCACATATTCAAAGGTTAAAAGTAACCGAATTCACATTGTCTTGCCAAGGTTAATAGGACTCATACGTAAATTAAAGGTTTCTACAAAAAACCTACATATATATGAAAATTACAAAAAATAATAAAAATTTTTAAAATAAAGTCGGTCTAGTACTTAGATCACAAGATCTACAAAACGATAGAGTTGACCATTTCACTTGATCATAATCGTCGGATTTATTTGATCTAATCACATTATATAACCAACCAATCTATTGCCACACGGCTACATGAGTGACTATAAAAGTCAAACAGGACTCATGTTGCCCACCCAAGAAACTGAGATAATGCATTGAAGGAGAAGAAGATAACGCAAAAACAATACACAAAATAATAATAATAATAATAACAACTAACCAATCCCATAAGAATCGTTTTTTTGTCGACTCGTAAACTTCTCAGTTGTAACCGATTTTTGCTAAAACCGGTTATGCTCCCCCGAGGTAGCCATGTGTCTCTTTATACACCTTTTAAGATTCACCCAACTCTAGGGTTCACCCACCTATCTTTGGTTTCTAGAAAAAAATATTTTTAAAAATTTAACTCTAAGAGGTAATAAATTTTAACCACGGTTAATAAATTATTATTTTTTTCTAAAAACTGATGATAGATTAGTGAACCCTAGGGACGAGTGAATCTTAACCACAGTTAAAATGTGTCAAAAAGGACATGTGGCCACCTCAAGGGTGTAACTGGTTTTGGCAAAACCGGTTACAATTGGAGAAGATTACGTCCCTTTTTTGTCTCCCATCTGTTGGGTGACTCCACCTGACCTAATGTTGCAAATGGCATCAGAGCCCAGCCCAAACTCAACTAGTCCAATACAAGTCCAGCCCGCCCTTAATATTGGTGGCTCGAGAATGAGAATTGGCCTGGCCGAGCTGCACAACGTCCTGTGTCCTAACGCTCTCACTTGTCATATTAGAGTTTCATAATAATAAGTGAAATGCTAGCCCGCATACTTTCTCTCAGGGATGCCAATGGCATCGGATTGTCTTTGACAGATGCCAGTAAATTGGTCTCGGGCTCCATACATCATCCCACATGTGGTGATAAAAAAAGAGGAGAGATATCAAGAGGGGAGAAATAAAAAATATGGGGAGAAAATGAAATGACTTCTCCCCCTTTATATCACCACATGTCAGATGATGTGTGAAAGCCCTAGACTATTTTTCCTTGCTTCTACCAGAGACAATCCGATGCCAATACCAGCCTGTATAGCAATTTTTTACTTTTTTACTTTTTCCCTCACATTTCTTCCTCCCATGAAAAAAAATAGGTCTCGGATTGTCTCTGGCGAAGCCAGAAAGGGCTTATCTGGGGTTCCATAGAATAGGAGACAAGTGGTGGAGAAGTCAAAATCATGGGGCCCATGATTTTTGACTTCTCCACCTATAATAAGACATGTGGCCATAAGTGTGTGAGAATAAAGGGGAGAGATATCATATGGGGAGAAGTCAAAATAATGGGGAGAAAATAAAATGACTTCTCCCCATATTTTTGCTAACTGTGGCACAATGTATGGAACCCCGAGAGGAGTTTCTGGCTTCAACAGAGACAAGCCAAGGCCAAAAAAAAATTTCGTTTTTCTTAACCTACCGAGAAGATAATAACCACATCTATAACTGTTTTTCCAATAACCTTTAGAAATGAATTGGAACCATTGCTTCTTCTTAAATTATAGGAAGGACTGCAACATAAGTTGCTATTACAGTGAGTTTAAAGTTTGTTTTTGGGCTACCACTTTCTATTAAAAATACTTGGGTAACACTTGCCTGCTTGTGCCAATGATAGTGTGTGCATGGCCATATGGGTGGTTTGTGCATTCCATATGAGTGTTCGGAAATTCATTTTTATAAATTAGGAATTCGGATGTCGCGGTTGATATGTCTGTCATTTGACTCAGCTTCAATTTTTAGGCTCCCAAATCAATAACCAATGAACAAAGGCAAACACTAACTCAGGGTTCGTGGCCTAACCATATTTGTAATTCTATTTTTTAAAAAATAATAATAATAAATAAACAATACTTAAGTACTTAGGGATCAGTTAGTCATTATGCATATTATGCAGCAACTTGACGTAATTTTGACCTGATAGAGGAATAGAAGACGACAAAAGGAGGCCGGGCAACTCGTTTGACTCACGTGGGAAGAGGATTATGCACTTTCGCAGCCAGCCATGAGCCCATGGCCGCGAGTCTTTTAGGTGGGACCCATCCACTGATATTCGTGGCTAATAGAGATCAAATCACAGTCAATGCATTTGAATTGACTGTTGAGGGAGATTTCAATTACACCTCCCCTTTAAGTTTTTTAATGTTCGATAATCTAACTTTAGTTTATGTAAAAAAAATATTAATTGAATATTAACCCAAATTTTAACGAGAGTTATATATTTTTTAATTTTTTTTTTTAAACTAAAGTAGACATTTGCACGTGCTGATCTTTTGCCGTATGGGAGGGACTTCGACACGCACAGGCCGACGAGGAGGTTCTGTAATGGATGGATCCCCGTTGATTATCTCGGTAATGTCATTCCTGAGAAGGAATAGCGGGCCGGCTTGCTGACAGGGTATGCAGGGAGGAGAGCTACTTTCCTTAAGGAGAGCCTTCGAGTGACACTTAAAGACTTAGCTTAACTCCTGCAAAGAAGACAGACTGATTCGGTCATTCGGTCACTACGTCTTATGCTCACCCATTACGCTTAGGACTCCATGGGTGAGCTATGCCTCAATTCCCTCACTCCCTTGAAAGCAAGCCCCCCTACCCCCTCGGCGAGGGGACACACTAAAGCTCAAAAAGTAGGTCACTTGCTTAACATTCTGAGTCAAGGGGTTCTGAAAGTGTTGTTCATTCATTGGTCGAACGACTGAAAGGGACTCACCGCATGCATGAACGAAGCGAGGAATTGCCTCATGCGGGACATAGGGTTCTTAAATAAGGAGTGTTTTTCGCCCATTGTCCAAGCAAGATTATTGAACACTAATGTTATGTTTGGTTGCTGAGAAAATTGATGAAAACATGAAAAAAAAAAAAAAAAATAGATTTTTAATACAATTTTTAATTTTTTTTTGTCTAAATTTCATTTACTTTCCATATTTTTACTTATTTTCTCGACAACCAAATATAGGATAAGAGTGCGTTCGTTTGATGAGAAAGTGGGTGAAAGAAAAGAAAGTTTTAAAAACAAAAAAAAAACTTAAATTTTCTTGCAAAATAACTATCAAAAGATGAAAAAAAAATTTGAAAGAAAGTTTGCCACTATTGAAAAAGTACAAGAAAATAAAAGTGTTTCTTACAAAGCAAATGTAAGAAAAATGTAAGCAAATATATTTTTCTTTTCTTTTCATACTTTTTCGCCAAATGAACATATCCTAAGATTTAGAGAATCTTACCCATAATTAATAGGAGTGAAGGGGGTTACGTGTTAACCTATGCGTGCAATTGAACTCTCCCTGAATTCAATCGTGATTGGCTGTGATTTGATCCTGAATTCATCGCGGCTGTGATTCCATCTCTAAGATCATGAGAAATCCTACCATCGCGGTGGCTTTCAACGATTTCGTTGACTATCAAGACAATCTCCACACTCATTTTTTTATTCTTTTAAATTTTGTCATTTAACAATTTTAAAAGTTCCTTGAAAATTATATTATCAATTTTTTTAATGAGAATTGAATTGGGTATTGCTTCTTTGCCTTTAATTTATGATGACTTGGGATCTTCTCCAATAGGACACGTACCTGAAAGCTTTGGTGGCGCTTCTGGAGAGAGTGCTGCGTCTCCAGACTCTCCACGCAGCTTCTACCGGAGAAGATCGGGTGCCTTATGTTATGTGAAATTTATAAAATAGCAATGGCTTGCTTTACTATTGCTCCTCACTCTCACAAAGCCAGTTAATTATTGTAAACTATTGTGGTTAATTTTTTTTTTAATATCATTTTTTTTTAAATCAATAGAATATGAATGAATCTTAGGAGTGAATGAATCTTAAGCACAGTTAAATAGAGTTAAAAGAGGGGCATGTGACATTAAAAAGGGAATCGAGGAGGTGCGTCACCAACCGATGAGGTGATTATTTTCCTTTATAAAATAGTAGATATTTGAAGGTGGGTAATGTTAGACGACAATGTAGATAGAGTTTTTTTTTTTTTTTTTTTCAGTTCGAGATATACGTTTAGGCCGCAACACCAGTTAGGTGTTAGTATCTGTTCAATTAGTAGGCGGGTGGAGAGTATATACAAACTCGAGTTGAGTGATTGTGTGTTTGTTCTTTCCCACCAAAAATATGTTTATTTTATAAATATTAAATTATATAATAAATTTTTTTAATTTATAGTATTTACGATAATCACAAAGTAATTTGTTTTACTTAGATTGGGTTTCTCTAGTTAACGCCTATAGGATTGAGCCCAAAATATTAAGGTGATTTTTTTGGCTAAAGAACAAGGTCATTTTTCCAAGCAGACCACCCTAATCAAATTTCAACACATTGGGAAGTAAAATAAAATAAAAATAAAAAATTTCATTGCCACATGTTAATTTGCAATTGGGTAGTTAGATTGGAAGATGACCATATAGTCTTTGAGGATCACATATTACAGTGTTCAAAGATCAACCCCTTACACCCCGCCCTCTTGCACCAGTGGTTGGGGTGTGGCCTCCAGATGTGGGAGGTCAGGGATCGAATCCCCCTTAGTATGAGTTGCAAAATCTCTCCTGCCCAATGCTAACCCCTAACGGTCTAACCAATTCAAGATTACTAACGTAAATACATGATAACTCCAAAAAAAAAATCAACCCCTTCTTGTGAAGGATACCTTCTTTCCATCTACACTCCCCCTAACATGAGTCTATATGATCTTGTTCTTTACCCAATTAGGTTGAGATTACGGTCTATAAGATCTTCTTAGTTGAATCATTAATTATTTTTTCCACCATGAGCATGTACCACGTGCAAGACAATGACAAGCAAGATCTCTGGAGTGCCTATTATAATGAATATTAATAATTCAATCACTGGGCTCCAGATCGATGGTGAAATCAGCATTTTTTATTTTTTTAGTCATAATAGGCAGGCTATTTTTCGGGTTTGGTAGGGCTGGGCCGCCGAACAAGCCTGGTCCATTGACAACCCTATTTTTTAGTAGGGTGTAGAGACTAAAAAAGGTATTCTTTACCAGGAGTGCCCGGCCCATTGACACCCCAATTTAGGATGATGCATAGATGGAAAGAAGGTATCTTTTAGAAGGGGGTTGAACTTTGAAAATCGAAACTTGTGATCCTCTAAGAGTATAAAGGGAAGGCTACCGTCTGCCAATTAGGTTGAGACAGATAGGAAAGTGATAAAAAAAAAAAGGTATCGTACCTACTATTGAGAGCTGGAGGATTGAAAATCCAATGGCTCCATTATGGCACATGCTGTAAATGATGTCCCAACTTAATGCTTGAAACCGTTGGATTTTCGTTCATCTCCTCATAGTAGGTAGTATCGAGAGTTTTAAATCACTTCCCTTGAGATAATTGGTATAACTGGTGAGTATTTAAAATAGGGGCATCCACCAATGAGGTGGTGTCTTAGGTTTGGAAATGGATTTCATGGGTATGTTAATTATTTCCCTAAGTAATTCTTTATTGATTTTTTTGATCCCATGGACGTGTGCCACGTGTGAGACAATGATAGGGAGGTTTATTGTAGGCAATCTGAAGCATGGAATCATTGGGCTCCACATCCCTAGTCAAATCAGCTTATTTTCATGATCTTGAATCTGTGAAGTTATCGACTTCTTTTGTAGGCTGTGCGCTTTTAAGTTAGAAATGTTGCTTTATATTTTAACCTATTGATACAACGCAGGAAATAGGGATTATTTGCAAGGATTGTAGAACATTTTTTTCAAAGGTATATTTTTCAATTTTATTTTTAATCTTCGTCTTCATCTTGCTTAAAGTACTAAGGTATGCCTCTTTGATAAGATCGTCTCAATTAGAGCTCCACTCAAGCTAAGCTAAGTCGTTGACTCGACTCATTTGAGCAAAGCTCAAGTTGGCATTACAGGCTTGAACGAATCCAGCGAAGCTCAAGTCAGACCCTATTTGATTCAGCTCGACTTGAAGCTCGATTGAACTTGAGCCCTAAACGAATATATATATATAACAAATATAACTCTTTACTATTTGGACTGAATGACTACCAACTACTCCAAAACCTTATTTTCGTTTATGAATGTATTATTTTTCTATAATTTATTAATAAACACTTTTATTAAAACATGTAAAATTAAATAAAATAAATCTAAGAATCAAGCTTGAGCCAACCTGACCTCGACTTAGATTGAAAACAAGTTCGAGCTCCATCGGACTTGTCCAAGCCAATCTCAAGCCTAAACATTTGAGCTCAAATCAAGCTCAAACTTGGCCAAGCTTGCCTCGAATTCACCTGTGGTCTTAATCCTCATTCACCATTACCAACCTAACTAGTAACCGGAAAATTATAAATAAATGATGTCATGGACGGAGGAAAAAAAATGAGAGAGATCATGATCATTATAAATAAAATGAATTCCACCAGACTAGATATTGAAGCAAATTTTTTTAATCATTCACTAATTATTAATGTACTAAAAATGATTTAATTGTTTTTTTTTTGTAAAGAATTGTTTTGTTGGCTATTGAATGGCCTCAATAAGATAAAAGTGTTTGGCAACTCTAAATATGAGAGCTTATTTATTTATTTTTTGGAAATAAAAAAGTCCATTAGAAAATTTCAAATTAAACTATTATGGGATATCTAGTTTAACATTTAAATATAATATAATTTCAAAGATTTCATTTCTGAGATCATAAGTAACCACATAGTTACTTTTTTTAAAAAAAGATAATTGTGCTCAAGTGAACAGATGAGTCATACATTTTTTACTAATGCCTATTCTATTTCTTCCTATGCAAATATTTTTATTTTTTTTTCGGTATGAGACACACGGTTAGGCCGCAACCCCGGTTAGCAAGTTAATATTTGTTCTAAGTTAAAGGCGGGTAGAGAGTGCAACCCACTCTCACCCTCTCAGGAATGGAACCCGGAACCTCCTTCCTAAGGAAGGGATACACCTACCACTGGGCTATCCTCAGGGTGTATTGCAAATATTCTTCAATAGCTTATTAGCGTTTTTTTAATAATCTAATCTAACTAGCTATATATCAATATAAAAAAGAAAAAAAAAATCTAACTATAGTATTATTAGATAAGATAAGAGTTACCAAACGCCTCCATTATGTATTGTTGTAAAATTCAGTTGCCCTAGCAAAATAGACCCTTTCGTCATTTTCGTAAAAAGAGAAGGTCATCTTCGGAAGATTCCATTATGTTCTTCTAATTTGATTGAATTTGGTTTTCAAAAACTAAGAAGGATCAATAAAGATAATAAGATAATGAAACAAAGAAAAGAGAAAGAGAAATGAAAGAAGAAGGTCGGTTCCTTGCCATTGACGCATTTGTGGTTTGGGTTCGGAGCTGGCTGCGGAGCTAGGTTTGGTTTTGGAACAGGAAGAGATAAGAAGTAATCAAAACACATCCTACGCCATCTAGCACCACTAGAAGAACCCATACCTCACCATCCCCACCGCTTAGTCTCCCTTTCTGTCTATTCTAATCTCTTTCAGAGAGAGAAAGAAAAATAGAATAAGAACTCTCTAGCTCTCTAGCTTTAAACTAGCAATTGATAACCAAGAACCTGTTATCAGATAAATCAAACCTAAGAACAGAAGAATCATGGTAAGCACAACCACCCTCTTCTTTTTTTTTAAAATCATATTTCTCTCATTCTATATTTTGTTTTGAACACTGTTATTTCTTGGGATTATGTTGCTTCTTTTGTATTGACACAGAGTGCTGGATGTCTGGATAATGAAGACAACATGTGGCCACCATGGTTGCGTCCTCTTCTACACACAAGATTCTTTCTTCAATGCAAGTTACATGCTGATTCCCACAGAAGCGAGTGCAATATGTATTGCTTGGATTGCATGAACGGAGCCCTATGTTCTCTTTGCCTCGCCTGTCACAAAAATCACCGTGTGATTCAGGTTTGATATTCTCTATTTCTCCAGTCCAATACAATAGCTCCTTTCGTTTTCTACATGAATATCTGGGGTCTCAATTTCCCATTAAAATCGAAACAATTTTGATGGAACTCTGTTCTTTCTAATTTCCTTTTCATTTTGGACATCTGGGTATTCTATTTCTGGTCAGAAAGGGGCTAGTATTGATTAGTTGCTCTGTTTTTCTTTTTCACAGATAAGGAGGTCCTCTTACCATGACGTGATTAGGGTTTCTGAAATACAAAAAGTATTGGACATAACTGGGGTTCAGACCTACATTATCAACAGTGCTAGAATCGTGTTCTTGAATGAACGGCCTCAGCCCAGGCATGGTAAAGGCGTCACCAACACCTGCGAGATCTGTGAGCGTGGCCTTCTCGATTCCTTCCGATTTTGTTCTCTCGGTTGCAAGGTACACACAATGATCCCATTATCTTAATGGGTATCCTCAGAATCCCTTTTTTTAAAAAAAGAAGCTAAATTTCAGAAAGACATGGTTTTTTTTTGTCTTACTTTTATTCATTTATGGTTTCATTTCTAATAATTCTTGTATTTTCATATTCCAGATTACAGGAACTTCCAAGAATTATCGAAAGAAAAAAGGGTCTCGGGAGACGGATTGGGACTCGGAAGAATCATCATACAATAGCAGCAGCCATGGCCATGATAAAATTAAAGTTCAGAGCTTTAACCCTTCAACGCCACCTCCAACGGTCGTAAATTACCGAACTGCCAAGAGAAGAAAGGGAATTCCTCACAGAGCACCAATGGGAGGACTTATCTTAGACTACTAGAATGAGGAGTGCTAGCCTTACTCTCAGGTGTTTCTTACTCTCAACATGGACCAATCATTTGTCCACTATCACTGTTAATGCACACATTGCACACATTTTAGTGATGTTAATGCTTTAACAGAGAATTTGGCCGGATGGTTGGTAGTTAAGAGTTGAAAACACCTGAGAGTAGGGTTAGCATCCCAAAAATAAGTTTGTAATTATTACAATGCCCCCCATATGGCCTTTCTCTTACTGTTTTCTCTGTACTAACAAAAACTGGACCATAGAAAAATGGAAAATTAGGGAAATAAATAAAAGGGCAAAAATGTGAAAGACAGGAGGAGAAGGAAGAGGAGTAGACAATAAGAATAGTAATGTACAAAGTACTTAAGTGTAATTATAGATAGATTGTGCAAGAGTGGTAAAAAAATGTAAATATGTTGTTAGGAGTAGAGAGCGACACTGTACTGGTTAGAAATAGAATTGTCTATATATGAAATGAAATAAAAGATGGCATTGTCGGTGTACTTTTGCAGCCCACATTGAAACCTTTCCATTTTGGGATGTTTGGCATCGTGTGGAAACGGACGGGTCCCGTATTCCCACGTGCCAAACTCATTTTGGTTATTAGAAAGGCTTTTTAGACAGCCGCCTACAAAGGTGATTTTCTCGTGTGAAAAAAAAAGTAAGTACAAGATTGGTCCCTAGTCCCAACTACATGGCCTCGTGGAGATCTTGGTTTTTAATTGGGAAATGTTTTAATTTACCGCTATATGCAGTCAACTGTGTGTAATAATGTGTTTGGTTGGGGAGAAAATAAGTGAAAATATGAAGAAAAAAAAAAAATTTGAATCTACAATACTTTTATTTAGTTGTGTTTTGTTAATATTCTTTTCTTCCTCATGTTTTTACTTATTTACTTGACAACCAAACATAAGGTAAGGGTAAGATACACCTTCTTCTAAGGTTAAACAATTAACTTTGGTTTTTGGATATTACAAAAAAAAAACAATGGAACTAATTTAAACCTTTTGATAGTACCTAATGTTACAAATTCTTTTGCGTCTGAATCTTTGGGTAAGCATTGCAGGAACAACAATAATAGCTGCACAAAAGTAACAATAATAGCTGCACAAAAGTAACAAATTTAGAGGTCGATTGGATACACTTCTTTTTTTTTGTTTTTATTTTCTATTTTTTTAAATTGAAAATAAGTTCCTGTTTTCAAAATTTTTAAATAGAAAATATGTTTGGCATTAATAATTGTTACTTGTTTTAAAAAATAAAAAACAAAAAGAGGTGTTTGAAAAATATGATGAATATAATAATGAGTAATCAATTCCATAGTGGTGGTTAGCGGTGGTGATGATGGTGGTGATTGTGGTGGTGATGATGTTGGTGGTGGTTGAGTGGCGTTGGTGGTGGAGTGGTTGTGGTGATGGTGGTGGTGGTGGTGGTGGTGGGTGGTGGTGAGTGGTGTTGGGGGGGTGGTGGTGGTGCGTGGTGGTGGGGTGGTGGTGGTGGTGAGTGATGGTGGGTGGTGGAGTGGTGGTGATGGTTGGTGGTGGTGGTTGAGTGTTGTTGGTGGTGGAGTGGTTATGGTGGTGAGTGGTAGTGAGTGGTGATGGGGTGGTGGGGTGGTGGTGGTGGTGAGTGGTGGTGGGTAGTGGAGTGGTGGTGATGGGTGGTGGTGGCGTTGGTGGTGGTGGTGGTAGTGGAGTGGTGATGATGGGTGGTGGTGGTGGTGGTGGTGATGTTGGTGGTGGTTGAGTGGTGTTGGTGGCGTTGGTGGTGGAGTGGTTGTAGTGAGTGGTGGTGGTGGTGAGTAATGGTGGATGGTGGAATGGTGATGATGGTGACTATGGTGGTGGTGGTGATGTCGTTGGTGGTTGAGTGGAGTTGGTGGTGGTAGAGTGGTTGTGGTGGTGGTGGTGAGTGGTGGTTGGGTGGTGGGTGGTAGTGTTGGTAGTGGAGTGGTGTTGGTGGTGGAGTAGTGATGGTATTAAGAGTAATGGTGCATAATGGTTCGGTTTTTTGTTTTTAAAACAGAGGTAATAGAAATTTCCTTTTATCTTTATTTTCAAAAGTTTTACCACTAATTTTTAAAAACGAAACAGAAATCTCTTTACCAAATATGTTTTATGTAAAAATTTTCAAATCTTTATTTTCAAAAACAGAAAACGAAAGTGCAACCAAACGGGCCTTAATTGTTGATATCCATGTAGATGCTACTTGTCGCAAGCTGAAACAAGTAAACTTACAAGAACAATTATAACTTATTATATAGAGCTCAGCGGGATGTTTAAAAATTCAACAGTATGGTACGTCAAGTGGGGCTATCATTTTAATGCAAGTGCAATTTGTTATCGATAGAGTTTTACTCCGGCGGTTCAGCTATCTAGTAAGTAATATTAAGAGTTTTAAACCACTTTCCAAAGAACAAAGATAGTAACCTTAGTTTTTATAAGTTTAACCATAATTAAAAGAGATGTTAGGTATTTGACTACATAGTCAAATGCGTGATGTGTTAATCACTGCTTTTTAAATTTCAGCCAATTTTACAAAATTTTGTTCTTTATTATTTTGAGTTGTACAACTTGAATGAAATTTTGACTGTAATAATATCTGTTTGAAATCCCAATTATTTTGAGTTGTACAAATTGAATGAAATTTGAAATTATAAAATTTTTATTGTAATATCATAGATTTGAAATCCCAATTAATTTGAGTTGTATTATTTTGGATGAAATTTGTAATTTAGAAATTTTAAAATTTTCAATTGTAATATTCTTGATTTATTTTTTTGATAATTTATATTAAATTTGAATAAAAATTGATATTTATTGAAATATGCCAAAATTTTGATACACTTATCTAATTTTCATAAATTTTTAAAAAAAAATTTAAAGTTTTGTTTAAAAAATATAACAATCTTTTTGGAAAGGCTTTTAGATAGACATCTTCTGCAACTACCCAAAGGTTATTTCTTCATGTGGAAAAATAAAAGCTTCTGTCTTTTCTTTTGTATAGTACTCATCTAAGATTGGTCCAAACTCGAGGGCCTCGTGTTTGCGGAGATTATGGTTTTTAATTTTAGCCAAATTTTACTAAAAATATCGATCTCTCTTATTTTGAGTTGTACAATTTCAATTTGAAATTTTTGAAATTTCAAATTTGGAATGAAAATTTTGAACAATAAATTATTGGTTTGAATTCCCTATTATTTTGAGTTGTACTATTTTGGTTGAAAATTTAAAATTTTAATGTTAATATACTTTCTTTTTCTAAAAATTGTCAAATTTAATATAAAATTATTGATTGAAAATTTTATCTTATTAATAAAAAAAATTAATACATGAAAAACAGGTGCACCTTTACTAGTGTGTATGTATATATATATATATATATAAGTACAACAAAATGCCCTTATGATGGATGATGATCTTCCACAAATAAGAACAATAATATTATGTATTAACGTATCTTTTCTATAATTTGTGGGGATCAAAGTAATGTGGCCTATTATTTGAAGAGTATGGATGGATGATTGTGGGTAAAAGGCATCTAATTTAAAATAATTATGTAATATTATTATTTCAAGTAGTGTACTTAGGTTGTCTAATTCTATATGATAAATACATGATACCTATTTTCCTATTTTAAAGTATTTTTACTTCCAAGTATCTATTAGTTGATATTTTTCGAATTATTTCTTAATTGTAATTCATCAAGTTTTAGTGAGTATTTTAGATTACTAGTAGGTCCCACTTAATTAGTATTTAGAGTTATTTCTGAATTATGACCCCATTCTTAGCCCCTGCGCCTCCCTCAAGAAAATCCTGGCTCCACCCTTGGATAATTGCATTCTCCGGACAACGGTTATGTCATCTTAAATTAAATAATATAATATTTTTCTTAAACTTCCGAGACAACTGCCCCTTGCCAATGTCTATGCCCTCTTAAATTAAATAATATAAATATAAATTTCGTTTTTTTTTTCTTGTAGTGATTAGCCGACCCCGCATTCGGATAGGAAGCCGAATGTCTTTCTATTTTGTCTACCTTTAATTGTGGTTAAGCTTATCCAACTTAAGGTTAATGATTTTTTCTTTAAAAAACTAAGTTTAAATGGATGAACCCTAGGGGTGAGTGAATCATAACCACACTTAATTGGTATTAAATAGGAGGTCGTGGATCAATGAAGATCGACATTCGGCCAAACATTTTTCTTTTTTTCCTCAAAAGTTTGCCCACAGGCTAGACCCCCTGTCCCCCTGCTCTGCCCTTGCTCCCAAAGCTACGCCGACCCGGTTCATTCAACAAAAAATTTTTCCTCAAAGTTGAGGGGGGCTTCAAACCCCATGGCCCCATGTGGCTCCGCCCTGAGTAGGGGGTCCCACCAATAGTAAATAACATTATCTTCTAATTATTAGAATATTTATGTATATATTTTTTGAAAATATCTCGTAAAATTGTATAACATAAGAATAGTAATATCTGATGAAAAATATATTTTTTATTTTGTAATAAAAAATTATCAATTTTTTTAAAGAAAACTTAAAATGCTTTTGAAATTAGGGTAGGGGGTTTTTTTGAATCTTCACAAAAAAAAAAAATGCGTTAAGGTGGTGGATCATTTAATGTCAAAAATATCATTTATTTATATTTTCTAAGTGGATCTCTAGAATGCTAGCAATGCACTGTAGTGGATCCTCATTCTAGCTATTGACTACTAGCGGGACCCACTATTGTCATTTAAGAAATTATTTAATATAACATAAAGGTAATAATGTCTTAAAATTCAAAAGATCCACCGCCTTACCCATTCATCCTGATAAGGTTACCGCAACCACCCAAATTTTGGAGGACTCTCCTTTTTCTTTATTAATCATTAATTCATTAGCTATAATCCTTCATTCTTTTGACAACCCCAAAGCTTCGAATGATTACAGTCATACATTCCTGAAGCTCGATAAACACTAAACAGTCTCGCCCTCCGCATGCTTTTATTTTTGTAGTTCATGGATTTAAATGGAAAATGGAAAACAGACCGCAGGTGTTCTTTCAAACGGACCACCCAATTGCTAAGCGACACATAGTAATTAAAATTTTATTTTGTCATTTTTTCTTTCCCGTTTATTGAAATTTGATTGGAGCAGTCAACTTGGAGGAGCACCTTACGGTCCTCTAATCAGAACTCTATTTAAATGTGGGGAAGTGGGGCCCGCCATTTAATTCGTGTGCCTTGGGGTGTTAAATTTTGCAAACCGGCAGCCCTGTTTACTATCTACAGTTTTGAATCGCTTTCCTTACAGCTATAGGTATTCGTATTCGTAGGGTGTCAAAACAGCCCTTATCGAAGGGTATTCGGTCCACCTGGCCCGCCTAAGCCCTCTCCTTTCCTATCCCTTGGGTCGGGCAAGGCCTAAAATCCCCACTCTTCCTTTGTTAGGCCGGGTTAGGACACCCCCTTCCCAAACCTACTCCCATTACACTACAATAAAATTACAATATATAAAACGGGATAAGTTTTATATATCATATATAAGATATTATTGAAATTACTAATATAATCCAAATTTTTTTTATTTATTTCAATTGTGTTTTGAGTTTGCTAAGGGTTTCTTTCAATCTATTCCGTGTATAGATAAATTTTACGCAAAAGTTTGGGTTATTTGGTACGGAACGTGATTTTTTATAGTAATTTCAAGAGTTTTGATTCTAATAACTTGCACTTTATCTGAAAACTTGATTTGGTATATTTAGTTTACATAACCAAATCATGTGGGAAATCAGAGTTTCAGTTAGGAAAAAAATTATTTATTTCCTTTTATCCTTCCTGTATTGATTAATTTAGTATTTCTAATTCTTTTTAGAAAAAAATTTATTAGATATCATAAATTGTGTAGTTCTCTATCTCTTGGCTAGGCATTATATGCAAAGTGTTTGGAGAACTACTGAATGTGAATAAGTTTTATATGCCAATAATAATAACTATAGTTAGCAGTTTTAGAATAATATATCTAATCTATCAAGTTCAAGACAAAAGCTAATTTCATGTAACAATCAATTAAGCGTCCATGACAAAAAAAAATCCTTTTTTTCTTTTGGCCCTTTGGCTCGGCCCAACCCAGCCCAGCCCTGCCTTGGTCCTTAAGGGCAGAGCTAAGGCCCAATTAACCCTGACCCTTGAAGGGCTAGGGCCCTATTCTTATAGGAAATGATAGGGTTAGGGATGACCCCGGTCCTGCCCCTACCCGACCCTTTGACAGCCCTAGGTATTCACTTAAAATTGGATACATATTTAGAAATAATTATTTGAATTGATAAATATAAGATTTATTATATAATATATCTATATATATGTGCATAATATATTATAAGTTTATATAACAAAAATAACCTCACTAATATATAATTTTAAGACATCAAATTGCTAGTTTTAATATAAATGAACAGGTGGCAAAAGCCCCTGAACTTTTATGAAGAAAAAACTAAGTTTATACTTATATTATTTAATTTAATAAGGGAACGGGCATGGAGCAAAGGGGTAGCTACCCCCTTCCTCCTTTTAAGACTAAGTTTTATACTATATTAATATTTAATTTAAGAGGAAATAGTCATAAGCCAAGGGGATAGCTGCCCCTAAATTTTAAAAAAAAAATTCTTTACTTATAGACACAAACAGATAAAGATGACCCGTGAACTTGACCTTAAAAAACATTCTCAACAAACTCATCAATAATAATTAATAACATTATTATCAAACCATTGCTTACCCCGTAAGAAAATCGGGGCTACCTTCATATGAGGATAACTTATTAATTTGCAATTTTTAAATAAAATTTATATTATTTTTTCTTTATATATTTTTTCTTTCTTTTTAAATATTTTGAATTTATCCATATTTAAATATTTTATTTTTCTTTTTAAATATATCCATATTTTAATCAGAGTGGATTAATAATTGGATATTTAACGGAATCTGTACTACTATCCGCTTCACTCCCTTTGCCATGCTCCTATGGGGATGAGATTAGGGTGAACATTCAATGTTGTAACTATTCCCAACTCCTTATTTGTTTTGTCCTTGTAAAGCGCCTTGATAGTTGAAAGTGATAACCGTCCCCTTTTTTTCGCTCTTTTTGGGAAATGCTTGCGCATCATCTCCTCTTTGGTCCCAGCGATGAAAGATGGACAAATGAGTGATTAAAACAAATTAAACAATACTAAGCAATTGCATTATTTTGACAATCAACCAAAAGAGTTGGTGAACGTAAGCATTTGCTCGAGTGGTAAGATGCATTTTTCCTTTGAGAAAGGACTCGAGTTCCAATATGTCAATGTGATAGTTGAGAGCCTCACTTTGTATTAACCTAACTCTTAATTTATAACTTAGATTAATAATAATCTAAATAAATGGTGTTACCTTTTTTTTTTTTAAACTAAAGAGTTGGTGATGGGCTCTAAACCGTAATGGGGACTGTTTTCAATAAGTCACGGTGCATGCTACATCTATAAGCACCTGAAATTGGGCTGGGCCAGACAGTAAACATTACATATGGTCTTGGTCACTAGAACCAGGCTTGGGTCACCCCAATAAGCCATAAAGTCCTTAGGCCTTGACTGGTTTCAACATATTTTAGAAAAAGGCCTGGGATTGTCGCTGGCGAAGCCAGAAAGGGCTCTCGGGTTCCACACATTGTGCGACAGGCATAAAATTGGGATAAGTCATTCCATTTTCTCTCCATGATTTTGACTTCTCCCCATTTGATATCTCTCCCCTTTATACTCACACACTTATTGCCACATGTCATATTTGTGTGGAGAAGTCAAAATCATGGGTCCCATGATTTTGACTTCTCCACTACTTGTCCCCTATTCTATGGAACCCCGAGACAAGTCCTTTCTGGCCCAGAGACAATCCGGGGCCTAAAGGAAATGCGAAATGGCCAGACCGCCAGAGCCTAAGAAGTAAAGCCTAATTGATACTGCTAAAAAAAAAACCAATAGGTCTGTTATAGTAAAGTTTAGATGCAGTGTAAGGTACTTGTTTTGTATTGAAAATAATGTTTAATATTGCATAATATAATATTACAATAGAATTCCCCTTCAAAATAAATTCGAAAATGAGGGTAAAATTGTCATATGTAAACATTTTAACAACACAATCCCTAAAAATCAGCCTCCTCTCATGTCATGGTTTGTCACCACTGCTCCAAATTTTTTATATTTCATTTCGTTGCACCATCTTTCTTGATAAATGATAAGCTATACAAAACATCATTTCTTCCCTTTTTGCTAGATTTTCCTAAAACCCAAGTTAGGTTTATTTTCAACCCTAGAGGTTAATAGGGGTGTCAATTTTTCTTGCCCACCAGACCAGTCAGCAAGAATCCAAAATTTTTAAGGGCCATATTAATGTGGTCGGGGTAGGGTTAGGCTCCTTTAATCCGCGGGCCCAACACAGTCCAAACTAAGCTACCTCTCTCTCTCTCTCTCTCTCTCTCTCTCTCTATATATATATATATATATATATATATATATATAAATCAAATACGTGTTTTATTAAACCTAAATAGTTTTTTTATTGAACGACTAAACCTAAATACATATTATTCATTATAATATACTAGTTGGGTGAATGTGCAATGCACGTGAATCCTAGTGAGCTTCACTAATGCACATGAAGTAAGTAGAGAGAAAATGTGTTAGGAAGGTGAGTTGTGTCGTGTGCGGTGATTGAAAACACATAAAGAGTATGTGAGAGAAAAATATGAGTAGATAATTGAAAGAATCAACCCATCTAAAGGGATTGAAGTTAATAGATTTGAAATGACTTTAACACCCTAAAAAATATATTCTCTAAATATTAATAAGATAAAATATAATTTGATTTTTTGTCATATTTAAAAAAAGTCAATTAAGGTCATCTACCCCTCATTTTCTCGTTATAATAGTAAAGATAATTTACATTATTAACCAACCAAAGTATGAATGATAGACAGATAGAGCACAAAACCCCATTAACAATTGGCGCAAGCATAAATAATAGTCTTCGGGTGGTAATTACAATATTTAAGAAAGGGAATTTAAAGAGCTAGTGCGATGCGAAAATCAAGTCATCATACTTGCATGACTCATAATATTAATTTACATTTTTGTTAAGGTATTTATATTGCATATCTTTTTATTGTAAATTAATTGTAAGAAATGGAGTGGATTTTTCCTATTGAGCTTTATAGCTCATTAGTCATTTCAAGTCAATATTTTCATGTATGTAGTAAGGGATGCTTAGAAGTAAAGAAGAAATTTGAAGACTTCTCTTGTTATTTAGAATTAATCATAAATGGATGAACTATGTTTTAGTGGATATTTTAGTATATTTGTTTATTTAATTGAATTTAATGAATGATGTATGAACTTTAGAAGTAAATTTATTTTTCATAATAAGGATTGGTTTCATTTACATGTCTTAGAAAGGAATTGAAGGTATATAGACTAAATTTTAGTTTTAAATATTATAAATGAAATCAATGTGACATTGTTGTTTTCTTGAAATTTTAAATTTAGTTTCGAAATAATATTTATAAAATAATTTTTCCTAAGCAGAAAACAGAAAATTTTAAATTTTATACATAGTTCATAGACTGATAGAAGCATGTCCCTATAAAATTTCAGGCCAAAATAATTTCGTTTACTATTTTTTTTCATAATAATTTTGATGAAAAACGAACCTTCAAAAAAATCTAAAATCCGGAAGTCCTTATTATACAATAGTGATAAGATTAATATTATATAGTAAAAATTTAGATTACTCCAAATTATATTTTTTTTTCTAAAATTTTATTATATTAGCTTTCTTGAAAGTTATAATTCACTAAATTCGAAATTAAGTTTTGTGAGATCCAATTTTTTTGTATTTACTAGTATCTTAAGTTTTGTTAGTTTACAGAATTTCAGCAATAGAACACTTAGATTGGGTCCCATTTTTTTTTTTACAAAAATTGTTCTAAAGTGAAACTTATAAAAATATTTTTAGATTGTTCATCGAGTCTAGTTTCTATACATTTATGACATGATCAACTTCAATAATATTTGAATTAAATAAAAATCTAAGAGCACTGATTGGTCAGTTTTTAGACCAAATTACAATACATTGAATTAAAAATAAAAAATTTAGAAAAATTGAAAATAGAAAGTATAAAATGTAGATTGAAAAACTTTATTATAAATATGTTAAGTCTAAGTTCCAGAAGATCAAATATCTCAATAATCGATATGAAATCCCCAAGATTTGAAAATTCAAGTAGATGATTGTCAAGCTATGACATTTTTGGGCATAAACCTTTTGAGTACTAATTTGATTTAAAAGAAACTAAATTAATATACTTAAATTACGAATATTAATAATTCTCACCCTCGAATTTTAGATCTCAGGCCGGACCATTGATAATGAGTTGGGTTGTGAGTTTTTAGAAATGGGGGCGTGACAAAAAAAAAATCTAATTATAGAAACAAATCGAGTTGGAGTTTGATCAATGGGAAACATGTAGTAGAACAAGTACTTATGAGGAATGATTTAGTATAGACCACACACACATATATAAGTGTATGAGTATGAGTGCCGGGCGAGGCTCTACATGGTCTTTATTAGGTTTGGCCCTTAAGTAGATGGGCTTTATTAAACAAAACCCAACCCGACCCTTGGACTTTAGAGATTAAAAAAAAATCTCATTTTTTGTACGCCTTGAAGGGATGGTCAAATTGATAGCCCTAACACACACAAATTCACACATATATGATATATCCCTAACACACTAACACACACATATATAGGTATATAACATAACATAATATGAGATAAGATAATCCAACATAACATATGATTTAGTCTTGCCTGGTTCATTCCAAATCAACTTAGGACTCAAAAATTGAAGATGGCCTATTCCAACCTAATCAAGAATGAGAAAAAGATTTTTTTTTTTTTAAATGAGAGAAAAACTAATGCTCTATTTAGGTATCTCCATACCCCCAGCCCACTGAAGTCATAGCCCATATTTTCAAAATTCTGGCTTCTAGACTTATAAGCATGATTTAAAATATTGTTGAGATTTAGCAAAATTTCAGTCTCGCTCTATCCCTTCAAAATGAGATACCTACCTATATCGCCCATCTTTTGGTTGAAATTTTAGAATTTCGGCCAAAATCTTGCTATTTTTATATATTTAAAGAAACATACTGAAAATTTTGATAAATTTATTGAAATTTTCCCAAAATTTTATTGATAAAATAAAATAATAATATTTTGTTACTAGATTATTGTATAGTTAATTGTTAATCAATGAATATAATAAGTTACCTAATAAATTAGGATACTTAAGTAGTGTTGTACATTGGGCCAGGATGGTTCTTGGTTCGCACAATCCAACTTAAATTAGGGGCAAGCTAGGCTAAGGTTCCATGCACTGTTGTCAGTCAGAACTGGACCGGCCAGTCGAATCGGGAACCGGTCCCCTCACCGGTTCCCAAACCTCCCAAAATCGGACATGTTTAAAAATCGGTCATTTTTGTCAAAATCAGAAGAACTGAAAGGTTGAATCGGGAACCGGTGGTCAAAACCGGTTGAGAACCGGTGGTCAAAACCGGTTGAGAACGGGTCATAACGAATAAAAATGAAATTTTTTTTATTTCTTTAATAAAAAAAAAAGGACATGGTCGAACCGGAAACCGGCCACTCAGCCGGTTCGATGACCGGTCCGGTTATGTTAACATTGGTTCCATGGGCTTGGAATCTATTGCCATTAAGTGTTTGAATTTAGGTATACCTTAAGAAAGCCCGGTTAACCTATCTAAAAACTTAATGAGAGAGTTTTGCTTTTCTTTTTCCTCTTTCTCTACCTGTTCGATTTCTCCAGTTGGATCTACTTTCTTTACTTGGTTTGTAAAATTAGATCTACTCTCCCCACATATTTACCAATTTTGAGAAATCCCTTCCTATGGTAAAAAGAATTTCTTATGTGTTAAATAAGTTAAATTTCTTCATATGTTTAAGATACATTATTGCAGTCCAAATATAAATGAATATTGAGTTAAACATGAGCTGATTGGAACCCAACTCAAACTTATAATAATGGAACATGAGTTGGGGTTTGGGCTTCATATATTGGAATGAGTTTGGGTTTGAGTTGGGTTAGACATGGTAATAAATAAGACAGGTTGAACCGAACTAACTTCAAGCTAGCCCAACCCGTTCGTTGTATACCCCTATACTTAAGACCCTTATACACTTCTACTAACCTATTTAAATTATATATATATATATATCAAAACACATTTTATAACACACCCACACTCACACATCCAATTCCTTGGCACAAGTCCTAGGGCACCCTCACAACTCTCTCAAAAAAGAGAGGGAAATAAGGCTTTATGGGGACCTATGTACACTAAGAGCCCACCGTGTGTGATTATTTTGTTTTCTTTTTTGGTAACACAAACACACACACCTAACCTCTTGGTACAAGACCTAGCTAGTGCACCCCACATAATCTTTTCAAAAGAGAGAAAAGAGAAGGAGGTGGGGCTTTATAGGTGTATTCATTTGGTGAGAAAGGTGAAGGAAAATAAAAATAAAAAGTGAATTTTCTTGCATTTTTCTTTGCCTTTGATTTGTAAAAAACACACTTTTATTTTCTATCACTTTCTTAAAATAGTGACAAACTTTCTTCGAAAAACTTCATCTATCTTAAAATTTTAGTTTCTTTTTATTTGATTTCTTTTCTTTCTCACCAAACGAAGACACCCTATGTGCTCCTAAGTTAAAAATGAGAGTACCTAGCCTCTTAGGGTCCTTGACTTTACTCTACATCTATTTATTTATTTATTTATTTATTTTAGTAAAGGTTATAATACTCAACTCCGACATACACACACAAGACTTTACACTACCTTGTGAGTTCTTCTATGCAGATAGAAACAAATAACTTTCGGCGCTCCGCAAATCACGTCGAAGTGTGAACTGTTAGACCCTTCAACTTTACTCTGTTTTCTTGCACTACTAATCAAACCTCACCTCACACCTTTGTAAAAACAGAGAAAGAAAAAGAAGGATCTTCTTATACATAGAATAAGAAAACAAAGAAAAAGCCCTTCACAATAGCCTCCCAACAGTAATAAATACTCCATTGTTAGCTCCTGAACTATGTCTTACGTATAGCCTTGCTTATATTTGCGAAAGAGATCTTCTGTTTTGGCGTTCCTAAACGCACAACACCCTACGAAGTATACACATTTGAGGGCAACAAGGGTGATGGTCAAAATGATATCTGCTCTTCTCCATTCCTTCTTAAGATTAGCAAGTAATCCTGCTTTGCATGAATCACAGCCATAGCAAAGTTGCGTCTGCTCGTTGTTCCATTGCAGGCAATCCATGTCGGCCGCTGAGTTTATGGGGCTAATCCAATATGTCGGATTTATGAATGTGTAACCGCATTCTGTTGGCGGTTTACAGCATCCTGACTGAAAAGGAAAAGGAAAAGGAAAAGGAAAAAGATAAGGAATACTTCGAAAAGAAGGATTGTCACATGGTCGGAGAATCCCAGTGATCATCTATGCTTTTCATTTATTCTATACTAAGAAACCCTACTTTCAAATAGCGTTAGTGTAGGAAAAATGATCAAAAGGATAAAGAACATTTAAAGCACGGTTTGGATTATCATGGGCGATTACGTAATAATCGATTATGAAAATAATTGGTGATTCTATAATCTCGACAAGGGCAGAGGTAAAAATTGACAAGGGCAGGGGTAAAAATTGTGAGCATAATCGCTTCTGCACTTTTAAGACTAGAAATTATTATAAGCACTCGAATTTACACTCAGATCCAGTAAGGCCTAAAATTAATCCATTAAGCTTGAGAGAGATTTTTCAATAAATACCAAAATATCTTTTTAAAAATGATCATCGACAGAGTCTTAACTAAATAGGATTACAACTGTGATGACTTATTTAAGACATAATCACTTATGACTATAATAATCAGAACCAAACTAGCAAAGCATTTGCAAGTCTAAAAATAGAGTTTATTTGACTTATTATATATATATATATAAAAAAAAAGAGTTAAAATCTAAATAAGTTAATTAGATGCTTCAGATAATTAAGATTTTGCGAACACCCCTTTAAGCTCTTTTCAAGCTAAGTAGCAAAAAGATAATAATCATAAAAATAAAAAACAAACTAGGTGCATGGTTTAATTACCTCTAAGGGGCCAATGCGTGCATCGAAGAAATCCAAAGCAGAAGTATAAGTCTGGTTCAACTCGGCACACATACTTGTGGAGCTGAGACAATTCCTAATCCGATCCCACTTATAAGAACGTTGCACCCTTCGACGCAGCCACCCTGAATAATCGTCGAGACGATATTCTAAGTAAGAGCGACTAGGAGCAAGGCGACCAGACCCCCTAACAGTAACCATGTAAATGAACACTACCAGAACTGCGAGCAGAATTATAAGAACAAGCATAGCAACAAGGTAGAAGTAAATGAGCTTAGGGATGCGCCAAAATCCTCCGATAAAGCCCGCGAGCGCAACGACCAAGATGAGAATGCCTAGAATGATGACAGGCCATTGCAGGATCTGTACACAAGAATTATCAGGTTCTGTTGCGAGCCAGATTCCAGTGCCTATGACTGGAACTGAGAGTAGCATAGCGATGAAGTTGATAGCTCCAATGACATTGCTGCTTAGTGCCATCTTGGTGAGGTTGCAGAAATGAGGTAAAGAGAGTATATTTGCGTTACATTTTTTACTAATTAGCTAGCCTAAGTGCCCAACAGCTTTTGTTGCCTACATTGGGTCCACATAAAGATAAAGGCATTGATCCATTATTTTGAAAGCGGCTTTTGATCTTTATGTCCCATCTCTTTGAAAATAACTTTTTCAGATGTGAATTATGGTTTTAATTTCGCGAACTTTCGGTCTTCGTATAGGATATCTCCAATATTTTGGACTTTAGTATAACAACCGAATTCAAAATTTCGATGATATTAATAGTAGTTTATATTTTTAGTATCTTCAATTAAATTTTAATAAAAACCCCTGTAATCTATCAAAATGTATCCAAAATTTTCAAATATTTTTAGAAAGTTTGAAAATATTTTTTGAAATTTTACGATTAACCCCAAAGGGGTGAACCAGTGGATCCTGGTTTCCATTTCTCACTCCTCCTTTGGGGCCAGCCCCGCACAGGTTTACCTAGACTTACATGGTTTGACGGGCTCACGTTGCACCCTCAGGGATTAGCCCTTACCCAAAGGGTTGGGGAAACACCTGAGTTGCAAAAAAAGAAAAAAAAAAAAGAGGACATATGGCACAAAAGACGAGATGGTAAACCCCTCCTCAGCCCGATCAAATAGGAATGTGAGGCAGCTAGGCCCCCTCCTCCTTTTGTACACTAACAAGACAATGACTTTTTTTTTTGTCAGGCATGCAATTATAGCCCTACCACAAAGTCTTTATCTTCTTATCAGTGTAAATGGAGAGTGAAAATGGGCAATAATAGAAGAGTGAGGCTAGTAAAATCCATGATTGAAATCCTCCTTAACAAGTCTTTCTTTTGGGCCTCGGATTGTCTCTGTGAGGGCTCTCGGGTTCCATCCATTGTGCGACAGTTGCACAAAAATGAGGAGAAGTCATTTCATTTTCTCCCCATGATTTTGATTTCTCCCCATTTGATATCTCTCCCCCTTATTCTCACACACTTATCGTCACATGTCTTATTATGTGTAGAGAAGTCAAAATCATGGGCCCCATGATTTTGACTTCTCCACCACTTGTCCCCTATCCTATAGAGCCCCGAGACAAGCCCTCTGGCTTCGCCAGAGACAATCCAAGCCCATCCTTTTGATCTCCTGGTAAAAAATGCTAACCCCATTTGCCAAACTCTCAATGTGGTTGTGACATGTTACTACTTCTCCTGTTAAATTTAGAACTAATGAAGACCAATGGAAGGGGTAGCAATGACAACATTCAAGCCCTTGGCCATCTCGGCACCTTGAGCTCGCTGGGATTACTCTTCTTCCTCATCCGGGGAAGAGGGCACCTTTCTCATTCAGCAGATCAGCAAGCCATTAAGCCACTCATGCGACAACATTGACACATTGTAATGTCAATAGAGCAGATGTAGTCGAGCAAGAGGAGTGCTAGCCCCAGTCACAACATTCTTTTTTTTTTTTTTCCTTTCTGAACTCTCATTGCGGGTGAAACATAATGTCATTTTTATCCTTGAACAAGTTAAGAAAAAAATAATAATTTCAAAAGAGGAAACTATGGTCTCAACTGGCTTTAAAGGTAATAACAAGGAAAATGAGCGACACATATCAAGGGTGAAAGTTTGGATGCTCGCAACTAGGGCTAGCATCTCTCTGACTTGATTATAACATTTGTCGAGTGGCGTTAAGCACACCTAGCGGTACTTAATGAGCATACCTAGCGGTGCTTAATGAGAGATCGTAATCTATAACCATTATATCTTTACAATGCAAACCCCTTTTTTTTTTTTTGTTACAGGTAATCTAAACACGCATCAAACCAAATGTAACCACTAGGGTGCTATAAGGTTAAATCCACACCACCTCTCCAAAAGGGCCTAAGCTTAAGGAGGGTTACCCAACCGGGGTGGGATTATAAATGAGAGAGTAGCACCCAACCGCTAATGCTATGTTTGGTTGCCAAGAAAATAGGTGAAAATATGGAAAAGAAAAGAAAATTTTATATTTCTAATACAATTCTTAGCTGTGTTTTGTCTAATTTTCTTTTTTTTTCCATGTTTTCACTAATTTTCTCAGCAACCAAACATAGGGTAAGGGGAATTCATTTTCCGATTTTTTTGGTTAGAGAGGTAATCTAAACACACACATCAGACCTAAGGTAACAACTAGGGTGCTATAAGGGTAAACCCGCTCAATTACTCCAAAAGGCTTGACTTAACACACCCCTGCAAAGGCTAGTACCCAACCAACGTGGGACTATAAATAGGAGACTAACACCCAGCCGCTAAGCGGAATTCATTTTTTGATTTTTTTGGTACTACAAACCCGGGGTTGATCCACCAGTTTGATATCTTCCGCCTAAATCTTATAGTAAAAGTCCAATTAAATTCGACAGGAAATAAAATGTATCCACATTCAATCCATAAACCTTCCTTTGTACTGTTCAAACTACTTTTCATCGCCAAATAAAAAATGAAGAGTACAATAATCTGAGCAGGTTAATATTCTAATGCTGAATCAATTTGGATAAACATTTGATACATAACCTTTTTATTTGGATTGATCACAAACCTGTCTTGACAGTAAAAGAATAAGCATCACTCAGTAACAATCTTTTGGAGTTTCTAAGCCAAATGATTTTCCTTATTCCGGGACAGAAATAGCATAAAAGCGTTTGACAACTCATTTTTAAGAAACAATTTTAAAAATTGTTCCATCTGTGGCACAATTTTAGTGGAATAGAAACAATTTTAGCAGAACAAAAATTAGATGCTTCATAGAATTAATTTTGAAAAATGCACTTAAAAGGAACAAGATAAACGTGAAATCGGACGATACAAATGAGACATAACAAAATTTTGAATATTTTATAACACTTTAAAAATGTGTTGATGAATAGACTCGTAATCATCTCAAGATGTAACCGGACTCAGGGAAGTTCGGTTACGCCACTGATGATGCCATGTGTCCTTTTTGACACCCCTTTAACTGTGGTTAAAATTCACCCACCTCTAAGGTTCACCCACCTATTCTTTGTTTTTAGAAAAAATTAACCTTCGGAGTTGGTGAATTTTAACTGGGATTAAATTTCTTATTTAATATTTTTTTTCTAAAAACCAAGGATAAATGGGTCAACCCTAGGTGTGGTAGAATCTTAACCACAGTTAAGGGGTGTCAAAGGGGACACATGGCAGCGTCAATGGCGTAACCAGACTTCCCCGAGTCCAGCTACAACTGGAGAGAATCACAAGTCTAATGAATATAATCATATTTAATACCTACAATAATCTTGTTTTTTTCCCCTTCCAAGTGTAATTCTATTGTTTTCTTTCTTCATAAATGATTCTAAGAATTGCCAAACGTATTCTCTGGACAGATTTGACTGCTAAGAATCAAAAGTTATGAGAATTGTTCTTTTCTAGAATGAGAGAATCACCAAAATTGATGTCAAATGCTCGTAAGCTCGTAAGACTCAAAAAGAATAAGCATCAAACTCACTAAGAATCTTTTGGAGTTTACAAGCTTTATGGCAATTTGCAGACTCTTACATGATCCGGAGGAATGTAGAGCACGATGCTGTTAAGGAAGAAAGACATCCCCGAAAGTGATATCCTGCCTGCACAAAGATAAGAAAAACAGGGAAAAGCATCTGAAAGTCAATAACAGTGTATGCTTGAAAGTCGGAAATCTTCTTCTTTTTGACAAAGATGCTTAGAAAATTTCTTATCCCTTCCAATAATACTACCAAAATATCCAATTCTTAGGATAACATTAACATTTGCATCATTGAAGACTTTGATTCCCACTGGACTGACCTTTGAATGTCTTACTTTTATCAGATCTCAAGATGCATCTTTTTTTTTCCTTTTTTGATCAGTAATCAAAAGATAATATATCATAAAAGAGCAGTTACATTTGTGTTGATGAACATAGTTACATAGGTGTTGATGAACATAGCTGAGAGGTTATTGAGAAGTAAACTCAATAACTACAAACTAGAGATTAACACTTCGAATGCATACAAACTACCACAAAATATCAAAAACCAGAGACTGCTCTATCAAATCAAAGTACTCAAATTCGCTTCTGTTCGGTGGATTGACAACCCTTCAAGATGCATCTTATGCCAGACATACCTGCATCATCTGTTAAAAATTAAAATCCCTTCTATGCTCGGTTACTAGCCAACTCCAGAATCAGAAGAAAATCTATCTTTCAGTTGGATCAGTCAGTTTCATTAACTCATCCGCCCGTAGATCAACGGATTCAAGATCAAGTACGGAGCCATAGCATCCACTTTCCTGAAGCCATTCTACCTATAAGCACAGCCATAACATTTATAGACAGTATAGCCAAATTAGAGATGCGTATTGAGTAGGGTTAGAGCCCAGAGTTCCCTTGTCAGTACATGTAATATTACGAATAGGAAATATTCACCTCCTTGGCCCGAGGAGGTGATTACTATCTCGCCCCTTTTTTGTGCCAAGTGTCCCCAAATTTACTCCTTTTAACTGTGGTTAAGATTTACTAACCTTTAGGGTTAAAGCATCTAACCTTGGTTTTTAGAAGAAAAAAAATAACAACAGGGGTTAAAACTTGTTAACCATAGTTCAAAGGGATTTGTGAGGATGAGGAGGAATAGTTCCCTCCTCAGGCTGAGGAGGAGACTATCGCTCATTAAGAAAATGTACAAAATTACAAAGATATTAACCTAGAAATTCAGACAAGTCAAAACAATTAAGAATAATATTAAGAAAATGTACAAAATTACAAAAAGATATTAACAAAAAAATTCAGTTAAGTCTAAACAATTAAGAATAAACAAGATTATAAGTTGGAAATATGATCTGAGCCCATATCTGAATGAATTGTAGAGCTCTCGAGCTGGAATGAAAATGACTCTGCTAACTCAACTGCATCTTGAACCCGAAGGCGGGTTCCCCGTTGTCCAACCACTACAGCCGCAACCTTAGCTGCTAATGCACCCATGCCTTTCAAATCTGATGCCCCTCGTAGAATACCGTAGAGAATACCTGATGCATATGCATCCCCAGCTCCACATGTATCCACTGGTACGCAGGGTGAAGGGGGTATATACACAGATTCACCTTTTACACCAATATAAGACCCTTTTGGGCCATCAGTAACAGAGACGAGAGGGACAAAATGGCTCAAGTACCTCGTAGCTGACACAGGGCTCTCTTTTGAGGAGAAATGGCAGAACGCTCTTGCTTCATCGCTGTTTGCAAACACAATGTCTGCATAGTTCCCTATAACTTCCCTGACAAATAAAAGGAAAAAAAAAATCAAGAGGGTGATGTTATTGATGAAGTACCTTGAGATTAGTAATATGGGATTCTGGATTCTAAAGAGGGTAGACTTGTGTCCATGGTGCATATGTAGCAAAACAAGGAATCAATCCCGACCATTTAACCAATGAACCACCTCTTTGCTGACCATAGCCAAAATATCATAATTCATAAGGTGGACTGATCCAACAACAAATCGATTCCTGGTTTTACCGGAACGGCCGGGTTGGGTTTCATAAGACTATAAATTATTGCGACTTTGGCTCATCAAAGAGATGCCTCACCAATTGAATGGGCCAGATTGGTCATGCATACAATGAAGCACGAATATAATAAACTTTAAAATTTTCCTCCTACATACCCAGAGAATCCTCCTTCCAAAGGATTAAGCAAATATTTTTACCAAGAATTACATGTTTGACGCAATAACCAGTGTAACAAATTCTAATGAATATTAATGACTATCATGGTTGGTTTTAAATATTGGTACATACCAGGTGTACCGGGCATACCGACTTGATACATACCAAATTTTCCCTATATGGTACTCTGGTATGGGGAATATATAGAAGTCCATGGGTCCATGGTAGCGTACCGATACTGTATCGATACTCTCGGTACAATTACAAAAACAAGTCATTTTACCATTTGGGTGTATAGAACCCATTCTTTTAACATCCTTTCTTCTCTAAACAATTTACAAGTCTAAAATAACAATTCCATTGTCGATTTTATGTTTTAAAAAATAAAGATCTAAGCTTTTGATTTCAGATTGAAAGAGATTCTTCAAATTTTTGAAGGTATGCAAAAAAAAAAAAGTTGTTTAAATTAATGAAAATAGGTTGTAATTAATCCAAAATGAGTAGAATTATTGATTTCATGTGAAATTATTGGATCAAAACCATTTTTTTTACCTTCCAAAAAAAAAACCATTTTTTTATGAGCCATTTTTTTTATGAGAAATCAACGATTTTTCGTTACTTTTTTTGAAAATTACAAAACCCAAAAATCTTCAATATTTTGAAAAATGCCTTCAATCTAGGGTTCAACTTAGAATTCAAGCTGGCATGTAGTTCACTGTGATATTGAGCTTGCATAATGTATGTCATTTACTTTATGGTTGTAAAATCAATATTTTCTTATGTATTTATTGAATGTAAGGTTTTCATATTTAGATTGTATTGTCTATACTTGGCTAAGTGACTATAATTTGTGTTTTCATATATGTTTATCAAAATGCTCGCCTTTTTTAACATATAAAATTCTTAACTCTCATATATATGGTAATAAATACAGTTGAGAGACTTCATTTAGTATGTTTTTAGCTTTGCATTAAAATAAATTTTAAGCAATGTATCTAAGTTTTTCATTGCATATCGAAGCATATCTTAGCGTATATTAATTTTTCCGACGTATCAGGCTATCAGTGTGTATTGGACCAATACTCTGATATGTATCCTAAAATCACCTTACCGAAACTGATAACAATATTTTGAACCACGATGACTAGGGCATGCAAATGAGTTCTTTATTTTTGCAAATTGCCTTGAGTGTCCAACATGAGTTTACTATCTCATTCAAGCTCTTTGGATGAAGCCTTAATGGGATTTCCGAGATAAATAATCAATAATGTATATAGATTTTACCTGATAACCATGTCTACTAATTGTGTATTGCTTTCAAAAGTGTATTTGAAGTTGTTTTTTTCTTCCTTTTTCTGGAAGTTGCAACTCAACCTAGATCCTGAGATTACTGCAGTAGTTCTTTGTTGGTGATAAAGTTTGAATGGCTTCTCCAACTAGAAATGCAGATAAGAGTGAGGCCCGTTTCTAATCAGCATAATAATCAAAATTGTATTCTATCCTAAACAAGGTAATTCTACTTATTCAAATCCAAAAAGAAAAGATATTAGTGAAGCACGTGGGGAATCAGAAAATACCCTTTGAACATCCCTAATTAATCCATATCAGGTCCTTGTATTGGTTCCCTAAAGAAGATGGAAAAGAAACAACTAAGGAGATGCTCACAAGTTTGTCTACATGTTCTAACGATGAAGTGGAAGTTACAACGGGTCCTTTCACCAACAAGATTAATAGTGTTGAATAAGGCTTTATGGGCTTTATTCTTATGGGTCTTGTCTTTATGTTATCTCTGATATACTGTATTGTGGGTCTACTATTAGTGGCTCTTATATAATAATAGTAAACCATTAGTGGAATATGAATAATATAATATGTGAGAGAGATCATTAATCTCTCTCTCATACCCTAAATTCTAACCCTAATAACCTCACAAACTAAACTAACTTGGTATCAAAGCCAAAGAGAAGACCCAGGAAGTACAACACAGCAGGAAGAACTCAAAGGAGAGGTGACGTCAGCCGTACGTAATTGTACGGACTAACGAGTCAGAATTTTTTTGCGCTAGATTTTTTCCCCCAATTCCATGTGATAGATCGGGATTTTCTGAGAATTGTGGTTATTTTTTGAGAATTTTCTGAGATCCGAAGATGTACTTTTTCTGAATTTTCTTCAAAAAATTAGAAGAAAAGAAATTAAGATCCGGTTTTTTTGAATTGTGCAATTGATTTAAGAGTTTTTTGAGGACTCAAAACCTATTATGTTTGATCCATATGATAAATATTAACGGATTGAAACAAATTTGGTGAAGATCAGAGAAGTATTGAATGTTTGACGAAGGTTTTTCACCCTATAATTGATTTTTTTTTACTGTTGGGGTCCTTTTTTGTTACTCGAAAATTGGTATATGACTGGTGGGGGCTATTCCGTGGATCTCTATTATCCCGAACATTATTAGGTAGTTATCGGGTTGCTTTTTTTTTTGTGTTTTTTTACTATTCTACCTATTGTGGAGGTACTTTTGGGTGTTTTTTGGATTATGAAACTCTAGGTTGTTGATTTGTATAAAACAGTTTTGTGACATTCATGATGGATGAATCTGAGGTTAGTCAGTCCTCTAGTATCCCTATATAGGGTGGAGGGAGTATTAGGGTTAGTGCTAATAATGCACCAAACCTCCATTACTACAGTGAGTTAGATGTTACAAATTTTCTTCTTGGTCTCAATCTGCGATATTGTTTGTTAAAGGCAAGGGGAAGATGAGATATTTAAAAGGTACTATCTCTACTCTCAAGTCTACAGATCCAATCTATTACAAGTGGGAGGCTGAGAATGCAGTTGTAATGTTATGACTTCTCCACTCTATGCAGTCAGACATCAGTAGTACCTACCACCTATTTCTTCCTCCACAAAAGCTATATGGCATGCTGTGACACAAACCTATTTTGAGATAGGGGGTACAGCCCATGTTTATGAGTTGCGTCAGAGTATCTCACAACTCGAGCAGGGGGTATATCTATTCCCACCTACTACTCTACTCTTCGCCGAATCCGGCAAGAGCTAGATAACTATCAGACCTTCCAGGCTAAGTTCCCTGAGGATGCGGCTGCTTATACAAAATTGATTGAACTGAACGGAAGTTTAAGCTACTTGCAGGCTGAATATGGACTATGAACAAGTCAGGATTCAAATACTTAGTAAAGACTTGGTCCTCCCCCTAATGAGGTCTATGCATACTTACACCGTGAGGAGCAACGTCGGAGTGTTATGCTCCCTCTTCCCATTATTGATAAATCTGCACTAGCCAGCTCATTCCAGTAGAGAGGCAGGAGTGGTGGTCATGGCATAGGGGGTCGTTTTCGATCTTCTGGACCTTCTACTTATGATTGGGACAAACTTAAATATGACTATTGTGGGCGCACACGTCATACAAAAGACACCTGTTGGGATCTACATGACCGTCCACCCCCCATGGGTTCCTGGTGGTAGACGAGGAGACAGGAAAAGAAGACCTGGAGGGGGGTTCGAGTGCAACTCTATTACATCCACAACCCCAATATCTACTACTGTACCTCCATCTAATAGCCCTCACTTGTCTCGAGATGAGATTGATGTCTTCCATCGTTTTATGTCTCATTTGGAGACACCGAGTATCGCTGGTGCCGCCTCAGTCCCTTACTCAGGTACCTCAACCTCGGCTCTCAATGCATCTGTTTCCGATCATAGTCGCTCCTAAATCATTGATTCAGGAGCATCTGATCATATGACTGGTATGTCTTCATTTTTTTCATCTTACTTCATTGATTCTGGTAGATACAAAGTTAAAATTATGGATAGAACTTTATCATCCATTGCGGGTAAGAGGAATGTTGATGTTACACCCTCTATGTCTCTTTCATATGTTCTTCATGTTCCTAAGTCCACCTTGAATCTTTTATCCGTTAGCCATATTACCAAATCATTGAACTATAGTGTCATTTTCTTTCCTTTTCATTGTGTTTCAGGATTTAGAAACAAAGAGGATGATTGGTAGAGGTCATGAGGAGCGAGGACTGTATCTGCTCGACCATTTGTCTCACATTGCTTCATCAGTCCAACAGATACCTCATGATGTTCGAAGTATTAGTAGTACGAAGGAGTTATACCCGTGGCACAGACGTCCCAGCCACCCCTCCATTTTCCTTCTTAGGCATTTGTTTCTGCATTTATCTGTTTCTAGTGTGTTTTCTTCTTTTAAATGTGAAACTTGCAAATTTGCAAAACATTATCGAACTTCATCCCTAGTGGTAAAAAGTGCAATTCACTATTTTCTCTCGTGCATTCTGATGTGTGAGGATCATCCCCTGTTACTTCATCGTGTGGTTTTAAGTATTTTGTTACTTTTGTGAATGATTTTCTCGTACTATATGGGTATATATGTTGAAATCTAAGGGTGAAGTTGGCACTGTTTTTCCTTCATTTCATATAATGATTGTCACTCAGTTTAATGCTTTAATTAATGTCTTTTGTTCAGATAATTGGGGGGGGGGATATATGTCTGTTAGTTTAGCTACATTTTTTTTATTCTTATGGTATCATTCATCAGACTTCTTGTAGTGGCACACCTCAACAAGATGGTGTAGCTGAGCGAAAAAAATAGACATTTGTTGAACGTCATTCGCTCACTTATGCTTGCTATGAATGTGCCTAACCTTTTCTGGTCTAACGCAGTTTTGACTGCTACTTTCTTAATCAATCAAAAGTTTTCCCCAATTTTGGAGTTCAAATCTCCTATTTCCCTATTATCCCCTTCCACTCATTTGTTTCCAGTAGCCCCACAGATTTTTGGATGTATTTGCTTTGTGCATATTGTTCGTTCTGCTCGCACAAAGCTTGATCCTAAGTCCCTTCGATGTATTTTTCTTGGGTATGTTCCTCATCAGAAGGGATATTAATGTTATCCTCCTTCTCGTCGGTCCTTCATATCTATGGATGTCACATTTTTTTAGTCTACTCCATATTTTTCTACCAATAAAACATCTCTTCAGGGTGAGAGCATCAGTGAAGAGATATCTTCTTCTCATCCTATTCCTATTTTCTCCTTTGACAGTGATTGTAGATAGGGGAATATGATCAAAGAATTGCAGGTATAAAAGAGAAGGCTGAAATAACTTCATGAGCCGCACCAAGAGACCTCTTTTAATCCCGGTAACATTGTTATTCATTTTAGCCCTGAGCCCCTGACATTATTGAGTCTGAAATTCCTATTGCCCTTAGGAAAGGCACTAGAACATGTACTCAACATCCTATCTCTAATGTTGTATCTTATCATGTCTTGTTTTTTCATATCATTCGCTTGCCTTGGCTTTTTCTGTGTTTGTCCCTCGCAGTTTAGTAGATGCACTCTCTCAACCAGAATGGAAATAGGCTATAGAAGAGATGTGTGCAATCGAAAAAATAGTACCTGGATATGACCAACCTACCAAGAGAGAAGAGGCCGGTTGGATGTAAGTGGGTGTTTACAGTAAAAAACCACTCGGAGGGCTCAGTTGAAAGATTCAAAGTTCGCTTGGTTGCAAAGGGGTATACTCAGACGTACGACATAGACTATCAGAAAACATTTGCTCCAGTTGCAAAAATGAACTCAGTGAGAGTCCTGCTTTCTCTTGCAGTCGATAAGGATTGGCCCTTGTTTTAGCTTGATGTGAAGAATGCATTTCTTCACGGAGGAAGAAGTGTATATGGTACCCTCCTCCTGGGTTCAAATGCCCCTCAGATGAAAGGAATGTATATAAACTAAAGAAAGCTCTGTATGGACTGAAGCAGTCCCCCAGAGCATGGTTTGAGCTTTTTCACAATGCTACGGTGAAGAATGGTTACAGACAAAGTCAAACAGACCACACATTGTTTCTCAAGCGATCGTGCTAGAAAATGACTGTCTTGATTATTTATGTGGATGACATTATTGTAACAAATGATGATTTGGATGAGATAGAATCTCTGAAGGACAAGTTAGCAAAGGAATTTGAGATCAAAGATACAAGTCTTCTAAAGTATTTCCTTGGAATTGAAGTTGTTAGATCTAAGAAAGGCATATTTGTCTCTCAGCGCAAGTGTGTACTTGAAGAGATAAGCATAATGGGTTGTAAACCATGTGATACACCTATAGACCCTAATCATAAACTTAGTGAAGCTAGTGGAGAACATCTGTCAGATGCTTGAAGGTACCAAAGACTTGTTAGCAGGCTTATTTATATGTCCCTTACTAGGCCAAACATTGCTTATCCTGTCAATGTAATCAATCAATTCATGCATTCAACAACTACTGGGCACCTGGAGGCAGTGAATTGAATCTTCCACTACTAAAAGTCATCTCCTGGGAAGGGTTTGTTGTATACTTGCAATGGGAACTTAAGGGTTGAACCCTACACTGATGCAGATTGGGTTGACTCTGTTTCTAATAGACGCTCTACTTCCAGGTATTGCATCATGGTTGGAAGTAACCTTGTCACATTGAGAAGTAAGAAGCAGAACGTAATTGCTAGATCCAATGCAGAGGTAGAGTTTAAAGTCATGGCACACGGTGTGAGTGAACTGTTTTGGCTCTGATTACTCCTGAGTGAGATTGGGCATCCTACTGAAGACCCCATGGGCTTACAATGTGATAATAAAGCCGCTATTAGTATTGCTCATAATCCAGTGCAACATGACAGAACCAAGCATAATGAGGTAGATTGTCATTTCATCAAGGAGAAATTGAAAGCGAGGTATATTTGCACCCCGTTTGTGAAGCAAGAAGATCAACTAGCTGATGTGTTGACTAAGGGTGTTGGTGGTACTCAGTTCCAAAATATTGTTAACAAGTTGGGCATGAGTGATATCTACGCACCAACTTGAGGGGGAGTGTTGAATAAGGCTTTATGGGTTTTATTCCTATGAGTCTTGTCTTTATGTTATCTCTTATCTACTATATCATGGGTCTACTATTAGTAGCTCTTATATACTAATAGTAGACCATTAGTGGAATATAAATAATAAAATGTGTAAGAGAAATTATTAATCTCTCTCACAATTTTTCCCTAAACCTAATCTCCTTCTCCTTCTCTTTCTTCTTTCTCTCTCTCAAACCCTAACTTCTAACCCTAATAACCTCACAAACTAAATCAACTAATAGACCTCCACATAACCATGAGGAAAACTGGTGCTATGGCATTGAAGCAAAATGTGCCAGATATATGAATTAAATGATTAATGCAAGATAGGATTATCTTAAATTTCCAATCACTGTATCTACTGTGAACAAATTCTCTAGAGAAATAACTATTATGCAAATGCCTGGTTGTATAACTGTATAAGTTGGTAGTAGCCTGTACTGTTGATTGGCCGGTCCTGGATTCAAAACCCGTTTAAACCTTTGAGCTACTGATCTCATTATGTTTTAAACCCAGACTTTTACCTTCCCAAAAGGTTTAAAAAGTTACATATAGAGGGGATTTCTGGGAAGAGACGAACACACAAACACAAAATTGAAAATCCACTACCTTGACTCAAAATTATTCCACAAATGACATTCAAAAACAAATATAATTAAAAAAAATTCAAACCTCGTACAGAAAAGAATTTTTAGGTCATAAGCACATGTCAATTATCCAGCCTCAAAATTATTCCACAAATGACATAAAAAACATAATTAAAAAAAAATCAAACCTCCTATGGAAAAGAATTTTTAGGTCATAAGCACATGTAAATTATCCAGCCTAAAAAGAAACAATAATGAAAGTTCAAACGCCCCAAGATTGAAGTGAAAATGAACATAATATATAATAAAAATGCAGGTAAAAGTAGAGGCTTACCAGAAATCATCATAGTGTCTCTCGATGCAGGACACGTCAGATGCTGTGACGGCAACAAGAGCACCGTTCCTGTGGGCATCCTCGCATGCTTTTGTTATTGTGTTGATAGTATGAGGAAATTCAAATAAGTACCCTTCCACGACGAGTATATTTGATTTGGAAATTACGCTAGCCAAGCATGACTCATAGTTTACAGTTGAAGATGAACCCTGACAGGACAACGATGCTAACATATTAGGGTTGGATTCGATTTGCTTCATGAACAAACTAGACAGCCAAATGGTTAAGCATAAAGGATTCTCATAGAATAGGTTTTTCAAATGGAAAACCTCAGAGGCCTTCATGATTTGCCTCGGAGAAAAAGGTGAAGAACGATGTTTACACGGGAACTGAACAGAACCTGATCCTTGAAAAAAATACCCATTTAAAATTGCACGCGAGAATAGGATACATTCAATACTTTAAAGTTTTCAACAGCTCTAAATAATCTCATACTTCTTTGTGGTTTCTAAATTCACAAATAGTCATTGGCTTTTGAGTTATATCCAGAGAAAGATAAGAAAAAAAAATATGAAGTGAGGAATCTGAAGATAATTGGTAAACAGTATATAGAATGATTAGGAGTCATCTACAATTCATGGATTCTCCAAAACAGGAGAGGTGTATCGATGTTGGCATTCATTGGACTAGGACATTCCAGGGATCTGCAATATGACTTCAGGATATTTCCTTCAGATTTTTCATAATTGGGCCGAACATGGATTTACACTCACCATAATTATGAAATCCTTGTTTCTCATGTACTTTCTATGTGAGAAAAGTAATATGCACAGTTCATATATTCTTATCACTGGATATAACACGCAATACCTCTTGTATCATTCAATACAGTATCACTGAGCACCAACCTGTTCAAGATTCAAAATGATGCCAAGAAGAGTGGTCAGAGGACAGTGTGATTCAAGATTTTAATCCTTCCTAGGTATAATTAATAACCTGTTGTAAGTTGTAACCGTGTCACATATATTAATATGCTGCCAAATCTATGAATCGTACTTTAGAGGGTTAGCCAAGTAAAACATTCCATACCCTTGTCAGTTTCAGACACTTGTACTAAGAGCTTTGCAACTACCAATCGAATAGAACGGTGTTCTATTAGGCGAGTTGGGGAGGACCTGGGAGAAAAACTGGATTGAGATTCCGCCTTGTTTGATGTTCATTTTTTTGTCTGTTTTTACTTCCAGCCCAAGAGATCTCTTTATGTCCTTTGTCTTTTGTTTCCTTTTATCCTAAGTTTACGTGCTTGTAAACTCTTCACCTGCTGTACTTTTATTTCAACTTTATATAATACTTGTTGATTAACGATAAAAATTTTGAAAAAAAAAACTGTGTTTATGCATGTGTGACATAATTTATTGGAAAAAATAAGTTGGAGATAACTAAAAGTGAGAAACATTAAGAGTAGGTGTTCAATAGTATTTTCAGTCAATTACAAACTCCCAAAAATGAACGAGCAAGCATGGGTGATCAAGGCTAACAATAGTGCTTGAAGGTGTTCAAGGTTCTAAAATAAGCCACTACTTTTAGTTGACCAAAAGAGATCCCACCTGATATGCAAGCATAGTACGTTGGGCATCTGGAGTCGTGAGGACTATAACTGTCCCTGTTGTTCCATCCTTGATAGGTGCAGAGAGAAAATTCACATTTCCCCTACGCAATTTTGCCCTGTAAGAAAAATTAAGAGAGTAGACTTTCAACTTCAGAAAAGAATAGCAGCCACATCAGACGCAGGTTGTTCTCAATTTTGATCGCCTATCATACCTATCATTTTTCTAGATCTTAAAACAGAGCAAGGATACAATTTTTATGGTTCAAAGCCTGTGAGATATTTGGGCACTCTGAAATCATAATTAACTGGTTGAAAATGTAATCCTATTATGAGCCATCACCCATCTCCGCCACATTTAATAGAAGAAAACCTATAGCTTTAGAGATTAATGTTGGTAGTTGATATAAAACCATCCATTAGAGGGAAAACTGAGAGAAACTTGGATGGCTGAATGTCATGTGGTTCAATGGTTGGAAGAAGAAGTATCACTACATATTGCAAGGATTATCCAATTGCTGTATTTTTCCAACATAGCCCATCCAAGACACAGCCTACTAGCTGGACTGTCTAGAACAATGCATATATCATATGCCATATGGAGCTTGCATAAGTTACAGAGTAAATATAAATTGTGCCTATGGTTGCAGTTCGAGGAGAGAGAGAGAGAGAGAACTTTCCCTTAATAAAACCGCAAGAAATTTGTCTTTTATCATCCAACAAAATGGGAGCACCTACTCTACAATATCCTACTTTGCCATCAGATTTTCTATAATGCAAGCCTTCCAAAACTAAAACCAGGCAATTGTTAAGGAAATAGTAGTAAATTATCATTTGAGTGTATCGTACTGGTTGACACCTGATTTAATTATATCTAGCACCAACACTTGCTTGCAAAGAAAAAACTTTATAAAAACAGCTATTTCAGCAATTTAATATGATAAATCCAGGTACAAAGTAATACTATGAACAACATCAGGTCCAATTACATTTATCATATCAGGTCCCAATAAATTTTTATTTTATTTTTTCTTATGAGAAGGAAACCTAGGAACATGCAAAAGCAAGAAATTTGTATAACACAGAAAAAATGAATGAATGGTATGTCAAAATGGGGCCTGACCTGTAAAACCCACCCAAAGGATCACTCCCTATGCTGCCTGCCATGGCTACATTCAAGCCAGGGCCTCCAATGGGCCGACCACCAAGCCTGGCCAAGGCCACCAGAGTGTTGGAAAGAGACCCTCCAGCAGCGGCCTTATAGCTGCAACCATCCATTGCCCGCAGAACTCTGCCCCTCTCCTCGTGGTTCACAATTTTTCTCGTCCCCTTTTCTAGTCCCAATCTTTCTAAAAACTCGTCATCCACCATACCTGAAAAATCTACCTAGAGATGAAAAAAAGAGAAGAAAATACACAAGAATTGATTAATTTTGTTTGCTTGTTCAAAAGATCTGAAAGTAAAAGTGATGGGATTTAAAGGTACCTCCATAACAAAACCCTCACAAAAGAATATCTAAATTTCCTATTCTTCATTGTAAAAAATAAAATAAATAATAAATGATTGGGATTGGAAAGTGTTCCGATTCTAAATAGTTTATGAGTATAGCTTTACTCCCCTTGATCTCCTAGTGCTTTTGGGAGTATCGATTAGGTTCCTAACATTTGGTTGGTAAAATGTTTCGAGTTCAAGTCTTGGAGGGGGTGAAATGGGAAAGGGAAACCTCAGGGCTGCAACCTGGACCCCACAGGCCAGAGTGAAAAAAATAGCCTCTTATAGAATCTAAAATTATCTATTCCCAAAAAAAAAAAAAAAACTTTCCAACATTTCTTTCTCTCAATTTAATGAACAGAAATTCAGGTATTCATAGACAGAATAAATTCATTGGTTTTCCTAACTAACATAAAAGAACTAAACTGGAAGGAAAAATAAAGTCTCCACCTCAAATACTATGAGAAATCGATTATTACAACACAAATCTAAAAACCCCCGCGCATATTTAAATTATATATATATATATAAAAAAATCAATAACTCAACAAACAGTAAAAAAATAAAAACCATCTTGAATTCAAAAAAGTAGTGTTAGATTGAAAAGACAAGAGAATTAGAAGTTGTTCAATACCATAGCTTGTCCAAGACCCAAGACATCCCATCTCTCCGGCGCAACAGAAACTCCCATCTCCTCTTCCTCCACCTCATCATCACCATCACCATCACCACCATCACTGTCCTCTTCGTTTCCGCAAACAATTTCTTTCCCATCCGCGTCCTCGCTTCCGTCTCCGCCATTAAAGCTAGAAACCCTAGAAACCCCATCTCGCCTTCTTAAAATTTTAGAAACCCCAGAAATAGTTTCACCTCCCATTCTGAAAGGGAACTTCAGATTCTCTTTACCTCCGCAGCAGCAGCAAACAACAATGGCTGTTGCAGTGCCATTAACGACTCTTCGGCGGTTGTAGAAGTTAGATAAAAGAGAAGGTTCGGAGCAAAGCGAGGAAAGGAGTGGGGTGGGTAGGAGCGGAGAGAGGTTCGGGATGAGAGAGTGAGCAACGGAGGAGGAAATAGAGGAAGAGAAGAGAGAGAAAGGCATTTTCTTAGTTGGTCGCCTTGGTTTCAGGACGAACAATCGAGAGATAATAGAAACATTTGGATGCCTCTCATATCCCTTCTTATTCGCTGAATTCAATCGCTTATAACGGAAAATGCACGGATAAACTTTTATCGGACCGTATGAATTATGATCCTTAAGACTAGTCTAAATAAGGGTTCTGAAATCTCTTTTTTTTTTTTTTTTTTTTTTTGGTAGGGGTTCTTTTTTGTTGGTGTGAAGGGTTCTGGAATTATGTGGATCTTTTAAAAGAATCACATAAAATATAAATTTTGAAATTCATAAGTTTCAAAAAAATAAAATCTTTTTAATTTTATAAAACAAATCTTTTATAATATTAAAATCTTAATATTTTAAATAATCCCTTGTTGTCCAAATCTTTACTGATATAACGAGAGAGAAAGGTAGGAGGTTGGGGTGGTCATTGAACAAAATGTTCGGGAATTACTCGGGCTCGGTTTATTAAAAACTCGAGTATCACTCGTTTAATTAGTAAACGAGCCAAATTAGTAAACGAGCCAAACTTGAACATTGTTTTTGAGCTCGTTTAGTAAACGAGTCGAGCTTGAACACATCTCTGCTTAGTTCGATAAAAGCTCGGTTCGATTACATATATATAATTACATATATTTAAATAAGTGTGATTGTGGGTGTGGCTGTGGTTGTGTGGGTGTGGGTGTGGGTGTGGGTGTGGGTTTGGATGTGTGGTGTCGGGTGTGTCTAGTGTTATGTGTTAGTGTTACCAAAAAAAAAAAGGTGGGTGTGGCCGTGTGGGGGTGTAGGTGTAGGGGTGTCATGTGTGTGGTGTTATGTATTAATGTTACAAAAAAAGAAAAAAGAAAAAAAAAAGGTGTGATGTGGGACCAAAGATAGTTACATTGGTTGGTTAGGAAGTGTAGTGTGAAGGATTTTGGCTATTAATAAAAGTGTTGAAAAAGAGAATAATTCCAAGAGATGTGGCACTAGGCCCACTCACCTACTCGGCTTGGCTGAATTAGTTACTCCCCTATTTGGCTCGCCTTGGTTGAGGGGCTATTTGGCTCAGTTTGGTTCAATAACAATATCAAAAGAAATTTTTATAAAAATTTTAATTTAATAATTTTTTATTATTAGGCTCGTTAAAAGCTCGAGCTCGTTTATGATTTCATGAGTCGAGTTCGAACAGTGGTCTCATTGTTTGATCCGAGCTCGAGCCGAGCTTGAACAATGGTAAAATTTAGCGAATCGAGCTTGAACACCCCACTACTCGGCTCGTTTGGCTCGAGTATCACCCCTTGTAGGAGGCATTGATTGACTTTTTTTTATCATGACATAAAAAATCAAATATCATGTTATCCTATATTACTACTTGCAGGTGGCACGTGCGATGCACGTTAGAGTGAGGGAAAGGAGTTAACCATAATTAATAGGAGTTAAAGGGGACACTTGTTAACCCGCAGGTGCGGTTGAACTCCCCCCGAGTTCAATCGCGATTGGTTGTGATTCTATTCTTTAAATAGATAGATGAGGAAGGGGTAGTTTGGGAATTAAAGTAAAGCATTAAATCAAAGTTTGGTTTTATATAAGGGTAGTTTGGGAATTTTGGAAAAATCAGGCTATGCCTGCCTCTCGCATTATAATAGTAAAGATAAAGATTTAGTTAATATATATTTAAAAATATTAAGTCATTTTAAATCTATTAACTTCAATTCCTTTAGATAAAGTTGATTCCCTCAACTATTTACTCACATTTTTTTCTTCCCTTATGTATTTTCAACTGCCGTAGAATTCACTATTTTTAATACATTCTATTTTTCCCACATTTCCATCTAACACATGTGCATCATGTGGGTCTCACTAGGGTCTCTCTTTTCACACACTCTCCCATTCCCTCTCTCATGTGCATTGCAAGTGCGATCCGCTAGTAATAATAATAATAATTGCTTTACTTTTTTGTGATATTGAAAAAATTATTTGATTTTTATCACTTTAAAAAAAATCTCAAGGTAGGTCTCTAGGGACCTTTAGTATGTCCTAAGACAATGTGGGCCTACTAGAAAAGTCCATGCAGCGATATTTAATTTATAGAATTTTTGCTTTTAAAATTGGATATGATAGTTTTGGTTGCATTTCTTAAAAAAATATTGATAGCATTAAAAATATCTTTTGGCAACAAAAATATATTTTGATTGTGGAAAAAAAAAAACATTCAAATTGTATTTACTCACCTTGAGGTATAATTGAGGGTTTTCTAAGAGGAGAAATTGAGGAAACTCTAGGGTTTTTAGAGAATAAGCTCAAGGAGAATAATGTTTCACCAAATCTTCATTCCAAGAGGTGAATAGACATCAACTTAGAAATCCATCATCCATATTCTTAAGTTAAATATTTATGATAAAAAAATTTCCCCTTAAATTAAGAAAAGATTGAAAAAAATATCATTACTTTCTTTATCATTTAAATATTATGGATAAAGTCATAAAGATGAATAATCTCTTATCAATGATGGTGAGATGTAGCTGTATTAGTTATTTTTTACAGGTATTTTTAGTGCAAAAATTACTCAAGTGACAAGTATTTGAAGCTTTGTTTTGGTTCAAAATATAAGTTTAGGCTGCAACGCCGGTTAGGTGTTAGTATTTGTTCAGTTAGTAGGCGGGTGGAGAGTATATACAAACTCCCACCCTCTAGGGAATGGAACCCGATACCTCCCCCCAAAGCAGGGGATACACTACCACCAGGTCCAAGCCCTAATGCGTACAAGTATTTGAAGCCTAAAGAAGCAGATTTTGGGATTCACTGTCAAATCGATTGAAAATTGATTGAACTGGTCGATCGAATTGGTTGAACTAGGAACTGGTCACCCAATTGGTTTGACGACTAGTCTAGTAATTAAAACATTAGGATAGGTCAACTTGTGAATATCTCTAAATCAATTATATTTTTTAATCAATAGTCCTCACTATCCCAAAAAAATTATTTTTATGGTCCTTCCATTTTAAAGCCCTACCATTTATTGAATGATATTTGAGTTCATCTTCAAATTAGTGTTATTTCAATTTATGGTGTGGCCAAAAAGTAGATGAAAAGAAGAGATGTTAGTTTTGGGATTGCTTATGTCTAAGCAAAGTACTGTAGACTGTTGGCATATAATCAAAATCCATCATCCCAATAAGCTACACTCATAAAGCTATATATTTTCCTAAACATGATTTCATGGAGGCAACCTTTCTCTACGGCATAGTAACAAAGTTTTTTGATTTTTTCAAAAAGTTTTGAATAGTATCTACTATTTTTTTTATTGAGCGATTAATTCGTGAAATATTCGTAGTTATTGACACAGATCAAGTCACGAATTAAACATAAATTATTCACAATATTTTGAAACTGTCATGAATAAATATTTAATATAGATTTGTTTACAATTAGTCATCTTATTTTATAATTGAGGTGTGCAAGTCTACTATAAGACATTCCCCACTCTTAGCCAAAAATCAACACATGTCCTTACTTTAACATGTGTTGATTTTTGGCTGATAATATGGAATGCTTGAGAGTAGGGCTAGCACACTTTTTTAGATTATTCTATATTTCAACGAATATTTTTTGCATGTACTTCTAAATTTTCGATTTTCCTTCTAAAATTTTTCCTAAACGAATAATAACTGAACTCCAACTTGGTAATTTAATCTTGAGGTCTTCTATGACAATTTGGGAGGGGTTGTGATATTAACATTTGGATCACTCCTTGGGTTCTAAGATGCATTTTTTCAGTACATCCTACTGACACCACTCTCCAATTAGTAACCTTATTGATAAGTTATGTAAGTTATTGAATTAGGGTGGTGATAGGCGCACCTCAGTATTTGTTAATTACACCTCATTAGCAAATGGAACGAACCTCATTGGCATAAATTAATTTTTCCTTTTTGTATTTTCAATTTTCAGCACCTTTTATAACTAGCCGCACCCCAACCCTTATCCTCAAAGTCTTTTCCATCTGCTTGAGTAACTTTAATATTAAACTGACATGTGAATGTCAACCTCTATTCCTCTCATAGATCATGCTCATGATTTTTCTCCATAGTTTGGTTGATGCAATGGAAGTTTTGTCAGCTCAACTCTATTATCATTGCAAATTTTAGTTGTGCAGACAATAATTTATCTTACGCGGTGAAGCTGACAAAGTATGTCTTGTAAGTTGCAATCTATTTTATTTGCATATGAGAGTTATGAAGCACTCTTGAGTATGTAACACATTATTTGTGTTATTGATATTTAATTTTGCACAAATTCACTAATTCCTTGCAATAAAAAAAAAAAAAAAAGACATGTCCCATTTAATTTTGCATGGGAGTATGCGTTTTTCTCATTTGTGAGAATACTTCATTTTGCTATTTTTCATCTTTGGAAGATTACACCATTTGAAGTTAAAAGATATAATCATTCATATTACTTTGGTGTGTAGTTATAAAAGTAGAAATAATTTTTTTCTGGTCTGTACTAGTAATTTTATGAGTTTAATGGTGTGCAATCATCAAATAGTGGGGGTGCTAGAGCATCCTTGAATTGTCTATGTTTTACAAATCTTATTTACAAATTTTGAGTTACAAGAAATACTATTTATTCATCCGAGCACAAGATGTTTCCTTTTAAAAAAAAGGAGATTTGAATTTTGATAGAATATTTATATAATTTTTGAAGTCAGGATACTAATCTCTGCATTGGCAAAACAATGGAGATATTGACATCAACGCTTCTCAACATAATCGCTTATGATTGTAATAATCCGAATCAAATGGGCCCTAAGTTTTATTCTGCAGTTACATCCCCTTAGATGTCTATCTAGAATCTTCCGATTCAAAAGGAAATTGTAGATCTTTTTGAGGAAGTATGGTAATAATTCTCTTTCAGTTCGAGAGAATTTGATTCAGTATCATATAATTCCCCTAGGTTTTTGCCTGTTTTGTGGCGATCCCAACGAAACAATGGAGCATGTGTTATCATTTTCTAGCTTCCTTGTGCTCTTATGATGGGGATCCTTTTTTTTTTTTTTTTAGGTAACAAAGGGTATTCCAAACCCTTTGTGGCAAGAATTAGTCATTTTTCAGGTATCCGCACCAACCCATTAAAAAATTTCCTTCCAAATGCTAAGGTAAGCCAAGGGGTGAGAGTTGAACACATGAACACAGGGAGCAAACCCGATGTGAACACCTCATTTTTATACCCCTAAAACCTGTTCTATGGACCCGACCCCAACAATCATAACATGAGGGTAAGGAAATGCGGTAAATTTCCGTGCTCACACCCAAACGCTGGCCAATTGCACCAACCCTGGTGGAGTAGTCCCTTCAATTTATCTCAATGCTTATACAAATTATCTACCACAGTCTGGCAGATTTGAAAAGCACAAAATAACATGATTTTATCATCTTCTCAACCTTTAACGGTCCTTGAAGCACAATCTTAGAGCATTCCTAGTAGCCTCACGAAATTTTACCCACCAAAATGGCCAAAACTCACATTTTCTTATTTTGGCTATTCACTTTTTTAAAACACTCTCAATAGCCTCACCAAAATAACCAAAACTCACATTATTTTATTATTTGTGTGAGACCACAATAGTACGAATAGAGAGAGAAACCTTTATTGTATTATTTGTATGAGACCACAATAAAGGAATGGAGAGAAATACATTCCTATCCGCCTCATCAAATTTTACTCACCAAAATAGCCAAAACTCACATTTTCTTATTTTAGCTATCCATTTTTTTTAAAACACTCCCAATAGTATTATCAAAATAGCCAAAACTCACGTTATTTTATTATTTGTGTGAGACCACAATAATACGAATGAAAAGAGAAATCTTTATTTTATTATTTGTGTGAGACTATAATAAAGGGAATGAGAGAAATATTTAGTTTTGGTGAGTATATGGTACTCACCCAAACTTGATGAATACTGCACACTCACCATATCGAAATGATTATTTTAAAGAGGCTGGTAGAAACCCTCTAAAAGCATTCTTTTCTTTTTTAGTACAGTGGCTTACCAATATAACTTTTTAGTTATTTCAGTGAGAATGCTAGGAATCAAATCCATGCGTCTTCCTACTGAGATTCATGCAAACTGTCTGGCTCACTATGGATTGCTCTACTCGTTCTTTGGCCGAGTTTTAAGGGTCATCTTTTCTTTTTTTAAATTCTCCTCAAGTAGGATCTGAACCTACGACCAGCCAATTAACAGCTGACAGCTCTACCATTGAGCTGTTAACTAAGAGTCGAGCCAGGCCGAAGAGGTTGGACTTTGGAGCCGTTTGCGATGGCGTATTTTAGCAAGAGCCCCATAGCAAATTTGAAAATTCAATTGACGGAGTCTTTGATGACTTCAGCAGGGAAGACGTGCTAGATTCACGGATTTCGCGGCTGTTTTGCCGCATCAGTTTTAGGTTTAGGGTTCCATCATCATGACTCATGAATCATGATCGAGTTGTTGTTGTTGTTTTGTTCTTGATGTGAGAACAGTTACCGACCATTTCCGTTGATTGAAAATAAATAAATAATTAAATAAAATATCCCTCACCTATTACGCTTTGTTCTTCTCAGAAATCTAAAGACGACGGAGTCTTTAATCATCTTCTTCTTCGATCGGACCCCATCTATTCCTACGGATGATCCAGGAAAAAGGAGGAGAGAGATCAGTTCCAGATCCACCAAAGCAGCGAAGTTCACGAAATCTAAGGAGAGATATTCAAGTTAGATAAGAAAAAGCGATCTGATTGAGCAGAAGACACGATTTTTCAACTCTTCGCCTGAATTTGCAGATCGCGAATAGAAGAAAAATCAAGTTTCTCCGTCGATCTGGTGGGCCGAGTGGAAAGAGAAAGCGAAAAGGTGAATTTTGGGTGAAACACGACTAATAAGAAAAAAGCAGAAGATCCGATCTTTTTTTTGTAGATCGAGAGAAAACCAAAAAGGCGAATTTTGGTAGAAGAGACAAACAAAATACGCATAGGAAAGTGATCTGAACTAAATGTACAGATCCGTCAAGCGTACAGAAGACTGTAGATCTATCAGAAACGAGGACCTTCTGAAGATTTAGAATCGAGAGTATTCAAAATCTGAACAGAGGAGAGATCGAATTTATAAGAGCCAAAGAGAAGTGAAAGGGAAAATCCATCGCTGAGGCTTGACGATGAGCGGAGACGAGCCAGCGAAGCTTGACGATGATCAACTTGCCGAGCTTCGAGAGATCTTCCGGTCATTTGATCGGAACAACGATGGCAGCCTAACTCAGCTCGAGCTTGGATCTCTCCTACGATCTCTCGGTTTAAAACCAAGCGCAGATCAGCTTGAAATCCTAATCCAGAAGGCTGATACGAATAGCAACGGTCTCGTTGAATTTTCAGAATTCGTAGCTCTTGTAGCACCAGAGCTCCTCCCAGCAAAATCTCCATACACTGAAGAACAGCTTCTGCAGCTCTTCCGGATGTTCGATCGCGATGGCAATGGATACATTACAGCTGCAGAATTGGCACACTCAATGGCAAAGCTTGGTCACGCACTCACTGCAAAGGAGCTTACAGGGATGATCAAGGAGGCTGATACTGATGGCGATGGCCGAATCAACTTCGAGGAATTCTCTCAGGCAATCACCTCGGCCGCCTTCGACAATTCATGGATTTGAAGATATGGGAATTCCCTGGTGTGTCTTCTTCTCTTAGTTTTCTCTTTTCTATGCCACTTTTACCTTTTGTTTTTCTTAGTGTATGATCTTGCCAATGCTCTGTTGAAATTGCCTGTAATTGAACATGGGTCGGTAAGATCGGTAATGGAGAAAGAACTGGATAGATAGAGATGGAGAGGTCTAGGTGAGGTTTTACAGATTGGAACTGAAAATGGATTCTATCTCTTACAATTCATTTTGATGGGGAAGATGGTGTTTGGTTCACAACACAAGGGGAAGAATGGAAATCCCTAGAAACAAATTCTGTAAAACATTTAAATCATTACTTATGAACTTTTGTGTTAGACATCGGGGAGATTAGTCTTACCCCATATGTATTTCCTAATATTTTGTTTATAGGGACTCCATTGGGTCTCAAGACATGCGGATGTAATTGGTTTTTTCATTTAATTTATCTGGTAGGGGTCTGCCTTTGCCTAACCCCGGCTTTCCATTGCCATTTTCTTCTTTGGGGTATGAGCGACATGGAATTCGAAGAATCAAGGAGAACAGCATTACTTAGGATCAATCCTATTCTACTGACCAATATCTGTTATGCAGAGATCAATGCACCCACCCTACTGCACTTTCTTCCTGTTCGTGGTGATGAATCAAAGAATGGAGAATCTGCAAGAACAAAAACTCAGAATGGATAAATGAGAAAAAGAGTGGAAATCCCCAAGAACATGAACTTGAAACAACCCCATTAACTACATGATCTGCTTTCCAGAGACTGGCACACACAACACTGAATTCTAATTTTGAGTTGGTGAGAAGGGAAGAACGATGAATTCCCGAATACTGAAACTCATGGACACCCGCCTTAACTTCTATATAATGTATTCTCTAGGGAGAGGAATGACTGGCCGGATTTCTCAGTGAAAACATTCCATTAAAGCAACCATATGCCAAGTTTCCTTTCACTTACATATTTCATAGGCTATATTCATCAGATGCACTGGTCAAGACTGGTAATGAATTGGGCATCTCCTCTGCCATTTACGTTTTTTCCGAGTTCAAAGCTCCATGGCATTGCTAGGGTAAAATGATGAGAACTTTTGTTGATGACCCAGAATATTTGCCATTCCTTTTTTCTTTTTAACTCGACCTCTAATTTTCTATCATCTCACCCTGTAACTGCAGTTTAGGAATCATACAATTCTTTGGGGTTAAATGTTGATGGAACTAGGGTTTTAGAAAAATCTGAGAATCCAAAGACACTTGTTACATTTTTTTCGGTGCGGAAAATCCGGACTCTTCGGGAGTTAACTAGAATGGATCCATTTGTTCTTCAAAGCTAACATGCACCTCCAACTCACTGATGCATGCCCAGATGCATGATCCAAAAAGTCCAACCTAATAGGAAGGGCACAATCTAAGTATTTATCGCTGATTGTAACATTCACGTTGACATTGATAACCTTGTTATTTCTAGCACATGGGATTAAGGGCTTTTGTGATATCCTTTAGCCCCTAACTCAAGGTTTCATTGGCTTATCAACCAATAGGTGCCTATTGTAACTGTAAGTTTATAACATCATTTTAACACATCAATAATTCAATACCCACTTCATAATCGGGGAAGAAACCGGTGAGATAAAGTAAGACTACAACGTAAATCTCTTTTCTGTAACTGTATGAGGTTCTGTGGTTTCTCTCCCTTTGCATCATTTTCTCTCTGTTGAAAGATTTGCTAGCGCCACTCACTCCAAACGCATTCATAAATCATAATACAGTGCATTCATCCCATGAAGTCCGGTATAATGAGTGAAACTTAGCAATAATGATCTTTCTAGCCCATAAGAAAGAGGCCTAATGGGATGCTAGGTTGCTAACATATCAAGAAAAACATCATACCAGTGTTCTTAAATAATAAAAAGTAAATGTGAAGCTAATACATTATGAAAAGTGTCATACCACTGTTCTTAAATAATAAAAAGTAAAAGTGACGATTGTGAAAATTGATATTTTTTTCTTCTGTATTAGCATCTCAATGGTCTATATAAAAATCATGTTGCTAAGTTTTACTAATATAGGATGAGAGAAATCCTTAGACGAACAATCAATTTGATGGATCAAGTTAGGCTATTACCAAAAATCAACGTGGAATATTAAGGTTATTGAAGTAGAAATTTCCGGAGAAGCCACGCATCAGCAACTGCTACAAGCTTTGGTTTACTGGTAGAAGATTGAAGGTGGAGGGTTTGAACTCTGTCTTGCACTCCAATGCTAAAGTAAATATGTGTAGAAGATGATGAATAGTAAAACAAAATAACACTGAAGTACTGAGAGAGAAAGCTCTGAGATCAAGCTCTGGAAAGCACCGGAAAGTATGAAAGCTTATGTAATTTTCTCCAATTTACTTAAATGAATATATTCCGATCCTTATGCACTGGGTCTCAGAGGGTATCTATAGGTTTAGCTTTGTATGCCCATAGATGACCATGGATGACCATGTCACTTGCTTTACACTCATTACCAAATATGTCATACAGATCTTGAGTTTTACGTGTCACACACGTGAGCTTACTATTAGTTCAGTCGGTTTGTTTTGACAGCATGCAAAAGTGACTAGCATTAAATACCAAGACAGTACTTTTCACCTATTGTCAAAATAGAACAATTGCCTCCTTACCACTTCCTCCTACAAGTCGGTCTCGTTGTTGACTCAAACTTGGGTCCGTTGTGTATGCATCAAAAAAAGATTCAATACGCTTATCCTGAAGACAACAGATATGTTGCACATAAGACAACGAATACGTTGTCGAGAGTACAACGAGAATATTATACACAAGACAACGGACACATTGTGAAATAGACAACGGGTACGTTGTAGACCAGACAACGGATAATTCCTCTATTTTAATCACGTGATCCACGTGTCACCCATCGGTGATCATAACAACGAAAACTAGCTCGTTTTCCAATACTTAATCATTTTTACGAATTTTATCCCTTACAGTTATGTAGTTTCATTTGTATATTTTTTTTACAAGTATCATTTATCTAAGGTTAGTATGTATTTTTTTATTTTTTTTAAAGGGACCTGTCTTCTATCTAATGTTATCTAATGTTAGTAGGTTCAACAACCAGGGAAATCGGTGAATCTACTTTCGAAGAATATTTGCTATTAGCTTGCACCATACAAAGAAGTTGTGCGGCTACATCATCCAATTGGTGTAATTTAGTGTGAGGGACACATGCCCATAATAATCATTGGACCATGCTCGATATAAAAGCAATTAAATCAACCAAGTTGAAATTATCAAATTTGGTTCATTTTGGCATTAAGTTTACCTAATTGTACATGGATCAGTGGGCTCACGAGGATGCAAAAGGACAAGACCAAATGACAAAACCAATACTGCTTATGCCTCAATATTCCATATTTTCCTTCTAGAATATTCACGAAAGATGTGATATAGGAATCCAAATTGTAATATTTTTTTGAGGAGTGCCAGACCCGGTCCATATCTACTCCAAATCTTTCCACATATGCAAGAGTAAGTATAACGTGTGGATTTATTTAATATTAAAAAAATAAGAAATGTTTGACATTTATTAGCACCAAGTTGCGTCTTTGGAAGATTTGCGACTAGGGCTAATATTTCTGTAATTTTTTTTCGCTAAACCCCCTTGGTAGGGCTGTCTAAGGGTTGGGTTTGTTATGTGATGAAGTTAATTGGGAGTAAGTCGGTCCAACCGATCTGCAGAACGGATCTCAATCATATTTCACATGTTGCAAATCTAATAGCTAGCCCATGTCAAGAAAGAGAGGGCGTTGGAGAGGACTCATAGATTTTTATGGGATTTGGAGAAAGAGAGGAGCTTAGGATAAGGATAGCAATTAGGAGATCATTTAGAAGAGTAATAAGATTAGAATGCGAGGGAGAAATGAATGGAGAGGGAACCAGAGAAAAAAGGGGGTGGGTCTCATTTGTTTATTTTAATTTTGATGATGTCACAAATGAAAAGAAATTCTACGCAACATTTAAGGAAAATAATCACCTCCCCGATCGGTGATGTGAGGAGGGGCTATTGGCCTTTAGGTTTTTAACTTAAGGTAACACCATTAATTTTGATGATAACATAATAATGCAATGTGATTTGTGTTACTAATGTCTTCATTGAGTTTATGTGAAAACCAGTTTACCAAGAGCATTAGTAAAGTCATTCAAACAAAAAGCATGAAAATGACACCATCTACAAAGAAGAATCATACTCAAGTTAAAAAAAGTCAAGTTGGATTATATTGAAGATATTGAAGATCATATCCAAAGTCCAAGTCGGATCATGAAGTTAGAATCGAATCCATGAATATGATCAAATTGAAGAATGGACATCTCTTAGAAGGTTCGATTGTTTTATATTTTTAGTGAGAGAGTTTAATATTTATGTAAAGTCCTGAAAATTTTGATTGTTTGAATTGCTCAAAAGCCTAGAATGATCATAAGAGTCTAAGACTAAATTAATTAATATTCTAAGGCTCTAGAACATCATTTGGAATGATAAAAAACATGATAAAGATGAATTAAAAAATCAAGAAATTCATTCTCATCATTAAGGTCTATTTAAGATGAGATTTCAGAATAAAGCAGGAAATCTCATCGATGAAATTGAATATGAACTTCAATTTCATCGACAAAAGTAGCCGCAATGCTACTATTTTCTAATTCTGTCTCAATCTCGTTGACGAATTCAGAATGCTCACCCAATCTCGTCAACGAATTCATGCGGGAACTAGAATGCTCTGTAACGGCTAGTTTTGTTTTGGATGTTCCCCCAACGGTCATAAATTCTCTTGGGCTATAAAATGAGACGATTTAAGAACAAAAGAAGAAATTCTAATTCTTCTAATCATTCAATCATTCATTCCAAAATTTGGATTTCAAAATCAATTGAGTAAACCCTTGAATCCCAAAAAGAGTTCGAATTTGAGCTATTCAATTAAGAGACTCTTAGAGAGCTTGAAAGTGATCTATCAGCTTGTTTTAGATACAAAATTAGATTGCAAACATCACTTTTTGAAGTATATGTGATAATCAAGAATTGGTGGATTCTTGTCCTTGAAGTGGGGAGCTTTGTAAGATTGGGTCTTCACCCGTAAGAAGATCGATGAAGTCAAGAAAGAGGATTTTGGCGATTGAATAAATCATGAGAAATCCTCTAACGGGTATAGCTTGAGGCGGGGACGTAGGTGGGATTATCGAACCTCATGAACAAACTCTTTGTATTTGCATTTCTCTAACTCTACTCTTTATTTATTGTTTTGAATGCTTGTATAGAATTACTAAATTTTTTTTCCTTTTAATCAGTATAATTGAAATTCTACTTAAGGGATTAAGAATAATTTTATTTTGTCATAGACCCTATTCAACCCCCTTCTAGGGTCCAAACCTTGGACAATATGGGCATCTCGGCTCCCATTTTCTTGTCATGTGTCCCCCTTCTAACCTCATTTAACTGTGGTTAAGATTCATTCACCTTTAAGGTTCACCCATCTACCCTTGATTTTTAGAAAAATAAAATTAACTAAAGAATTAAAAAATTAATGTGAGTTAATGGGAAGTTCAAGGGTAGGCTATGTGAGAGCGAGGACAATAGTTCACTCTGGGAGCTTAAAAGAACACACATAGGGATGACTTGAGAGAGAATGAGTAAAAAAAAAGGGATGGGTCCCACTTGTTGATTTTAATTTTGATGATGTGGCTCACAAATGAAATGGAATCCTATGTAATAATTAAAAAAAACATATGCATCATTAAGAGTAACACTTTTACTATAGCATATAGTAGTAAAATAGATTAGTCTGTGACTTGGAAAAGCATCAAAGCTTTATAAAAATAAGGATTTTGCTAGCCTAAGTCGCAAATCTTCTAAAGATGCAACTGGCCAAACAAATGTCAAACAGTCTTTGACTTTTGATTTTTGAGCCATTAAAATAATAAAACATCTCCAAATGTTAGGCCTATCTTGCGTCTATGAGAAAATATGGAGTAAATGCAATAGGGGCTAACACTCCTCTAAAAATAATTACTAAATTTGACTTAACATTTGAATAGAGTTATTTGTAAATGACTCAAACGAAGAGACATGAAGTATGAAATGCAAATTTCTTATTACCACATAAATATAGGTAACAAAATCTGACATTTTTATAATTTTGCATAAAAAAAATAACAGTTTAAATACAATGAGGAGCTCTCCTTCACCGTGTTGAACGGAGCTTCCTTTTTACACTAACACAATGGCAATCTTGAAATTACATGAATTATAAAATTACCTCTGCTACATTTAGTAATTACAAACATGCCATGGCTGTAGTGTAAAAAATGGAGCTCCACTTCATCACCGTGAAGTGGAACTTCGGCTGAAAATTAATCTAAAAAAATAAACAAAAATCAGAAGCAACTCACTAAAAACAAAACCCATTAGTTTATGTATTGGGGATATTCATTTACAAACCTAAGGCTGGACATTGGTCCAGGCCCCCTCTTAGATTTCCCAAGTATGCAGGTATGCTATCACTGCTCTTAGTTTACATATCCTTTTTAATATAAATCATACTTTGGCACACGAATATTAAAGCGGCAGTCCGTGCATAGTGTACTTCATGCAGAAGACATGACTTAAAATATGGATAGCCATTTACCTATTGCAAACATGTCAACTAGTCTTTTTTCTTCAATGATACTGTTTTGGGATGATAGATTGGAAGTTGTTTGCTTGTGATCATCTTACTATTTCTTTAATGAATGTTTCTTCTTCAATGGAATTTGTTTTCAAGAGATGCTGTGTTGGGACTGCTCTTGGATGATAGATAAGAAAGTCCGTTTGCTTGTGACCTTTTTCATCAATGAATGTTGCGTGAGAAGAAGAATATACTACAGCGAGACTCGCCAATTGGAAGTAGGGGTGTATCCGAGTCGAGCAGAGCTGAACCGAGTTTGGCCTTGCTCGGCTCAGCTTGAAATGGGTTTACTCTAGGCTTGAGCTTGACTTGGCTTAGAAGTGGTTTACTCTAGGCTCGAGCTCGACTCGGCTTGAAATGGTGCTCGGAAAATCGGTTCAAAGCTCAACTTGAATTCAAAAGGTTTGGCTCGAGCTCGAATTGATTCAAGCTCAAACCGAGCTTAGCTTGGCTCGAGATCTGCTTGATTTATTTAAGAAATATTTTTAAATAAAAATACTATATATTATTTATATATAATAATGATATATATAAATAATGTTTTTTATTTTTTTATAAAATATTCAAGCTGAGCCGAGCTTAAGCCTCAATCGAGCCGAACTTCAAGCCAAGCCAAATCAAACATCGCTCGAGTTTTGCTCGAATACATTTTAAGCTTGAAAACTTAGCTTGGCTCGACACGATTGAGCCACATATTCGAGCTTGATCCAGCCTAACCAAAACGAGCAATTAATTTAGCTCGGCTTTTGTGCACCCATTATTGAAAGAGACTTCGGTTTATATGGGATTTGGAGAGAGAGAGGAGCATAGGGGTAGTGGTCCCATTGTCATTTGGTTCCTACGAAAGTTGGAGTTTTAATTTCCTACATACATTAGAAAGAGAAAGAGACACTTTAGTTCCTATGGGAGAGACGCTTAGGATAAGGATAGAGATAGTAGGTCCGCGGTGATTGGGTTCCTATGGAAGTTGGACTCTTTGGTTCGGCTTTGGGATTATGCTTTGCAGATGCCAAAAATTGGTCTCGGGCTCCACACAACATCCGACATGTGGTAGTAAAAGAGGGAGAGATATCAAGTGGGAAGAAAATGAAATGACTTCTCCCCTTTTATCACCACATGTCGGATGATGTGTGGAAGCCTAAGAACAATTTTCTAGCATCTACTAGAGACAACCCATGCCCTTTGGTTCCCACGAGACGAACCTAAATATCCTCTATCTTTCTTGTCTTCTTACTTACCTACTTACTGTTTGTTCCTTGTTGCTATCATCTACGAAGAGGTAGAGGTCTTCTCTTAGTCTTGGAGAGAAAAATTGAACAGACTCTTTGATTCCAATGGGATTTGGAGAGAAGAACTTACCATAAGGATAGGAATGAAACAATTATTTAAGATGAAGGATAATATTAGAATGTGAGGAGAGATGAAGGGAATATGAATGAGAGAAAAAGGGGATGGGTCCCACACTCCCACTTGTTGATTTTAATTTGACTGATAATCTTCTCCAATTGTAACCGGTTTTTGGCAAAACCGGTTACACCCTTATGGGCGACACGTGTCCTTTTTTTACATCCCTTAACTGTGGTTAAGATTCACCTACCCTTAGGGTTCACTCACCTATCTTTGGTTTTTTGAAAAAAATATTAAAAAAAATTAACCCTAGGAGTTGGTAAATTTTAACCACGGTTAACAAAAAATTTAATTATTTTTTTCTAAAAACCAACTATAGAGGGGTGAACCCTAGGGGTGAGTATATCTTAACCACAGTTAAGAGGTATCAAAAGGGACATATGGCCACCTTAGGGGCGTAACCGGTTTTAGCAATACCGGTTACAACTAGAGAAGAATACGAGACTCTTTAATTTTGCTAATGTGGCCTCACAAATGGCAACAAGAAGAACACATGCTGTTTGACATTAAGAACACTTTCCCTCTAGCATATAGTAGGATAAATTTTTAAAAGTTAGACCAACTCGAAAAGAGATATGCACAATGGTGCAGTATATAAATATAAATGGCTATGGAGGGCTGGGTAGGGCTGTAACCTGGCCCTCAATTAAGATGACCTTGAGATATGAGGCCATACCATGCCCTTAGGCTTTTGAAAAAGATGGGCCCTCGTTTACTGGCTTCGAGTACTCCCACTAGAGGGCTGAATTAAAAACCTTACCTATTGGAAGTTTGTATGACACTATAGTCTCTAATCCTTTTCTTAATGCATGTTGATTGTATGACATTCTAGAAGAAGTTTAGATAACTTATGGAAAATAAAGAGAGAGACTTCCATTAGAAGGGATGATAGCCTTAAAATGTTTGAGACAGAGCATACACATATTCATTTATATGTACTTTTTTTTTCAAATCAATATTTCTAGTTAATAGTTCAATTAAAATCCTCGAATCGCTTTCCACAACCACAGCTTGGATACCTAAATCAACGCAAGCACGGTAACCATCACGAATAGCCCTCAACCATGTTAGAAGCAATTCTATAAAAATTTGCAAAAGTAAAATTGAGATTTTCTTCATGATTTCTAATAATACTACCTCATCCACTAATTCTTGGATTTCCTTGAGCTAGCTTGCACCATCAATATTTAATTTAAACCAACCCGACGATGGTTTAAACCGTTTGATAAAAATAGGACTTTAAAACGATGAAGAATCGCTTGAAGACTAAAGAAATCAGTAATATTCTTATCTACAAAAGAGAGATCCTTTTTACAACTCACGGGGAAAGAAGTCTCATTTAACCAGTTCCACACTTTCCTTCTAACCACTAAATGATTACAATTCTGCCCACCAAATCTTCAAGAATTCCTCATTTTCCAAATTTCCCAAGCAAAACAACCAATAGAGAGCCTTAGTTAAAACACTTATCAAATGAGAATTTGAATAAAAGGAATCTAAGACGACGAAACTGAACATACTCATTAAGGATCATTTGAATATTTAGGACATTCAAAACCACAATCCAAATCGAGGTACCCACCTCACATGTACTTAAAAAGATGAGAAAAAGTTTCACTATCTGGATTGGAACAATAAGAACACTTACTTGCCAACTATATACATTTACTTCGAACATTGGCGTCCACGGGTAGCCCATTCCAAAAGATGTTCCATTTAAAATGAGGCTTTGCTGGGAAGGAAGTTTGTCCAAATAGCCTTAGCCCCAATGAAAGGTCAGATAATAAGATCTAATTAAATCCCATCCCGATTTAGTAGAGAACCTGCCTGCACTTTCATGAGTCCAAATTAATCTATCCTTATCCGTAGATGACAAAATACCATTATTAAATGCCTAAATTGGGAATCAAACCCACGAAATATTCCAACCTAAGGCATCAAATATATCACAAATCTTTGACAAATTAAACGAGTTAGATAAATAAATTTCTATAAGAGGACTATCAAGGAATTAAGGATCTAACCAGAAATTAATTTGCCAGCTATTACCCACAACCCTTTTAGATTAAGTGGCATTCTCATTCAGAATATAATATTGGACAAACAATTCATTATTCTGCTTGCAGTAGGTGTAAGAATTCAACACTTGACAGTAAACCTAACCACATGAGTTTAGAGGAATCTATTCTTAATGATTAGGCTTTTGTTATGCATACCTGAAGCAATGTGGTAGCAGAGTATGTTGTACTTGTTTGAAGTTGGCTCATTTCCGCAAAGGGAAGGAAGGGCCGATCGATCGGCCCCTTATGGCCGATCGATCGGTGGCACGACGGGACTTGTACTTGGGTAGCCAATCGATCGGCCGGGGTGCGCCGATCGATCGGCCATAGCGGGATTTTTCCGGGAAATTGCAAATTTAAGTCTCTTTATGTTTTGGGAAACCCCTATTCCGATTAGAGGACTTTCTATTATTCTGGGACTCTTGTTTAGGCTTATAAATATGTGATTATGGGTCTAGGGTTTGTATCTTTGTATCAAAGGATCAAGGGAATGCTTTTGCATTGAGAGTGAGAGGTAATAGAAAGGGTTAAAGCATACTAGGGCTTGGGAAATGTTTAAGGGAGGATAGATAGAGATTCTTCTTTGAGTTTTCATAGAGAATGCGAGTTGAGTGTTTTTCTGTACTAGTTTCTCAAAGTTTTCTGTGAATAAAGAAGTGATCAGATCTTGACCCGTGGACGTAGGCAGGTTGTTGCCGAACCATGTATATCTCTTGTGTTCTCTTGTGGTGTGTGTTTTGTTTTATTCTTTCCGTCGGATTATTTTCTATTGATTGTTTTTCTCACAATAAATTGGTATCAGAGCTTCGGGTTGGGTTAATTATTTTTCAATGGCTTTGAAAAATTTTGGGCAATTTTCCTTGGAGAAGTTTAACGGAAAGGGAAGTTTCAATCTGTGGCAAAGGAGGGTAAATGATATCCTAGTTCAACAGGGCTTGACAAGGGCGTTGAAGGGGGATTCCAGTAAACCGGAAAAGATGTCTGATGAAGATTGGGAAGACATTGAGGCGAGGGCAGTCAGCACGATACGCCTCTATCTTGCAGATAACGTGATGCATAGCATTATGGATGAAGAATCGGCACCGGATCTTTGGAAGAAGTTGGAAACGCTCTACATTGGAAAAAGCCTTATCAATAGGTTATACTTGAAAAATGAGTTCAATACCTTAAAGATGGCAGAGGGTGCAGATCTCATGGAGCACATTAATGTGTTCAACCAGATCTTGAATCAACTGTTGCAAGTTGGTGTCAAGATGGATGAAGAAGACCAGGCCGTGGGGCTTCTTACATCACTTCCAGACTCATATGATCACTTGGTGATAACTCTCATGTATGGCAAGGAGACACTATTTGTAGAACCCCATAATTCATGTTCACTGTACTATGAACAAAGTTAGTGAATAATGCCCCTGTATGGTGTTTATAAAAGCTTAAAGCCTTCAATTTTATTCTTGGTAGTATGGTGAGCCAAGTGAGGGTTTTATGTGTGTGTATTGAGTCTCAAAAATAGAGTATAAGTTTACTCTAAGTGGGTAAAAGCAAGGGTATATAAAATACCCTAAGTACTTAAAGGGTTGTAAGTAAATAGTGTTGTGAAGAGTGTTATAAACAGTGCTTGTAAGGTTCAAGGTTCCCTAGGTGCGTGTGAATGATGTGAGGAGTTTATTATAGGATTTATGGTGTGTAAGGGTACTAGAGAACCCGCCTTGGTGTTATGGGTGTTAATAATATAAAAAAAGAAGGGTTCTAAGTGTTAAAGGATGAGTGAGGTCTTAACAACTCTCAACTTGTGAGACCTCTAGTGTCATCATCGCTTATCAGAATTGAGTGATTCATGAGCCATTAGAAAGGTATCGAAACCCTCTTCTATAGTCATGTTTATCACTTTTCTTAATTATGAGTCGAAGCTAGGTGAAAGGTGGATTTACTGAAGAGGGGTCTGCTGTAAATTCAGAAGTTAGTCTTGGACCATTTCACTTGTGGGCCCATTTGGACCATAAAAACCTCAAAATTAGGAGTTGTACAAAACATGAAAGTTGTTACCCTTTAAAATAAGAATCCAACGCAAGTTGAATCGTCAAAATCGGACCACCGAGTCAAAAGTTATGGCCAAAATACTGTAGGACATTTTTGCAGACAAACTTGCTCAAGCGAGATCCAAACCCACTCGAGCGAGATTGACCAAACTTGAATTTTTGAGTCCCGGGACCAACCCGCTCAAGCGAGATGGAAGCCCGCTCAAGGGAGATTGCCCAAAAATATTTTTTTTTAGGTTTTTCACTAACCTAACACCTATATATACCCCACTTTCGAGGGACCAAGGTTTCTAACACCTAGAGAGGGACTTTTTGAGAGAAAATAGAGGAAACTTAGATTTCCAAAGGGATGTTTCTCTCAAGATCAAGGAAACCCCCAAATTCAATGTTCAAGATTCTCAATACCAAAAAGAAGAACTTGAATCATCACTTTCCAAGCTTCCACAAGTGTGGATCTTCAAGTTGGATCCTCATCTATCAAGCAAGGTTCCTCCACCTTTCAAGTTGGTGTTCTTCCTCAAGCTTGGGACCCAACCCAAGGATTTTCTTCAAGATCAAGCTTTGATCTTCAAGGTTAGTACACCCTACTAACTATCTTAGCAATAACCTAGTTTTCTCTCTTAAAAATGTTGATTTTGATCTTGTATCTCCCTTTTTCTTGAAATATGGTATTTTCCCTAAAATATAAACAAGATAAATAATAATGGTGGTGGATGTATGGATAGATGAGGATGAGGCGATTGGATGCCCTATGGTTGTGATGAATGTGTGGGATAGAAAATGGTGGATAGACAATGTATGAATAATGCACACACCAAGATGTTGATGAAATGCATGTTAAGGAAAATGTAAAAATAAGGACTACATCAATGTTACATGTGAAATGTTTGATAAAATACATGTATGGACTTGAAAATCTAAGACTAAGAAATTATGAGTTTAAAGCTTAAAGGAAAGTTGAATGCAAGGTGTTTGACAAAGAAATCATGAAATAAATGCCTAGGAAAATGTTGAAAATCACGTGTTTGACGAAATGCTTGTATGAAAATTGAACTTAAGAAGATGGAATTATGATTAAGGACTTTCCCCAAAATTTGGTAATTATGCTAATATGCTTTATGGGTTTCCTTAAAAATCTTGTATATTTATGGAAAAGTTGAAATGCTATATGATGTTCTTTTAATTGCTTCAAGTCACTACGATGTTCACCATTTCTCTATGCACAAGAAAGTATGCATGTATGAACTTAGTTTTCTAAGTACAATCATATGAAATTAAACCAAGACAAGACAAAAGTGATTTCCACAAAATAATAACAAGACAATAGTGAATTCTACAAAACAATGATAAGATTTTAAGTACAATAAGAAAGACAAAACACTAGTATGTACGTCCAGTTCATAAGTACGGGCATACGAAGAACTACATGGAAGCTTATAAGACAATAAGAAAATACTCATAAGAGGAATCTCACAAGCTCACAAGAAATATGGAAGGATACTAGTGTACTAAGACCAGGTACGGGCACTAGTATCTATTTTCAAGGCTCATAAGCTCACAAGTACATGAAAGTATGCTAGTATATTAAGACCAGGTACTGGCACTAGTATACGTCTCTAAGATAAGTATGAAAGGATGTTAATGTACTAATACCAGGTACGGGCATTAACATTTGTTTCCAAGAAAGTACGAGAGGATACCAGTATACTAAGACCAGGTACGGGTACTAGTATTTGTCTCCAAGCAAAAATAAAGAAATATGAAAGGATGTTTAGTGTACTAAGACCAGGTATGGGCACTATCATCTGTTTTTATGAAAGCAAGTTTACAAGGAATCTCACAAGGCTCATAAGAAATCTCACAAGAAAGGTTATAAGAACTCGTATGCTCACAAGAAAGATTATAAGAACGCGTATGCTCACAAGAAAGGTTATAAGAACTCGTATGCTGGTAAGAACTCGTATGCTCACAAGAACTCGTAAGGTGAATTATGAACTGTATTCTCTTGATTAACTGTTTAGGATAATCTGCATGCTCGTTATTACTATTGTTAGCTAGTAGCTTGTACTCGCTGAGTATTTCATTCTCAGCCGTACATTTATGTCGGCAGGGACACTATACGATATCCATACTCCAGTTCCTTGGGTCGAGGCGGGTCGTGGAGAGCAGGAGATTGCTTGGATTGTCACCCAGATATGAGGGGTTTAGAGATGTGGCTCTATGGTGGGGTTGTGTGAGAGAGACGTGTATTTTGGGTTTTATGTCTGGGGATATTGTATCACTTGAGTTGGCAACTCAGGTGAAGGATTACTCGTACATGTTTTAGTTTATATTCAGTTATTGTAAACAGTTGTACTTTGAATACAGTTAAGTTATTAAAGAAAATTTCCAGTTCATTATTTATTTGCCTTGTATGCTCTGCAGGATGGTTGTTGTGGTATGTAACGAGTCCAAACTATCGCCTAACTCTTAGGGGGTATTTTGGGGCGTTACACTATTGATGGAGGAGGTCACGTTGGCACTACTCTCTTATGAGATTAGCCGGAAGTCATCGCATGATGGAAATAATCATGCCATGGTTGCTTGAGGAGGAGGAAGGAACTTGGAGAGAGGATTTGGAAAAGGCAGGAGCAGATCCAAATTCAAGAGAAAAGGTGGGGTCCAGTGCTATCATTACAAAGAATTAGGGCACTTCAAAAGGGAGTGTCCGAGGCGTGCTGATGGGAAGAGGAATTCTTTCAGAGAAGATTCTTCGTCGGCAATAGCAACGGACAATGAGGAATACATTGGAGATGATTTCACAGTCTCCAAAGGTATGGACAGTTTTTCCAGTGAGTGGATTTTAGATTCGGGGGATTCATGTCATATTTGCTCAAATATGAAATTTTTTGATACATTTCAAAAGGGGACAGGAAAAGTGTTCCTGGGTGATGGATCTGAATGTGAAATCACGGGGTTTGGTAATGTAAAAATAAAAATGTTTGATGGAGTTATTCAGACTTTGGGACGTGTACCTTGTGTCCCTAAGTTGCGAAGGAATTTAATATCCCTGGAGGAGAATATGGTGGTAGGTAGAGTGACTACAAGGTTTGCAGGAAAACGAAAACCTGATATTGTGCAGAGGATAGAAAGCTCACTTAAAGTCTCTTTTGCAGTCTGTGCAGAGATGAGTATTCTGGTAGGTTTTCGTAAGGCTGGAGATGGTGATGATTTGCCTTTGACGGAGAGGACGGGTCTATGTCATCGTCTGAGATTCTTTTAAATTGGAAAATGGGTTTTCAAACTACACATGAGTTTTGACCATGTTTTATCGAATCCGGTGGAGTGCTTTCCAGGGTTGGATTCGAGGGTGTGTGTAGCTGGTGGGTTTCTTTCGCAGATGGTGCAGAAGCGATGAAGGTTAAAGCGAGAGTTTGCGGTATTTACAAACGGGTTTCAAAATTTTGAGAGAGATTTTGGTTCGAGGTGGAGGTGCTTTCCGGATGTGGGTGAATCGGTGTTTAATCTTGGAGGTTTGTTTGGTGATTAGCAAATCGGTTCTTTTGGTTGCGGGTGGTGTTACGGAATTCTTGTCAAGGTGGAGATTTGTTTGAAGTTGGCTCATTTCCGCAAAGGGAAGGAAGGGCTGATCGATCGGCCCCTTATGGCTGATCAATCGGTGGTGCGATGGGACTTGTACTTGGGCCGCCGATCGATCAGCCTGGGTGCGTCGATCGATCGGCCATAGCGGGATTTTTCTGGGAAATTGAAAATTTAAGTCTCTTTATGTTTTGGGAAACCCCTATTCTAATTGGGGGACTTTCTATTAGTCTAGGGCTCTTGTTTAGGCCTATAAATAGGTGATTATGGGTCTAGAGTTTATATCTTTGTATCAAATAATCAAGGGAATGCTTTTGCATTGAGAGTGAGAGGTAATAGAAAGGGTTAAAGCATACTAGGGCTTGAGAAAAGTTTAAGAGAGGATAGATAGAGATTTTTCTTTGGGTTTTCATAGAGAAGGTGAGTTGAGTGTTTTTTTGTACTGGTTTCTCAAAGTTTTCTGTGAATAAAGAAGTGATCAGATCTTGACTGGTGGACGTAGGCAGGTTGTTACCGAACTACGTATATCTCTTGTGTTCCCTTGTGGTGTGTGTTTTGTATTATTCTTTCCGTCAGATTATTTTCTATTGGTTGTTTTTCCCACAACAGTACCATCTCTTAAAGTTCTTATATAATTTATTTGTATGCTATTTTTAGTTTTATTCGTGTTCTTTTGTTGTATTTTATATTGAAAATGTTTTCCTATAAGCAATAGTGATTACAGAGAATTTTTTTAAACATGTATTAAGAAAATCATTAATATTGAATTTATATTAAAATAATTATAAGATATTATTAGTATATATTGATAATGAGGGTCCAGCTGTAGGGTGTGTTGCCCAAAGCTTGTCACTCATTTCGACGGGCCTAGTTATTATGGTCCCAAGCTTGGTATGCGAACTTTGTGAATGATAAAAGCTATTGATTTTGCGAGCTTTTGTGAGTAGTGACAAGTACCTTCATATGAAGACTATATTGATAGGCCTAGTAATGACCACTAAAATTACATGCAATTTTTTTTTATCAAACTGAGAAAGCTCATTCAAGATATCCTCCTTGAAAGACCAACACAAAATCCACCTAATAAAGATTTCTAGGATGTTTGATCGAATGTCCAAAAATCGGCGTTTTGTATAAGTTAGGTTGGATCAAGTGAATCTTATGGGATTAATGCTAACTAACTAGGATTAACGTACATGTTTTCATTAATGCTAAATTTTTGTTACATTTTTCTAAGGCCGATCAAACGTTTATAGACCATCTAATTGAAGGTTAGAAAATTTGAGATTTCTATAGCCAAGCGTCTAGTGAACCTTATGGGGTTGATATAAACAAACTAGGAGTCAAATTGGATGGTCTAAAGGCATTCAGTGATTTTGTCACATGTCTCCTAAGGGACCCACCTTAACACGCCAAAATTGGATTCGAAAACATATTGCCCTATGCTATATTTCTAGAGAGGGTGTTACCTAAACTTTTAGTAAGCTCTATCCTTTAAAACCTCCCACTCTCTCTCTCTATATATAAATTATGATATAATTATATATAAATTACTTTATATAAAGAAATTACATATTCTCAGCTCGCATGAATAGTCAATCGGTGCAACACAAAAAATGGCTTGGGAAGGGGTATTTATGATAAAATTGTGTTAAAAAATACCCTTCTTTATGTTCGTAATTACCAAACTACCACTTCCTGATGCATTTTTTGGGTTGCTCCAATTAACTGTTCAACCTGAGCTCATGTTCATAAATCTCTTATAAAAATAAAAATATATAATAAAAGAAAAGTGTAACGGATAAAATTCGTAAAATCAACTCAGCGTTGGAGGACGAGCTCGTTTTTGTCGTTTTGTTCACGAAAGTGACACGTGGACACGAGTTGGGGTCACGTGCTTAAAATATAGGGGTCACACGTTGTCTGATGCACAACGATCCCGTTGTGTGCATTACGACGTCTTTGTTCTCTTGCAGAACAACGTTTCCGTTGTGGCTTTGACAACGTGCTCGTTGTCTAAAGCACAACGTGAACGTTGTGCTCTTGACAACGTCGTTGTCGTTACGCGAACAACGAGTCCGTTGTCTCACCGACAACGATGTCGTGCTGTATTTTAAGGCATCTACGCCGTAACCGAGCTTGAGTCAACAACGAGACCGACTCGTAGGAGGAAGTGATCAGGAGGCGATCCATAATTCCGACAGACGTGCCGAACGCGCTGTTTCGTGCCGAAAGCACTGTCTTGGCATTTAATGCTTGTCACTTCTGCGTACCGTCCGATCCCGTCCGATTGGACTTATAGGAGGCTCTCACGTGTAATGCAACCGGCGGCAGATATGTCTAAGATATTTGGCAATGAGTGCAAAGACACGTGGTATGGACACCTATGGCCATCCATGGTCATCGATGGCCATACCGACCTTGCCCTATAAAAACCCCGTGATTTTTAGTACACAAGACACTTGTTCAGTAACCCAGACCCGAGAATACGTGTTCAGTGCTTCCAGTGCCTTGCGTATTTTTCAGTGACTGTTTTAGCGTTTACTGTTCATCATCTTCTACACTTACTGACTTTACCATCGGAGTACAGGTCAGGGTGCCACACCCTCCGCTCCAACCTTCTACCAGTAAACCAGAGCGTGGGAGGAGCTGCTGCTGACGCGTGTCCTTCCGGTATTTTTCCCCTCACAAAAAGAGTATAACTACCGGAATGAAGTTGGTTTCCTCCTTCAGGCTTCAACTATGTCATGTGCACTCAGAGGTAGCATTATTTCAAAATTCATTTGAGAAGAAGATATCATTCCATGCATTAAAGAGGAATTAAAAAGTGAAAGAGACAACCGCTTCTTCAAAAAATTTGGCATTTTGAACAGTCAATCATTCCATATCATTCCTCACAAGACACGGAATCGAGAGTCCGAATCCTATTAATCTAGTTGTCCCTATTGATCTAGTTGTCGAAGAAATTTATATAAGCCAAACCTGGATTATATAAGCTTTTAAGATATTATTTTATTTTTCTCATGAAGCGCAAGGTCTTGGGTTCGACTTTTTTACTCCCCTTTGGGACCTGCACGGGTTACCTGGACTTACCCGGTGTGGCGAGCTTGTGTCGCACCCTCAGGGGTTAGTCCTGACCCAAAGGATTGGAGACACCTCAAAAATAAAAGATTTTTTTAAATTAGAGTTAAACATAACATACACTATCACACGTACACACACATACACCCTTGTAGCATTCACTTACCATTTTATAAGCTCGAACTGTGTTTAAGGTCGAACTGTGTTTAAGTAAGGGCTAGGGCTTGATTCCTTCAATCCCTTCTGGGTCCAAGCCCAAGCCCAAGCCCAAGCCCTAACCCTAACCCCAGCCCGGCCCATTGACAGCTCAAACTCTAATGCACATTAATACGTGGTATATCTATCCTATTCGTACCCCTATGGGGGCTACGGACTGTACGAACTACCAAGTGAGCCAAATCATCTACGGTGATAAGTGGATTTGGCAAATCCGGTTATCACCCCCTAGAGGTCGCCATGTGTCTCCTTTGACACCCCTTAACCTTGGGTAAGGTTCACCCACCCCTACAGTTCACCCACTCATCGTTTGTTTTTTTTTTTTAATTAAAAAATAGTTTTTAGAGTTTTTTAACTATTAAAAATAGTATTTAATTTTTAAAAAAGAATTAACATTAAAAAAAAAAAATCAAGAATGAGTAGATGAACCCTAGGGGTGGGTGAATCTTACCCATGATTAAGGGGTATGTGGTGACCTCTAGGGGTGATAACCTGATTTGCCATGAATCCAGTTGGGACTAATGTTGCCGAATGCCGATTGCAAGATATAATAGTACACCAAAATGACATCAGTCGCAACGGATTGAAATGTAAAAGTCAGTAGGTCCAACGGTTAGAACCTCAAATTAAGATCAAATCTTATGATTTTTTTTTATAAGGCCCCATAGGAACTGATATCATTTACCTAAGTCAATAAAGTCAGTAGATCATAAGTTAACTGGACAGTGAAACTCTTGCAACTCTTACCCCTTGGGGGATTAGATCCTCAGACCTCCACCATGACAGGCCATACCCCTACCACTTGCGCAAGAAGCACAGTGCGCATTACGCTATGTCCCTTGTTTAGAAAGGAAAAACAAGTTCCAGCTTTCTTGAGAAGCTAAAATAGAATTAATAATCTCAATATTATTTAATTCCTAAAAGTTTACAGCTAAGCTTATTTATTTTTAGAAAATGCTATCCCCAATCGCGCATACCACAACCGCTCTGAATAAAATAAATAAATAAACAACCTTTATTGTAGGGCCCATCAGAACGTGTGTTGATTTTATCTGATTAAGAGAGGAATAATGGTGACGCGATTGCTGATTGATGCTGCTAACACTTTCTTTATTTTTATTTTCTTTCACAATACGTAGTTAAAATTTTTTGAAAATAATTAAAACGGTAAAGGGTAAATGCGGAAAACACAGGAAAAAAGAGGGTTTGCTATTAAAACCCCGGAGAGTAACATCTCTTTACTTGGTCCTCCTCCATCTTTCTCAGCATGCAGAGACAGTCTTTGGGCTCTCCTGGTTCGAAGCTCCATAGCCATGGAGGAGGAGGAGGAGGAGGAGGAGGAGGGAAGGAAGAGAAGCTTGGTGAGGAGGAACAGAAGCGAAAGGACGGAGGAGCATCATTAACAGAAAAAGAAGAAGAAATCAAGACAGAGAAGCTTCATCGATCAAGTTCTCGAACTGAAAAATCCATTCATCTCATACCGATCCTCACCATATTCTGCTTGCTCGTTCTCTACCTGTGTTCTTACGATCCTCCTCCAAAAGGTGAGAAAATCGATGGCGACGAACGACTCTTACCGCTCCTTTTGGCGATTCTAACCTTTCAATGCGATTTTCCTTGCAGATTTAGCTAATTTCAACGGATTTAGGCTTCCTTCGACCCCGATAGGTAAAATGCAGGTTCTGATCTTGAGATTTTGATTTTTGGCCTTTAAAAAAAAAAAAAAACCTCTGGACTTGATTTTTCCTTTTTCTGTCGGTGTTTGTAGATTCAACGGAGATTAGCAAATTCGGACGATTTTTGGAGGTGGAGAAAGGCGATGTTTTGGCGACTCAAAGCCATCGGAGCTTGCAGGAAGTGGGGAAAGATGTTCGAAAACCTCGATTCCACAGGAAAATCGGCGATTTCTAGACCACATTATACGGTTCCCTTCCCTCCCTCTGTTTAGTTTTGCCTCTCCCTCAGTCCCTCTCTCTCTCTCTCCTAACGTATTGCACGTGCGAAGTCCAGCTGGACTTTCACACCATTCTGTTGCACGTGTAAGGAATTCAGGACGGCGGGTGCCTTGGGTGGAGATTTGTAAAAAGATCTGAATTTTGTGCGGTTATAATTAATAATAATAAAAGAAGACAGCTGTAGTGCTAACATGCGCTTTTTTTTTTCTTTTTTTTTTAATTATGTGGGTAGTGTAATTAGTACCCTACGCCGCTGGCGCTGCTTTCCATCTGCCCTGCAACAACTTGGGGGGCCGTAACTGCATCATCTCTCAGACTTCGGGTTGAATTGATTGGCCAAGCTGGAAAGCAGTACTGATGAAACCAGGTTGCGCACAGGACCCGGTAGCTCAGGTTAGCAAGAGCAGGCCGGGCCACGCATCCGCATGGATTTAGTTGGATTTTTCCGGAGTTAAACATTTGAAAATGAAAATGGGGGAATTTTACTGGCTGGATTGTGGCGATCACATGTTGATGTTGGCGCATTACAGTTGTTCCTGTGTGTACTACTCTCCTGTCATGTCTCTCTATGCCTGGTGTTTACCGACGATCACTTGCGTTGTACTTGTTGGTTCAATCGTATAGCTGATTAGAACAACCCTCAAAACTAGAAATGACGTTGGATCCTCCACGGCAAGGAATCTGTACCTTTTTTTTTCTTCGGTAAATAGCCGATTAGAGCGTCTCCAAAGCAATCCCTATTTTGGCTACCCTCGCCGGAATAGGGAGACCGAAGCACTTTTTGATACTCCAGCGTGTTAGATGACCTCGCTACTTAGACAAGCGATCGGAATTAACTCCCTCTATTCCTTTTTTTCTAAAAAAAAAAAAGAGGGCTATTGGGAAAGTAGATTGAAGAATTGAGGAAAAACTAGGAAGAAATAGCTTGTGCGATGAAGTTTAACCTTAAATTCTAGTTCACTATACCGAAAACATAGAAAAGAAAAGAAAATTAGAGAAAACACAATTAAGAATTGTATTAGAAATCTGAATTTTTTATTTTTTATTTTTCTTAGTTTCATCAATTTTTAGCATATATGTTAGGGGGCATCGCCATTTGGGGAGGAGAATCTCTATTCAGACAAAACAAGTAAAGAAATAGCAACTGCGATGGAGATGATCTTAGTTGGTAGCTTGGGACACTTGGACCTCCATCAACAGAGAGGCCTACACACCACCACTGGCACAAAAGGAGTGTTGTGCTTCAGTAATTTGCTTGGCAGTCACATTGTTGGTTCATATGTTTCAGTAACTTTTTAGATGGGTTAATATCAACTGTCAACTCATATGAATAAGGACGTGTATATGACCGTTGGGCTTAGGACAGATGATGCAACTTGTGTTGCCCAGGAAAAATCCAACCGGAACCAAATCCTCACGTTTATAACCGACTCGAAGGTGTCCGATTACGCCGATGAGGTGTCCTTTTTGACATTTCTTAACTGTGGTTAAGATTCACCCACTCCCCTAGTGTTAACCTACCTATCTTTGGTTTATAAAAAAAAATTAAATTTTTTAGAACCGTGGTTAGAATAAAATATTTACAATATTTTTTTCTAAAAAACTATGGATAGGTGGATGAACCTGGGGTGGGAGAATCTTAACTATAGTTAAAGGGTGTCAAAGGGGACACGTTGCGACCTTAGTACTGACTCCCGAGACTCCCGGTTATAAGCGTGGAGGATTTGTTTCCAACCCAAAATTCCCCCAATTTGTTGAATGTTTAATATTTCAAAATGTTAACAAATATTTTTTTAATTTTTACTTTTATCTATATGTAGTAGCCCTCAAACTAACTCTAGTTAGTTGACTATGTGAGAAGTTTGGTTCTTCAAATTTTTTTTATTTTTTTATAAGTATAATATAAAAATTAAAAATATAATTAACTTTATTTAAATCAATATTTAATTTTATTTAGAGTAGTGATTAGTGAACCACACATTCATTCGGGTAGATAAAGTACCCGTCTATGCCTCTCTATCACCACTCCTTAAGCTTAATTAAATTAAAGTTAATAATTTTTTTTAAAAAAAATCAAAGTTGGATGGATGAATCCCTAGAGTGAATCTTAACCACACTTGGTGGATGTTAAGAAGGGGTCGTGGACCAATGAGGATAGACATTCATCTACATAGCCAAATATGCAGTTCTTATTTATCTATTTTTATTTTTATTTTTATTTTTTACTTTTTATTTTTTTTTATAATGACTCAAAAAGAGCATGTTAATGACCATTATTGGAATGTAACATCAATAGTGTTAGTTTCTTTAAGTCCCTTTAACAATTTAAGATTGGCTAAGGTGACAACCTACCCCTTCTCTTAGTCTTAGTGGAGATCAGATTGTAGCCAATTGCGATTGAACCCAAGTTGCATGTGTCATTATTTGATTGAAGATTAGAAAGAAAAATGAATTTTAAATTCAAATTCTTTTTCCTCTAATCAGATCACGATACATGCAATTGAACTATCCTGCAATTGGCTGTGATCTGATCTCCTCCTTAGTGAGGAGATACACAACCACCCCCACGGTGTGTATCTAGTGTTACCATTAGTGTTACCATTGTTAGTGTAACAAAGTTGAATGTATGTCAGACAAAGAGGTTTCGAATATAGTGTAAGCCAACGCAATTAGAGAAAAGGGTATCCATTGAGTAGAAGTGGCCCAAGTACCCAAGCTTCAGTTACTCATTATAGGTAAACGCGGTGGCACGTGAGAGAGAGGAGAAGGGGAGAGAGACCGGGAAAAGGGACCCAAATAAACATTTATGGAATATTTTGGGTATAGAAATTTTGACGGATATTTTGAATATCCTTTGTGAAAAAAATTGTGAGGGACACATTTGTTATAGAAATATAACAATAGAGATGTTTTGAGACTTAAAAAACTTTAGAGGCATTTTAGATATAGCAAAGAAAGGGGGCGGGTGGAGCCCCCTAAAGTTTACATATTTATAATTGGTTTTTAGAAAAAAATTTAACCTAAGAGTTATTGAATTTTAATCAGGATTTAAAAAAATTAATTTTTTTTCCTAAAAACCAATGATAAGTGGGTGAACTTGAGAGGTAAGTAACTCTTAACCACAATTGAAGTCCAGTTACCCTTGAGGTTTTCATGTGTCTCTTTTGACACCCTTAACTACAGTTAAGATTCACCCACCTATTCTTGTTTTTTAGAAAAAAAAAAGTTAACCCTAGGACTTAGTGAATTTTAATCGGGGTTTATTTTTATTTTCTAAAAACCAAGAATAGTGGATGAACCCTACGAGTTCTATGTGTCTATTTTGACACCCCTTAACTGTGGTTAAGATTCCTTACCCACCCACCCCTAGGGTTCACCCACTTATCCTTGGTTTTTAGAATTTTATTTTTTAAACCTTGGTTAAAATTTACTAATTCTTAGGGTTAATCTTTTTCTCCTAAAAACTAAGGATAAGTGGGTGAACCCTAGGGGTGGGTGAATCTTAACCACAGTTAAGGAGTGTATAATCGTAGAGAATTTCAAGTCTACTATAAATGAGTAAGGGGTAGTATGAAAATTAAGCACACATTTAACAAAAATTTTGTCTTCTAGTAGAATGCACGTGCAATGCACGTGAGTGTCCAATCATAATGATTGTAAAATAATAGACCAAATTTGAGATAATAAATGTGCACATATTAGAATGAGTGTACAATCCTAGCGGGATGCAAATGTAATGCACGTGAGTATACATTATTAGATAAAAATTAGTGAAAATTCATATAAAAACTTTAAAGTGGGTTAAACTTGGTTTAGCAGTGGTGTTTGATTCTAATGACATCAATTGATATGAAAAATAGAAGTAGTACAGAACCAGCAAAATGAAAATAAAAATCAGGATCTCAATTTAGAAAACCTATAGCAATAACAATACCTAACATGTTTTGTATTCATTGAATAATGGTAACCTAATTGGATATGCTAATTTATTTAGTAAACCACACATTATAATCTTATTACAAAGCAAAGTTTCTAGATAAAACATAGCACAATGATACCTTAGAGCAAAATTGATACGACTAAATGGAATGTACATTCTTGGGATCAAAACCTGAAATATAGGTAAATTAAGTTTTTTAAAAAACAAATATTAAGGCGTCCTAAGAAGCAAAATTGATAGAAATGAAGTACGCATTGAAACTCAATTTAAATGCCTAAAAGCAAATGAATGAACATTCTTGGATTCAAAACATGAAATATGAACAATAGTTCGTTCCTCGCTCTCACATAACCGACCCTTGAACTCATTAACTCGGGCTAGTTTTTTTAACCCTTGAGTTAATTTTTTTAATTTTATTTTTCTAAAATCTGGGTGAACCCTAAGAATGGATGAATCTGAACCACAATTAAATGGGGTTAGAAGGGGACACATGGCAAGAAAATGGGAGCCGAGACGCCCCTCCTCGCGTCACCGACCGAGGAGGTGATTATTTTCCATGAAACATAGATAAATTGATAAACTTTAGATTAAATAAATCTTGTTCTTGTGGGGGGGGGGTAAAGAGGGAAAAAAAGAACGGATTAAGATCATGTCCTTCCAGACCACCTCCAACTGGATTAAATTATAACAAAGAAAGAGCATGATGCTAAAACAATCCTTTCTTTGCAATGACAAAGAAGCTAACACAAATCACTCATTATACCAAAGAAACTATAACCGTCCATAAAGCAAAATTTCAAGAACAAAAATACAAAAACTCTATTTGTATTAGAAACCCAACAACTCAATTGGGTTCCTCTCTCTTTCTCTCTCTCTAGCCATCTCACATCGCTGCCCCCCGCCCGCTGCATCTGCCTTGAATGCGACCATCACCTCTGATTAGAAAATTGTTATAGGTCCAGTTATTTTTAATAGAAAGAGGTTTGAAAATGCAACGTTTTGGGATGACGGTAAATGTATTGAGAAATGCATGAACTTTCCCGCAGGCTCTTTTTAACCTACCATCATCTCTCTAGTTCCACATCAATATATATTTGTAACTGAAAGCCCCATTTCCACTACCTTCCCTCACCACCTCTATAAACACAATAGAAGGATTTGCTAAACATATTTTCATTGTCAGATGTTACACGTTAAAAGAAATTCAACTCACCGTAAGCACTTGAAATCTCATCTTGGGGTTTCAATCCTATTGTTTCCCTAGCAAGCAAAGCATCCTGCAACAGTATCAAGATGAGACTTGAGAGTCGTTCGGATAAGAAGATGAAATGCCTTGGAGAGAAGGTTTCCCTTAATAATAGGAGAGAGCATTTGTATGGTGGGGGGTAGATAGGTGGGTAGTTAGGGAGTGTAGGAGAGATAAAGATGTGGGTGGTTCTCAATTTGTGGGAAGGTTGCACCATGTGAGGGTAGAAACGTGGGTAGTTAGAGAGTATAAGAATCTGGGTAGTTATACTTCAAATTATTCTAATACCCTCTAAAAAATTCTAATTATAGAGAGAGGATAATATAAAATCATGGATTTTATAGTCTTTTATGAAAAAATCAATTAAACTCTTCTTATCTCATTATAATAGTAGAGATGATTACGATAACAGTAATTTGAAAATTTAGAAAAAATTAGTCTAAGAGGAACATTCTCATTATTATTAGAGTAATAAGAGAAGCATTCTCATTAATAAAGTAATAGATAGATATAAGTTCAAAAGGATATTTTTAGAATTAACTCAAATATCAATTCACTTTTGAAGAGGGCATCCTCTTTATTTATAGCAGTGAGCAGCACCTGCAATGCATATGAGAGAGGAGAAATGAGAGAAACTCGGAAGAGAGAGCCTAGTGGGAGAATTTTGAAAAAAAATATATATATATTTTTGGTTTAGAAACTTGAGGGACATTTTAGATATAAAAATTATGATTGAGTTAGAATCCATTAAAATGGATTAAAAGAGAGACATGTTGATCTGTGGGTGCGGTTGAACTCAAGGAGAGTCGATCCTTTTTTTTTTTTGGATAAATACAAATTCAATGAAAGTGAATCACGCCAATCACGATTAAAATACGAGAGAGTACAATCGTACTCATAGGTCAACACGTGTCCTTGTTAACTTATTAACTATGATTAAGATTCACTGACCCTTAAGGTTCAATAAGCTAACCTTAGTTTTTTGAAAAATATATTAACCATGAGGATTAAAAGTTTCTAACAAGAGTTAAATATTTTTTTTAATATTTTTAAAAATCTGATGTTAGGTTATTAAACCCCAATAACTAGTAAATCTTAACTATAGTTAATAGGGACACGTGTGTGGGATTGAACACTCCTAAATTCAATTGCAAATGGTTGTGTTTCGAAATTTAGTGTCGTATAAACTTACACGTGAGAGAGGAGAGGGGGGTATAAAGGTAAAGGGGGAGAGAGATGGATGGAAGGGTAGAGTGAGATGACGTGGCAGAGAGGGTAAGAATGAAATGACATGAGATATTTAGTGTGAGAGAGGGTAAGGATTAAAATTACAAAATTATCCTTCCAAACATTTCAGGCATGTACAAACCTTAGCTTACAACTTCTATTGTATTCATTGTACAAAGGGTGAAGCTTATAAGGGCTGCGTTTGTGGTCTGTCTGCATGAGTGTGTGTGTGTTTGCATGGGGGGGGTGTGAGTGTGTGTTTTCCTTTCTTTGCCTTCATTATTCACCTTGTGGTTGCATGGGGGGGGGGGGGGGGGGGGGGGTGTGTTTTCTTTTCTTTGCCTTCATTATTCACCTTGTGGTGTCATTGAGTTGACCAAAAAAAAAAAACAACAAAGCCTTGAGTGGTGTTAAGTTTAGTCCCATATCAGATATATATCCGATCATGCATGTCCTTATAAGTTCCATAGCGTCCCAAACGGTTGGTACCCGTTTTGGGAAGCTCTTGGGTGAAACTTATAAGGGCTGCGTGTGTGGTCTCTCTGCATGAGTTTGTGTGTGTTTGCATATGGGGTGTGAGTGTGTGTTTTCCTTTCTTTGCCTTCAGTATTCACCTTGTGGTGTTACTGAGTTTACAGAAACAAAAAATTGTACTAAGGGTAGTTTAGATATTACAAATTTTTCCATCGACATTTTTAACACAGACATCCTCTTTATCTTTATCTTTACTATTTCTAGGGGGTGGGATCACACTTTATCTTTATCTTTACTATTACTAGCAGGTGGGACGTGCGTTGCAATGTGAAAGCGAGGGCAAGGAGTTAACCATAGTTAATAGGAGTTAAAAGGGACACGTGTTAACTTGTGGGTGCGATTGAACTCTCCTCGAGTTCAATCGCGATTGACTGTGATTCTATTCTTTAAACAAATTGATGAAGGTAGTTTGGGAATTAAAGTAAAACATTAAATTAAAGTTTTGTTTTATATAAGGGTAGTTTAGGAATTTTGGAAAATTCAGGCTACGTCTGCCTCTCCCATTATAATAGTAAAGATAGTGGGAGAGGCAAGTGTCGCCTGAACTTTTTGAAATTCCTAAACTACCCTTATATAAAACAAAACTTTAATTTAATGTTTTACTTTCATTCCCAAACTACACTCATCTATCTATTTAAAGAATAGAATCACAGTTAATCGCGATTGAACTCGATGAGAGTTCAATCACACCCATGGGTTAACACATGTCCCTTTTTAACTGTGGTTAACTCCTTCCCCTCGCTCTCACGTGCATCGCACGTGCCACCCTCTAGTAATAGTAATACAGAAAGATAAAGATTAGTAGAGATAGATGGATCAAAGATATGAGAATTGGTTTCATTGAAATTGCTTAAGAACCAAAATCGATTCTATGCTTGACATTACTCTCATATCGATTCGATGCTTGACTTTGCTCTCATACTAGACAGATAACTAGACTAACTTGAAGCATACACAAAATTGGTGACCCAACTGATCATTCCAATGCATTCGGCAATTATTAGCGGTTGAAACTTGCAAATATTATATGTAGGGGAATGCTATCCTTTGTGAGTGAATTTGTTATCTTTCATAAGATTTTTTTTTTTTTACTTTTATGTATTGAATACTATTCTATTAAATATAAGGATATTTTAATATTTTTATAGGAGAAAATTTCATTAAAATTGGAGAGACAAAAAGTTAAGGATAGCATCCGATCTTACTGATAGAATCGCCAATTTATTGGCGTGTATGTGTTGTGTTGATTATAGCATGTGTTTAGTTTGTTAACCCAAAAACTATAGAGATCAAAAATAAAAAAATCAATTAATTTATATTTTGAGAATTTAAGAATTTCAGTCAATATGAAAAATAAATAGAAGCTTGAGTTTTGATTCTCAGCAAAAAAGTCTTAAATATTTACTCATCCTAAAAGAATCAAATATCACAACTAACTTTGCTCTTGTTGAAATAAATACGATACCCTGAAAGAAATCTTGAAATTTGCTAAATGTGGTTTCTCGTAACATGGCTTTGTGGTATATATAACCACAATCTTCATATATGACAGTAGAAAAGCAAATCAAAAAAATATAAATAAAACAATAGATTTCTTAATTAAAATTATTATTTGTGTTATATATAACCACAAGCTAAAATGGCAAAGATGTACCCCCTCCTTTGAGGAGAGGTTCTGGGATGAATCCCAAGAGAGAGTTGGGATCATAGTCAATTGCGAGTTCAATCACACCCACAAGTCAACACGTGTCCCTTTTAATCCTCATTAATTGTTGTTAAGATTCACTAACCCTTAAGCTATGTTTGGTTACCGAGAAAATAGGTGAAAACATGGGAAAGAAAAGGAAATTTTAGATTTCTAATACAATTTTTAATTGTGTTTTGTCCAATTTTATTATCTTTCCCATGGTTTTACTTATTTTCTCATCAACCAAACATAGGGTTAGGGTTCTACGATCTAACCTTGGTTTTTAGGAAAAAAAATTAACTCTAGGAGTTAAAATTTCTTAACCAATGTTAAAAGGAGGCTCTTCCGAGTTCAATCGCAATTGGACACGATCTGAAATCACGAGGGAGAGAACTCCAAAAAGATCGGTAGAAATTTTCCTGAGATGCCCCGCCCAACGAGTCAATTCTTATTTTTGGCTGAAATGATATCATGTAATAATGACTTTTTTTGGTTGAAATGATATCATGTAACAAACACACTCTTCTCACCCAAAAAAAAAAAAAAAACAAACAACACACACTCTCTAAACACACACAGCCAGACCTAAGGAAGCCGAGTCAATTCACTAACCATTGAAAAGATAAAAAATAAGACTCGGTCTTCTTTTTTTTTTTCCCCCGTAAATCATAAACATATATATAACGGGACACAAGAGTACAAAGACAGGTGAAGGGACAAGAATATCCACAAACAAAAACCAGATAAACAGAATGAGAAGGAAAAAAAAAAGACCAAACCTCTCCTGTAGAAATGCTAGATCCTAGAGAACTGTCATAAATACAGGTATACTTCCAAGTTTTCAAAATCTCTCCTAATGGACTGATCCATCTTATTTGAATAACTTTTGACTTAAGCATCCTCTCAAACCAAAAGCATCACCTTCGAGAGACATTGATATTTCATACCAAATATCTCTTCAATTGCTGCTTCATACCTATATTATTAGTATGGCCCTGCAGTTGCTGCATCAGATCCTCTTAAGTCTTAACTAATATAAGTGTGGCCCTGAGATCTAATTAAGCTGTTGGCTGATCAAATTACAGTAAATACTAAATACCAATTTTTTCGGCCACAGAGACATTGGTGCGGAGCTTTATTAATGTTCAACTTATTCACATTGTAACAAGGAAAAGTCGTCTTTTGTAGCAATCATAACCAGATATGGACCACAATCTGTTCTACATATACCATTTCCAAACTAAGAGAACAAAACAGCTAAATAGCAGATGATAGAATTCAGAATCCTAGACAGATATTTACAAGAATTATAGCCAATCAAAGGATCAAGCCTTGGGCAGGCAAAGGCTTGGAAAGCTGCTCACCTGATGTAGCTTTTGGAGACAGATGAACCTCAGCTAAGTCATCCACCATACCTCTTCTCTGTTCCTCCTCAGCCATGCCAGCCTTCTCTTTTGCCTTCTGCCCCACTTCCCCTGCTGCCTTGGCAACCTTATTAAAGGCACCAGTTACCCAGGAAGCCCCAGTGAGCACATACCGGTTCTTTATGATGGCAGATCCGGCACTACTGACCTGCTGCTCTGCGGCTGCAAAGGCTGACTTTGTCTTCTCAGAAACCTGAAACTTCTGGTCCATTTCCTTGACTTTTTCATTCACAGCCGATGTACCAACACTTATTTTCTCACTGAACCCAATCTTTTTGTCCAGAGATGAAACCTTGGCTGTGGCCGTGGATGTGAATTGGTGCTTCTCGTCAAATGATTTTGCTTTGTTGACGGCATCTTTGCCTAAGATGAAGCCCTTGGCAAGCATACTGCTGACGACATCCTCCGCCTTTTGGACAGCAGAGTTAGCACCAACACCAATTTTGATTTCTGTTCCCTGAGATTTTAACAATGATCAGGTTAGAATCATCCAGTAATATAAGAGAAGATTAGACTTTTTTTCCTTTTTGGAGGAAAGGGAAGATAGATGTGCATTTGATCTTACTGCAGGCAGAGCAGAAGCAGCAGGTGGGAGCTGGTAATCTGGAGCAGGAGTTATGGTGACGGACAGATCAACTATTGTTGCTCCCTGTTATACAAAAGAGACTTCATCATATGAGAACAGGAAACCGGGAAAAAAGGTGCACTACTAAGCAATAACAATAAATGCTCTCTTTAGCAACATCAGCAAAGTATAATATCTGAGATTCTAGAAAGGTCCAGAATTAAAAAAAAATTTGCAGTGGAAAAATTATCAGCATGAGGGAATCTAGATTAAAATAACGATACATATTTGAGAAAGAACTTCTGAAACATCAGAAATATGAGATCTCGTAGATTGTTTGAGAGTAACTATAATAAGCAATCAAAAGTATTTAGAAGTTACTGCATAAATTCTGAACTGGATCCTAAAGAAGTCGAAGGCTGAGGAGCACATTTGTTGGAGCCATTTGACAGTTGAAGACAAGGACCCCGGATGCTTATCCGGAAGATGTTTTTTATTTTCATTCACACCTTTTGGAAAGAGCCCCTAAATCAAGTTTTCTTTTAGGTGAAGGAAGTATGACTGCTTTACCAATCGTGGAGAGTGAGACTGAATCAGGAGACGTTTCGTCTTATATTCCTACTAATGTAAGGAAAACAGAAACCTGCACCTGGGGTAATTTTAAGGAGATAGAAACTCCTGCAATATTTATCCCCGTAACATACACTGCAGACATACACAGAATAAAGGAAACCAATCGTTTCATGAGTTATGAGCAAAAGAACTGCTAGTGAAAATAGGTGAACAGGTTGAGCATGAAATGAAGTGGGTAAAATTTGCGATTCGATTGCTTGTGTCCTTTTAGCAGCTATAGACCCTTGAAATATGTACCAATTGGGGGGAGACATATTGTTCAGTTTATCAGATCAAGGTCAGATGTGGATCCTAGGTTTGGTGACCATCCAATTGACTTATTCTTCAAACTATAGTCCATATAAAGTCTAACTATACAAAACATTGGAGTGAAATTAGAAGGATATGCAAATCTGATATGTGATCCTTTTCTGACAGGAAACCACCTAACTAGGACCCATGGGATGGTAGACAGGAATTCTAATCTTGTGAATAGTACCCCAGTTTTCCTCTATGTGAAACCCTACAATTTGAGGTAGTTTAGTAGCTAACCAGAAAACAGCCACCAGTTTTGTTATCTAGCTTTAATACACCAGTAAATGTAATGGCTGCCAAAAGGACAATGGGTTCAGGGATACATGAAAGGTAAGTAATTGGAACTCCTGTCATGTCATAAGAAGATTGGAATAACAAATTATTTTTCCTTTAATGAAAGCATGTTCTCATAAAATGATCTGGTGAAGGGAATTATCTCATCCAATTATGTGCTGTGTGGAATGTTCCCATACAATGTTGTGGTGTGTGGAATCCTGAACAGAAAAAAAATTAATAAAATAAAATGAATGCACCGAAAGAAGAAGTGCAGTCTCTGCTCCTTGTGAATCCTTGAAGGTTACGTATGCAATTTGAAACCGCTCAATCTCGCTGCAAATAGCACATAATAAGCAATGAATTCATAACATTTAGAAAATGAAAGTTGCGGAAAAGAAAACTATGGCATTCCATGGCATAACTAACCTTTGCATTTCAACATATTCAATATCACCAGAAAAAGAGAAGAACTCCTTGATGTCTTGCTCAGATGCACCTAAGGATACATTGCTGACTTTCACGGTTCGAAACTGCAATGACAAAGGAACACAATAAACAAGGAAGTTAAGTGCTTATACAACATGAACAAGATAATTCCATGATGCATACAACCATGGGTCAAAATATGGCTGTAAATGCAGTCTGAGAAATTATGCCTTCAACTGTCTTTAATAAGAAAAATTCCAAAATCTAGCATATTAGATGCATTCAAACATCCAACAGAAGAATTGTCATGTTTATTGAGAGCATGGAAATAAAAATCACTGAAACCGATATGGATCGCCCAAACATATCTGTTTCGGTCGAGACTTATACGTTACAATTATGTTTAAAATAAGAGGTGAATATGACTCATCCGAAACTAATACATATCGGTAAGACTCGGTTGATACATATTGGTTTTGTAGGACTCGTTCGGCGCCTCTTATAAAAAAAACCTTGATGTATATGTATTGTTTGATACATATCGGTAGGACTCAACCAATACGTATCGGTATCGCCCAATACGTTTAATTTGATTTATTTATTTTTAAAAATTGTTAATTTAAAAATACCATCTGATATGTATTGGTATCAACGATACGATATGGTTTCGGTTGAAATTATAACTCGAAACCTATATTTTTAATTTTTAATCCTTGATTGAGAGTATGTAGGTAATAAGAATATACAGAAATTCTGCTTGTATATTTAATAATTAAGATAACCTCCACCACTAAGCTCAAATGCTGGGCAGGATTAAGGTTCTAACTCCTATGGATGGGCCTACACAAGCATGCATTTACAAAATCTAGAATATGCTTGTATATTTGAAGTCTTTAGATTTTGAGTATAAGCTTAAAAGCAGTGATAAAAGAGGTCCTATGGCTGGATATGACTGAAGAGCATCATGGGAGAAGCTCAAATGCCATGACTCTGAGAGCATAACGAATCAAAGAGTGGAGAGAATTTCATTGCATTCCTTCAGCTGTAATAGTTGTGGCATGTTCATGTAGGAGGCATTTATAGCTATTGTTAGACCACTCTGAAATTGATACTCCCCGTCTATGTACTGTCTCTATGATAGGTAAATGAAATATGCACTTGTAGGCAACAGAATGATCAATTATTTTCCCAATTTCTTTTGATAAGGATATTTTTCTTTTTTTTCGGTACCTTGAGGGTTTGGCAGGACCCCCTACCAGATATTAATATTTAATACAAACAAAAGTACAAGTGTATATCTACAGCCATGAGCATCCTCATCAATACTTAGGATAGCCATTGGCCATTCTAATGAGAAAATAGGCAGCCCTATTGGCCTGCCTCTGTATATGAGGCTGACCAGGTGTCAAATTCACTCAACAAAGATAAAGTGGTTGTTGGAAATTTGGACATGCTCTAGCCTTTCATCACCAATTTACATTGTCTTACTATTCTCAACTACTCGCATTAAATTAACATGGATCCCAATATTCTCAACTCGGTGGTCCCTAGCCAACTGAAGCTGCTCCTGAAGGAGAATTGTCATCTCAATTCTCAGCCTCATAAACCAGCAAATGAGGCCCCCCGGGCATGAATAACGACCAAAAGCACAAAGCATAGTTGTTAAAGGCGATGCCTCAGGCGCGTCAGGTGGTCGCCTAGGCGACCAGGCACTCTACTGGGCTCAAGCGACTAGCCGCCTAGGCTGTCATTATTAATAATATGATATACACAATATTATTATTGTTTAAAGGTTTAAAATTTTATTTTATTTGAATATGGGGTATTTGTCAAAAAAAAAAAAAACATGTTATTTTATATATTTCTCGTGTCTTCTACCATATAATATATTAGGGTTCTTATATCTTATAAAAATCAAATGAGAAAGAAGAGACGAACGGTGTCAAATATGTTTCTCTCATGTTAACTTGTCCTCTCTTTTGCTCAATGGGGGGACCAATTGGTCTTTCTCTCCCTCTGTTTGTGAGGCCTAGGCCAAGAAGGCCCAATAACAGAAAAGCCTTTAAATGCCTCAATTTTTTTTAGACCCCCAATGCTCTCATAAATCCATCTTTAAAGGGGTTTTTAATCATTTAAATAAGTGTATGCCCCATAATTACATATATTTTACTTATTATATGATTTTTATTATCCTTCTTTGATATAATCGAGAAGAAGAAGAAACAAAGAAAAAAGGAGAGTTAGAAGTATGACCTCTCCATTTCTTTCTCTCTTATCTCTCTGTCTCTTGTTCGACAGTTACATTGATGTTGGGCCATTTTTTATTTTTTATTCAGTCTTGCACTCTCTCTCTCTCTCTTTCTTGTTCAGCTGTCACTGATTCACTATACTTTTTTTCTATTTTTTATCCCTCATATTCCCTCTCTCCCTTTCGATAGTCATTGTAGACTGTTTTTTTTTGTTATATTTTTTATTCCCAACTATTGAAATCCCTCCTTATTTATAGAATGTCTTCAAAAATGGTTCTATTAGAATGCATCTTGACAATGAAGATTTTACAATTTATGTGAATTACAAAGCCCCTTATATTCAAGGAAATGCAACATACATTGATCTCATATTGGGGATAGGATTTTTGTCGCAAAGAGTTCATAAGGCGACACCTCGGGCGCCTCAAGCTACCACCTCAGGCGTCGACGAGGTCTGTCGCCTCAAGTCGCCTTGACAACTATAGCACAAAGAAACAAACTTAAAGAGAGCTTCTATACATGCCATTTGTTGGAGCTCAACATATCTCATCATCAATGCCTTATCCCAAATACTTGGGGTTGGCAACATGAATCCTATTTTGCCTTTTTTTTTTTAATGATCACCATATTGTTTTATTAAAAGCCAAATTTCGGTGCAAACATATGTTATCAAATATTTCCTTACAGTTTCCATCCATTTCATCCTTGGCCATATCAAATATTTCCTTACAAATGAGTCTCACCAACTTGCACCAATTCACTCCTAACTAGTCACTAGAGCCATTACGGCTCTTCACCAATCGTGTCTAAATCATCTCCATCATCTCTCCCTTATTTTATAGCCTATTGGAGCCGCTTCAAGTTATCTGAATGCTCTTAATTTTTATCCTATTCCTTGTCTTTCCGCTCATCCATCTCAACAACTTCACCTCAATTAAACTAATTTCTATTAGTCTGTTACTTTGGTCAGTTTTTCCTCCTTGCGTCCAATAAAAACGCCTCAATGGCAGAATACTTGGACTGACTGGGTGGGGTTCCGGTCTGGGCACCCATACTAAGACAAATCTTTTTGATTGGGAGGTCCCAGACCTTGTGGGATTATGAGCCCAAGTGTTGCAGGTTAGTCCTTCTGTTTCCGCCAGGGATAGTCATGTTTGGTCCTTAGACAACAAGGGGAGGTTCTCTGTGGGATCCTCTTTGTGAGTGTTGCATCCTAGATCTTTGCTATCTTTTCCTCATCAGGCTGTTTGGTTCACGATGCTTCCATCCAAAGTATCTTTCTTCTTATGGACTGCGGTATTAGACAAAATCTTGACTAGGGATCACCTCATGCATAGAGGATGGGCCCTAGCAAACAGATGTTAAATGTGTGTTTTAGCGGAGGAGATTGTGGATAACCTATTGCTTCATTACCCGGTGGCGAGAAAGGTTTGGTCCTATTTCCTTGCGTACTTAGACATCCCCTGGATCTTTCCCGGCTCCTTCCAGAGCTTTTTATCTTGTTGGTTGACAATGGCGCTTCCGGCGCCAACATGGACAGTGTGACCTCTCCTCCCAGGGGCTATTGCTTGGTCCCTTTAGAAGAAGAGGAACAAGAGAGTATTCGAGGGCTCTTCCGTGATGACTTCTCGCATCCAGGATCGGGTGCACCATCTAGTCTCAGTCTGGGGCTCAGTTCGGGGAGTTGAAGGGGACCCGTGGGGGGATCCTTCGCACTTTGATTGTTTTTTGACATTGTACCATTGTGACTTTCACCTTTTTTGCTTGCTTTTCCCTTGGTTCACTATTGGTGAACTCTGCTATGTAGGCTCCCTTGTTATTTATATATCTTTCTGCTCTTTTACCGATTAAAAAAAAAACATTTTGTTCCAGAAAGTATAGCTGGTACACATCGTTTTTTGTGTAAGCTTTACATGAGATCCAATTTAAGAATAAAGTGGCTCAACTTGGCTCAACTTTGGTAGTGTAGAGAAGGAATTCAAAATGTCACCCAAATACATGCAAAGCTTATACACTAAATTAGTGTATGAGCTTTACACTGTAGAACAACTTTATCTAGTTATCCTTAACTCTTTCCTTTCTTCAACCTTCCATTTTCAACAGAGAAAAAATGCCATTTAAATTTAGAAGGAATTGAAGTCACTTGAATCGGGGACGAGATCCTCATCGTTTCCAATTGAGAATCTTTGGTTGGATAACCCAAATTTTCCTAGAGTCCGAGGTTAGTTCCAACAACTCCACTTTACGGTCACTGATAATATCCTCTTCCTTGAAAATCGTAATTATCTCATTCTATAACAGGGCAAACTTGATCGCCTCCACCTGGTTCAATTCTTTATCAAAGATATTGTTGAGTTTGGATTGCCTTTCCAGTTTGGCCACGAAGTTAGATACAATCTAGAAAAGGGACAATATAAAAGCTTGTGCTCTGCAATAGTAATGGTTTATTTATGGTGGCCTCTATTGGGGTAGTAGTTCTGGCTATTGTTTCAGCGCAAACTCTAAAGATGAAGAAAAGGTATACCAAAGAGCATGATAACTTTCTTTGTGAGATGGTCTGTAAATCGAAGAGAATGTTTAAGAAGGCTGGTGCATTCTCTAAATACCCAACTCATGGTTCTTGTGTTATGGTTTGTGGTGTTTCAAAGCTTGGTGCTTGTGCAGCTTGTGTTTGCACTGTTTGTGTTAATCAACCTAGCTGGGATGACATTTACCTTCGGAGGTGCCAAAGCGAATGCATTAGGCTTTCATGCAGCTGCATATATGTTATCTCCTCACCTCGTCATGGTCCCAATCCCATCTCTCATCTTCTCTCCTTCAATGACTCTTTTGTCCGACAAATGAGATAGAGATGAAGGACCACCGTTGCTGGATTTTCTACTGGCAGGGATTTGGTTCGTCAACAATGTGACCAGATCTCTATGGTGGATTTTACAGAGGAGCTCAATCAACAATGCTCCACCGGCCATCAACCTCTCTCAGATTTCCATCTTTGCAACTCTCTCTCTTCACTTCAACCTCTCTCTGATACAAATTGCAAGAAAATTGTGGGATCATAGATTCTACAATTTAGTCAAGGGTTTCAGATCTCTGCTTAATGATCAAACTTAAAAGGCTATTACAACCTACAAGAACTTCCTCTTGGAATGGGAAGATGGACAATTGTAAATATCATCTAGTTGATTGGAGCACAGTTTGCCAACCTGTAACACTCGTCCTCTTTCCCTAACCAACAAGGCTCCTCTATGAAAGTGACTTTAGTAGTTTTGAACTGAAAGAAAAAGGCTTTAGAGGAGAGTAATATCGTCCAAATATGGATAGGACTCCAACTGGGAGTTATGTCCGATCTACTCAAAAGCTCAATTTAGTCATGATTATCATCTTTAGTTTTTTAGGTTTTTTTTTTATAAAAAAAATACCCCTTTGAGTTCTGTCCAATCTACTCGACTCGGCCGAGTCTATCATCTTTAGTTTTTTAGGTTTTTTTTTTATAAAAAAAATACCCCTTTGAGTTCTGTCCAATCTACTCGACTCGGCCGAGTCAGGTGAGTTTAAGACCGAGTCATGGTACTACCAAGTTCCTAGCCAAGTTTACTCGAAATCCAACTGATCTGAGTCAACTCGGTCGAGTTTCGAGTCAACTCGTCGATTTTTTAAACACTGGTTCTATCTTTGTTAACCATATCAGGTTCAGTTACTCGTAGCTAGAAAGGATGCAGAGAGAGATTTTATGGAATGAGAAAATGGAAACGAAGAAACATCATTTAGTGTCTTGGGATCAAATGTGTCTTTCGCAGAAGGTGGGTGGTTTAAAGTTTAAACCTCAGGTGGCGGTAAACAGGGCTCTCTTAAGAAAATGACTTTGTAGATTTGGTATAAAATGGGAAAGACTTTGGAGGAAAGTGATTGTGGCTAAGTACGGACTAAAATCTTGATGGGAGTCGAGAGAGGTGAAAGGTCCATATGGTCTAGGGTTGTAGAAAGGTATTATGAAATGGTCTTCGATGTTTTCGAAGAATGTTACGTTTGTAGTGGAGAGGACGTAAGGTTTTGGGAGGACCTCCGATGTGGCCAATCTAAGTTGAAAGATAATTTTCGAAACCTCTTTTTATTAGCCGTGGATCGGTCGGCTATGGTTGCATATGATTTGGACAGAGTAGTAGGCGAAAGAGTATGGTGCCAAAAGATTAGGAGAGAACCGAACGATTGGGAGGTAGAGGACATGCTGAGGTTAATGGGTCGACTAAATGTCTCATTACCGAAAAGCCTGGGTAGGGATTCTAGGGTCAGGTCCAAGGTTAATAGTGGTCAATTCTCAGTGAGATCTATCGTTTTCTCGTTTCAATTAAGTCCAACTCTTCCTTTTCGTCATTGGTCTATTTGAAATCAAGGAGTTCCACCTAATATATCCTTCTTCTTATGGACTAGGGCCTTAGATAAGATTCTCACAAATCGATCACTTAAAAACCACAGGGTGGAAGTTGAAAATTTGTTGTTTTCTATGCCTCCAAGCAGAGAAATCGGTAGACCATTTGTTGTTGCATTACCCTTTTGCTCATGGTATTTGGGGATTCTTCCTTACTTGACTAGAGGTTCATTAGGTCTTTCATCTTCCTTTCGGGACTTCTTATCCTGTAGTACCTTGGTGTGTTTGGAGTTTGGACACCCTAAGTGAGGTGAATTGGTTAATTCTTCCAAATGTCGTAACTTGTTGTATTTGGAATGAGAGAAACTCGAGAGTATTTGATCATTTGATTAACTCTTCTTGTCCAATTCCCTTCTTTGTATGCGTACACCTTATCTTGATTTGGTGCTTATCTCATGATGAGATATTGAGGACGTAGCCACGTAGGGGACCTACCATTGTAGCCTTAGTCTATCACCTTTGGGTAGCTCTAGAGTTTCTTTCTGTTATTTACTATTTTTGTTGCCTGTTTTGGTTTAACATTTCACTTTTGAGTTCACTTCCTTGTGAAATCTTTTTGTTTGCTCTGTTATTGATCTGAATCTCTGTTTACTGATTAAAAAAAAAGGGAATGGAATTTGAGGTTCAAATTCATATTGATAAAAGCCAGTTCATAAGTAACTTCAAAAGCATGGCTCATATCATAAGTTTAACAGGGTAGTGTGGGAAAATCCCTTTATACAACTAAAAAAAGGAAAATGAGATGTGCTTAATTTTTTATTATAAAAAGTAATTTTCTAAGAATAATGAAATCAAATCCTAGTTTATCACAACTCATGGCATAAAGGATGCTGACAACCCGTCATTTTCTTTCTATTAAGAGTTGGTATTTTACAGAGATACATCAGTAACTATTAGTGATAAGTTCAATAAGGACGAATACCAAAGAACTAATTGACAGAAAAGTGAAAACTCAAATTGTTCCATATGCATCACTAGTAGGAAGTATTCTCAAGTTGTGTGCATGAGGACGATGTCTTGACATAATGTACACATACAACATATGAAGACGTGGGAGCATTAGGGAACCAAACACTGCAACTATCCCTATCACGGATCAAGATGACAGAATAATGCTGTAATGCTCCGTGGCACCAAATATCAACAGCGATAAACTCCAATCATACAATACTTGTTCTGACTTCTGAGAAAGACCAGTCTACTTGTCCCTACTGTGCAGGCTATATATTCTACATGGGTCCTCCCAACAAGGTGAGACAAGCACTTAAAGAAATGTGGAAATTATGATCTAGGTAGCCACCAAACACAACAGTTAACCCTTTATGATGAACTAAATCAATAATTCAGCATACAAGGAAAGACAGTACTTTGTACATGCCTCTGGGAAAAAAACAGGATTTCCTTTTACCCCTGAAAAGTCTGTTTTCGGCTCTTTTACATGCAAACAAACAGAGCCTAAACTGAAGTTGAAACAGGATCGAAACCCTGAAGAGCTTTGCATTCAGATTCAAACAAAGGGTATAACAACATTTCAAACAAAGAATACCACTCAACCTATCTCAGCCAGTATTCAGTACATCATTGTCGTAATATAACCCTATTTCCACTGATCAAGAAAGAACAAATAATAATAAACACGGATTGCAGAGAATCGATGTACAGAACAGAGATTTGAAGAACCGAACATGTACAAACAGAAGAAATCAATCTGAAATAGATGTAATAATCTAAATCAGACAATAAAGATTTCTACACCCTTAAAGATGCATTTCTCTTGAGAACATAATAATGAAATGAAAACAGAAACCAGATGAAGGAGAATTTTTACTAACCGACATTGAAACGATTTCACAGAGATCAAAAAATGACAAAGATCGCTGGCGAATGGAACCGATCGGAAAATCGCTGGAAAACTCAAACCCAGATTTTCTTCTGAAAGACGATTTTTGAGAGGCTCGGAAACAAATGCGCGAGGGAGTAAGCGAGAAAAGGGCATCTATACGACAGAGGGCTCGTAGGCATGACCATACTCTTAGCCACGTCGAAACTCCTTGAAATTCTCCATGCCAACAAATTCCTTCTTTTAACCGTGGTTAATAATTAACCTTCCGCCTTAACCATATGAGCCAGGGGTAGCAGCTAGCTCTGCCCAACGGGCCAATTGGCCCAAGACTTCCCCGGCCCAGCACGAGTGAAGGGAGGGCTAGGCCAGGCTTTTCAGCATGCTAGGTTAGTCCAGGTCAAATTTGGGTAGAAGTTAAATCGTAAGAGTCAAATGAAACGGATCTCTTGTTGAGATCGAATCAAAGCCAATCGTCGATTGAATTCAGGGAGAGTTCAATCGCTTCCACAGGTCAACACGTGTCCTCTTTAACCCTTATTGACAGTGGTTAAGAATATCTAACCCTTAGTGTTCAATAATCTAAGCTTAATTTTTTGAAAAAGATTTTTAAAAAGATATGTAACTCTAGTTTAGAATTTTTAACTCTTAGGGTTAATATTTTTTAATAGTTTTTTCAAAAAATTAGATTATTGAACCCTAAGGGTTAGAGAATCTTAACCTCGGTTAATAGGGGTTAAAGGGGAGACATGTTGACCCGTGGTAGCGATTAAACTCTCCCTGAATTCAATCGTGATTGGTTGTGATTCGATCTCCTATTGTTAGGTCTACTATTCTTCTCATTCATTTTTTTTAACAAGAAGACAATAAAAAAAAATGGTAGATTATCCTGCAAAAAAGTAGTAATTTTTTTTCTCTCAAAATGAGAAAGTAGATGATAAGGAAAGTAGACCTAACATTACACATATAAAATATATATATTATTCATCTTCACACATGCTTCTATATAAGAAAAGATTTATCGGATTCCAGTTTCTTGCTTTACAACTATCTATTGCAAGCAATTTAGTTCTTACAGTTAAATGCTCAATACTCAAATAAGCTTACAAAATTGATCATGATCAAGTGCTTTCTAGGTCATCTCATGCTTTGTGATTGATGTTTATCTCCAAAATATCTCCACGGTTCTTACATACAAATAATTTTTTGGTTACTAATATAGTCTAGCCTCTCTCATTTAGATTCATTTTTCCACTATGAAATTATCATATACCAGGATCGATGCAGAGGAAATGAATGCATTTCCATACTATTAAGTATAAGTGGAAAAGATAGAACATAATTTTGATTATGCCACATGACTTATTCTAGTGGATCTTACCTAGAGCCTATTCGTGCATGACATGATTATGGTCTGATCATAGAAAAGATTCTTCTCAAGGGAACCAGCCTATCCTCTTTGTATGATTCTTATGCAGTCTTACAACAAGACACATATATCTATACGGTCCAATCAACAGTTCAAGTCACACATCTCCATAATCCATTTTCTTTTTGGAGAATCCACTTTAATCATCGTATCAAATAAATAATACATTATTGTAGTTGAAGGGTGATAGCCAAATACATATCATTTTTTTATAAAAAAAAAAATAATCCATTTTTGTAGCAATGAAATACCATTGTTCCTCCTCCAAATGATATATAATGGATTACAAATATCTGTGATATATCTTTTCTTGAATGTGATGGATGAAGATTATGCACTGGTGCTTTGGATGAAGCTCAAAAGTCATACATAATGAAATCATTGACAAACAGGTTGTATATGCAAATGGAAACTATATACACTTAAGATGAAGTTGGTGGGTATCTCATGGAGCACCTAAAAGCTTTTGAAAAAAATTTAGTGAATCAAATTTGATTGCTTTTGGGGATTTACCTTTGAGAGTGTTCACACTTGGTTTGTTTCGTCATGCGATTTGTTGCAAGTTTGTTGAATGGAGCATCTGGCGGAGAATGGAGTAAGATTGGATGCATCTTCTATCAAACGTGAAAAATAAAATGGGAAGAAAAAAATAAATGGGGTATGATCATCATATATTGGGGTGCGTCTAGCACCACCCAATCTTTAACCTTGACCATATATACTATTTCCCTCTGGCTAACAATGAGCCTAAGTAACTTTCCTGATGCTGCACCACTGAGGGTTGCTTGTATAATCTCATATGGACGAATAGCTTTTGAAAATTGCCTTAGATGATCCTACATTGTCCTTGACTTGTCTATCATGTCGTCTACATAAACTTCGATTTCTTTGCGCATCACATCATGAAATGAGTGGTCATAGCCCTTTGACATGTAGCTCTCATATTCTTTTGATCAAATGCAAAAGGTTCCCATAGAGTAATGAATATGTCTTTTCACTATCCTCTTCAGCCATCTTGATTAGATTATAGTCAAAAGAACTCGTCCATAAAGGAAATAAGTTGTCCTTCTGTGGTTTCAACTAAGACATCTATGTCCACCCAAAAAAAAACTAAGACATCTATGTATGGTAAGCGGAAGTCATGCATCCTTAGGGCTGGTTTGTTTGGATTTCAAATTCTATGCACATCTGCATCTTCAATTTTCTTGGGGACTAGGACAATGTTGACTAGCCAGTAGCCACCCTCGGTGAGTAGCGACAATGAGGAAGGTAGGGTTTATATTGCTTGATGACATTCAACTTCTGAAGCTTCTGCTTGATTGGCATTAACATTCTAATATAATGATAGCCAATGTACCACCATCTTGGTGTCCAAACCAGACATGTCTTACGACGAAGCACAAATATCTCTAAATTCCCTTGACAAAGTTGTCCCCATCTTGACTTCTTCTATGGTTCCCAAGTTGACTATTTCTATTTCTTGATTTCTTCCCTTATTGGTGAAGCTTATCCTCATGGCGCTCTAGCAACTCCCGGATTTTAATAAGGATTTAGGAGTGTTCTTTTCTTCAACCATATCGAATGTGCAGGATCTTGACTTCTTCTATGGTTCCTTAAGGCTTGTAATCAAAAACTAGTTTCTATAATAAATTTTAAAATACACACCTACCTGCTTATGCCCTTGGTCGTGTATCACCCATACGGATGGTCTGGAATCCATTTACATTGTCTTGTAGTGCGACAGTTGAAATGCCCACAACTTTCCAATGTTAGATTACTAATTATTAACTAATGAACAGATACTAACACCTCTAATCGGGGTTGTGGCCTAACTATATTTGTAAAACCCAAAAAATAATAATAAATAAATAAAATTTAAATTATTTGATTTTTAATTATTGAAAATGTTAACTATATTTTTTTTTTTGAAAGCATGGCAAAGGGTAGAAGAATTTTATCCCCTACAGGTGATGGGTTGACCCACCATTAGCTCAGTCTACGGACCTTTATTTTGGTGGCTACCTCATATTGAATACTGCTGGCTTCGTAATTCCTACAGCAGGACAGTTTTGAGACTCCCTTGATTGGTTTATTGCCACTGAAACATGCCAATCTGCTCATACTACGGCCTTGATAGCTGAAGCTTTGGCTGCTCGATCTGGAATTGCTTTAGCGTCACAGTTTGGAATCCAGACCTTAGTAACCATAACTTCTACTCGCTCCCGCTCTTAAACTTCACTCTCACGGTGTAGTTTAAAGTTTCATCTTTCATGTTAAGTGGGGGTGTATTTTGTCATTTTCCTTTGTAGGGTATAAGATTCTTATGAGGTTTGTTAATTACTGGGTAATTTAATTTGGAATGATTCATTTAATTTATCAATAGTCAGCTTGTTCACTGTAACTACAAATTTGAATGACAAATGATTTTATCAATTCTTTCTTATGGTTTAGCAAGTGAATAATATATTTACAATATACCTGTGCTCTAGAGGCGCTTTCGACCCTTTCCTAAATTGAAATTTGACACCCACACCTGCTCTGCACTCTGGTTACTTCAATTCAGACAGTGTTTTCACTAATGAGAAACCCACATGTTGAAGCAGATTGCTTACATCATTGAAGATGTTTGTTCAATTTTTATTGCGGGGTTTAAGAGCACATCCAATATTCATATCTACGGCAAGGATAGCAAATCCACCTGCATTTTTGTGCACTTCCAAGTATGGATCCCAGAAGAGTCCTCGTTACATGAATAAAGATATATATAATTGCAAAAAATAAAAGGGGGCTCCCGTATGGACAAGAGAAGAGAACCATGATGATTGGCAGTCTGTTTTACAATTTTTCGTCAACGAAATAAAAACAGAAATATACATTGGTAAACCAGATCACTCCCCTTTGGAATCTGAGGTGAGAAGCCCCATCTGTGCCGTAAGCTTATACATATGCTGAGCCTTGTCCCATCCATTCTCTGGCACTGGCCCCACTTCTTTTTCCTTGGTAACACCTTCCTGTGTGCTCAAATCGATCTCATCCATGTCCCCAGAGAGTGGGCTCGCGGTAAGAAACTGTTCCCAGAAAGCATCATTTATGCCCGGAAGTTTAGGAATCCCATCTAGAAAGATATCCAAATCAGTCTCAGGTGAAAATTTGTCAGTTTCTATGGGCACTGTCCCATCCTCTCCTACTGACATTGGATCCATGTACCAACCATTCCTTGTCTCAGCCCCCGGAATATCAACAGTGCTTTCCAGCACCATTCCTGGTATTTGAGGGAACTCAGGCAGAACCATGTCTGCACTGGACGGAGTGACGGGCTCCTCTTGCACTCCATCCAGAACACTCATATCCGGGAATTGAGCTATCGTAACCATTTCTGTTCCTACACCTGGGGAAGATTGAATCTCTGATATGGCAGCTGAGGGCCGACTACTCGAAAACCCTGAGGCTGCTGGAAAATAGGACTGCCCGGAAGTTGGTGGAACCTCTGAAAACATCACTCCGGAGAACCGACTTGATGAGTTCCCACTATCTAATCCATCGGACGGCAATGGAACATCATCTATCAGGAAATTGTCGGGATTGTCGTTCGAAGTTTCCAGCCTGGGAGATGCATCACTCTTTAGAATCTGCCTCAACATTGATTTTGCTGCCTCACTCATTAGAGGCTGGTACTTAATGATCTGTCCATCGGGAAAGGTGGTATGCTCACCCTCGGAATTATTTTCCTGCTTGGGGAGTCTTCGTTTTTTATTTACTCCGGCTATGCGCCTGTTGCTCTCATTCTGCTGCTGTACTAGTTGTGCTAAGAAACCAGGGCTCTGCATAGCCTTTGCAAGGAATGACATCATTTGTTGCTGCCGCTGCTCCATTCCCTGAAGGCGCTGTCCCATGGTTTGCAACTGGTGATCAGTTGCCTGTTGTTGCTGCCTCAGCCTAACCAGTTCCTGCATAAGCACATTCTTGTCCCTTATAAGTCTCTCAACCTCTTCCTCAAGTCCAAACTTCCCCACCTCAACACATGCCCCTACTGTACTCTGTCCTTGAGGTTGCTGTTGATGACTATGTACATGGGATGGTTTTCGCCTATTGATACTCTTTAATAGGTGCTTTTGACCTCTTAGAAACCCCTCATTTGCAAATTCCCAGCGGTCGGGATCAACCTTTCTGAAACCCTGCTTGATCAAATTGAACAAAAAGGGGGGAAAATCATAAAGTGAAACCCAAACATCTGTTCGAATAAAGCCTGAAGGATACCATATATTTTAAGACATATCTGTTGGTGATGAATGTCATTTGAACCAGAGTAGTGGTTCATTTCAAGCATTTCTATTGGCATCCCTTGAAGTGATCAATAATACCATTCAATTTTCTGGATACCATACCTTTTTTCAAAAGCATTTAAAAAAAAAAAGATTACTACTATCTTCACAAGTCAAAGGCCTCCTAACAAAATGATACAGCGTCCTCTTTTTCTTATTAATGGTCGGAACCTTACCATACTAGTATAGAAAATCAAACAATAGATTTTATTCATGCATTTACGATGGAGACTCAGGCTCCATAATTTCAGTGGATATGTATTATATGTTTATATACAGGTTCATATGTCTTTCTGTAAAATTATGTTAAGACTGCATATATTCAAAAGACATTAAATTAACTGGGACCCACTTAGGATATATATGGGTAACAAGTTATAATTCATAAAATTTGGGTACCTAATCAACCTTATCAAGCTAAAGGAATTTTAATTGAGAAAGCTCTTAACAAAATAAAAAAAAGTAATTGAGAACAAGTTATGACTTGTATCACCTGCGATTCAATCAAAATCAACCTATTGATACAAGTCATAACTTGTAAAAGAAATGATATAATATTAAGAAACAGCTAAAAATTACAACTAAGCTAATAAACCTTGAACGTATCATATATTGGACTTTATCATTTATATATCAGTTCTAGAATTTCGAAAATATTTATAAACAATAAACTCAAATTCTTAATGGAACTTAACTCTGTGTAGATATATTAGTGACCCCCATGTATTATTTGTATCATTGTATGCCCCTCAGCAGTAGTAGTTTCAAACAATGTATTGTGTGCAACTTTAATTGACAAAGTAACATGAATGCCCCTCAGCATTAGTTTTGCCCCTAAACTTGTCTAATTGCGCATGACTATTAATGTTATTATTATGAGATGAATGTATAAGCATAACTTCTATTGAAATTTCTTCAAATATGAAATAGCAGTGAATATTTCATCATTTTTCATTTATTTTGTAAGAAATACAGCAACAGAGGGAAATGCTTGGTAAAAGGGGGAAAAACAAAAACCAAGTCTGACTGATAATGAGAGAATATCATTTAGAAATAAATTACATAAATGCCAGCCTTAAGACTAGAGCAGGCTAAGAAAAGGAAGACTACATCTATATTCCATCATAACTTATGGATGTCTTCAACAACATATAAGCCTACCCTATTCACCCCTGCTTTAGCTAAGGAGTCTGATCATTCATTCTCTAATCTAGGGGTCCAGGTGAACAAAATGTTCATTTGCACTACCAAATCATGAATTTTTTTCATCATAAAATTCATCATATTGGCAAAAGTCTCCACGGCCCCTTCACTTTGCCTTCATCCCTTTCGATTTTATTTGATGAGTCCCCTTTAATGATCAAATTAGAAAATCCGAGCTGATCCAGGGATCCACGCGAAAGATGTTCCTTTGCATTACCAAATCATAGATTCTTTATTCTATTAGCAAGTCTTCACAGTTCACGGCCCATTCACTTTGCCTTCATCCCATTTGATAGTATTTTGAGGAGTCCCCTTCAATGATCAAATTAGAAATACAAGCCTACTAGACTACAGTGGACCTAATCCCCGCCTTGTTGGAAGCCATCAGTTATTAGCATAGTTACCAAACACCCATATTATCCCCGTTTAGTACTCGTATAATACTTTTAGGGGGGGTCGCCGTTTAAAACTCCGTACTTTTGTCGTGTTACGTTTTATACCCGTATTGGCGTTTAATACTCATTTAATACGCGAATTACGTATTAAACACGTACAATACGCGTATTTTTGCCATTCTTTTACCGTGTTAAATGCTTATTCCACATTAAATGATTGTTATCAGTTAATATCATGATTTTTATTTATTTATTTATAATTATTAATTATTTTTTAATTTTCCCGTACTTTTGCTGTGTTTTTGCCGTATAACACCCGTACTTCCCGAACGAATCATTGCCGTATTATACCCATACCCGTACTTGGTAACTATGGTTATTAGAACTGAAAACACTAAGAAAAGGTTGTGGATGTTGTCTTTGTAGATCCCTTTGAAACCAGGATTGGGAGAAATCTAGTGGGCAAACAACCCCTTCGCCTTGGCTTCATCATTGAAAACTTTGCCTTCAGCCCATTTTATAGCATTGGAGTCCCCTTCAATGATCAAAATAGAAATCCGAGCCCAATACAAAAAATACACTTTAACGAAGAGATAAAAGGCAAGCCTTGCCACATTGGAATTGGCCTCACTTATTGGACCTGAAAACTCCAAGATTGCGTTGGCTTTACCATCTCTAACCAAGATATTAAATTTCATTTTCCAGGGAAATATCTCCTTCAAAATGGAAAATATCGTAAGATATTTTAAAGAAATAAAGGACTCTTTGTCATTTGAGGGAAAACTGGCCAAGTATCACAATAAAGATGAAAAAAACAGGCACAAACTATTCAATAGATCCTATACTCATAAGTCATAACAAATGGAAAAAAAAAAATAGACCCAAATAAAGCCATGTACATAACACTCCATTTCACAAAAGAAGCTACATCAAATCTACATGGAATTACGCGAAGGCTCAAAGTCGTAGTCTCTGTCAAGAGTCTCAAGACCACTAAGGCTAGTACTAACGCCCTCCTGGTCAAGACAGAGAATTTTCATTTTAACTAACCTAGTAAAGAGCTTAATTTTTTGAATTTCTAAATTCAGAAACTATTTTAAATTTTTTTTATTTATAATAAATAAGAATTATTTTTATTAAAAATAGAAAAAACTCTGGCACATTGATAAATCGGACGAATATATATATATATATATAAGATCCTAAATTTTCACCTTAATTGTTCTAGTAGTGAGTATAATATTTTTATTTATTTTTAATTTGAAATTTAATTTTAAACTGAACTTTCTTAAAAGAATGATTGAAAATGTATTTTTTTTCTTAAAAATTAAAATATTTTGTCCAATCGATTGGCCGAAAATACAAACAGTAAAATTTCACCTCTATCGGAATTCGGAGGTATGTTGAATCAATCTAGAATATGAAAAAGGTATGTGGCGTATGCCTTACCTCGGCTTTCTCTGAAGAAATGACTCACGCTATATGTGCGATTCACACAGGTAGTGAATTGATTTGGGCTAATTAGATTTAAAAAATAAATAAAACTCAAATTGGATGAAAGATAGCATTGGAATGAAAGTGGAGGAAATTCACAATTTTCCCATACGTTCGGTCAAGATGTCGACAATCTCCCAACAACTTTGTATACGCTCACACCAATCACATCTCGACCAAATTTTCACAAAGTTCATGGTGTTGGTCTAATGTAACCTTCATGGCTTTCCTCCAAAACGTAGTCTACCTCAAGTACATGGTGGCTGTTTGGCACATCTGACCACTGATGTCAGAATTTTTCGACAAAATATATCTCATTTTTTTCATGAGTTGGGACTACGTCACCTCACATTAAAATTAGCCAAAGTCACCAAACTTTGACAAACAAACCTCACCTCAAGCTCTCTTCAAAAATCGAAAAGACTTTTTTCATTTTCCTGTTTCTATGACATGAAGCTTGAACCAAGGTTCTAAATGTCGATATCGCACGACATGTCACACCGGTGGGATAAAGATATATCGTTTATCTGGGATTTTGCACGTGTCGATGGAAAAATGGTGGAAAATACGGAATTTTGCAATGGAACATCAGGAAATGTTAAAATATATGTTAATACACATTTGAGAAAAAAAAAAATAACAATCCATATAAGAGATGCAATGAGAATTGAGAAGGGAGCAAGGATGTGCGCTGACGAAACACTTCTCCACTTTAGTCATTCAACTCTAAATCCATGGGCAACATACTCTTCAATCTCTATATCACTATAATTTATAAACAATTGAGCCAAGATACCCAAACAAGTCACTTTGAGGTATCTCTTAGTCATCTATCTTCACAACCATCACAATCATATTTGTATTCTTAATAAAGTTACATTGCATATATTCTATATCTTAATCCTAGTTCTTTTGAAATCCTTATATTTCAAGCAATTCCTTCACAATTCTAGTTTTTCATTTACCTCATTTTTAATTTCATCTATTAATATTATGTCATCTGTAAATAACATACACTAAGGGATCTCCTCTAGAATATGAGCTATCCATTCATCCATAACCAATGTAAACAAATATAGACTCATAGTCAATCCCTAATATAACCCTATTGTCATAGGAAACTTGTTTGTCTAGATACCAATTGTTCTCACAATAGTTATTACCTCATACACGTCCTTAATGATATCAATATATTTTCTTAGAACTTGTTTCTTCTCCAACAACCACCATATTATTTTCTAAAGACTCTATCATAGCTTTTTCCAAATCAATAAAGTCCATATAGAGGTCTTACTTCTTCGTCCTACACTTTTCTATCAATTGTCTTAGTAAGAAAATAGCCTCAATCATAGACGTTCACAAGATGAATCCAAATTGATTTTATAAAACCCTAGTTATGTGTCTTAATTTATTTTCCATCTCTTTCTCCCATAACTTCATAGTATGACTCAATAGTTTTATCTCATGATCGTTAGTACAACTTGAGACATCTCCTTTCTTCTTGTATATATGTACTACACCACTTCTCCTCCATGCTTCTAGCATTTTTCTTGTCTTCAAATATTATTTAATAACTTTGCAAGCCAAGATATGTATAAATTTTCACAACTCAATTAAAATATCATATGCTTTCAAGGCTTTTCCTATCTTCATCATAGTTAAAGCTTCTTCTACTGCCCTTTACGAAATTAACAATAATCTCAAACTACCGTATCTATTAAATTATCCATGTCCCTTGTTCGGGATGATCAACACATATGCCACGTGGTACTTTCATGTGATACATTAAAAGGGCTCTATATGCTCTGACATTTGTTTTTGTTACCTTTCCACGTAATACATATTTTTAGAATTTAGGACCGAAGACTAACCAACCATATGACTTGGATCACATAGTTTTTTGTTTAAGATGTGATAGAAATCATAAAATTATAATATGCGAAATACCAAGTTGACCATCTTACAAAGAGATAGACAGCCCAGTCCAGAAAGCATTCAACTAGTTTACATTTTAAAATCTTCAGAAATTAGTTAAATCTGAGTTTAACCCGCTAACTCCGACAAAGGGTACTTGCACTTGTCTGAAGTGCATCACCGGCCAGATCAAACTACACATTATCAAATATATAAATCTTCCTCAGTTACCATTAAGACAGTCTGATAAGCATCCTCTAACAGTAAGTCCAAACATGACGTACTGAGCTAATTATATTCCTTATGGAAAGTCTCAAGGTCTTATCCATAGTAATAAAGTGTATTACACAACATTTTTCTGGAATTGCCAACTCATGAGTCATTTAGATGTAGATCACATAAAACTGAGGGTCTTTCTCGTGCATTCATTTAGACTAAAATAATATGCATATATAAAATAAAATATCTCCACTTACTATTGATACATCTTCAATTTTTGCCAAATCCTACAGGCTGCATCTGAGTCTTTGTTTCACTAAATGTAATGGTCCCATAAAATACCCAATAACAACCTAAATTCCAGTAAATCTATGTTTGCGAATTGCAATCTTTTTTTATTATTGCAAAATTCATTGTGGCATGTATTCTGGCTCTAAGTCAACTTCTCTAATAAACTTCCTTACTAGCCAAACATTCTCTCTGTTTCCATGGATGCCAATAACAGTATCCACAAAAATATGCAGACAATATTTTACTAAACGGAAAACAATATAATAAACTCCAACTAACTAAGAAAGAAAGGCGTACATATGTGTTCAACTGCCTGACGAAGCTGGAGAAGTTATTGTGCTTGAAATATTTGGGCAAAAGATCCCTTCCGAATTCAGGAGGGTTCCAGACAACAAAACTGTTGTTGCTAGGGCTCCAAGAGACGATTGAATCCGTAGACGGATCATCAACCATGTCGTATGTCTTACTGAGGAACGGAGGCGGAGCATTCGCGTTAGGGATCGAGCTCCCCATCGTCGTGTTGCCTTGAACACCATCCATTCCTTCCAAAAATCAAAAAACTACAAGCGTCGATCCAAATGATCAACAACTTCAAAATAAAATCAAAATACTTGGAGAGAACGCTTTAACTGAACTTTTAGGGTTTCAAAGGAGTAGCAGTGGCGCCATTACTAGAACGACTGTTGAAAGAGAAGAAATCGGGATTCGATCCTAAGGCTTAGAGAATAGAGAAACCATTAGAGGTGAATAGAAGGATTTGGAGGCAGAGATTCTGTTTCATGGTTGAATGAGAGTGATACAGATATAGAGAGAGAGAGAGAGAGAGAGAGAGAGAGAGAGAGAGAGGGGGGGTTTAACTTTAACGGAGGAGATTGACGGGTACGAAGCGGTACCTGAAATGAAGCGAGGGCACGACGCCGTCGGATTTTGTGTACACAACCATTGGAGAGGCCACGGTGTATACACGTGTCCCTCTAACCTCTAACCGTGATTAAGATTCACTAATCCTTACGGTTTAATAAACTAATATTGGTTGTTATAAAAAAAAATATTAAAATTTTTCTTAACTAGAGTTTAATAAAGTTTAATATATATCTTTTCTAGAAATCCAGGATAAATTGTTAAACAGCAAGGGTTAATGAATTTTGTCTACAATTAATAAGCTTCAAAAGGTCACGTATTGACCTGTGAGTGCAATTGAAGACGTGGATATTGACTTGGATCCAATCTCATTTTATACTCCCTGCATTATGGAAATTGTCCTCTCCATTGTTTTTTTTTTTTTCTTGCTAAGTCGAACCGTGACTTATAACTAGTTGGGAACTTGGGAACATATTCAGTCGTGAATGAACTTGTGATTGAATTTGGACGAGTTCAATGACAACTACAGGTCAACATGTATCTCTTTTAACCCTATTAACTAACTATGATTAAGACTCACTAACTCTTAGGATTAAACAATCTAACCTAAAAAAAAATATATCAATTATAGAAGTTAAAATTTCTTAACTAGAGTTAAGGGCAATTAAAGGGGCTTTGGGAGAGGGATTGAGCTCTCCCGAGCTCAATCGCAATTGGACATGATCCGAACCCGCCTCATAAGTCATAACACCTCCCTGTTTTTGAGTCTGAATCCTATCCAATTGTGATCCCGAGTTCAATTGCACTCACAAAATCCTTTAACTGCATATTTAATTTTGGCTAAAAAAGTTTTAACCCTTAGGGTTATTTTTACTAAAAATCATTGTTAGATGGTTTAATTCTAAGGGTTAGTAAATCTTAATCACAATTAAATAAGATTAAAAAGGACACGTATATAAGTGTGACAAATTCAATCGTAATTGAATATGATCTCAACTCCCATGGTTTGCTCTAGTGGTAGGATGTATCCCCTCTTGGTCTTGGAGTGGGGGACTTGGATTCAAGTCCCGTGTGGCTGTTGCAAGGCCGACCATTCGTAACTCCTAACTAAATTTATTAACCTAGATTAAATGATGCCTAAAAAAAAGAGCCTTACATGAAAACGAAAAAAACACACCTTAATCTTCATTTTCATGCCTAGTGTCCCAGACATTACAGAAGAAAATCTTCAATATTTTTTCCAACCAAACACCCCTTGTTTTTTTAAAACTTAATATGGTGCATGATCGTATAACCAACGATAAACAGTGGAAGCGGAAGGCCGATTTAATAAGAACCCTCTTCACATCCCATATATCTGAAAAGATGTCATGTATCCAAATTCCTCAATCTCAGGTTGAGGATAGGATTGTATGAAAAATACCGGCGAGGCAGAATTTTATAGGGCGTTTGGATTGGATTTATTAGGCCAAAAATCAATTATGATAAAATTGATTGTGTAGAAATTGATGGTTAAATAATCATGTTTTCAAATAATAATGTTCGGAGGATACGTAGGTGAGTCTCAACTTCGTATTCTCCAAACACTATTATTTGAAAAAATGATTATTTGATCATCAATTTCTACACAATCAATTTTATCATAATTGATTTTTGGTCAAAAAAAATCCAATTCAAACACCACCTTAATGAATGCCTACCATTGCATAGTAGAGTAGGATACTACTCTCTTCGCATCGGGTATGAAAGCAAATGTGGTAACTGAAATATCCACCAAAAGTTACCCATTTTTTTTGGCCGTGCATGAAAAGCGCTTTACTTGTGAAATTTGAGCTCGTGAGGAGAAATATATGTGGGGATACGCTTTGTCCCCTAAGTGGAGGACTAGACATCATTTCACCATTTTGCTAATTGTGAAAGGATTAAACGTATATGATTCGGGTCTCATCTAGCTTTGCATACATAAAATCAAAATTGTGGATCTATGAAAGAATGAATTTCCTCTTGCTGGGATGTAGTCTAAGGGGCAATCTATGACAATTCTCTAACAACAACACCGTATTTGTAAAGAAAAATTTTAAACCAGTTTTGGTGCTTACTAACAACAATAAATCCGGATATTTTAATGCAATGCAGCTTATGGACAAGAGCAGCAAAGGGTTAAAAGCTTCGACAGGTACACCAGTGACGCCATCGTTAGACTCAGGGTGAGAAACACTCTCATGGACCTTTATTTTGAGGGCGAGTCGACCTTCCATGCAGATATACCTTTTAAGAAGAATAGATGGAGCGGTAGACAATCGCAATTTTTCGTTCAAAGGATCCTCTAGTCAGGTAGCCGAAGTGCTAGCAATTCGTCAAGATGGCACGAAGATGTGGCTGTTGGAGGTTGTGATGAATTCTACCCAGATTCATGATGATCTATTGGCGACTGAAATTTCGACCCGTTTAATGGTCTCACCTGTTTTAGGTATTTAACCCATTTATTGTAATTTTAATATAAAAGATTTTTTTAGGGTTTTATTCGTAAGAAAGAAAAGATGACCGTTTTTCTTGATGTATTGGGAAAAAGGATTTGTGAGAGTTATAAATCTTCCTGTTGAATTAGTGATTTATCACTGTTGGCCATGGACGTAGGCATCTTGCCGAACCACGTAAATCATGTATTTCTTGTGGTTTGTTTTTTGCTTTCGATTCGTTTATTTTGTTTACAGTATTTGGATTCGTTTCACTATATTTGCACGCTTTCGCACAATAGTGGCATAGTGGCATAGATCCTCTCATAGTGGAATCATATGCCAAAGGGATTTTTAGATATTTCAACTTGTCATTATCCAGCTGATTGGGGGTCTTGCCTCTCATTTTGGACATCCAAAATATAGTTGCTGCCTTTACCTATATTCAGTTTAGCCATGTGAGCGAGTAGAACACGAACATCTCTTAGCTAAGGAGGCTCTTCAGGAGGGAGACTTGGAATTTGATTTTGTACTCCATTATTGAACTGTTGCCCCTTAAATCCACAGATTCTGTAAAGGTATTATTGTGTGACATGGGATCATCTCTAGTTGGTGTTGACGAGGAGACTGCCAACATCCACTCCCAAAATTCCACATACCTCATGCACGCCAAGTAAAGTGTTGGTTTTATATTTATAGGGAATCTGTGCCTAGCCACCCCTTACCTCTTAATATTTTATATATTTTTTCTTGTTTCAATCTTATTGGGAGATGGGACGGTTGTGGCAAGAAACTTATGTAAAACTTCTTAGTCAGAGTTAAAGAACAGTTAAAGGGGGCTTTGAGACATCCAAAGGTCACGGACGAGTCGGGACGACCATAGAACCCTGTTCAATAAGTGCAATGTTGGATGCGCTCTCATAGTTTGACCTAACCTAATACGTCATAATGGATAAAGAAACAATTATACAAATACCTGGTATTGAACTCTCACAAGTTAAATCACAATTCGACAGGATCGGGACTCAAGAAATAAACAGATTATCTACTAAGGATGAGCCCGGATCTTGTTCAATTGCAATCACAAAGCCCATTTGACTTCCCTTTTAATTAATATTTTTTAAATATTTTCCTAAAAATCAAGGTTAGATTATTTAACCTGGTTAGTGATCTTAACAACAAGAGGTTAAAAGGGATACATGTTCGGCGTTTGGTAACTCTAAATAATAAGAGTTTATTTGGGTTTTAGAGCTTATTTGAGTTTTAGAATGTTTGATAACAAGCTTATTAGACCTCTAGAAACTGTAAAAGTAGAGGAAAAACCTCTAAACAAATAAGTAGCACGGGGATAACTTTTTTTTTGGGTCTAAAACTTTAGAGCTTATTTTTAAAGCTTATTTTTTAGAGTTTATTTTTAAGAGCTTATTATATGTGAGTAGAGTTTCCAAACACACCCTGATGGGTCAAGCGATGCTTTCAACAAAAAAAAACAATAAAATTGATAGATGTTATGTGGGCATTTGAAAAACTTAAAATAAGAGTTTGTTGACTTATTCTACTAAATTAAGCTCTGGTTTAGTAATAAGACTATGGAGAATGATTGTTTGCGCATATGCGTTTCGCCTAGCGGAACGCACATGTGTCCATGGGATGCCATGTGTCCTATTAACTTTTTAAAATTGTGGTTAAGACTCCTTCAACCCTAGGATTCATCCATCTAACTTTGGTTTTTAGAAAAATAATCTCTGATCGTCAATTTATTAAACCTCGTAGTAACTACAATTCAGTAGAATATCGTCTAGTATGAGGTGTCGAACCACAGAGGACTACGCTGGTTTCATTGTATTTTTCTCTAGATTAATTCTAAGTCAATGAGTAATAAGATTGATTGATTTAATTAAACTGATTTTAACTTAATTAAACTATCAGATTTTATTAATCATAATTAAACTAAGAACTTTTAGTTATATATCGGTGAGAGAAGATCTAGGGCGTTTGAATCCACTACTAGCCTCATAATTAAATCCACATGCATTTATTCAGGTTTCTCAAGTATAAACAATAGAATAAGATCGACTATAAGTCTCAACTTATCAAAACAAGAATGATTCGAATGATCAAACCCTACGTATATCCTATCTTTGGTCAGTACAAGTGATACACATTAAATTAGAGTTGTGACATCACTCGTCTTCTCTAGGTATAGAATATCTTATAATTTGATTCTTCGACAATAAAAACCATTGCATAAAATTTATACTAACAATCACAGAAAGAAGATATGAATGAATTCAATCTTAATACCATAGAACCTAAGACAAAGATAGGATCATATTGAAACTTAGTCTAAACTCAAATAATTGGTAGAAGAACAACTCTCTCATTATGCAATCATTGTTTATACAAGAAAGAAAACCTAAATAAAGTACAAGAAATATAATTACTTGACTAGAGTTTCATCTAAACCTTAGAAAAATAGATTAGTTCATAATAAGAACAAGAAACACTGTTTTCGATGAAGAACACGAAAAACTCGAATGATCCATCCTGCAACCTTCACTGATCTCCAGAGACTTCTCTCATTCCAATCTCCAAAATTCAGAACCCTTTTAGGGTTAGTAGCTTTCCTTTTTACAGAGAACCCTTCTTTGTTGCTAAATTCTATTTTTATAAACTCCCAAATGAGCAATATTTCAGCTTTTACGCAAGGATTATGAGGCCAAAAATGTCGATGACAATCGATCGCCAGTAAGGGACGATCGATCGTCTATTTCAGGGATTTCTTCTTTAGCTACGGGTTAGTGAATGATCATTGTCAAAGGTTCTGCGATCGATCATCCTTCAGTTGGCGATCGATCGTCGTTTGTTTTCTTTGTTCTCTTCTTTCTTTCTTTTGTTTTTCTCCTGAATGAGGTTCTTTCTGAGGCTTTTCATCTGTTGTTTCTTCGATTTTATCTTGTATTCCTCGCATGATCCTGTCATAGACAAAGACAACCAAATACCGTAACATGCTTCAAAAGAGAACTCCAAGGAACTAACACATGTAATTCAAGGTACATAAATGTGGCACAATTAGCGCCGATCAATCTCAAATTAGTTAACATTCATTAACTGTGGTTAAGATTCACTTATCCTTAGGGTTCATCCGTCTAACCTTGGTGTTTAGAAAAATAACATCAAGTTAGTTAACACTCATTAGTTGTGGTTAAGACTCACCCGTTCATCCATCTAACCTTGGTTTTTATTTAAATATTAACCTTATGTTAATAAACTTAATCATGGTTAAAAAAGAATAAAAAAAGGCAAGCGGCGAGTTGTGGGCGCGCACACGTTCTGCCCAGCGAAACGCGTCCACGCAAAGTATCAATACACCCTAAGACTATTTGATAATATTTTTATGATGTCTAAATATTTTTGCAATAAGTGAATTTACCTTATTCAATAAACAATCTAAAACTACTTTTTGAAAAATATTTTATTTTTCTTATAAAGACAACTTCGATTTCGGATCATTTTATCATTATAAAATTTAGCTTTAATTTTTAAAGCTTAGTTATAAAGAATTTATTACATAAGTTTTATCAATCGCCCCAAGTTTTTTTTTGGGCTGAAAGTAAGGACAGCTGTTGTATGGGAACTGGGAAGTCACATTTGACTCCTGCCATCCTTTGGTTGCATGGTTTATTTTTCTCCATCAAAAGTACAGATAGAACAGCCAGGTAAGTAGGACTAACAAAGGAGCCTAGTCTTATTGGACTGGCTCTGACCTTAGGCCTTAAAAGACTTAAATTAATTAGGCCCAAGCCCTATTTTAATTGGTACCAACTTGGGTCTTGGCCTAAAAGAATAGTATATTTCTTTTTTCCACACTCAGACTAATAATATTTTTCTAATGACATTATAATATATTTTTCTTAAGATCAAAATAGTAAATTGTGTTTATAAAAATCCATAAACAAAGACAAATGCAAGAACAGATTGAAGCAACTTCATAGTAAGGGCTGAATCCAAACTTAAGAATCTCCAACTTGAGAGTCCAATTCTAACCACGACTTTTTGTACAAACAAACCGGGTGTTAAAGACCACCTCTTGGCTGGACCACAGCTCAGTGCCAACGGTTTCAATAATTTGGATGGCAACCCAACTGTGCAATTGGATGTAGATATAGCTCATATTCTGCAGACGACAGCCCATGGGAGAGCCGAACGAAGAGAGTTAAAAACATAGTTACAGAGTTCTTCAATTTTTTCAAATTATAACTTTTTCATCGAACAATTAAATCACAAAGTATTCGCGACTTGTGAAAAAAAAAATTAAAAAAAGTCTCAAATAAATATCAAATATTTTTTAAAAATTGCTTACAATTTTCTTAATTAGTAATCTTATTTTATAATTTTTCAATCTTTCCCAAAATTTTCCTTTTTATTTTTATTTTTTCTGAATTTTGCTGATTTTTCCAATCCTTTCCCAGACGAATAATTCGTGAACCCCGACTTGGTAACTATGGTTAACAGTGCAATATCACTCAAGAAACCCAAGTGTATATTGTTGCATAAAATTTCTTAGGATCCACACGAACTATGGCAATAAGAGAGAAGGAAGAAATCAAGTGATGGGAGTGGTCAACTGCTCCGCCATTGCCTAGTTGATGGGATGATCTTGCTTGCTGAGGTTTCAAATTGAATCAAATCTCCTTGGGACACAGTAGTATCTGAATCTGGACAGTGGTAATTACCATATAGTGGAATTCCTTATCTTGGACCAGGCTGTTCTGAATTATCCCACTGTGTGTTGTCTGCAACCCTTGGGTCCATAATGGTGAGAGCTGCGCCGGACAATCTTTCGACATAAGTAGCAATAGTGGTTCTGGCATGACCAGCAGAAGATGTGATTGTTATTGCCAACCTGTTAATAAACAGAACTCCATCAGTCATATAATACGGATATACACAGATGCAATTGGAGTAATCCCGCTAATCCATTGAAATAATTAAAGAAGAATTCCCACTAACCCACCAGTGCTTGATAATCAGAAGTTCATCAAAGCAAATGTGATATGTACTTGGTCTCTACAAAAGTAAACGTGATCCAGACTAGAGATGCAGATGGACAGGATTCAAATTGGATTCTCCATATCCAAAATCGATCCAATTAAATATCCAATAAATCTAAAATTGATTTTTAGGCATATAGAAAATCCATGAACAATTTCACAATTGGTTTAACTAAAGTAAGCATAGTATTTTATGCATTCAAAACAGTTTACATATGAACAAATTGGATCTTAATCAGACTGGATCACCATAGATCTGGATTTCAAAATAAGATTCATATTCGATATGATGGATCTACAATCAGATAAAGATATGCTCTAATCGGACCGGATCACCATAGATCTGGATTTGAAAATAAGATTCATATTCGATATGAAGGATCTACAATCAGATAAAGAGATGCTCTAATCGGACCGGATCAGATCCTAATCCGATCCAGTGACAGCCCTAATTGATACCAGTTTCAGCTAGATAAAAGTCATAATTTTAGGTTGAATCAAGCCAACATTACTAACCTTGCTGTAACTTCTGCGCGAAGTGACTAGATCCCAGTGTCGGATTGAATAGAAACTTCAGCCCACACTTTTGTCCTCAAAAGTTTGGGGTGAATGATTCAATTTCGTTGGATAGCTTTATAATGATTAAATATGAATCCCAGAATGTCTCAAGTATTTCCTTCAGTTTAGAACCGCAACAGATAGATTATACAGTTGGAGGAAGATATTTTCACTTCTTAGACTAAAAAATTGAGCACAAATCATGTTCTGTCATTATGTTCTATTACATCGAGAGCCATCCATTGGTTAAAGTAAAAGTATGTGTTATCAAATTTTGTCTCACCATCTTCATCCTCATCTTTTTTCACATTCTCCTTTACCTTTTAGAGCCTTCAACTCATCAATGGTGCTGCCAAACATTTCAAACCATCTCAATCGAATAATAATTTATAATTTATAATAAGGTTAATGCTAACCACACTCTAATAATATATTATAATTTATAATAAGGTTAATGCTAGCAACACTTTCTTTTAAAGCTAATATTATTTATAATAAGGTTAAAGTTAGAGACACATGTCTTTCCTTATGAAAAAAGTAAGTTTAAAGCGAGTGGAACTAGCATTACCATTTTAAGTTAAAACTTAAAAACCCTTCAATTTTCACTTTTTCTGTACACTTCGGTTAACTTCTACTGCAGTTCTGTATTTTCTCAGCTTTTTTTTTCTTGTTTCGGTCAAAGTTTACCGAAATTTACCATGAAACCCAGTATTTTTAAAATACAAGTGCATTTCACTTCGGACACCACAGAAGTCGACTCAATTCAGTCAACTTCGGCAGAATTGAGTCGATTTTTGACACCATGGTTTGGAGAACATAACCATGTGATTCACTTACATTAACGATTTACTTTGGTAATTTCTTAAAGTAAGAGCTACTCATATAAGTTGATTTGATGAGTCAAAGCATACTTACCGTTTCTTGCACCTCATTATCCCTCGAAAATCAATTAGTAGGAAGTAGACTAACATGAACAACGTGTTGGGAAGAATGTTAGGTCAAGGACACATTGTTAACCTATCCACCAAAAGATAATCAAAACTCAAACAATATGTACTGAGGACGAGACTCCATCTGCACCGTTCCTATTGATCATGTTCATGTCCTTGGAGATTGTTGAATGGAAGATGCAGATTGTATTGATATAATTATGTATTGGACCAAGTGTTTCTCTCTAACTAGTGTTCCAATAATTCAAAACTGACATTATGATTTTTGTTTTTCAGTAAAACAAGTCTAGTTCTCACCAATGAACAACATGGCATTTTTCGTAGTACGATTCAATTAAACTGACATGGTACCTTATTTTGATGTGCTTAATCTATTTTACACTGCTAAAAGAAGAACGTAACTTACACAAAAATATAAATATTATTTAAAGCCAAAATTTTTAATTTTTTGAACAAAATCTAGCTTCTCAGTCAGCATTCCCGATGAGGACCTTCTTTACACCCTAAGATAGTGAGATTTTAATTCATGAAAAATATTGACTCCTAGAAATATGCAAATGCCAAAGACAACAATACCAAAATTTGAATTGAATGAGAGGGTTAGCAGCTGGTGGCGATGTATTTAAAAAATATTCCTCTTCTTTTAGGCCTTGGCTCTTGAGGGTAGGCTTGGGCCTAGCCAGTTCAGGCCTCCGAGGGATAGGGCTAGACCCTTATAGGTACGGGTCAATACCTTGTATGACCAATGCCCTGCCCTGGCTACACATCATACTCAATCATTTTATCCTTTATCCTTATCCATAATTCATCGCCTCACCATATTTGTATTCTATATACATTGCAGTCCAAATCTTCTTCTGCCTTGGGGTATTTACTGGATCCTTGGATTCCACGATATCCCTCCGACGATTCTACTTTTGCATCTACCCCATCTATAATCTCATCACCTAATACCACGTCATAAGCAAATAATAATTTATACATATATTTTTGTAAAATATGACGAAAATAACCATGAGTATGTTGTGTTATGTTTTGTGTATAATTTCAAGTTCATGAAGGAAAAAAATAATTCAGTTTTCAGAACAAATAGTAGATGAATGCGGTTAGATGATGAGCTGGCCAATCCTTAATTCAGATTCCAAATAGGTTTGGAACTATGAAACATGGCATAAAATATCCCTCCATTTATACACAGTTTTTTCATACACAATTGTAACTATGTAGACATGATGATAACGAACTATTGTGATAATGATTAGTTGGCTGAGTCTAATTCCTTAAGTAAACAATGACTCAGCTGACTCCCATTGTACTCAAATTTAGGAGCTGCCTGTGTTTCCCACCAAAACTAATATTTTTATGATGTGTCCACAGCAATTCAAGGATTAGCTAGTTTACACCAAAGAAATGGGGGGATGGGCATAGTTGATATCCACTCACCTTTGCATTCACTTGACCACAATTGGGGCAAGGTTGACCATGATCAGCAAAAAGTTCAGCTTGTATCTGACCTATCACCTGGCGGTCATTCATCCGCTCCTCCCAGTCCTGAATCATTTCACGTGGAAAAAGTTCACATGCTCCATCCCTTCAATGAGTAGACATCAATTAGTTTAAAGAAGAGTATAAGAACATAAACATACCATACCAAGCATTCAAATTTCATTTTAAACTTGTCAGAATGAATCACAACCTGAAATGATCATATCCATCAATTGCCTTGTTACAACGATAGCAGAAGAACTGCTCACAGTTACTGCATACCATCTTGTTGCAACCTTCAATCCGAGAGATTGCCATTTTACAGGATGGACATTGCTTAGAATCACGAAGTACTTCTTTGACACTGAGAATCTCATTAATCATTTCACGCTCCCTACGCCTTTGGACATCCTTAAGTTGAGATGAATTCTGGCGCTCCTGCAATTAAAAATCGTGAAGTCACAGAAAAATTTAAATTTCATTAGTATATGGGGAAATTTATTCCACTATGAAACTGATGTTTGTTGAGGAAATAAAGCATCGTGCTATGCACACCAAAGATGGTTGATGCCTCACATCTCTGCATGCCAAGCAGGAGCAGAAGTCCAAATTATGGCCATAGCCCCCAAAATAACAGCGACTGGATCATCCTTACCTTTCAATTCGTAAATTTGTAGATCATTGCTTATATTGTAGTGACTGTCCACGAGAAAATGACTGAGGAAAATTATGAAAGTTTGGTGAATCTGATAATGGGCTTGGCTCACTTAGGAGATACATGTTTGGTAGATGATCTGGATGGACTGGTATCCAACAATTATGGGTAGACACCACTGCCGATAGTCGTATGTTCACATTGCAGTATTTCCACATGTTTAGTAAGGGCAATTTCTAATGCATAGACTATAAAGGAACTGCAGAACATCCAAAATCTCATTCACAACAATTGGAGAATGCTTTATCTATGAGAAAAGAGATCAATAAAATTACAGATGAGAAGAGGTTCTAAGAAACTACAGGGTCCATTATCTGCCTGGAAATATTGAATGGCCCATGAACTACTTATTGGCAAGAAGGGTACTTTGAATGACAAGAAAACTTTTGAATTCTTTTTCCTTTTCTTTTTTTCTAAGGAGATCAACCAAAATTTTAGAAGAAACATTGAATAACTCATGAACCCTTTCGTTGAAGAGGTCTCATGAATTTAGCCACCATGGATCTTATGTAAGCAACCACAATACTTACAACCACAGTGAAGAAGACCTTGAGCAGCACAGTCTGACAACAGCGAACTGGAACCCATGGTTTTGAAATTTCAAGACAAGTTAATATGGTTGCTCCCAAAGTAAAAAAAAAATGTGGCCCAGGTTTAATATTGAGAAAAAAGGATAAAGACACAATTAGGTTTGTTCCCTCAACTTCCAAAGAGGTTTGAGAAAAGAGTGTGCAGGGAATAGTACGTTATTTTTTGAACGATTGTAAGGGGAAAAGCCAAAGCCCCTTATCAGATTTGAACCGATGACTTATGCCTGGACAGAAACTAGGGTAAGCAGAAGTTTGAGACTTGAGGCTTAAGCGTAGCATTGTAATGAGGTTTGATTGGATCGGTTGATTGGGAATGCTTTGGATAAAGAGTTAGAATTCAATTCATAGGGATACCAAAACAGGATCATGGAATGGATGATTATGGTTGGTCAAATTGCGTTTGAATTTTAGGACTGGTAGAATTTAGCGTTCAACTTAGAATTGAAATAAGGTTTTCGGGTTAGGTATTTAGAGATAAATATTGTAGGAAAGTTAAGGTTAAAGATTAGGGTTGTTGGGGAATCAAGAACATAGCATGGGAACTAGTAACAAAGATGAATAACAAAGAAACAACAAGATGAAATTACAGAGAGAGAGAGTGAAGTAAAGCCACACAGCTTCATAGGATATTCTATAGAAGAATAACATCACTCTTAACATCTCCTATAAATCTATAATGGAGTCACACCATCAAAACGGAAGAGTCTTGTCTTAGAAAACAGGGAACAGAAGATCTTCAAGAAAACATTAATCACTTTAGGAAAATGAGAAGATTCAAAGATTTTATTGATATGTGGGGCTGGGGGGCCTTTCCTACTCTTATTGCGACTTGATTTCGAGTAGAAACTCCCCTTATGGTGATGGACTACTAATTTACAAACTCCATAAATTGCACTCTGATCACAAATCTGAACACCGAGCTTATAAAATAAATGTGGGGCCCACTCCATAGGCAGGACAAATTGTGGAGCCCAATCCATGGGCTTGATAATTAGTGGAGCCCCACTCAGTGACCTTATGTGCTGTCTATATCTGTAGCATTAAGGCTGTACTCATTACTCTGAAAAAATATAGCATCATAATAAAAAAATTTACCTCCAAGATACGAAGCTTTAATTCTGGTGTCATGCATGCTATTCCTACATGGCGCCGCTCTCTACAAAGGCTACAGAAGCTAAAAAAGCACTTTGGGCATTGGGTATGCTGGTCATCATCCTCTACGCAGGCTGTTTCACACCTTGGGCAATAGGCCACATCTGACATCGATTCAAGCGTTTTCTGTAACATTAAGGACTCCCAACGTTCAAAGTCTTCGCCCTCAAGTAACTGTTTCAACAGCCCAGGTGGGACCAAGCCTCCACATTTTGCATCAGGACAGAGCAATTTGTTGATTGTGCCTTCATTTACATGCATGTGTGAATATGTCTTCATGCATTTCCAGCAAAAGATATGATGGCATGGCAATCTGATGAACTCTGTCCCTGGTAAGAACATAAGAAGTGACTACATTATTACTGTGTCAAATGATAGCCATAATTATTTCGTTTGGTATTAATATATTACATGACTTTTGATATATAATAAACCTTACAACTCTTTTAGGACCTTCAAGGGATGTATGGAAATGAATTTTCTGTAGTGTGGTAAACGACCATTCCATAAAAGTTATACAAGTGAAAACCTTTTTTAAGGATTTACCAAGCCCTATATAACTTACAAAAGGGGCTCAGCTTGCCAATGAGAATGAAGAAAAGTAATCACATGGGTTTTAGACTTAAGATATCCATGCAAACATATTGAAAATTAACAAAAGGAATTATGACGTCGGAAGAATAAAGAACACAAAAGAGAACAAAAAAAGGGGGAAATTCTGACGTCGGATGACATCAGCATCCGTACGAACTGACGCCATCTGATGCACTGACGGCCATCGGATCTCAACTATAAAGGCATGTTTTGATAGGTCTTGATTTTACAGAATTTTAGAATCAAATTTCATGCGATTTGAAGTTGTTTTGAGAAAGTTATGACACTTTTTGTGGGAATAGAAAAAAAAATTCAGAAAAAATACAGATTAGTGTTTTCTAGCCACCAGATTCGTATAAAGATATTTTTTTGAGTTTGATCTCAAGTGGATTCTTCATTCTTTTATGCTTGATCTAATGGAGGTGGTAGTGGATCGTTTCGACTTATATTGAAGCTCCGGTGGTCAATTTTTCAGATCATATTTGCTATTTTTTCTGTGTTTTGAGGGTTTGGTTCCTTTTTTCATGAATAAAAGTGTTGTAAAATGTTTGGTAAAAGTGATTCGAAGCTTATGAAGGTTGAAGAGGCTGATTTCGGGAATCTAAAGTATTTTTGTAGGTTGCTTTTGTGTAAAAGAAATCCTATTTTACTTTTGTATTGAAGGGTATCCTATTGTTGTTTTTGTGCTGAAATTTTTTGTTATTGACCTAGTTGGTCAGAAAAATCGGTCGCCACCTCCTCGGGCTTCCAATATGAGTAATACTCCTATGGAGAATCCTAATTTTCAGATTATTACAATCAAATTGGGTGGGCAAAATTATCTTGAATGGTCTCAATAGGCAGAAATGTCCATCGGAAGCTAGAGGAAATTGGGATATATTAATAACAAAATTTATGAACCTAAGGAAGATGCTCCAGAGTATGAGCAATGGGAGTCTGAAAACCTGATTGTCATGCCATGGTTACTTCACTCCATGCAGCCACAGATTAGTAGGGGGTTCTTATTTCTTCACACTACAAAAGAGATTTGGGATTCTATAGTTCAGACTTGTTCTCAAACAAAGAATATTGCTCGTGTCTATCAGCTAAGTCAGGAAGTTGCTCATTTTCGACAGGGTGATAAGTCTTTGGTAGAGTATTGTGGGAAGAGTTAGATCACTACCAAAATGTTCAGCCTTTAGGCTCTGGGGACAGAGCTCTCTACAAGAAACAGGTTGAGCAAACCAGAATTTTTGAGTTTCTTGTAGGATTGAATACGAATTTTGAGCTGGCAATGATACAGATCCTCAGTCAGGATAAGTTACCATTCCTGAATCATGTTTATACTTATGTTCAGAGTGAAGCAAGCAGGAGGACTACCATGACACCTGTTGTGGGTAATGAGAGGTCTATCCTAGGTTCTTCTACAGTGAGACAAAGGGGTAATAGAAATGAGCCCAGACAACCGCAAAGGAACTATGTTCACCCTGAATACCGTGATAAGTTAAAGTGTGATCATTGTGGCTAAAGGAGACACATGAAGGAAAATTGTTGGGATTTGATTGGTCGACCACAAAAGTTCAACAGGCAAGGTTCTTCCAGTGCTCATAATGCATCTACAGAAGATACTACCGGTTCGATTCTGTCTCCTCTTTCAGCTACTCGGGCACCTCAAGAAACCTCACAGGAATTTTTTTTTCACAATGATATGATCTCTGTCTCTAAGGACGAAAGAGAGAACATTCGGCGCTTCATGGCACAATTAGATGACCCATTTGCTACTTCCACCTCTACCTTTGCTCAGTCAGGTATCGTTGGTTCTACTCACCATGTGTCTACTTCTTCGAGTCCCTCCTGGATAATTGACTCTGGTGCTTCTGAGCATATGACTAGTATGTCCTCTTTGTTTTCCACTTATTCTGTTTGTTCTGGTAGAGATAAAGTTCGAATTGCAGATGACACTCTCTTTTTTGTCGCTGAAAAGGGAATGTTAATATTCCTTCCCACTTATCTTTTGCCTTCTATTCTCCATGTTCCTGATTTTGCAGCAAATTTTCTATCTGTTAGTTCTCTTACAAAAAATTTGAATTGTTATCACTTTCTTTCTTTCTTATTGTGTTTTTTCAGGACTTGGTAACAAGGAAGACGCTTGGTACGGGCCGTGACCTCTATTTGTTGGATGCAACTCCCACTGTTCCTTGAACATTTCAGTCTTATAATAGTAGTAATAGTGTCAATAAAGAGCGTGTCCTGTGTTGGCATGCTCATCTTAGTCATGTTTCTTTTCAATACTTAAAGATTATGTTTCCAAACTTATTTGTTTCTCTCTCTATGTATGATCTTCATTGTTAAGTGTGTGAACTTGCACAGCATCATCGTGCTTCTTTTTCTCCTACTATTAATAGGAAGTTCCATTGTGTTTGATATCATTCATACTGATGTTTGGGGACCTTCACCTGTTACCTCTATTTCTGGTTATCGATATTTTGTGACTTTTGTTGACAATTATTCTAAATATACATGGATTTATCTCATGAAATCAAAAGATGAGGTTTATATTATTGTCAAACAATTTCATATGTTAATTCAGACACAATTTGATACAAGGATCAAAATTCTTTGATCTGATAAAGGGTCATATATATGGGGTGTTGACCAAATATTTGACTACAAATGGGATAGAACATCAATACTCTTGTCCGTACACTCATCAACAGAACAATGTTACTGAAAGAAAAAATCGACATCTATTGGAGGTAACTCACGCTCTCCTATTACAGAATAATGTTCCAAAGTTTCTTTGGGCAGAAGTCCTAACTGTTGTATTTCTTATTAATTGATGTTCCTCTCGTGTTTTGCACTTTCAATCTCCCTCTCAGTTCTTAAAACCTAAGAGTCCTCTGTTTTTGATTCCCCCCAAAAGATTTGGTTGTGTTTGTTATGTGCATATCTTGGGCCTCAACAGAACTAAGTTGGACCCCAAGGCTCTTACGTGTATCTTCCTTGAGTATTACTCTCATCATAAGGGATACAAATGTTATCATCCTCCTTCTCAGAAGAAATTTGTCTCTATGGATGTTACATTCTTTGAGTCAGTTCTCTTCTATTTCAATCCTTCCTCTCTTTAGGGGGAGAGTGAGTATGAATGGAGAAGGATTCCAATGTCAATTCCGATTCTACCTCACTAATCATTGGCTCTTGATGACTCTGTTACTGCTGCTCAAGAGAAGAATGTTAGAAAACAGGAGATTTAAGTCTACCAAAGAAGGGCGAAAGCAAATACGGACTCAGACCAAATCATCTCCTCGGATGATCCAGGTAAAATCCTTCCTGTAAGTACTACTTTACCTCAAGTGTCTATTAATGAATCTAATATTCTTATTGCTCTCAGGAAGGGCAAGAGGTCTTGTACTCAGCATCTTATAGCTAACTTTGTATCATACAAAGTGTTGTCTCCGTCTTACAGGTCGTTTGTATCTTCACTATCATCCATTTTTATTCCATCATCTGTCACCGATGCTTTAAACCAACCAATGTGAAGAAAAGCAATGGTAGAAGAAATGAATGTGCTAGACAAAGATAATACTTGGGAGATGGTAGATCTTCCTCAAGGAAAAACTCTTGTGGGGTGTAAATGGATGTTCACAATCAAATGCAAAGCAGATGGATAAGTTGAGAGGTATAAGGCAAAAGGCTACACTCAGACTTATGGAATTGACTACTAGGAGACATTTGCCCCAGTAGCAAAGATGAATTCAATTCGTGTAATCTTATCATTGGCAGCAAATCAGTCGTGGCCACTTTACCAACTTGATATCAAAAATGTTTTTTCTCCATGGTACTTTGAAGGAAGAAATTTATATGTCTCCTCTATGATTTCACCTTGAAAGAAGTAAAAAGAAGGTATGCAAGTTGAAGAAGGCGTTATATAGCTTAAAGCAATCTCCTAGAGCCTATAAAGAGAAGGGGATGCTCACAAAGTCAGGCTGATCATACATTATCTGTATGGCACACCAAGGATGACACTACAGTCCTAATCGTGTTATAGATGATATAGTTGTCACAAGAAGCAATATGACATAGATCGAACAACTGAAGAAGTATCTAGCAAGTGAGTTTGAGATAAAGGATCTGGGTCTTCTTAAGTACTTCTTGGGAATAGAGGTTGCTAGATCTCGTGATGGCATCTTTATATCCCAAAGAAAGTACATCTTAGATCTCTTACAGGAAACTAGAAAGCTTAGAACCAAACCGGCTGACACCCCAATTGAACAGAATCACAAAGTGGATGAGATAGATGGAGTTCCTCTGCAAGATGTTGGTAGTTTTCAGCGATTAGTGGGACGACTAATCTACCTCTCTCACAAGGCCTGATATTGTCTATGTTGTGAGTACAGTGAGCAGGTTTATGCATGCTCCCAAGTCCACACACTTTAGAAGCAACATACAGGATTTTGAGATATCTCAAGTCATCTCCAGGTAGAGGACTCTTATTCAAAAGACATTGGCATATGTGAGTTGAGGCCTATACAGATGTAGATTGAGCAGGTGCTAAAGATGACAGAAAATTTACATCCGGTTACTGTACATTTGTTGGAGGTAATTTGGTCACATGGTGCAACAAAAAAAAAGCAATGGTTGCTCGCTCAACTGCAGAGGTAGAGTTTCGAGCGATGACACATAGTATATATAAGTTACTATGGCTAAGGATCCTCATTCAGGAGTTAGGATTTCTAGTTGAAGGACCTATGAGTTTATACTGTAACAACAAGGCAGCAATCAGTATAGCTCATAACCCAATGTTACACGATAGAACCAAACACATTGAGATAGATCGTCACTTTATCAGGGAACAAATCATCCAAGGTGAAGTGTGCACTCCGTATATGAAGACTAATGATCAAATAGTTGATGTTCTTACCAAGGCAGTTAACAATGCTCGGCTATTTGAAATGTTAGGCAAGATGGGCATGATAGATATCTATACACCATCTTGAGAGGGAGTGTTGACAAGGGTATTTATGGTACTTCATGTTATTAGCTATATTGTGTGTATTACGCATGCCATATCTAATACGTGTAATACACATAAGGGTAAAAGTGTAATTATCTTCTTTAGTAATAATATATAAAGGAAAGGAGAGACATGGATTTTTTATTTTTTTTAAGCCACTCAGTGGGAGTGGGGGGTTTGGCAGACCCCTACTTGATTATTAAGAAAGGAGAGACATGAATCATTCATGCTCTCTAAACCTAATCTCTTTCTCTTCTCTTTTCTTCTCTTTCTCCATTCTCTACCTCTTTCTACTTAACCAACCTCTGAAACCTTTCAACATCAACAAGTGGATCCCCATCTTCTACATCAGCAATGATTATGCTTAATAGGTGTATCAACCAGTTTAGATCTTCGTTTTCCTGTTTTCTTCAGAAGATCAAGAACATATTTCTATTGGGAGATACAGATTACCTTCTTTGATTGAGTTACCTCGATTCCAAAGACATGCTTCAAAGGACCCAGATCTTTTATTCAGATTCATTTCCCAAATACTCCTTCAAGGAATGTACTTATCATGGGTCATTCTCCATGACCACTATGTCGTCAATGTACACAAACACCGCAATCTTTCCACCACAGTTCTTAATGAATAAAGTGTAATTTGCTTGACTTTGTTTGTACCGAACCTTTAGTGCTCCATTGAACTTTTCAAATTAAGCTCTTGAAGATTGTTTCAAGCTATATAACACCTTCTTTAATTTGCACACTTTCCCTTCGCTACCGAGACACGGAAAACCTAAAGGAACCACCATATAAACCTGCTCCTGTAACTGTAAGTTGTCATGAAGGAACACATTCTTCACATCTAACTAAGGTAGAGCTATGATAAGTTTGCTGCCAATGATGGAAGATCAAGTATGAAATTCATTTTGTAACAGGTGCATAGGCTCTTAATAATAAATTTCATAGGTCTGTGTGAATCCTTTAGCTATAAGTCTTGCCTTGTACCTTTCTACAGATCAATCAACCATCAGGAACATGAGTCACATGAGACTGCTTGGCATAGTGTATCATACACGAGTTAGAAGAAACCGCATCGAAAACCGGGCCCCTGTTAAAGATACACCAAGAACATGAGTCACATGAGATGTATCATTAACTAGAATCGAGGAGACTGCTTGGCATAGTGTATCATCAACAATAGTCTTCTTCCTCCTCGTATACGCTCATAAATCATTTCCTTTTGTGACATTATCCCCTTGAGAGGTAATAGTAGGGAAGGCAAATGAAAGTAGGGAAGCAAGCACAAGAAGAGGAACATGAATAAACCTCTCTTCATTTCTACTTCTCATCCCTTGAAGTAAGGTCTTGGTGGAAGAAAAGAATGGCACCTATTAAAAGAAGGTAACATCCAAGGAGACAAGTATCCTTCTTGTTCAAGGATGATAGCATTTATACCCCTTCTATGATGACGAATACTCCAGGAAGATGCATTTCATAGCCTTTGAATCCAGTTTACTATGGTCGGAACAATGAACATGAAATTAAAAGACACCAAAAGACTTTAGGAGGAACTAACTGCATACAAAGAACGGACAGGTCGAAGGAGCATGGCGAGTTTTGAAGTTAAGCACACTTGAGGACATCTGATTTGTAAAGGTAGGAAGCAGTCAACACAGCCTCAGACCACAATGTTTTTGAAACATTCATGCCATAGATGTGTTTTTTCTTTCAACCATTACCATTTTTGTTGCGACAATACCATGTTTTTGGAACCAGTAGTCCAGTGTTCTACCCATTTTCAGAAAAGTAAGAAGTAAGCCCATTATACATCTACTCCATCTCATTATCAGAACAAAGGATTCTGGTTTTCGTGTCAAACTGAGTTTCACTCTCTTATGAAACACACAAAATTTTACTCTTCATGAAATAAACCAGGTATTACGAGAATAATAAACAACAAAAGTTGCAAGGTATTTAAATAGTGAAACAATGGGTGCAAGACCCCAGACATCAGAGTGAACAATGGCAAAAGCAGTACTTCTATCATTGCTGAGAGAAAAGGTTCGACAATGATTAACAAGTCATAAGTCTCACATTGAAAATCAACTACTGAAGTCAATGAACTAAATAATTCAGGAATTAACCATTTCAAAAACATAACAGACAGATACATGCAAACATATGCCCACACGGAACTCCTCCACTATTCCTCCTCACTGATCCCAAGCATGGATGGAATTGGTGTAGAATTTTTTCCAAATCCTTTTTCACATGAAATTTGATTCATGGTTTAAATCTTAAGATACAAACTTGACACCCAAGGATATGGAGCTAAGTTGTGGGAAATGATATGAAGGCATAAGAGTCAATGGAAGATGCAAGCCTGGATAGAATAAAAGGACTGAAAAGGAATCATGAAGCAAACCCCCCAAAGAGTTGGAAAAAGGCTTGATTGATGACGGTGATGATGAAGATGTATACATATATTGAGTGTTTATATCATACACTGTGTGTCCACACCTTTGGCTTAATTGTCCAATACTCGAGCACCCTAGATCTAACGGCGTGGCCTAAGGAATAGATGGTCTTGTGTCTATGCTAAGATTTTCCAACCATATAACATATAACAATAAACATTTTCCAAATAAACATATAACAGTAGATAGGAAGAAGGAACGAGGATTCGGGACTAGTATGTTGAAATAGTGAAGACTGACGATGACCTTAATAAACCAACACCCTCAAGGAATGGCGGTTAAGGGCATTCTCTACTAAGGGCATGCCTTGAGTTTAAAACCCACCAGGTAAAGAATGGGCAAGCCTACCAAAAAAAATAATAAAATAAAAAAGATGTCTGAATAAGTCAATAAACTGTTCGCTAAAGCAAGCTATACATAATAAATTTATATCCGATAATACGAACTGATAAAATGAGAAAAAGAAATTATACAGTGAGATATATCATTTTATTCCCTAAATCTTACGGTGCAAAGTTTGAAAGTACCTGCATACTCACTAAAACAGATGCAGCATTCATGTAAACTTTTACGAAAAATCTCATGGCCTTTTTCATGATTGTAACTCATTATTGAAGGAATATCAACATCCGGTGAGACACTTCCTGAAACAGCATGCCTATCTCCAGTATCTGGCATGTCATAGGGACCAAGGATTATTTCTTTATCAAACCCTAGGTAAGAAAGAGATGAACTGCGTAGCCATTCCACCCATTGGTATATAACCTCCTGCCCCTGTTGATCCATCCAGATTGAATCCAGCATGCAGCAAAGATTGGAAATCCTCACAGAACCCAACCACTGAACGGAGATGGTAAAATGGGGAGGGAGATGGCTTGGGTATGACATAGGTAATAAACATGTCAACACAATTGGGGGGAGATACTGAACTTTGAAAGTGTACAAGAACTCATCTGAACTGTCTCTTCTGGTCATTAGATCATTGGCTTTTCCTCCAAATTTGAACTTTTCACTGGATGAATTAAGCTTTGCGGATACAGAAAATTCATCGGGAGCTTCAATATGAATCTGGATCTGCAAAAAAATACAGGGTTGGATTGTTTTCTTCTTTACAAGCATGATAGGGAGTTGTTGTTTCAAAACCTGAAAGGATCTTAGGCCTCCTTTTCTGTTAAGGACAAAGGCACTGTCCCCATATATTGCTTTCATCGCCAGTAACTGCAAAGTACAACTTAGAGATGAGCAGAAAGTAGTCATAGTAACAGAATGCAAATATAACTTGGTCCACAATATTCGCATGATTACATTCATTGAACCAGATAGAACATTGAAAAGAAATTTTGTCCAATAACTATACAGTATACACCTGGTATATAAAATCACAAAAGCACAGAATGAGGGAGAAAGACTTGAGGAATCTGAGAAAATGCCTAGGTCATGTTGCCTGCACCTCCTTACCTACAACATAAAGGCAACTTAAGATGCTTCAATATATTTTCTCAATAGTAGGTTTGATAACATGGTCTAGAAGACAGAAATCTTGATAAGTTTATGTCAATAGTCTTTTCAGGATCTCAGATGTCTATTTAGCGAGGGAGGTTCCCATTGCCATCTGCTAAAGGCAATCTATGTCCCCAAGGGAGGCAACAAAATAATGGTATTAAACTTCGGTGTCGGTCTAAACTTCAGTCACTAAGGAAATTGACATGTTTTGTGGAAGTTTAAAAAAGTTCAAAGAAATCATGTAAAAATTAAGGGAACTTAAGAAACATTAGGGAAACATGGGAAGTCTAAAAAGATACTTTATGACATAGTTACTAGTGTGAGAAGTGAAAATGAGAAGCGAAGCGAAAGCAAGAAATAGGAAGCGAGGCTCAAAAAAACCTTAGAAAATGAGAAGCTAGAAATGAGATATATGCTCATATGTTATTATTGATAGCTAAACCTTTGATTTTATCTTACATGAGATTTTTGTGGAAAAGTAGGTGCCTTAAGTTCCAAACCAATGATACTTGCTTGGAGTCTAACTTCACACATTCAACTCCCTTTGACTACTAAATGGGACGTGAATCACATGATGGAAGTGAGTTTCCTATGAAGCAAGTCTGTCTAAGGAAGCGAGTATGGGAAACAATCTTTCCACCCTGTACATAACTTCCCTACAACTATGCTCTAGGAATTGAATACTTAAGCATAAATACACATCTAGAATTCATTACATAATGAAAGCATATAGAATATCAAATGTAGAATTCATGTTAAGTTAAATGCGTTGTCTCACATGAATATAGTCATTTTAGCTATATTTTCTTCTTGATATTTTTTACAATTGTCAAATGTATGCTCTCTATATTAGTATTAAGTTGATACAAGGGTAAATAGTCTCATCAAAAAACTTTTGTGAAGCAGGAGTATATTACTAAAAGTGTTATCTCGCCTTTACTAGAATTGAATGCAGACCACAGTTGGAGATTGGGTTTGGAGATTTAGGGTTACAGAGTTAGGTTTCTTAGAGAAGAAGGGAAAGAGAGGGAAATGATGTATACAATCAGAACCAAGAGTTATGCGCAGGCTCGAAGTCATCTCTGTCGTAACTAGGTTGACAATAGTACTGGTTCTCCACATAAGTATAATATTAAATATTGTGCCCAACTCAATATATTATAGTACAATGATGTATACTTGTGTACATAACGTTGGTAGTCATCTGGTCCAAGATGTAATAACACTCTCATCGGTGGATATTGTAGGTACTAAGGAACAACAGTCACCAGCATTGGCACAAAAATGTATACCTCTATACTCATATCCACACGGCTCATACCCAGAAATATATCCATATGGCTATTGGACCCTTGACGATGCATAGCTATGTTCGCGAGATTCTGATGACTGAGACTATGCGTCCTGGTCCTGGTTAAACGACCATGTAAGGTGAGACCCTCTGGAACTAGAGCTTGAATGTCCCCAGGCTACAAAACCAAGCATCTGTTAATCAATATATCTCACAAATGGTCTGCCTCTGGTTGACGTCTTTGTGACCCACATCTCACTTCTTGCGGCGAGAGATGTACTGTCTTAGTTGGCTCGCTTGTGGACGTGGAGGTATAGCACCACATCTCAGTTGTCTACTTATTAAGCTTAAAATAAATAAATAAACAATTTCAAAATTTTAATTTTTACCTCTTTTCTAAAAATAAATTATTTTGTTGCATGAAAACAACGGCCAATCTATAAATCGGGCCAAAACACTTGAAACAAAAAAATTTACTTCGATTGAACTAGTATCAAGTTAAAATTCTGCAAAATTAGAATTTTTCCCCAATTTCCCCTCTCTAAAGTGAGAAATATGAAATTTTCATCTAAAAATCTAGTGTAAACGCATCAAATTTATACATTTGCACTAGTTTAAGACAATCACATACTAATTGACCAAAACTCCAAACTAATTTGAAGAAAATACTTACCTTCTACGGAATTTTGTCAAATGTGAGGTAATTTCACTCCGAGTGATGGATATATCCCTCAAATCTTTGAAAATCCTTCAAATTCATCTGCTGGACTCCATATCCCTCTCCTTTCCTAGTTCCCACAAAACTAGAATGAGGCAATGAGCTTAATATCTCATTCTCAAAACCCCTACAACCCCTTTAATAACAAAAAAAAATCGAAAATTATTATTTCCCCAATATATTGTCGATATCGCACGATATATCCTCGATATTGGTCAAAAAATCCTGTAAAATTTATACTACAACATGTAGATATGTCAGTCACCCCCGATATTGACATATCGACGATATTTTGAAACCATGAATACCACATTGAATTTTGTATTGGTTCAACTCTATAAGAACTGAATAGTGATACATTATAATTGAGTTAGACATGATGACAATATTGTGATCATCTCAAGTGAACGTGGTATGTAGTCTAGTATATATGTATCTGCGTCAGCTGTAAACCCGAGAGCTGTGGAATCTATCTATAGCTGTCACTCAATGCTTGGTACTAATCATTATGACTAAAAGCTCTAGATAAGTAGGACTGGGGATCATGACCATAACCATATGAAGACGAATACGCACCCTCATATCCATAGCCACTATCACGATGACTATGCTCATCAACGCTCATTCTAATTCTATCTATCCCATGATCATGTCATCCATGCCTTGTCCAACCTGTCGCCCAAAACCACCCCATAATCGCTCAAACATCTGGCTCTCATGACCACGAGAGGGCATACATTCACCATGACTATTGTCCTAGGTGGCATGGTTGAAGTACTGTTCCTTTGTAAATATAATATCATGCCTCCCTTGCTAATGATTCTCATCTAGTTGTGTTTGTGACTACCCATGTAACATCCGTCCAACTTCTCCATCATGTATCACGTCATCCATGCCTCATCCAACTTGTTGCCAAATACCACGCCGTCATCACTCATACGTCTAGCTCTCATAACCACAAGAGGGCATACACGCACCATGTCTACTGTCTTGAGTGGCATGGCTGAAGTATTGTTTGTCTGTAAAATAATAGCATGCCTCCCTTGCTCATGATTCTCATCTTGTTGTGTATATGATTACCCATGTAACGTCCCCCTAACTTCTCCATCATCACCTTCATCGTCGTCGTTAATATTTGCAACTCCTCTCACAACCTCCTTGATATGAGTCCTCAGAGTCTTCATTAGTTCATCGAACTCATTGTCATCATCATGACCCTTACTAGTCCCAGCCCCACTTGGCCCAAGCTCACTCAATCCAGCCCCAATAATACCAGTGGTGCCTCTATGCCCAGCCTGACTATGTCTTGCTCCGCTTGGCCTAACTCCATATGATCCCACCATACACTCATCCACGCATCTCGCCAAAAATGTATTAGGCCTGGATGGATCTACTAGTTCATCCCAAACTTCCTCTCTCGGATCACCCCAACTACTCATCCAATGGATCATCCTCCTCAATTATGTGGCTGAAGTCTATGGGATCGTATGGTGCGTCGCCCCTCAGAGCATCCTTAGTGAGCTACTTCAGTCGCAACCTTATATTATAATGCAAGTACACCATTCGCTCAAACTTCTCATAATTTAACCAATTGCGAGGCTCCGAATGAATCAAAGAAAACGTGCTCCAATTTCATTCGCAGCCGCTAGATGATGTCATTTGTGATAGAATCTGTATAATAATTTTCCATAGATTCGGGGCATCCATACCATATAGCGACCACCATCCAACTGCATTAAAGGAAAAAATTATTGTTAGAACCCTTTACTCTGCATATCAAATAGTAATGTGTTAATTACAAACTGAAATACTTGGGTAAATTTTCTTCCTTCCTTCTTTTGTCAGTCTATCACCGAACCCATACATGACATCCCAAACGACTTTACACTACAATAAAGAGTAGAGTGTCAAATTTATAAGTATATATATAGTCCCCAATAATATAGTACATAAGTTTATAACGCCTTTACCTCTAGGAGTGTCGCAACAGCTTTAGACGGATCTTTCTCTAATTTCAACACAACTTTCTTCCAGGATCCCAATAAGGACTCGTTAGTGTCGAGGTCATTCAAATAGTGATAGAAGGGATTAAGATAATAGGCCGTTTTACCAAAAGAAATTATTAACATAAATCAATTGTTCAGATGCTAGTACCTGTTATCACAAACAACATCAAATAAACCATAAATGAAATGTTACTTGCTACATGAATGTCATGTAAGATTTGCTTATCACACCTCCTCTCTATAGTTGCAAAGTGGCCCTTATAAGACTTCAAAGCAGCAGCCCGGATAGCCAACTTCACCTACCTCATTCCCTCATACACAGCCTATAGTGGTTATCTTGTCCCCATCAACCATCTTCAAGACCTTAATAACGGACTCAATATCTCAACTAGGGCTGTAAACGGATGCGGATATTTTCCGTGTTCAATTCGTATCCGAATCCGTTTAGTCAGATATTTATCCGAATAGATATCTGGCGGAGCGAATTCGGATAGTAAATCACTATCCGTTTATAATCGGATACGGATTCGGATACTGGTATATCCGATCCGATAAATATCCGTCCGATTATATAATATATATAAATAATATATTTAAAATTTATAAAATTAATATTACCTTCAAAATATATTTTTTAAATAAAAAATTATATATTTTTACATTTTAAATATTAATTTATATTTTTTTATGTTTTTTTTTTAAAAATCGGATAATCCGAATACTATCCGAATCCGGATATTTTAATCGGAGTCGGATACGGATATTATATTTCACTATTCGCCGGATATTTATCCGGATACGGATATCCGGATATATAATTGGATACGAATTCGGATATACCAATATCCGCTCCGTTTACGGCCCTAATCTCAACTACCTGATGCACATGACCGAGAATTGACTGTTGCACATAATGTCCTCTATCTTCTTCGCCTCAACGGTGAGGCTATATGGGAACTAATGCCACCTATCAAATGTAACCATCCTCTTCACCCCTGTCTTTTGTGCAAGAATCCTTTGAATGGCAATAAAGTTGGTGGCGAATTGAGTGATCCCTGACCGTAATAGCTCCCTAGTAGTGTGCTCTCTCAAAAACTCAAGACCCAATTATGATTGTATGTATGACAACCTTTTGGGCTTGCTCAACCACTCTTCACATATATTTCTCTTTAAAATCTTTTAACATCAAATTGATCCAATGAGCCCACATAGTGTCCAATACAGGTACTTCCTCTTCATCATTAACAACTCCCCAACTTTTTAAATGAAGACTGGTTGTCCGTGACAACCTGCACCATGCACTCCTCTCCAATCTCTTATATCACATTACCAATTAACTAATGGAAGTATACATGTCCTTCATAAAATTGGAGGATCAACGGATTTGTGAAATACTATTTTACCAACACAGTAGACAAGGAAGTTAATTAGTGGCAACCTTGCCGGCCAAGTGCAACCCACACATAAGAGTGACCTTATATGTATCCTAGTTCTTCTTAAAAAAATTGATGTAAGTGCGGATCTCGACAATCTCTTCATCAAGTAACAAATCTTTGATCTTGAGAAGTGGGTCCCTTTATGTATAACCTGCTCTCTGGATCTCATCAATCATGGTTTGATAGTATGGAGATGTCGCAACGTTAGCTAGGATGTGATTCATAATGAAAACTTTCCAATTGCTCTCTTCACTGCCTTCACTACATTTCCTCCAGACCACATATCCTTAAGCTTCTTCTGAGATGCCCCATTTGCCAGATACATGTAAGGGTCTATTTCCTCATTGCTTGGACTACCACTCTTCTTCAACTTCAACCTTAACACGCCTGGAAGGCTGCAACATACCGATCAAATGCCGCTACCTCACAATGTTAACCACCAAACCCATGCTTGATCAAATGCCGCTACCTCACAATGTTAACCACCAAACCCATGCTTGTTGGCCTGGAATCTCTGCATCTCCTCCCTCTCAAATGCTTCCTGCCTAGAACACCTCATGACTGTCTCCACTTGATTCCTTTCGAGTGGGGTCACATCACCATCATTATTACTGTTACCACCATGCCCTCCAGACTTATCCATCAGAGTAGCCGTAAGGTCTTCTCTCACTACCTCTGCTCGCTTCTTCGTAATCTTCTTCTCCTTCAGATTTGTCATCATTGCTAGGCTAATTTCTCGAGGGCACTTAGGGCAACGATTGATGTTTGTCCTTATACCTGCCAAATGCTCTTTCAATCGAGTGATCCCACAACCTTTAGACACATATCCATTGAAATTACATTATTAGATGCTTCGACCAATCTACAAACTTCCCATATTGCCACCTTATATATGTGACATGTGTTTTATTTTTTTCTTTCTTTGGCGCCATCTTAAACTTATATAGAAAGAAACAATGATCATTAATATATAGCATTTTAGAATTGAAAAATTAAGCTATGTGCTTATTTTAATGCAATACACATAAAGATTAATTAAAATTCAAAAATTCAAAAATTAAGGTGAGACTGTGAGTACATAGATCTTGTAGATCATCCATAGAATCAACCCATTTCATTTTTCAAAACCTTGATTGAAGGTATTTTTAAAGTATTGAAGATTTTTGAATTTAAAAAATATATATATTGAAAAATCGTTGATTTCTCAAAAAAATGGGTTTTAATCTATGGATTCACATGAAATCAATAGATCTACTCATTTGGGTTACTACAACTTGTTTTCATGAATTTAAAGAAGTAAAATAGAAAAGGGAAATTTGGTATACCTTCAAAAATTTTTAAAAATAAATAAATCAATCCGAAATTAAATGTCAAGATCTTCGTTGTTGTACCTAAAAGTGACAAGGCCTAGAAATTGTTTAGGAGATAAATTCTATGCAAACAAATAGGTTTAGAGGTGTTTTGAAACATCCAAAATGAACCCAACTTTGGTTTTATCACCGTCTCAACCAATACTGTAGAGTATTGGCCAAACCTTAAAAAAATCCAGCAAAAAGAAGTATATCACACTGTATCAGGGCATCCCGATACAGCGCGATACCCATGGAAATAACCTAATATTGTGTACCGATGTATCAGTCTAGTAAAAAAACCGGTAAGTATTGGACCGATACACCCAGTATGTACCAAAATTTTAGACCATGATCCTACAAATCATATCACTTCCTCCTCAGGTCCTTCTACAACCTTTATCAAACCACCATCCACCAAAATTTTAGACCATGATCCTACAACTCATATCACTTCCTCCTCAGGTCCTTCTACAACCTTTATCAAACCACCATCCACCAAAATTTTAGACCATGATCCTACAAGGCTACAACTCATATCACTTCCTCCTCAAGTCCTTCTACAACCTTTATCAAACCACCATCTGATTCTCATCATCAGGCTGTAAATTCCTGTAAGGAAGTGGTTAATGTTTCAAAACAAGAATTAGAGAGCCTATAAGGTATGATGGCTCAACTGAAAGGTCCTTCTACCACCTCCACATTTGCTCAGACAAGTACTTCCGCTTCAACTTACGTTACTTCTCACTCCTCAGGCCCATGCTGACTATAAATTCAGGAGCCTTAGATCGCATGATAGATATGTCAGTACTTTTTCTTCATATATTATTTGTTCGGACAAATAAAAAGTTTGATTTGTTGATGGGTCCTTGTCATAAGTATCAGGGAAAGTAAATGTTAATGTTTCTTGATGTTTGTCTCTCCAGTTCTCCACATTCCTAACTTTGCCATTGATTTATTCTCTTAATAGTATTATTAAGACTTTGAACTATAGTGTCACTTTCCTCATTGTGTCTTTCAAGACCTAAGACGAGGAGGATGATTGGCAATGGTTGTGAAGATGGTGTCGTTTATCTCATTGTTACGTCAACCTCCTCAGTTCCCCAAGCGGGCAGGCATATCAGTCTAGTAGTAGTAGTAGTAGTCTTGTCAATAAAGATAGCATATTTGGTTAGGTTGTTTTTCAGTTCAACCATTAAAACGGTTGTTCCCTGATTTACTTAGTTCATTAACTTCTATTGATTTCAATTGTGAAACTTATGAACTTGCAAAGCATTGTTGTACCTCTTTTCCTTAAGTAATAGGAAATATTGTTCCTTTTGCGATTGTTCATTCAAATGTCTGGGTCCAGCTCTCATTGTTTTATTATTCAACTATAAATACTTTATTAATTTTGTTGGTGATTATTGTCAAACCACTTGGGTTTATCTTATAAAATCTAAGGAAGGAGTCATCAATTCCAATTTCTGTGTATTTTATAAAATGATAAGTACTTAGTTTCACTAAGAAATTAAAATTCTTCATTTTGATAAGAAGAATGGACTTGCTTTTTCTAAAAATGGGATTGAATGTTAGAGAACTTGTGTTGGTACACCTCAACAAAATGGAGGATTCGAAAGACAAAAAAAAAATTCCTGAAGTCCTCTTTGGTATGTAAGTTCTAAAAGCATTTGGTCTGAAGTAATATTAATTGCTTCCTACCTAATAAATCGAATGCCCTCAATAATGCTAAATTTTAAAACTCCTTTTTAGCTTCTTCATAAGAAGTCGTTCTTTGTTCCTTCTTAAGTCTATGGGTGTATTTACTACGTTCATCTTCACCGTTTTGAATGTTGAAAATTGGATCCAAAGCCCCAACATTTATCTTCCTTGGGTTTACCATTTTCTCCGAAGGGGTATAAATGCTATCATCCTCTCACTTTAAAGAGACTAATTTCCATGGATGTTACCTTCTTTGAATCAATTCCATTTTTTTTTTTGCCAACAAAACCTCACTTCAAGGGGGGAGTAATAGAAATGAATAAAGGTCTACTTTCTCTTCCTATGCCTATTCCCCCATTTATATTTGACTCCGCTATTATTATCTCTCAAGATGATATTATCAAAAAAGGAAAGAGTTACAAGTGTATACAAGGAGAAAGAGTACTATTGTCGATGATGCACCATACCAAGCTGTTCCCTCAGGTCCACTAATGATACTTGATACTTCTCATTCGGTTTCTTCAATTTCTGTGTTTCCTGTTGCACCCTTGGTTTGGTTGTTGTCAAGATTCTGAATGTCGATATTGCGGGATATGTCGCACCTTGGAAAAAAGATATATTGCAGGTATATTGTTTTGGGGAAAATAAATCACACGTCGAGGGAAAAATTGGAGAAAATGAGGATATATATATATATATATATATTTCGGTGAAATTTTAGAAAATATTAAAATAGATGTTAATACACATTTGAGAATCAAAAAATTAAAAAAACATCACAATGTACATAAGGGATGCAATGGGAAGGGAGGTAAAGATGTACGTTGACGATAATGTATGATTGACTAATATATATATATAACTTACATAAAATATTTCATTCACCCCACAATCAATAATAACATTTTTTTAAAAATTAAACAATCAATGTTCCATAATACATCCATGATCCAACCAACCCCAAGAACTATAATTAGAGCCACATAGAGTTAAACTAAAAAAATTGAAAATTTTGAGTTTCTCCCAATTTCCCCTCCCTACAACAAGAAGTTTGAACTTTGAAATCTAGTGTAAATGCATCTAATTGATACATTTGCATTAATTTAGAACTAAGCACATTAATTATGCAAAATCTCATTCTAATTTGAAGAAAATCTTACCTTCTAGAAATATTTCGCCAAAGGTAGTGAAAATGTAGTGCACTCCGACTCCGAATAACAAATATGGATACCAAAATGGGTGATTTCACAAGATAATTGTAAAATCCCTCAAGCACCTTCAAAATCTCACAAATCCTTCATTTTTGGTCGATATTTTCCCATTTTATAGACTAAATGGTGAAATATCCTCAACTTATAAAAGATATATCGAAAATATCAGAGAGAGTTTGTAAAAAAATATTACATATAACTATTTGAAAGATATTTCGCACCCCTACGATATTGAAAGATATTTAGGAACCATGATTATCGAAAATGTTAGGTTTCGCACCCCTACAATATTCAAGGATATTTCAAAGTTCAAACCATGATTATTGATGATATTGGTTTTTCTTATTGTTTTAGATAAAGGTGTCTGTGAATGTACACATCGCCCCATCTGCAATTTTGTTTCCTAGCACTCATTGTCTTCATCCTATAATGTGTTTGCAATCTTTGTGTCCTCTGTTTTGTTGCCTTCTAATATTTCAAATGCTCTTGCTCAACCCAAGTGGGAATAAGCAATGTGTGAGGAGCCATGGTGTCAAAGATTGACTCAATTCCACCGAAGTTGAATGAATTGAGTCAACTTCTGTGGTGTTCAAAGCGAAATGCAATTGCATTTTAAAAATATAGGACTTCGGGGTAAACTTTGATGAACTTCAGTAAACTTTGACCGAAACAAAAAAAAAAAGTGTTGAAAAAATACAGAATTTCGATGAAAGTTGACTGAAGTGTATAGAAAAAAGACCGTAAATCAAAGGGCTCTTAAGTTTTAACTTAAAAGGGAAAATGCTAGTTCCACTCGCTTTAAACTTATTTTCTTCATAGAGAAAGACATGTATCCCTAGCATTCACCTTATTATAAATACAATTAGCTTTAAAAGAGTGTTGCTAGCATTAGGCTAATTATAAATTATATTTTATTATTAGAATGTGGTTAGCATTAACCTTAGTATAAATTATAATTTTATTATTCTAATAATTTTATTATTAATATATTATGTCCATAATGGATTTTTAGTAACATTAAAAAACTAAATAATTTCCTAATAGTATTTCAATAATTAAAAATTATTTAATTACCCATCTCCTCATCTTCACATATTGATTCAGTCCTATAAAAACATTGAGCTCATTGTAGACACCCTATTTTGCATGATTTCATGGGCCCGAAAAGTCCATTGATGCCGAGTATTGAAGAAGAGCAACGATGAGATCCGGACTCCAGAAAATCCAAGGTCAAAGTCAAAAAAGTAAAGCCCAACTCCAAACTGAGCCTAAACCAACCCAGACCCAAGGGGCAAGGCCCATTTAGCTTAAAATTGACCCGCGCCCTCTAAAAGGGCGCCCCCCTATTTTTGGCCTGATTCAGTTCCCGCGGATTTTTGAAAGGCGCGATTTAGGGAAAACCCTAATTTCGACTTCGTTTTGCGTGCCAACATATTTTGGGGGTTATTCTTTAGTCCCACATCGCCCAGAAAGAACGAAATCCTTCTTTTTTCACCTTATAAAATGAGCCTCACCCCGACCCATTCCTTAACTTTAAAAAGGCCAAACTTTGCCAAACCCATAACTTGAAGAACCCTCTAACTTTGGCGTGAGCCTTCAAAACCCAGAAATTCCGGCCATCCAAGCTATCAACGTAGGAGTGATCTTCACCAACTTTGGAGGAAAAATCTTGGGAGTTCGGATCTCGTCGAAGTTTCTTCTCTCTTCAAATACCTGGAGCATCTAAAAGAGAAAAGGTATGCTACATCCACATCTTCTACTTCTACCCGTCCAAGTCTCGTCTTCCCTCACTTTCTCTGAGTAGCTCGGCGATTTCCCTCTTCACGGTTGTGCGGACGAGGAAATCCGGGTGAAGGAAAGGGCCGGAAGATCAGATCTTCGACTTCTTTTTCAGTTTTTTTTATTGTTAGTAGTTTTGTCCATTTTTCCACCCAAATGTAGGCGGGGCCCCTCTTAACTCGGTCGAGGAGAGAAGTGTGGCCGTTCGCCGATTTAAGGAAAAGGGATTTTGCCGTGCAAGTAGAGAGAAACTCACCCTAACTCGGTCGAGGAGGGGTGGCTTTCCAATCTCAAAATAAAAGAAAACAAGTAGAGAGTAAATCGCCTTAACTCGGCCGAGGAGGGGCGGTTTTTCAATCTCGAAATAATAAAAAAGAGAAAATGATTTTAAATTAATTTAATGGAGAAAGTTAAGAGGTAACCGTCGCTCGACGGATGAGGTGGGGTGCCTGACACCTTCCCCAACTCATAAGAGAATCCCCGAACCCAATCTCGGTTTTTATTTAATCGAAGGTTCTTAATTGTGGGTGACCAATCACACCCGGAATCTTGGTTGGTGGCGACTCTAACAGATCTCATCTTCTCATCAGTTGGAAAACACGGATGTGGGGAGGAGATCGACCCGGGTCGGCTATCGCACAGCTGGCGACTCTGCTGGGGATCTAGAGGATTCAAGTCTCGATTTAACTTTCTCCGTTAAATTAATTTTTTGTTATTTTCGTTTTTTATTTGTCGTTTTCTTCTGTTTTATCTTTTGCACCGTACACAGCATTCACTTTCCCCTATGTTGTCTGAAACCGGACTTACCCCATTTTTAGAACTAAGTAGTTGAACGACCGTGGATAGCATCCCGGAAACGGCGACGAAACATTCCGACCCCGATCATTTTGAATAAAGGAAGTGCACGAGTCGTGCATGGATATTCTATGATTGTGGGACCCTTTTCAGGTGAAAATTAGAACCCTGTGAACCTCATATAGAAATATTTGTTGAGGACACGTTAACTTGCATGTTTTCTGATTATAGTATTGAATGATGAAAATGTTTAGAATAATCATCTGCACAATGTTCAACTGAGTGGTGTCGTAAGTCTTTGGTATCCGCACTGGATATTACAAAGCAACTACCCAAAAAGCTTAGGCATTAGAACATTCTCTGTCCACTATATTAGTTATCTCCATGTTTTATTATATATTGATGATTCGAGATTTCTAAGTCTCTGTTCATGGACACTTAGTTGTGAGGAACTTTTCTTTAGTTGAACCTTCAGACAAAAGCAAAAAAAAAAAAAAAATTTAAAAAAAATATATATATATATATAAAATAATAATAATAAAAAAAAAAGAATGAGTCATTGTTTTCTCCCTAAGTCCTACGGGCAACCTTGTTAAAGGTTACACCTTTATCCAGCCTTTATGTTAAAATCTCCTAAGTCCTACGGGCAACCTTGTTAGAGGCTAAAACCTCTATCTCGCCTTTGTGTTAAAATCTCCTAAGTCCTACGGGCAATCTTGTTAGAGGTTAAAACTTCTATCCCGCCTTTGTGTTAAAATCCCCTAAGTCCTACGGGCAACCTTGTTAGAGGTTAAAACCTCTATCCCACCTTTGTGTTAAAATCCCCTAAGTCCTACGGGCAACCTTGTTAGAGGTTAACACCTCTATCCCGCCTTTGTGTTTTTCCCCTAAGTCCTACGGGCAACCTTGTTTGAGGTTAACACCTCTATCCCGCCTTTGTGTTTTTCCCCTAAGTCCTACGGGCAACCTTGTTAGAGGTTACACCTCTATCCCGCCTTTTGATCTTGACTCATTTTTTGAAGAAAAAAAATAATAAATAAAATAAAAAAAGTTCGAATCGATTGTTTTAGCTAAAAGAAAGTTCCCCATCAAAAGAAGTGTTCATCAACAGAGATTCTTCCCATATTTGATCATCTTCTTTCTTTTTTATTCTCAGGTTATTCATTATAGCTCCGAGGAAGAAAGCTTTGTCCTCGTTGACTCAACCTGTTCGGAGTCCTTATTTGCTAAGATCCAGGCCGAGCTCTCCTGAAATGGCAGAAGATCACGAACCTGTCCGGAGCGAGTTCGAACAAAAAACCACAGATGAGTTGTCCGAATTGAGGATCAACATGCAGAACTTGAATTTGATGATGGAGCGGCTTATGGCTCGGTTAGACAAAAGCCCGGAGAACCCGGAAGAATCGAATGATGAACCTAAATTCCAGAGACAAGCGCGGATGGGGGCACCGCCGCCACCCCCACCAAATGATCCGGGCCACACGGAGGAGCAACCCATATATTTTGATCATCCAAGGATGATCCATTACGAAGAAGAAGAGTGGCGTCATGAAAGTTCGAAAAATTCGTTGGCCACCCAAGTGGAATAGCTCACAAACGACCTAAGGTTGGTTAAAGGGGCCGATCCGTTCACCAAGATAGGCATCGACGATCTATGCTTATATTCCGTAACAAACCTCCCACCTAATTTCAAGATCCCGGAATTCAAGCAGTACAATGGTTAGGGCTGCCCAATAGCTCATTTGAAGCTTTATGGAGGAACCTTGGGAATATACAGGAAAAATGAACAGTTAATGTTACAGCTTTTTCAGATGAGCTTGTCTGGAGGGGCGCTGCAATGGTTCTCTGAACTTGATCATTCTAGGATCAAGTGCTGGATGGATTTGGCGGAACGTTTTGAGGCACAATATCGATACAACACGGAGGTAGTCCCTACCAGAATGGATCTCCTTAAAATGGAGAGAAAGACTTCTGAATCATTCAGGGAACATGCCTACAGATGGCGAGACACAACTGCAAAGGTCAGACCTCCTATGATGGAGGAAGAGATGGTTAGTACTTTCATATCAACATTGAAGGCTCCATATTACGATCGTCTGGTGACACAGACGAAACAAGGCTTTGCAACCATCATTCAGTACGGAGAAGGCATCGACGAAGGAGTAAGAACGGGTAAGATCATGGATCATGCTACGTTCCGTACAGTCATGGACACTTACGCGAGTGGAGGACATACTGCAAAAAAGGCCTATATGGGTAATAAGAGAAAAGAGAGCGAGGCATCCGGGACAGCAGCTACCACATATGGGCAAGTTGCTTATGCTCAGAATGTTCAACCTGCACCCTTCCGGTATCAAGCTCCAGTGATGAACTCAGGATTTGTCCAGCCTTTCCAAGCATCGGCTCCACAACAACATCAGCAGCGTCAGTACCAGAACCAGTACCAGAATCAAGGTCAGGGTCAGAACCAAGGATACCAAAGAAGGTACCGTCACTTGGATCCCCTCCCCTCACGTCCATCCGAAATGCTGCGCACTTTGCTGAAAGAAGGTATTGTGAGTCCAGTGGAGCCAGGAGTACAGGACACAACTTCCAGATTCTACAACGCCAATCAGAATTGCGAATACCATATGAAAGCCCCGGGCATTCCACGGATAGGTGCTGGATACTAAAGCACAAGATCCAAGATCTGATTGAGAGCAAGAGAATTGTCATTCCACCAGCTCCCTCTGGTATCCATCAGAACCCCCTTCCAACTTACAACCACAACGGGCCATCTACCTCGAGAACCATCAATGCCCTTGAATGGGACGACCTTGATTTTGATCCATCTCAATTAATTCGGAAACCCGGGACAAAGTTCAGGGTTTACTTCAAGAACAAAAAGGCTTCACTTCCGATTAATACTGTCAATGACCAAAAGCCGCCAGTTGTGTTCAATTGGCCTTTCCCCTACTGTCACTCCCCCTAAGCCGATCGTATTTGATTGGCCTACTCTTCCACCGGCCCAAGAATCAAAAACAATTGTGTTTGATTGGCCTGTCCCTCCAGCTAGCCGAGTTCCAACCCCTAAGCCGATCATATTTGACTGGCCCACTCCACAACCCCCTGAGGATTTGAAAAGAATGCCGTTTAACTACAATAACATCCACCAACCAAAAAGGGGAGAGGCCAGAAGAACCATTGCTGATGTGGACAATCTTAACCTATATGGGCAAGTCTATAGATCTGACCCGTCTAAGGTCAAGGGAAAAGGGAAGATGAACGAGACGACAATGGAGAAAGAGGCCAGAGAAGACAGAGAAAGAGAAGTCCAGGAGGCAAGGGAGAAACAAAGAAGGGAGAAAGAAAGAGAAAAAGCAGAAGAAAACCGGAAAAATGAAGAGGAGAGAAAGAATCAGGAAAGAACCAGGAGATACAAGGTCAGTGACGAATCAATCCTGGAGGCCCTCAAGCAGTCCAAAAAAAGGGAGTATTCAGTTCTGGAGCAAATGAACAAGATGCCTGCCCAAATCTCAATTCTCGGTTTGCTCTTATCCTCTCAATTACACCGTAAGACTTTGTTAAAAGTACTAGAGGCTCAGGTCCCATCGACTATCTCTCCAGAAGACCTGGAAAAGGTAGTCGGTAATATCACGGCCCTTAGAGGTACCAGAGGAGTGGTAATCCCTGGAGGTTTCGGACTAAGCCCTTTCCTTTCAGATATCCCTGGTTTGTCATTATCCTTGTTACCATTGCACTAACATCAATACCTCCTGGCTTCATTAGTCCTCACATCCTGGGTATACTGTTCACTGAAGTGAACTCGAAAGAATGAAACCCGGGAACCTCTTTAGGATATTCCAAGTCGATGAAAGGAATATCAGACTGATGTCTTATTGAGGGCATGTTTTCTGCGAGGATCGTGATAACCTCATCGTCTTTAATATATTTCAACCTCTGATGGAGAGACGATGGCACTGCCCCGACTGAATGGAGCCAGGGACGACCAAGCAGAAGGTTAAAGGCAGCCGGAATATCTACCACCTGAAAGGTGATATCAAAGTTATGTGGGCCTAGGGTCACTTCTAGGTCAATCTCTCCTACAACTTGCCTCTTAGAGCTATCAAAAGCCCGGATAGTCATCCCATTGGGTTTGATGTTTTCTTCGCTAATCCCAAGGCTCTGTATGGTGGCTCGTGGGCAGACATTTAAGGCTGACCCATTGTCAATCAGGACTCTCGCCACAATCATTTCGTTGCATAGCACTGTGATGTGTAGTGCTTTTGCATGATTAGTCCCTTCGGGACCTAATTCTTCTTCTTCAAAATTAATTGTGGTAAGGGCCGTGATATTACCGACTACCTTTTCCAGGTCTTCTGGAGAGATAGTCGATGGGACCTGAGCCTCTAGTACTTTTAACAAAGTCTTACGGTGTAATTGAGAGGATAAGAGCAAACCGAGAATTGAGATTTGGGCAGGCATCTTGTTCATTTGCTCCAGAACTGAATACTCCCCATTTTTGGACTGCTTGAGGGCCTCCAGGATTGATTCGTCACTGACCTTGTATCTCCTGGTTCTTTCCTGATTCTTTCTCTCCTCTTCATTTTTCCGGTTTTCTTCTGCTTTTTCTCTTTCTTTCTCCCTTCTTTGTTTCTCCCTTGCCTCCTGGACTTCTCTTTCTCTGTCTTCTCTGGCCTCTTTCTCCATTGTCGTCTCGTTCATCTTCCCTTTTCCCTTGACCTTAGACGGGTCAGATCTATAGACTTGCCCATATAGGTTAAGATTGTCCACATCAGCAATGGTTCTTCTGGCCTCTCCCCTTTTTGGTTGGTGGATGTTATTGTAGTTAAACGGCATTCTTTTCAAATCCTCAGGGGGTTGTGGAGTGGGCCAGTCAAATATGATCGGCTTAGGGGTTGGAACTCGGCTAGCTGGAGGGACAGGCCAATCAAACACAATTGTTTTTGATTCTTGGGCCGGTGGAAGAGTAGGCCAATCAAATACGATCGGCTTAGGGGGAGTGACAGTAGGGGAAGGCCAATTGAACACAACTGGCGGCTTTTGGTCATTGACAGTATTAACCGGAAGTGAAGCCTTTTTGTTCTTGAAGTAAACCCTGAACTTTGTCCCGGGTTTCTGAATTAATTGAGATGGATCAAAATCAAGGTCGTCCCATTCAAGAGCATTGATGGTTCTCGAGGTAGATGCCCCGTTGTGGTTGTAAGTTGGAAGGGGGTTCTGATGGATACCAGAGGGAGCTGGTGGAATGACAATTCTCTTGCTCTCAATCAGATCTTGGATCTTGTGCTTTAGTATCCAGCACCTATCCGTGGAATGCCCCGGGGCATTCATATGGTACTCGCAATTCTGATTGGCGTTGTAGAATCTGGAAGTTGTGTCCTGTACTCCTGGCTCCACTGGACTCACAATACCTTCTTTCAGCAAAGTGCGCAGCATTTCGGATGGACGTGAGGGGAGGGGATCCAAGTGACGGTACCTTCTTTGGTATCCTTGGTTCTGACCCTGACCTTGATTCTGGTACTGGTTCTGGTACTGACGCTACTGATGTTGTTGTGGAGCCGATGCTTGGAAAGGCTGGACAAATCCTGAGTTCATCACTGGAGCTTGATACCGGAAGGGTGCAGGTTGAACATTCTGAGCATAAGCAACTTGCCCATATGTGGTAGCTGCTGTCCCGGATGCCTCGCTCTCTTTTCTCTTATTACCCATATAGGCCTTTTTTGCAGTATGTCCTCCACTCGCGTAAGTGTCCATGACTGTACGGAACGTAGCATGATCCATGATCTTACCCGTTCTTACTCCTTCGTCGATGCCTTCTCCGTACTGAATGATGGTTGCAAAGCCTTGTTTCGTCTGTGTCACCAGACGATCGTAATATGGAGCCTTCAATGTTGATATGAAAGTACTAACCATCTCTTCCTCCATCATAGGAGGTCTGACCTTTGCAGTTGTGTCTCGCCATCTGTAGGCATGTTCCCTGAATGATTCAGAAGTCTTTCTCTCCATTTTAAGGAGATCCATTCTGGTAGGGACTACCTCCGTGTTGTATCGATATTGTGCCACAAAACGTTCCGCCAAATCCATCCAGCACTTGATCCTAGAATGATCAAGTTCAGAGAACCATTGCAGCGCCCCTCCAGACAAGCTCATCTGAAAAAGCTGTAACATTAACTGTTCATTTTTCCCGTATATTCCCAAGGTTCCTCCATAAAGCTTCAAATGAGCTATTGGGCAGCCCTGACCATTGTACTGCTTAAATTCCGGGATCTTGAAATTAGGTGGGAGGTTTGTTACGGAATATAGGCATAGATCGTCGATGCCTATCTTGGTGAACGGATCGGCCCCTTTAACCAACCTTAGGTCGTTTGTGAGCTATTCCACTTGGGTGGCCAACGAATTTTTCGAACTTTCATGACGCCACTCTTCTTCTTCGTAATGGGTCATCCTTAGATGATCAAAATATATGGGTTGCTCCTCCGTGTGGCCCGAATCATTTGGTGGGGGTGGCGGCGGTGTCCCCATCCGCGCTTGTCTCTGGAATTTAGGTTCATCATTCGATTCTTCCGGGTTCTCCGGGCTTTTGTCTAACCGAGCCATAAGCCGCTCCATCATCAAATTCAAGTTCTGCATGTTGTTCCTCAATTCGGACAACTCATCTGTGGTTTTTTGTTCGAACTCGCTCCGGACAGGTTCGTGATCTTCTGCCATTTCGGGAGAGCTCGGCCTGGATCTTAGCAAATAAGGACTCCGAACAGGTTAAGTCAACGAGGACAAAGCTTTCTTCCTCGGAGCTATAATGAATAACCTGAGAATAAAAAAGAAAGAAGAGGATCAAATATGGGAAGAATCTCTGTTGATGAACACTTCTTTTGATGGGGAACTTTCTTTTAGCTAAAACAATCGATTCGAACTTTTTTTATTTTATTTATTATTTTTTTTCTTCAAAAAATGAGTCAAGATCAAAAGGCGGGATAGAGGTGTAACCTCTAACAAGGTTGCCCGTAGGACTTAGGGGAAAAACACAAAGGCGTGATAGAGGTGTTAACCTCTAACAAGGTTGCCCGTAGGACTTAGGGGAAAAACACAAAGGCGGGATAGAGGTGTTAACCTCTAACAAGGTTGCCCGTAGGACTTAGGGGATTTTAACACAAAGGTGGGATAGAGGTTTTAACCTCTAACAAGGTTGCCAGTAGGACTTAGGGGATTTTAACACAAAGGCGGGATAGAAGTTTTAACCTCTAACAAGATTGCCCGTAGGACTTAGAGGATTTTAACACAAAGGCGGGATAGACGTTTTAGCCTCTAACAAGGTTGCCCGTAGGACTTAGGGGATTTTAACATAAAGGCGGGATAAAGGTGTAACCTCTAACAAGGTTGCCCATAGGACTTAGGGAGAAAACAATGACTCATTCTTTTCTTTTTTATTATTATTATTTTATATATATATATATATTTTTTTTTTAATTTTTTTTTTTTTTTTTTGCGTTTGTCTGAAGGTTCAACTAAAGAAAAGTTCCTCACAACTAAGTGTCCATGAACAGAGACTTAAAAATCTCGAATCATCAATATATAATAAAGCATGGAGATAACTAATATAGTGGACAGGGAATGTTCTAATGCCTAAGCTTTTTGGGTAGTTGCTCTGTAATATCCAGTGCGGATACCAAAGACTTACGGCACCACTCAGTTGAACATTGTGCAGATGATTATTCTAAACATTTTCATCATTCAATACTATTATCAGAAAACATGCAAGTTAACGTGTCCTCAACAAATATTTCTATATGAGGTTCACAGGGTTCTAATTTCCACCTAAAAAGGGTCCCACAATCATAGAATATCCATGCACGACCCGTGCACTTCCTTTATTCAAAATGATCGGGGTCGGAATGTTTCGTCGCCGTTTCCGGGATGCTATCCACGGTCGTTCAACTACTTAGTTCCAAAAATGGGGTAAGTCCGGTTTCAGACAACATGGGGGAAAGTGGATGCTGTGTACGGTACAAAAGATAAAACAGAAGAAAACGACAAATAAAAAACGAAAATAACAAAAAATTAATTTAACGGAGAAAGTTAAATCGAGACTTGAATCCTCTAGATCCCCAGCAGAGTCGCCAGCTGTGCGATAGCCGACCCGGGTCGATCTCCTCCCCACATCCGTGTTTTCCAACTGATGAGAAGATGAGATCTGTTAGAGTCGCCACCAACCAAGATTCCGGGTGTGATTGGTCACCCACAATTAAGAACCTTCGATTAAATAAAAACCGAGATTGGGTCCGGGGATTCTCTTATGAGTTAGGGAAGGTGTCAGGCACCCCACCTCATCCGTCGAAACGACGGTTACCTCTTAACTTTCTCCATTAAATTAATTTAAAATCATTTTCTCTTTTTTATTATTTCGAGATTGAAAAACCGCCCCTCCTCGGCCGAGTTAAGGCGATTTACTCTCTACTTGTTTTCTTTTATTTTGAGATTGGAAAGCCACCCCTCCTCGACCGAGTTAGGGTGAGTTTCTCTCTACTTGCACGGCAAAATCCATTTTCCTTAAATCGGCGAACGGCCACACTTCTCTCCTCGACCGAGTTAAGAGGGGCCCCGCCTACATTTGGGTGGAAAAATGGACAAAACTACTAACAATAAAAAAAACTGAAAAAGAAGTCGAAGATCTGATCTTCCGGCCCTTTCCTTCACCCGGATTTCCTCGTCCGCACAACCGTGAAGAGGGAAATCGCCGAGCTACTCAGAGAAAGTGAGGGAAGAAGAGACTTGGACGGGTAGAAGTAGAAGATGTAGATGTAGCATACCTTTTCCCTTTTAGATGCTCTAGGTATTTGAAGAGAGAAGAAACTTCGACGAGATCCGAACTCCCAAGATTTTTCCTCCAAAGTTGGTGAAGATCACTCCTACGTTGATAGCTTGGTTGGCCGGAATTTCTGGATTTTGAAGGCTCACGCCAAAGTTAGAGGGTTCTCCAAGTTATGGGTTTGGCAAAGCTTGGCCTTTTTAAAGTTAAGGAATGGGTCGGGGTGAGGCTCATTTTATAAGGTGAAAAAAGAAGGATTTCGTTCTTTCTGGGCGATGTGGGACTAAAGAATAACCCCCAAAATATGTTGGCACGCAAAACAAAGTCGAAATTAGGGTTTTCCCTAAATCGCGCCTTTCAAAAATCCGCGGGAACTGAATCAGGCCAAAAATAGGGGGGCGCCCTTTTAGAGGGCGCGGGTCAATTTTAAGCTAAATGGGCCTTGCCCCTTGGGTCTGGGTTGGTTTAGGCTCAGTTTGGAGTTGGGCTTTACTTTTTTGACTTTGACCTTGGATTTTCTGGAGTCCGGATCTCATCGTTGCTCTTCTTCAATACTCGGTATCAATGGGCTTTTCGGGCCCATAAAATCATGCAAAATAGGATGTCTACACTCATCAATTGCATATTGAAATAGGTTTAGAAACTAAATTGAATTTCAATATTAATGTGCATTCATAAGTTTTGCAGATTTCTAAAACAATTAACATAGATAATCATTAAAAAATAAAGAGAATACATATCCTCTTCACTTGACAAAGAGGATAAAATCTAGTTAAAAATTGACAACATAGAGAAATATCAAGAAGAAATTACAGCTGAGACAAATAGACAACGCATGTTACTTAACATGATTCTCACATTTGAGTACTACATGCTTGCATCAGTAATATAATGAATTCAAGATGTATATTTATGCTTAAGTATTGAATTTTATAATTTTCATCTTAGATTTCCAATGTTTCCTTAAATTTTCCTAGATTTCTTTAATTTTTACATAGCTTCCTTGGACTTTCTTAAACTTCCTCGAAATGTGTCAACTTTCTTAGCGATCGAAGTTTATACTGAACCCGAAGTTTAAAACCTTGTGAAGAAGTGAGAGCTTTATGAAAAATGGTACATAGGAATTTGTGACATTTCCTAGGGGAAACAAGCTGCAGGGGTTAAAACATGGTTTGGAATTTCGACGAAATATCATCGATATCGACAATATTTCTCGATTTCGATGGATCCCAACATATCAATACAGGGTAAGATAAATTTTATAGAATATCGCACGATATCAACAATATATCGCCGATATTGTGCAATATCGTGAGAAATTTGGGGAAATGTTGGTTTTAAGCTATAAAAAAAGCCAAATCCTATTTGAAGCTTATTTGCATAAAATAAACCTAAAATATTTAAAAGTAAATAAATTTATACCCCATCTGAATTCAATAAAAATAATCCTAGATCCAAATTTCTGAAGAATAAAAAGTCAAATTTCCAGTATAAGAACAAAATCCGTTTTTTAGTGCATTTTTCAAAATTTCAACTTTAACATGTTAATGTATTTCTCAAATCTTAAAATTTCATAAATTCTATCATATCAAAACATTACTAAAACATAAAAATTCAGTGAAAAAAAGTCTCATATTGTAGTCTTCAAAAATATTTTCATCTACAAGGTCAAAAGTCAACTAATAGTTCAACAGGAAAAGACTACGTTCAAGCTTTACAAAAAAATTTAAGCATATTATGGGTACCCACCATTTAAAATACCCCTAAATTTAAATTCCAAAACAATCATATGAATAAGTTTCTGGGTATGAGTCGTATGGATGAGTATGGAGGTGTACAGCCTTACGTGGTAGTGTCACTTTGCCAGTGAAAATTGTGCATTAGTACCCAAAGTATCCACTGATTGGAGTGTTGCTACATCTTGGACCAGATGACTACCAACGTCAACATTATGTGCATGAGTATACATCATTGTACCATAATGTGTTTAGTTGAGCACAAGGTTCAAATATCGTCGAAATTTTGCAAATTTCGACAATATATATCAACTTCGCAGGGTGCCGAGACATCTGAATCAGAAATTTAGGTTTTTACAATATTTCATAAATCTCGACCGATATTTCGTAAATATCGTGTGATATCGTATTAAAAAAAACTAGAACAGTTAACTCAGGAGTTTTTACAATTTTTCGACAATCTCAACCGATATTTCGTAAATATCGTGTGATATCGTATTAAAAAAAAAAAACAGAACAGTGAACTCATGATAATTCACGAGTTCACTGTTCTTCAGACTCTTGCAAACCTATCAGAGATTCAAAATAGAGAATACCCGTGAATGAACTCTGTACTTCAACCATAGTTAAACCTCAATTCAAGAATTCATGAGAAATAATTAATGTTTCTCCTTGATTATAATTATTCTTTTTTGTCAAAAAATTCAACAAAACAAATCAAAAATTAACAAAAAGAATAAAATGAGTTTACATATATATCTGCTTCAATCGATTAAGAGAATAAAATGTAGTTAATTGTTTTTTACAATATAGAGAAATATCATCGTACATTGTCATCAGCGTCAGCGTACATCATTGGCCCCCTTCTCATTGCATCTCTTATATATATTCTCATATGTATATTAACATCTATTTTAACATTTCCTTAAGTTTCATTGAAAAATTTCATATTTTTCAATTTTTTCATCCGCGTGCGATATTGTTCCCACGATATCAATATATCTTGCGAAATATTCTCGATATATCTTTTTTCCACAACTCGAAATGACATGCGAAATCGATATTCAGAACCTTGGTTGAGCACAATATTTTACTTATGTGGAGAACTAGTACTATTGTCAGCCTAATCAGGAGTCAGGACAGAGATAACTTTGACCATAGGCATAACTCCATGTGGTTGTGAGCTTGTGATTGTAGTTGTTAAGGTTAGATACTTGAATATACCATTATTGATGTATTACCTATTATATATGAAACTACTGCACTTGAATTAATTGTTATGTTTGATTGAGAAATGAATGAAACTTTTATGTAAGTTACATCAATATTAGTGAATTATAAATTATCATCAACGTCAACGTACATCTTTTGCCCCCTTCTCATTGCATCTTTATATACATTATTGTTTTTTTAAATTTCTTGTTTCTCAGATGTGTATTAACATATATTTTAACATTTCATGAAGTTTCATTGAAAAATTTCATGTTTTTCACTAATTTTTTCAATTTTTCCTTCCACGTGCAATATTGTTCATGCGATATCGATATATCCTTTTTTCACGACTCAACATGTCATGCGATATCGACATTTAGAACCTTGGGTTAAAATGGATATTTACAATGAAGTACAAGGTTGATGAAATCAATATAAAGGTACAAGGTGAGACTTGTGGCCAAAGGATTTGCTCAAGTGTATAGGATTTATTAAATAGAGACCTATGCAACAGTCGCTAAGATGAATTTCATACAAGTAATACTATCCTTCGCAGCTAACTTATCATGGCCACTACATTAGCTGGATGTGAAGATTGCATTTCTGCACGATCATTTGCAATAGATGTAATATGATGGTCCCTCCAAGCTTCATATTTTACCGAAATGAAGAGAAGGTGTGCAAGTTAAAGAAGGCTTTGTATAGGCTGAAACAATCTTTTGTTTGAAAGGTTCAATGGACCAATGAAGAAAATTTGGTACAGACAAAGTGAAATAGATCACACTTTGTTCATAAGAGCAACGATGGAAAGATTACAACTTTGATTGTATAAATTGATGACATAGTGGTTATGGGGAATGATGTAGAAGAAGTACAACGCCTAAGAGATTATTTGGGAAAGGAATTTTAAATAAAAATCTTGCTCCACTGAAGTTTAAATAAAAAGCTTGCTCCACTGAAGTATTTTTTTGGGATCTAAATGGCTCAATCATGAGAAGGATTTTATCTCCCAATGAAAATATATTCTTGATCTCTTCAATGAAACAAAAAAACTTGGAGCCAAACCAGTTGATACACCTATTAAACAGAATCATGGACTCAAAGAGGAAGATAGGAGCATACTTATTGATGCTAGGAGGTTTTAGAGTTAGTTCGACATCTAATCTACCTTTTTATCCCTCGTCCAGATATTGCTTATGCAATGAATGTGAAGTGTCAATTAATGCATTCACCGAAAGCACCACATCTAGAGGCAATTCTCAAGTATCTCAAGTCATCACCCAGTAGAGCTCTCTTGTTTGCAAGAAATAGACATGAGAGGATAGAGGCATTTACGGATGCAGATTGAGCTGGTTTTGCTACTGATTGAAGGTCCATATGACTTGAACTAGAAAAGTATCAAGGATATTTATGTCCTCCACTATTCAATATATAAATTAACATGTTTAGGGATCGTAAAATCACTCTCTACATTTCCTCTATTCTTATTCTCTTCTTCTTCCTCCATCATTAAACTCTTCTTATATTTCATCTGTACATGCCTCATACATAAGATAAGCTCAAGGCATGAGACATGAGGCATGTGCCTCATGCACCTCAGATTTTGAGGCGTGAGCCTCTATGGTTGCACTCGACTAGAGGCAAGCCTCAAGGCGTAAGCCTCACATGCCTTTTTAAAACCAAATTAATGATATGAAAAGATCCAAAAGAACATGTAAATCACAAAAACTTATGTTTACATAAGTTGTTATGCATATAGCCAAGTTCGAGAGGTATAAGAGCACTTTGTCATCCGTCACCCGTGTCACCATGTATATGGAGATGACTAACACAAAGAGAAACCTTGGAGGAAAACACAGAATCCGAGAAGTACATATTCCCAACTAGACACAACCTATCCAAACCAATAGTAATGATATATACTTGCATTACTAAAGCAATTACACCTCAGTTTCAGAACTTTTTTTTTTTGGATCGGTAAAAGAGATATATAATAAAGAAAAGAGAAAGCAAAGCAGTTTACAGAGATGTAAACTAAGTACAATAAGATGCAAACAAAGACGAAACAGGGAAGGGAGTAAGGAAGAAAGAACGAACAAACAAACAATTAAACTGCCTCCTCATAGCAATAAAGTGTCTCGCACATCCTAACCCAACTAATTTATGGAGCTCCAATCCACAATCAGCTACTGCACCCGATCAGGATCCAGTGGTTTGAGGATGAGGAATTGTCGAAAATACGACCATTCCTCTCTTTCCAAATAGACCACGAGATAGCAACAGGCTAAATAGTCCAGATTAGCTTCTTAGCGCCCACCAAAGTCATCAAGCACCAACCAGATAAGAAGCTCAAAAAGGAAAAGGAGGAAACTCACCCCACACCCATCCTAGCCAAGAAGAAAGCCCAGAACCGAAAGACAACCAGACAGTGCAGAGCAAATTATTCACAATCTCTTCCGCATTCAAGCACAAATAGCACCGGTTGACTAAGCTCCACCCTCTCCTCTTCAAATGATCCAAAGTAAGAATTTTATTTAATGCAATGGACCAAAGGAAAAAAGATACCTTAGAGGGAACATGGTTAGCCCAAACAATCTTATGAGGAAATGAGCGCAAAGGTGGAGGGTCAAATGACTATTATCGCACTGAAAATCGACCGTTGTTGCTTCAGGACTAAACCATACATCTCTAACCTGAAATCTTGGGGAGGAGAAACTTAACCTAGAATAATCTAGAAAACTCATGAAAGTTGGATGGGGAAGGTAAACTTATTGTAAATTAACTGAATTTGGGCTTACAGAGGATGCGTAGTACAATTCCAGGTGATATGAAGTGTGATATTGACCGTATATTGTTTATAATCAAATTCGGTATACCACAAGACCTACTTGTAAAGGACTTGAAAGAGTCCAAGACAATTCAGACAAAAGATCTTAGTATCACATGGGAATTAATCTTTGAATTACAATGCCAAAACAAACTATATACGAAAAAAAAAGAAACAAAGAGAAGAAAATTTACTTCCACAATTTGCTGATATACATAAATATATATAAATTCAGTTTGTGAGTAGCTAGTGAGTAAGACTCAAGTAAATACTAATGCATCCCTTCAATACAAATATAATTATCTAAAAGCTCCAGAAAACTGAAATACAGAATTAAAAGACAAGCTAATTCAGTCTCATCTCTATGGTATTCCAAAGATCATCAAAATACCTCGTCCTCCTGCAACTGTTCGTTGATTCTCAGCTGCTCCTCCGAAACTTCTGGTTCTTCTGCGCCCAATTGTAGCTCTTCTAATCGGTTAGCAACTTCGTCAACCTCTTCAAATGAATCAGAAGCTTCGGTTAACTCCATATCCGAATCAGTCTTCAACGCAGAGGCAAATCCATCTATAGATTTCTCTTCTTCTTCCTGATCATTTTCTTCCTTACCATGAAACGAAGAATCCACTATGGATTTCTCGAAAAATTGAGTTTTGATCACATGGGAATCTTGATTTCGGTAGAATTCTTTAGAATTTCGACGATTAGGGTTTGTTTTGGGAGTTTTTTGGATGAAATCCGAGATGGATACGGTTGTGAATTCGAGATTTCTTCGAGAAGGAGAAGGGAGAGACTGGATTTCGGAATCAAGATGTGATTGTGGAGAGAGATCTTGGTCTTCGTTGAGGGGTTTGACAGTCCACCTTTCGTCGAGTTGTAGATCGTGATCTTGTCTTCCTCTTCTGCCCTTTTTCATGGCCGATTTGCAGAGACCACAAACCGAGCTCTGCCTGTGAAGAAAAAGGCACAGTTATAGAGTAGTATAAACCTTTCTTTTTTTTTTCGATGAACAATAGTGGAATTTGAGTCTATTTATAGTTAGGATAGTAGTTTCTATTTTTGTCATCGAGTGCTTAGGAGATTTCTGATTTTAGTTTTTTTTTTTTTTTTTTTTTTGATGGATCACAGGGCCGGGTATAAATCAGTAGCCTGAAATCTTAAATGGGTTTTTTTCGTAAAAAACCAAGGTTAGATCCATTAACCTTGAGGGTTAGTGAATCTTAACCACGGTCTAAGAGACACAATACGCAAAGAGGCTAAGCCCGAGTAAAAAGATTAGATTCTTTAATTCTTAGGATTAATAAATTTTAACCACAGTTAAAAAGGAAACACACTTAGAGCAAAGAGTCTAGGCCCAAGTAATTTACTCTTAGGATTAGTAAATCTAAACCACAGTTAAAAGGGAACACACGTTGGGCAAAGAGGTTAGGCCTTAGTAATTTAGTCAGGCAGGTTGCCTGCCTTTCATAGCATGGGGCTATGGGATTTTCAAATTTTTAGGTTTTTTTTCTTTACAAAGAGAAAGGAGGTTGGATTTCCGAAAAAAAAAAAAAGAAGGCCTGGACCAGAGAAACCCTTATGTTGCTCTTCAGCTTTGCCTTGTGGTATTGCTGATTTTAACCAAAAACAAAAAAAGACGAGAAACCCGATTGGAAACCAGGAATTGAGTAGCGCATTTAACATGGTAGGCCCATGAAATCCCGCCTTACGGGAAGCATTGTTGCACTATTCTTAAAAGCAAACTTGCTTCTATCTTTTGATCGCGTGCTCTTAGAGATTAGCTTCTGTGAAAAAACAAAATGAATAAAATTAAATGAAGAATTGATGGTTATACATACTTTCAATGTAGGAGGTTAAAGTAGCAATACTTGTCGTCATGAGGGCTTGAAAATATGCGATTGGGCTAGAAAAGGAAAAAGAAGGGACATGTACTACAAAAATACTTATTAGTCACGGTTCTATTTTCAAGTACAATTATTGTGTTCACCAAAAACACTGATACTAGCCATTATAAATCACGAAATTGGCCATGAAAATTTTTAACAAGATTGTAGATCACGGTTAATGTATTAAATGTGATAGATGTTATCCGCTGGAAATATAAGATCACTATTTTTTCATAACTGTGATAATCATGATTCTAAAATAACCGTGATCGAATTTCATTTTTATTATTACGCTTATATACTAGCGGGTGGCACGTGCGATGCACGTGATAGAGAAGGGGAAGGAGTTAACCACAGTTAATAGGAGTTAAAAGGGACCCGTGTTAACCCGTGGGTGCGATTGAACTTGCTAGTGGCATGTGCGATGCACGTGAGAGCGAGGAGAAAGGAGTTAACCACAGTTAATAGGAGTTAAAAGGGACACATGTTAACCCGCGGGTGCGATTGAACTCTCCGTGAGTTCAATCGTGATTGGCTGTGATTCTAAATAGATAGAGAAGCAAGGGGTAATTTGGGAATTAAAGTTGATAAGTGCTTAATTTTGTTTAATTATTCTTATTTAAATTAGCATTATCAAATTTTCCTGACCTATATCTCCAACTTTACACGTAAAGTGGTGTATTCTATTTTCACCATTACATTGTCATTTTTCTTCTGGTTTAATGGTATATTTGAATGTATTTATACATGACCAGAAAGATCACATGCAAAACTTTTATTCTTAAAGGGGCCTTATTTCTGGTATTTTATCTTCGCAGGAAATCTTGACTCGGACCACTCTCGAGATTCAAGAAGTCCAAAGTTTTAAAAAAGCTCATGTTCAACTCAAAGATTTAAAGGAGCTAGAGCCCAAAGAGCAAAGCCCCAACCAAAAGCCCACTAAGCAAAGTCTAAGTTAAGAAGTCAAAAAAAAATTCCAACTCAAAAGCCCAAGAAAGGAGAAGTGGACGTTAGCTTTGGAGGGTGATGAATTTGGTAGAGTGAATAGTTTCAAAGAAGGAAAAGTCAAAGATTTCTTTAAATTAGAAAGAGGAAAGATTTTAAATTAGAAAAAAAGGAAAGAGAATATTTCATTTGGAATGAAACTGACTCTTGGAATAGGAAACAAGACATGCGCTTTATTGAAAGGGAGGGAAGAGAGTACAATTTAGAAAGAGGTAGGGGATGTCCACCCCTATATATCCACCTAGGACGTCCTCACACTCCTACTTTTTGGGGTTGGCTTGTGTTCTCTCTCCTCTCTCTTGCTCTCTTGTCCCTTAGTGGTCTTTTTTTTTTTTTTTTTTTTTTTTGAGTTATTTGATTATAGTGTTGAAAAAACCATTAAGGAGGATGACAACTCCAATCATGGTTGGTTAAACACCCTTCTAAGGTTAGGGATTCGAAACATTTTTCCAATTTATGTGGACGATGTGGATGGTTTGATCATTAATTTTAATTGAATAATTTTCTTAGTTTGGTTAATTGTTCTTCTCTATATGCTATTTAATTTCGTATGATCTATTGATATATGGAATGCTTGGATCCCTTGTGAGTTAGATACAAAGTACTCTTCAAATTTTTCTAATTATTCAATTGAATTTAATGGTCAGTGGTTTTATCGTAGTATTTTTCATCTATATTAAATTATTATTTAATTCTAGATGTGTTTCATCCAAATCTAAGCATAAGGAGAGATATGTGGATTTTCCTGAAGCCTTACACCTCTTTCTCTTGCTTTATATTTTCAGTGATTTTTGCTCTATCCTCATTAAGTGGAATACCGATTTTTAATCTTTCTTCTCTCTAGATTTCGTTTCCTTAATTCTTGTTGCACAATAGTCAATCCTTGTGGATTCGACCATGTGCTCACCAAATACATCAATTGTTTCACTTGTACACTTGCAAGTATATTATTTTTATTCTTGATTTTATATCCATTAATTTGGATTAAATTAAGTTGTAACAAAAGTAAAACATTAAATCAAAGGCAAGGGGTAGTTTGAGAATTAAAGTAAAACATTAAATCAACGTTTTGTTTTTCTATAAGGGTAGTTTAGGAATTTTGGAAAAATCATCTACGCATGCCTCTCACATTATAATAGTAAAGAAATGGTGATTGTATTTGATAAATCAAATTTAATTCAATTATTTTAGATAAACTTGGAAAATCTTGTTAATTTATTATGCGATTTTAATTCAATTATTTAGAGTTACTGACGACGTAATTTTCTGGATTCATCAAAAAAAAAAAATGTAAGGAAAATTTTTAATGTTACGATCATGGTTAATTCTATTGTGTGACATTTGAACGTGGTGTTAGATCATGGTCATAATATATTTGTGATGATATATTCTTTTTGTAAAGACTCGAATCATTTTCATGTTTTTTATGCAAGTATTAAGGATATTTTAGTCTTTATCATATTTTAATGTGTTTGTATTTATATCTAATTAGTGTGGTGTGATCTAGGTTAATCAAAGTTGTAAAGAAAATGAAGTCTTAGCACATCCTAAACTTTAGGAAGCTCTAGTTTTGTCACCGTTTATCGGAATTGAGTGATTCTTGAACCTTTAGAGAGGTATTGGAACCCTCTTCGAGGTTGATGTTTAATGTTTTTCCATATTTTTAGTCTAAGCTAAGTCAAAAATAGGTTTTGCGATGTTTTTGCAGATCAATCAACTTTGGAGTCAATTTAGATATTTAAAAACTTAATTAGGATTTTTGTAAAACATCAAAGTTGTTCTCCTTTCAAAGACGAGTCCAACGCAAGTTGAATCGTCAAAATCCGATGAACGAATCAAAAGTTATGGTCAAAATACCAAAATGCGATTTTTCTGACTGCTCATTAGGTTTTTGACGATTGATCGTCACAAGCCGACGATCGATCGTCAGGAGCCCAGAAAATTGATTTAGCCTCGAGAATTTGGACGATCGATCATCCATATTGACGATCGATTGTCAGGACTCGACCCTATTTATTAAAAGACGCGGATTTTAGGGTTTTTAACCCTTGGGGTTACAAATAGTGGTCCTATTTCGAGGTATTAGAGTACTCTACCTATTTCTAACCTAATTTGGCAAAAGGGAGAGAAAACCTAGGGTTTTGAGGGAGAAATTTCTTGGAGAAGAAGGAGATAGTTTGGATATTGCAAGAAAAGCTTGGAGATCTTCCCCAAAGCTTCTTGTGAGCGATTTGGATCCAATGGAAGGATCCCTGAGGTCGATATACTATCCAAATCAACTCTATTATAATGTTTTGTGAATTTTAATATGATAGAAATGATAGAGATAGAGATTGGATGTGTTTTTCACAATTTTTGTATGAAGTAAGCTATTATAAATGAAAATATGGTTTAATAATGTGGATGAAATGTATGGATGATGAGAAATACTATGAATGATGGGATTAATATGTGGATGTGGATTGTATTTGAGTTGTATGGATGAATTATGGTTTGATGAAATGTTGGAAATGTGAAAGGGCAATGAATTCATAATCTCCGTACCCAAGGTGTTTGTGAAAATATTTGAGAGGATAAATACTAATATGTCACTATGAAATTGTTGGGAATTGACTATGAATTATACTAAGAATCATGATAGGATATCAATGTATGTGATTGTTTGTCAAATTATGCTTAATTACTTGCATGGTAATTGATATTCGGGAAGGTAAGAACTTGGAGGAAGATCTCTCAAACCGGAAATTCTTTAACTATATAGTATGGGACATCATAATGGAGTTTTCATGGTGAGAGATTGAAATCTAGGCAATTACTTTCTCAAATGTTAATTACGATACTTATGCACAACGCACATGTATGTTAAGATAAGAATCTCACAAGTCACACATGTGGACCATAAACATAAGCATTGCATATGTCTGATATTCTGAATAAGCTTAATGAGAGATCTGAATAAGTGCATGTTTTGAATAAGCTGCTTAAGACTCGTAAGCATAAGCATAAGCATTGCATATGTCTGTCATCCTGAATAAGTCCGACATGGTCAGTATCTTCCAAGAGCGGCATGTCAATTAAGTAATTGCATGGGCATGGTCCGTATCCTCCAAGATCGACATGTTAGTTAAGTGTATGATCCGAATAAGTACATAAATATAAGCATCTCACAAGCACGTGGTCTCACAAGAATAAGCATCTCATAAGTATGTTGTCTTTTAAGTCTAAGGTTCTCACAAGTACACAAGTCAAGGTGATGATATGATGTATGTGAGTACATGTTCTTCCGTACTTTGATTATGTAATTATACTACTGTTATGGTTCTAACTAAGTGCATGTATATTATTATTGTTGGTTGGATTTTATATACACCGAGTACTTTTGTACTCAACCAGACTTTTGTCTTGGCAGGTTTAGAGCAGGAGCACACAGCGGAGCTATGGATTGAGGAGGCTTACGTCGAGGAAGGAGGAGAAGGTGAACCTTCAGAGGAGGGAGCCAGGAGTTTTGATGGTTACCCCTATTAGTTTATGTTTGTTTTGTCGAAGAGAATTGTAATAGATTTTTAGATGATGTTGCTCATTAGATTACTTTACAATTGGATATTAGACTATTTATTTATTGTGGGTGGTTATGTTGAGCATAGACTTGAGCATGTGACTTGGTTTAGTTTTATATATCGAAAATTTTATTATCCTCATTTTTGGAGACTCGTGTTAGTATGTCTTATATGTCATGGATTTAAGCAGGTTAAGGAAATGTGACAATTCCAAAGTCCTATTTTAGCCTTGTAGGATTTTGGGGTCGTTACACTTTTCACAGTATTTAATATATCACCATTTAAAGGAAACCGTGATAATTTTTTTTCTTTGAAATAGTAGAATGTTGTTATTACATACCCGTGATCATTAATAATATTTTAGGTATACGATCACATCGTTCAAAAGTGTATTATCTCGATTATTTTAGGTGTACGATCACATACTCAAAACCGTGAGCTTTGTTAGAGTAAAAAGAACACAAACTATCACACACGCGCGCACACACACCCTTGCAGCACAAGCTAAAACAACCATAAGCCTCTTAAAAAGAGAGGGAGGCGGTGCTTTATAAGGGTACACAAGGAGACCTATTCCCCGACGTGGAAGGGTTTTTTTTATAAGAGTAAATAAAACACACACACCCTTGTGGCACAAGCTCTAACAACCACACATAGGGAGGGAGCCAACAAAATTTCATTTGGGGGGGAAATTTTTTCTTTGGGATAGTTTTTTTATTTTGATAATTTTTTTTTCTCGGTAATACCCTTGAGATCGCCACGTGTGCCTATTAATACCCCTTAACTGTGGTTAAGATTCACCCACCTATCCTAGGTTTTTTTTTTAAGTATCAAATTTCTTTTCGAACCCTAGTTAAAATTCACTAACTCCTAAGGTTGAAAATAATTTAATATTTTTTTTCTAACAACCAAGGATCACTAACTCCTAAGGTTAAAAATAATTTAATATTTTTTTTCTAAAAACCAAGGATAAATAAGTGAACCTTAAGAGTAGGTGAATTTTAACCATAGTTAATAAGTGTCAATAGGGACATGTGCTACGCTCAAGGGCATAATCGGACTCCATTGGGGGCCCACTATATATATGACAAAAAGATTAGGGGGCCACTATATTATATTGAACAAAAAAAAAATTGGGGGGGGGGGGGGGGGGGGGGTGGGGGCAACTATATTAAAAAATTAAAACATTTTGAAGGGCTCACTATTTCATACTACCCTATGAGAGAATTACAAAAAATTTAGGGGGGCCATGGCCCCTCCCCACCTAGCCACACAACCCTCTTAAAAAAGAGAGGGAGGTGGTGCTTTTTAAGGGTACACAAGGAGACCTAACCTACCGATGTGGGACTAAATTTTGGTGTTTGTGTGTGATAGTGTGTGTGTTCTGTTTATCCTAACCAAAAAAACCTCAAAATTTAGTCCCAATACACACACCAAAATTTAGTCTCACATCAGTGTGTTAGGTCTTCTTATGTACCGTTATAAAACACCACCTCCCTCTCTTTTTTGAGAGGGTTGTGTGATTGTTATAGCTTGTGCCATATAGGTGTGTGATAGTGTGTCACTCTTAACCGAAAGAAAAAAAAAAAGCCCACACTATTGAGTTGGCCTTAGTTGATACTAATTAAGAAATGCTGACAAATAGAAGGGGGTGTTATTGGATGTAGGTAACCACCCCCTTAGGATTTTGATAGCCTTAAAAGGGGCTTAGGTGCCTCATTTTCGGTACAAGGACAAATACTTGGATTTAGCCCCACCTAAAGTAACTGTCCTTTTGCTAAAACAAAAAAGGGGTATAAGGTCATCCACTCTACCAATAACACCCCTTTGCTAGCTACACTTTCTTTGTTACTTTCTTTGAGAAAAACATGTTATTGTCTTCAATTAAGAAAAAGACATGTTTTTTGAACTAACAATCTGTCCAATAATAAAAAAAAAGTGTGGGGATTAAAAAGAGGATTGCTTGCATTATCCTATTCCTTAGGGGCGTTTAATAAAACTTACCTAATAACTGCTTTCTAATTAAGCTTTAAAAAATAATGGTTTGAAAATTCATGTTGTCCATATAAGTAAAATAAGTTCTTCAAAAAGTAGTTGTAGATTGCTTATTGAATAAGTGATAAAATTACTTATTACTAAAATATTAAGACATCACTAAAATATTATTAAACAAACTTTTACTACACCTTGGCTCTCGCACTAGTGGTAGGGTGTGGCATCTGTGTTGAGGGAGGTATGGGGATCCAATCCCCCGGGGTGATGAAGTATGCAAGAGCTCCAATCCCCAAGCTAACAACTAATTGGCTAACATAAATAAATGATATCTGAAGGAAAAAAAAAACATTCTTATTACTAAGGACTTTGCTACTGAGACCGCAAAAGGGTCGGACCATTGAAACTGTGCACAGGATTTACCAGATTTCAGGTGGGGCCTACCATGTGTATAGATATTAATTTTCCTATCATTAAATCATTTTCCTATTACTAAATGGAGATTACTTTAGTAGAATAAGTCAATAACATTTTATTTTAAGTTTTATCAAAGCCTCTTATTATTCCTTGAAAGCTTGTTCTTCTAGTTGAGTTCCTTATGGGCATATATCAAAAAAATTAATTTCACTCTTCACAAACCCTCTTTACAACTCAATATCCCATGCCAATCAAATTATTTTGATCTCCCTATACATAGAGCAGTTACATGGTGGTCCAGCATGCGGAAGTTTTAGGGTTCCACACAGCCGGAAGCAAGAACTTCTTACCATTCACCCCATGGGCATTGAAGCACCCACCATCATGTGGGTCGACATGAACCTTCCCAGCGTACCCAGGAAAAGCCCCACTACCGAACATCCCTGGACAAGCTGACACAGCCTCAAGAGGATTTGTCTTCGGGCCCTGAAAGTACCCATTTTTGTAAGGATTCGTTACAGTCCCAGCAAGTGCTGTAGCGAAGCCAATGACCATTGCGTCTGCACCAATGTCCCCATTTGGTGGCTGAAGCGGCAAACTCTGTGGCCCTTGATCAGCCTTATGGAATGGCCATCCGCATTCTCCTGGGCACTCAGATTCTGGATTCCCAACCATAATGTACAATTGGTGCAACGACCCTTTGCCCATTATTCCATGTTGTGAGCACTTACCCGTGCATAGTCCCTGCACCGATACGTCCCGCGCCGTGAAGATTACCGCCACCGAACCACTCTTGGCTTTCTGTACTAGGCCGGGAATAGAGTTTTGGGTAAGGATTTTGCCTACTGAGTATGAATTGTCTGTCATTTGCTTCACCACTTGCACTCGAATGCTCGGGTTCTTGTGATGGCGACTAGACTTTATGGATTGGTAACTCTCAATGGTTTTCCACCATGTCGATACTCGTGGCTCCAGGTTGAAATTGCCGTTGTGGTTGAGGGAACGGATGAAGTTTCGAATGGTCGATTTTTGGACACGACCGAAGCGGCCATACCATAAGATGGTCAGGTTTAGGTCGCCGGTGAGGAGAGGGCCTTTATGGTAAGTCAGGACTGTGCGGATGTCCACCTTCTTAGAGGAACCCAAAGGAAGAACAAGAGCAAGAAGAAGAAGAAGAGAGATAAGAGTAGAGATGTGAAGAGGGTTTAGCGGGATAGAAGATGCCATTTTCAATCTTCTTTCAATCTCTTCTTGTTGTTGGTAAGGTGCTTTTATCTGTATAGTTATCCTCTTTTCATCATATTAATGGAGGAAGAAGGGTTGCTATTTTGGAGGTAAAACGGAAACCTTAAAATTATTGAGAATGTTTTGGGCCAATGAAAAACCAACCAATTCTGTTAGCTTACAAAGGTGAAGCAAGACCCAGTCGAAGGTGAGTTGTAACAAGTCCGAGCACAAAAGAAGCTGGAATATACGGTCCAGCGACTTCTATGGTTAAAACCGTTTTGTAGCAGATGGTTATGAACTTGTGGCACAAACCTGCCCCTCAAGATTGGGACGGTAAGGCAAAGGCAGGTCCTGTTGGAATGATTTAATTTCTTGTTTAAAAATATATATATTTAACCGGCTCATTAGGAGCTTGATCTTCGCCGCATTTTTGTTTTATTGTTGGAACCAAATCCTTTGGATTTGACAAATCCGGTTATGCCCCTGAGCTTGTCATGTGTCCCTTTTGACACCCCTTAACTGTGGTTAAGATTCACCCACACCTAGGGTTCACCCACCCATCCTTGGTTTTTAGGAAAAAAAATTAATCTGTTTTAAAATATTTTTTCCTAAAAACAATGGATAGGTGGGTGAATCTTAATCACAGTTAAGGGGTGTCAAAAAGAACACGGGGCATAACCGATTTTGCCAAGAGGATTTGGTTTCTTTATTATTTGGGGTGTTTTTGCTTGGTCTCTTTAATGAGCTAGGCAAACTCTTGTTAATCCCCTTTATTGTCTTTAGTCCCACATTAAGGCTCCGTTCTTTTTGTGGAACTTTTAAAGGCCCCGTTCTTTTTGTGGAACTTTAAAAGTAGTACTTTCCTTGTTTCATGTCTTATTTTACTTTTTTTTTTTTTTGTCACTCCTGTCTTATTTTACTTGATGTTAAGAATTATATTATTCTATAAAGTGCAAAAGTTCTACAAATATGGAATCCTTCTATAAATATGGAATCTTCAAGTTCCTCCAAAAAAATTGGATTTTTTTAAATTTACATGGATGTGAAACTTCTGATTAATTTGACCTCTATAAATCTGAAATATCATCGTGTAAAATAGTTAGAAACCCTCTCCTCTCTCATCCCATACTCTTGCATCTTGTTTCAAAATATTAATGTTCGGGACTTTTAAATGTTCCACCCAAAAAATGGAGCCTAAAGGATATACCAATGTGTTATAATTAAGAGCACCACTAGGGTGTGTGGGTGCATCGGATTGAGTGCACACACAAAAGGTGAGGGTGTACTTTGCATGTGTAGTTCCCACATGGGCTCCTAAATAAGGGGCTAGTTAGGGAGATCTGCCCAGATCAATTCCAAAGATCCCATATCCAAGCTAGACCTTGGTCTTGATCGATTACAGGAGTCAAACTACGGTTTAAATCACTAGAGTTGCAAAGGGCTATCAAGCCATTTGTGTATACTTCCCAGATGAGACCGATAGGGCCTCACCCAATTAGACTATGTGGTGAACCAAGATTCAAACTGACCATTCTAAATAGAACAAATCAGACTAACCTAGATTGATGCTGGACCAGACTAACTAGCCCAGTCACTGGTGATTGGGCTGACCTATTCAATCCACTAGTTTGGAATAACCAGTTCGATCATCTGACCGGACTACCCTCTCCAGTCACTTCAGACTGGACTACACAGGTCCAGTCCCTTGGACCAGTTCATTAGGATTAATCTATATTGGCATGTAAAGGAACCGGCTAATTGGTCTGTGGTGGGTATCATATAAAGGGAAGAGATGCAATAAATAGCAGAAATAAATGGCTCTATAATATAAGAATAATCTAAGAATTCTGAACTAAAAATTATTCTTTTACCTTGATTGGTTTATCAAGTAATAGAGATTCTCCAAAGCTTGATGTAGAGATTGCTCTAAGCTCCAAGCAATGCTCTTTAGATTGAAGAAGCAGCATCTACTCTCCAATACCCCTTTAGCAATTTTTGGCTACCCCTTCCTTATCCCACTTGCTAAATTTTCAGGCATCCATTGGTTCAAATTCTTTTGGCTAGAATCAATTGTGATGAGAACTGTTATACATGAATCAATTGTCTAATAAGAACTTTTGCAAATAATCCCGTTCGGAATGTTGGACGGGATCAATCATTGGACAAAATCGTTTCTTTGTAAAAAGATGATTCTATGTAAATAATCTTGTTTGGTTCATACAAAAGCACAAACTGTTTATTACAAACTCATACCACATGTAAACATATTTGTGACACTTTCTTGTCATGATGAGGATGAGGGTACTAGGATGTTACCTTCTTCAGTTGCTATTCAAATAATATAAATGACATTCATATAATCATAGAGTTTTGTTTAATTGTCATTCAAGAACTGTTGCAGTTGTTTCTTATTGAGTAGTTAGACGTTAAAACAACAAAAATGAAATCGATTTCCCCTCTCAAAATCACCCTCACTCCTGACTTGAAATAGTGTTATTTTTGAGAAATCAAATTTAATAAAATTATTTTTTCTAAGTGAACCAAAAGGGATTCTCAGGTCTAATTAAAATTGCTTAGAATCGATTTTTTTGTAATTAAATTTTAAAAGCCCGATCCAAATGACCCTTAGATCTTCTTAGAGAGAGAGATTAGATTACTCCCTAAAGCTCTAAAGTATCTTATATAGATTTATAATGAAAGAGACCTAAATAGAATTAGAAAGATATTAATAATATCTAGTAGACCAAGAGTTCTAATATCATTAAAACTTTAATAAATAAGATACTATAAATTAAAGACTTTCCATCAAAATTAAAATAAAAACCACCCCATTAGTGTGGCCAACACCTTTATGGGAAATTATTTGAGCCAATTTACTAATGGCCAACACCTTTATGGGAAATTATTTGGGCCAATTTTTGGTCCAGTAATAGTGGGATGTATGGCCACTCATGTGTATGGGTAATATCAATCAAGGAAATTTACTTTGTTTATTAAAGCTTTCTCAAGAATATATCCCTAATAATTTGGCCCATTATCCTAAGATTAAAAGGCCCAATAGATATTTATAAGTTATTTCATACTCTATTATGTGGCAAAGCTTCATTGGCTCACAAGAGTATCTCCACAGATTACTCCCGCCTGCGACCCAAAAAATGGATCAAATGGCTACCATGGGCAGAATGGTGGTATAACACCACCTTCCACACCACCTAAGAGGCCATCTATACCTCACCATGAAACTCTATAAGCAATAATAGGCCTTGACCAGAAGGTTACTTGTTGAATTGTTGAAGGCTTGGAAACAATAAGTGATTGGAACTTTTCTTGCTTTTACCAGTTCCATTTGAATCATACCCTTTCGAGTATATGGACTGCTGAGAAAACACACTCTAGATGTGAGGTAGAGGATGACAACTATGTAACTGATACTAATTCTTCAGGAGGGGGCTGAGAGGGAAATTCATGGGTGTTTGCACATTGTATTATATAATTTGAAAGCCAGGCAGGGGAAAGGACAAGTGGCGATCTTAGAGGGCTTTTAGAATTTGTGCCATGTGTCTGTCATCTATTGGGAAGGGGAGAGTGAAGTGTGTAATGGAATTAAGATTATCTTAATATTTATTACCATTACTAACTTAAAAAGGGAATCCTGTTCTTCCTCTCCCTCCCTCCCTCCCTCTTAACTCTACATCTCTATATTTCTCTCTTCGAAGTGAAAAGTTTTGAAGCAACTTCACCATTGGCAACCATTTTCTTCCGTCACAATCCGGGTGAGTTTAATCTCATGTTCTTTCCCTCACCCCCTCTCTCAATCTCTCTCTACCTACCTTTCTTTTTTAAAAGAAGGTTCTGATTGTAGAAGTGTAGTATGCTTACTAGGCCTCCTTATTTTCTATATTCGTAAATAGTAATTATTTTATCATGTCATCGTTTACCCATTCTAAGTATTTATTTAGTGATAAAAATGTACAGAACTTGAGACACTTAACAGGATGGTCTCGACTCTCGAACCTTTTGCGCTTTTAATACAAGTATTACTTTTCTTTTATGTTTTTTCACATATTATTATATACTTTTTCTTTCTTTAAACAATATCTGTGCATCACATTGGCTCCTTGCTAGTAAGCTTTTAAAGATAATTGAGTGAGCTATTTATGGGTCCATCACAAGCATTGCAAACCCCCCCCTCCCCCCCTCCCTTCTCTTATTGCACTTGTAACAACATAGCAGAACCATAGTTTTACCACATAAGTCATTTTGTAACCACAAAGCACAAACACCTATACATGCTGATTATTTCCCGCATAAGGATATCTAGTTGCTCATATGTAAAAACTACTATTTCCCTATCCTATTCTCAGCTTCTCGATGATGATTCTAATATCCATGTGGCATACTGGATGTGTAAATCAAGGTTTAACAAAACGGTTTCAGACACCGTAACGGACACAGCCGAAACATTTACGTAACGGCGTTACGTAACAGTTTCGGCCTTTACTTTTTTTTTTTTCTTTTTTGCTTACAAAAAATCCAATAAATAGAAAAAAAATATATATAAAAAAATATAATAAATGAGTAACAAGATACTTTTAAAGCCAATATGAAGCTCAAAATTTAGAAATAAGGAAATTAGATGAGTCAAGGGTTGAAACATATCCAAAATAAAGAACATGTCATGGAGTCCTTCAAATTTATGAATTAAACCCCAAATCAAGTTGTTAATAAACAAAAAACAAAAGGATTTTAGGAAAAAAATGTACTAGGAATAGGTAGAGAAAAATAAAGGAAGCAAAGATGAGGTTTTAGAATGAGTTTAGGGATTTTCGAAACCCAGTCCTACAATTGAAACCTTTACGTATCGGGCATAACGACTGTTACGTAAAGGTTTCGGACGTTACGGTTTTGTTTCGGGATAAACGGGTAAAGGTACGGTATGGGGTATCAGAGGCCACCGAAACCTCTAAGTAACGGGCGTTACGTAACGGTTTCGGCGATTTTTTAACCATGGTCTAAATCATCGATCATGCATACTTACATTGGAATTTGGAAGGTAAATTCTAAATGTACAACGGATAATTCCCTAGCTAGCGGCAGATCATGACTCTCAAGAAACCTCGTCAACAATATGGCAAGTGCAAATTGCCTTCCATTGTCCCCTCCTAGCCCCAAAATAACTTCCCCAACATGCTAACACAGAAACAGGTGCGGCAAACTAATTAATCGCAGCTTCAAACAATGAGGAAACCCCCAAAACCACATAACAAATAGAACGACGCAGAATGACCATAAATAAAACTCACATACATACTAAAAAAACAGGAAAAAAGGTCTGATTGTGGAACTGGTGCTTGCTCTGTTGGTAAGGTTTGTGATCACCAACAAACATGGGTTTAAAAAACCTTGACCAACAAGGGTTGGGCAATAAAAAAAATGAGAAAAGGAAATAAGATATCAAGGTCATTATCCACAAAGAATGTCTCATAACATGGTCAGAAGAACTATAAAGGAGATATTCAACTTCAATCAGTCAAGAAACCAATATGCCAAAACTCAAAAGAAAACATAGAATTTTAGAGAGTTATGATACAGAAATTCAAAATATATATTAAAAACAATGAAAACTGACAATATTCAATCAAATAAGTTCAGCACCCATTACCAACCATCAAGAAAAGTAGAACCAAATGTATATCAGATAAGATAGGGAAAACTAAAAGAAAAAGAAAAAGAAAACTAAACAATTATATAAGCTTTAGGTTTTGGAACCTCAATTCATGACAAAAGTATATAAAAATTGTATGTTAAATCACTGAAGATATCTGATACTCACAGAGTCACAAGGAAACATATAAGATATCCCTTAAATCCTTCTGTATCCATCAGAGAAAATCAAAAATGTAAATTGCTTGGATTGCGAAGAATATGTTCATCATAAGGATAACAACTATCTGGGACCATTAGATTTCCCCACTGTCTGGTTTCCAGGTACTTCGACCCAACCCCCATCAATAGATTCTAGACTCCCATTCAACCCATCGTCCACGAAATCACCGACCCGTTTCACCTTAACCTCCCTTGGCTCAACCGGGTACTTCCCAGAGAAACAAGCATAACAATAGCCAGGAGAGTCACTTCCCAGCAACTTCTTCAAGCTCTGGATTGACAGGAATGCAAGTGAGTCTGACCCAATAAACTCCCTAACTTCCTCCACATTCATCCTATAAGAAATCAATTCCTCTGTGCTCGGAGTGTCCACTCCATAATAACAAGACCCAATAATTGGTGGGCTCGCAATCCTCATATGAACCTCCTTAGCTCCAGCTTCCTTTAGCAACCTAACAATCTTTGAAGATGTGGTGCCTCTCACAATTGAGTCATCCACAACCACAACCCTCTTCCCTTCCAATACCGCCCGGACTGGCGCTAGCTTCAATTTCACCCCAAAGTCCCTAATCTTCTGTGATGGCTCAATGAAAGTCCTCCCAACATAGTGAGACCGTATCAGCCCCTGCTGGAACGGAACTCCGGCCTTAGCAGCATATCCAAGTGCTGCAACAACCCCAGAATCTGGTACAGCTATTACAACATCACAGTCTACAGGGGATTCAGTGGCTAGTATTTCCCCGAATTCTCGCCGGGATTCATAAACAGACCTGCCAAAGACTACAGAATTTGGTAATGAGAAGTATATGTGTTCAAAGATGCAAGCTTTCTGTTCTTGGTGGGGCATCAGGCAAAGTGATTGAATCCCCTCTTTATCCACCACCAAAACCTCTCCAGGATTCACCTCCCGTTCATACGTCGCTTCGATCAGATCAAGCGCGCAGGTCTCTGAAGCAAAAACAACAGCCCCATTGCTCCTCCGTCCCATCACCAATGGCCGAAACCCAAATGGATCACGCACTGCAACAAGCTTGTCTTCGGTCAGGAAAACCATCGAATACGCCCCTTCGAGCTGCTCGCAAGCCTCTACGATCCTAAGAAAGAACGGTCGAGCCTTTGAAATGGCAATCAAGTGAAGAACAACCTCTGTATCCGAACTAGTATTGAAAATGGAGCCATTCTCTTCGAGCATCGCTCTGAGAGATCTGTAATTCACCAAATTACCGTTATGAGCAACCCCAACAGACCCGAATCGGTAACCAGCAACAAAGGGCTGAACGTTCTTGAGCATGGAGGCTCCTGCGGTAGAGTAGCGAACATGGCCAATGGCAGACTTGCCGGGAAGCTGACGGAGCTTGGACTCGGTGAAGACTTCGGATACAAGTCCGACGCCGGTGACCGACTGGAGAACGTTGTTGTGAACGGTGACGATTCCGGCGCCTTCTTGGCCTCGGTGCTGGAGGGCATGGAGGGCGAGATAGCAGAGACGGGAGGCTTCAGGATCGCCATAGATACCCACAACACCGCATTCCTCTCGGGGCTTATCGTCATCATCATAGTCGATAAAAGGGTCAGCTGGGTTGGTCGCAGAGGAGGAGATTATATCGGAGATGGGGTTCTTGGAGAAGATCTTAAAAGGGGTTTTGTGGATGTGAGAGAGGAACTGAGAAGAAGGGGTTTGGGGGGAAAATGAGGGATTTTGCAGGGTTTGAGGATTGAAAGAGAAGGGTTTTTGAGATGGGCGTGTGGGGAATAGTTGGATTTTTTCAATTGAATATGAGAAGGAAGAGATATGAGCAGTAGCCATGGATTTAGATGAGAGAGAGAGAGAGAGAGAGAGAGAGAAGAGCCGAAGTAAAAATAAGGAACCAAATCCGAATGGGGAATCCGGTTATGCCCCTAAGGTCGGAACGGGACCCTTTTGACAGCCTTAACTGTGGTTAAGATTCACCCACCCTTAGGTTTATCCACTCATCTTAGGTTTTCAAAAATGATAAAGCTTCTGAGACACCCTTAGGGTCGAGACCGTCCTCTGAGGGCACGGGATTTCAAGTGGGGCCTGTCATGTGAAATGGGCCCCACTTGAAATCCAATGCTCTTAAAAATATTTTAATAATTTTAATATATATATATATATGGGGCTGCTACTGTTCACGCAATGCATGAATTAGTAAAAGGTCATTCAGGTTGTAATTGGATGATATACTTGTAATAAGAGTGATCTGGTGGCCACTTTCTTTAAAAAAAAACATTCTTTCATAATTACAATACTGCCACCATAGTTGGTTTTAACTACAAAAACATCATCAGTTTTACACTTGCGTGACTTTTAAGGAGTTCACGCATTACGTGAACTCTAGATTTTCCATATATATATACTAGCGGGTAGCACGTGAGAGCGAGGGGAAGGAGTTAACCACAATTAATAAAAGTTAAAAGGGACACGTGTTAACCCGCAGGTGCAATTAAACTCTCCCCGAGTTCAATCGCAATTGACTGGGATTCTATCCTTTAAATAGATAGATGAGGGTAGTTTGAGAATTACAGTAAAATTTTAAATTAAAGTTTTATTTTATATAAGTGTAGTTTAGGAATTTCAGAAAATTCAGGCTACACCTGCCTCTTCCATTATAATAGTAAAGGTATATATTTTTTTTAATATTAAAAAACCAAAGATGTGTTAGGCCATGGATTTAGATAAAAACAGAGAGATGTAGAAAGAAGAGCCAAAGGAAAAATAATAGTTCTTTTCTTTCTAAGGAGTGTTAGCCCTACTCTCACCATAGATCAACACTTGTTCATTTTGAAATGATCAAAGCACTCTCTCAAAAAAAAAAAAAAAAGTGGATAGGTGGTTGGTCAAAGGTGAAAGAATGGGTTGACTGAGAGTAGGGCTTGCATTCTTCTTTTTTGAATCAAAATATTTAGAAATTTTATGGAATTTCAGCTAAAATAAATTACCTTTTTAAACTTTTAAAAAAAAATATATTAACATACTTGCATTGGGTGGGAATAAAAAATTAAAAAATATATATTAAAATCAATCTCTCATAAGACAAATATTATGAAATTACTAAGACTTAATTATGAAAAGAAAATTTTAATATGGCTCTACACTCTTTCTCTATCCTTCTTTAACATCTCTCATATGGATTAATATTCTTTAGATTTTCTCTCTATTCATCTTTCTCTTATCTATTTATTACAATCCCTCCAATGGATCAACATGTCTTTATATTCTTTCTCAATCCCTCTTATTACAATCTCCTAAAATCACTTTAATGAATCAATATCCAGCATTTTTGTGCTTTCTCTCTATCCCCTTATTACAACTTCTAAAATTATTTTCTTTTTGGGGGTGCCACATTAGCACCCCCTAGAATTCTAAGGATAAGAAATCAAAGAGAAGAGTCTTATAATATAGATTTTATATAAAATTATTAAATCAAATCACCTATCTAAATATTAAAGACTTGGAATCTTCTACCGTTATAGCTGAACTTCTTTAGAATCCAATTACAACACAAATGCCTTTTTAAAATATTCTTTTATTTATTTTTTTGGAACGGAGGCTCTCCCCCCCCCCCCCCCCCCCCCCCAAAAAAAAAAAAAAAAAACATATTTATTAAATAAAGAAGACAGAGAGAGGAAGAAGAAAAGAGGCTTCACGGGGGTAGTCGACGGCCCCCCAAAAGCGCGCACACACAAAGATATAGTTACAAGGCACAAATGACCAGGCCCAGACGCAACCAACCCCACAATGAAAAAGAAACAAAACCCAAAACCAAGAACCTCACCTCTCAAACACAGTCAAATAACAAGGGCCCCATGGCACCCTCTGGGACCACTAGAACATGGATTCACCTTGTTACCCGGGGACTCATAGTCGACCTCCTGAGGAATCTTAGCATTTTAGCGACGAGGATAAGGGGAAAACCTACATGTTGACAACCACGGGTTAAAGGGATTAATGAGTCTTCCTCCTCATCCTCGAACTCCATACAAGCCTCCTCAACAACACTCCAAATCGTCAACCTCAATGTTGGTTGACCTTCTTTCCAAGATCGCTGAACAAAACGCTGCAAAAAAAAAAAAAGGTTTCGGCCCAGCATGAAACCCACTAGAGGGCCTAACATGACGTCTTTCATCAGTCCTTGGGCTTTTGACGCATTATTGCTAGGTTCCTATCATTTGCTATCAGAACAGCTTCCACGGCTTGAGTTTGAATCATAGAAATGGCTACCTACGACATGGTGAGAACTGTCTCAAAAAAATAGAGAAAATGGTTGTCTACTGCCATAGTGAGAGTCGATGGAGAGGACTACTTGAAGTAGAGTGTGAGTCATCCCAAGAAGGGAAAATGATTATCTGCCGTCAAACTTAAAGCTACTTAGAGTGAGAGTCATCAAGGACGTCGACTGCGAAAGTGTGGTGATATATTATGATCCTAAATAGATATATGGCTTGACTTGACGCGTTTCATCAATCATGTGGCTTTGAGAGCCAAGTTCGTGGGTCATCTGGTTAGTTTGTGTCCATTTATAAAAAATTGAGAGCCAAGTTCGTGGGTCATCTGGTTAGTTTGTGTCTATTTGTAAAAAATTATATATATATATATATATATATATATATATATATATATATATATATATATATATATATATTCTTAAGTTGGGGCCGCTCCTCCCTTTACCGATGGGTAGGCATCTCCAATTAAATAATATAAGTATAAAACTTAGTTTTCTTAATTAAAAAAAAGTTCAGGGGTAATTTCTTTATTGTCCAATACTTATGCCATCTTAAATTAAATAATATAAGTATAATTTTTCTTATCCTTAGAAGTTCAAGGGCTATGACCCTCTTGCCCCTGCTCCCAAGCTATGCCTTCTGTATGATGTTATATATATATATATATATTTTTTTTATTTTTTAAAAAAAAGTTGAGGGAGTGGAGCTTCAACCGCCCTGGCCCCATTTGTCCTGTGGCTCGCTAGTCTCTTACATATAGTAGTTGCCTATTCTGCACCTTTCCTTCCAGAAATTTAGCACCATTTATAATTAACTAAACAAGCCAAATTTGCAAATAATTGTTAGGGTTTTTCTTATTAAATAAAAACCCATGTGGTCTGGCGCAATCCTTAGTTTTCAAAACTCGGATTGTATTGCTGTTAATAGAGAATGTTAAGGATAATGGGTCCCACTAAAGAGATGTGATCAAACAGGGACTCTTTAAGTGTTATTAAAGCTAACAACATGGTCAGGGTTGGCGACCGTTAGATCTTTGGTGTGATCTCTCTTAACCTTTGGATCTTATGATGGGTAGGGTTCCAAGGGTATATAAAGCAAAGAGGGGGTCCCTCTTTTCTCTTACGTCAATTGGAAGCCCCATTGAATCAGACCTAAGGAGAAAAGAGAAGACTCTCTCATTCCTCTCAAGCGCCGAGAAACACAGCATCACACCGTGAAGGGAATAGGGAAATTCCAGCGAAAGGTATGAGATCATCTCTTTTAATCTGTGTCCCCTTTTGATTATGAATTCTAGAAAAGTTGATTGCATGGTCTAGATCCAGTATTTGAATAATCTTGTTTTGTTTTAACATTATTATTCTTGAATCCCAACAATTGGTATCAGAGCACAGGGTTGACCTTGTGATTAATTTTTCTCAATAATCAAAATCTGAGTTTAATTTATTTTCGGAAATTGTTATTGATCTATATGATTGATAATTAAGGTAAATCAAATAAATAGATTGGATTAATTTTCGGGTTTGAAAATTATTATTTTTAATGATTAAAGTGATTCGGATGTAAGGAAATCAACAAATAAAATTGATTAATTGGTTACGGATTTGATAATCGATTTTATTGTTTTAGAAATAATTTTTAAGTTGAATAATTATTTTTTAAGATCCAAGTGAATCGGATTAAAAAAAAAAAAAGAAAAAAAAAAAAGGGTTTTTCAGCGTTTTTGGTTGGACGGAGATTCCGCCGCCGTCCGTCGCCGGAAAGGATCACCGGCGGTGAGGTTTTTCTCGCCGAAGGGTGGCCGTCGGTTTGGCACCGGCGGCAGCCGGAGAGGTGGCCGGTAGAGCCCCCATAAGAAGGGTTAACAGTATACGGGCTTAAGGTTTTGAAAAATAAAAAATAAAAAAAAAAACTGTTTTCGGGTGAGGGAGATAGAGTCACGAGGGTCACCCGACCCTGTGACCCGATCCAAAAAACCGAACCGAATGCCTTGGGCCGATCCGACCCATATACATATACCGACCCTGAAACCCAAACCGAATCCGAATTTTTGACCCGACCCGATTCATATTGGATCATGGATCGACCCGAAATTATCAGTTCCGACTCGAATGGACCATGAACCGGCTCAACCGGACCGGTAACTAAGCCGAGCCGGATCAAGAAGTGAACCGGACGGAGTCGCGTCTCCAACCGGACCGAACCAAGGCCCAGACCGGACCACGTGACAGCGTCGAACCGCTCGCGCGTGACGCGCAGAACGCGCGTGGGCCATTTCCGTGCGCGTGAAGCGTACTTTACGCGCGTGACGCACACTACCTGCGCGTGAGGCGCGCGTGACAGTTGTAGGAGTGTCCCCCTGCGCGTGACACGTCCACAGGACACGTCTAGGGAGAGTGTCCGACCTATTCTGAGGTTTTTGGGTGTTCTGATTCCGTTTTTGGGGTCCATTTTGACTTCTGAGCACTGTAAATAGCTGTCTTAGTGCATGAATATGATTTTCCTATGGTTTTGACATTAAATAAAGGGAAAACTTGATGCTTTTACCCAAAATTAATATCAGGAATTAAAGTTAGATCATCCTATGGGGTTTAGGTTTGATCTGTAAGGCGGTCGTTCGAATGGTCATAACCAAAGTAGGTTAGATTGTCTTGCCCAAAGGTGACCGTCCTATAGAGGTTATGATTATTCGAATTTAGGGATTTCAATCTTTTTAAGATCGCGAGTTTGCACTCACCTACATTGAATAGCTAGTCTTGCCCAAAGGTGTCTAGGGACTTCTTGTAAACTGAGTGGGGCAGAATGATTTGTGCGTGGCGGTGAGAGAAGGATAACCCTCTTGCCCAAAGGTGTGGAAGTGTCCTAATCAATCCAATACGTGATAGATCAGTTCTGTGCGCGACTGTTGTCGCCAATTGGGGGGTGAATTGCATGTCGAAATCTCTTGCCCAAAGGTGTGATTAGATGATGCGCCCACCTGTCCCGTAAAGTGGAAGTAAGCAATCTTAAAGTAAACCACTTTAGCTATCCGGCTTAACCCCAAGACCGGATTAGAATCATAAAACTTAAATAAAGTTATGTAATGACAAGTATAAAGTAAATTATTATAATTTGTGCAATAATTTGTTAGACATACCATAACATAGTAAAACATTGACATTTTCAGATATGGATGGGTCTGTTGTTCAGAAACATTTGACTGGGATTGAGCCTCTGAATGGTTCAAACTATAGTTCTTGGAAGATGCAGCTAGATATAGTTCTGGGTTGCCTTGATTACGACTTTGTCCTACTGGAGGAAAAGCCGGTTACTCCCACTGCTGAGTCTTCAGATTCAGATAAGTCTTTATATTCGAAATGGGAGAAGGCCAATAGGATGGCCATGATGATCATTAGGGCTTCTGTTCAAGAAGCCATCAGAGGTGGAATTCCTGCTGCTGATACAGCTAAAGTTCTTCTTGAGACTATCAAGAAACAATTTATGGGATCTGTTAGGTCTCGTCAGTACAGTTGTTTGACTCAGCTGATTTCATTGAAGTATGATGGTGCTGGAAATGTTCGGGAGCACATCTTGAAGATATCTAAGTTAATTATCTCTCTTAGAGAGCTTGGGTTGACAATTGAGGATGACCTCATGGTGCATTTGGCTGTAGCCTCACTTCCTGAATCATTTGATGCTTTTAAGGTTAATTACAGTGCACAGGATAGGAAGTGGGATCTGCATGAACTGATAGCTGTGTGTGTTAGTGAGGAAGAGCGCTTAAAGCGTGGGAAAGCTGAGTATGCGAACTTGACTGTGAATTCTGGTAGTAAGAAGAATTTTAAGAATAAAGGGTTCAAGAAATCTGATTCATAGAATTTCTGGCAATGACAAAATTCAGGACAGAGTTCAGGTCATAATTTAGGACAGAGTTCGGGACATCAATTTCAGAAAAATGATAATACTGAGGAACCAGAGGAGATTGAGTGTTTCTTCTGCAAGGGGAAAGGCCACATGAAAAGAGATTGTTTCAAATATAAGGATTGGTGCAAGAAGAACAAAGGAGTTCATTCATCGGCGAAGCGCCAAGGCTGATGAGCTGCTGATTTTTGAAGAACTCTACACCAACAGTATTAGAGGCTGTTAGAACTTGCTGATTAGTATTAGACTTTGTTTCTGGTTTTTACTATTAGATGTTATTTTCATTGTGCCGTTGTTTAGGTGAGATATTATTGGATTGGATACAGTTTAATTTTATCCTTGAGGGGAGTACACTCTCAATCAGACATATTTTTTAGACAGTTGGTAGTAATATATTAGTAGATGATCTTTATTAGCTAAACTTGGACTCGTATTTTATATCATTCTTGTTGTATGTTTGTTAACATCAGACATATGTTAAGGTCAGTGGGAGCAGGTTTTTAAGTTATATTTTGGATATCAAGATTACCAGAAATCATATTTCTAGATATTGGAGTTATCTCATAGGATTTCAGTTTGGTTAACAAGAGATATATCGAACTAGAAATTTAAAAATTATTCAGACTCTGATTTTGCTTGATTTCAAGATAGTTCGAAATTCTCATCAGATTATGTGTTGTTGTATGTTTGGATTATAAACATGTTAAGTAAAAAAATCTCCATCAGAAATTTTTTAAAGAACTTGTCACTATTATGGAACCTTTTAGAATCGTTTGATTCTTTTATTTAGTGGGAGTATTGTTCATTGTTTTATATTTCAGACATTTATATGATATACATGTCATTGTTTTACACTCTCAGATATTGATATGTTATGGTTATGCAAATTAAATAATTGATGCATCATTTGATTATATTATGTTTTGAATGCACGTGCAAAAGGTAAAGACATCAAGTGATGGACTTCACATGACGGATGTCATTGATGTCAGGTTTGCCCGAGAGCCTCGCACAAAGCTCTCAAGTTGCTTGGGCTGAACATGGTTGGGCACCATGTTTGAGGCCTTCATTCTGGATACAAGGTGATGGACTTCACATGGCGGTTCCCGTAAAGTATCGGAATGACATGCATATGCTTAAATGCATGTAGCGTGGACAATTTTTGGACGTATACATTTTGATCACATAAGGTTGTGTATAGTCCATATCACACCATACCTTGCCACCATAAAGAACCGCTCTGAAACATTAGTATTACTAGCTGTTTGACCATGGAGTGGCTTGTATCATAGTAAATGAACACTAGTAGATGCTAAATGCTTCCATGATCACCATTAGTGGTGCTTTTGAATCAAAGTGACAGTTAAAGAACACTTAATTCTCGACAGCAATGTTTTTCAAAATTAAAAGAGTGGCCACTCATGTTTTTAAGGTTGTTCAATCCGAAAAGTCATTTTATTTTATTTAAGGATTGCTTAGACCAAGTGGGAGATTGTTAGGGTTTTTCTTATTAAATAAAAACCCATGTGGTCTGGCGCAATCCTTAGTTTCCAAAACTCGGATTGTATTGCTGTTAATAGAGAATGTTAAGGATAATGGGTCCCACTAAAGAGATGTGATCAAACAGAGACTCTTTAAGTGTTATTAAAGCTAACAACATGGTCAGGGTTGGCGACCGTTAGATCTTTGGTGTGATCTCTCTTAACCTTTGGATCTTATGATGGGTAGGGTTCCAAGGGTATATAAAGCAAAGAGGGGGTCCCTCTTTTCTCTTACGTCAATTGGAAGCCCCATTGAATCAGACCTAAGGAGAAAAGAGAAGACTCTCTCATTCCTCTCAAGCGCCGAGAAACACAGCATCACACCGTGAAGGGAATAGGGAAATTCCAGCGAAAGGTATGAGATCATCTCTTTTAATCTGTGTCCCCTTTTGATTATGAATTCTAGAAAAGTTGATTGCATGGTCTAGATCCAGTATTTGAATAATCTTGTTTTGTTTTAACATTATTATTCTTGAATCCCAACAATAATAACATTAAAAATACTCCTCACAAATCCATTACTTCCCAGATTAGTTTCCATGGTTATGCAAGATTTCTGATTTGCATTTACTTCCAAACTGGGAGAAATTCTACACTTTCTTCTCCATAAAATACTTTGCCACAAGTTCGGCAATGGCTTCCATAGGCTTGATATTGACAAGAGAAACATTGGAGGCATACCCATCTTTGACTTCGTACTCTATTGTCGATTTGATAATAGAAGAATCAGCATCCTTCTCTATGATTTCGAAGCGCACTAGATACAGGCTAAACCCAAGGTCGAGGTATCCTCCTTCGATCGTTGTTGTCTCCTTGCACCGCTTTTCGTTGTCGATCTTTGTGAATTTCTCCGTACAAGAAGTGATCCCAGGCGTCCCTAAAATAATTACCCATCAATAATTTAATTAGATAATATATAAAATAATTAGTTTACTTGCATTGTGTGTGGTGTGTGTGAGTTTGCATGTGGTGTGTGTGTGTGTGTTTGCTTGGGTGGTGTGAGTATTCCCTTGTCTTTGCCTTGTGGTATGATTGAGTTTACCCAAAAAAAAAATTAGTTTACTTGCATAACTAAATAAATAATTCGTGTTTGTGAAATTTGTGAATATTTTTTTTTGTAAAATTCACGAATAATTTGTCAAACTTAAAATTTACAAATAATTTGGTATACCTATAACTCACAAATTTTTAGAAAATTCCACAAATCATAATGACAAAGTTGGGGTTTTGAAATAATTGGGCAATGGTCAAATTTGAAAAAAAAAAAAGGAAAAATATTATTATAAAATATATTCATTGATTTAATTAGATAAAATACAAAATAAATAGTTTACTTGTAGAACTAAATAATTAATTCATGTACGTGAAATTCGTGAATAATTCTCGTTCACAAAATTCGTGAATAATTCGATAAAATTCAAATTTATTGGTAAACCTATAATTCACAAATTTTTAAAAATTCGATAAATTTTGTGACTATGCCGTTAACCATGAGGTCAGGTGTGTTATTGCAGGCATACCTGGTGGAAATGTAAGCTTCAATACTGTGCCGACCCCTCCATCGCCTTCAAGAATTTCGACCTTTGTGAGGACGTTGGGGAGCAATTCATCGACCAGCTTCGCCAATTTTAGGGTGCCGTAGAGATCCCACACCACACTAGCAGGCACGCCCACCTCCTTCTCATGTGAAACTTGCTCAGGCATTTTCTTCCTCTTCTGCTCCTGTTCTTGATGAAGATGGTCACTTATGAATACATGTGATCACAGCATCTTAGGTCATATGCTTACCAAAGATTCCTATCAATAACACGACAGAGAAGAGCCATATGTTTCATGCACCAATACGATATAAAATAAATAAATAAATATTATATATATGTCATGTAGTTACAACCAATGGAGCCCTTAAAAAGTAATATTTCTACTAAGGAAAATGCTAGCCTTAATGGCTCCTACAAATAGGGGTGGAGCCAGGAATTTTTCCTTGGGGCTTGGGGGTTCTGGGGCAAAGCCCCTAAGAAATTTTTTTTGAGTAATGAGTCAATCGTGGTCATAAAAAATTCGTTAATGCTACATTCCAATAAAGGTCTAGTCACAAGAAAAACAAGGGTCTTTCTTTTAAATTAGATTAAAATCTTACTTGCATAAACTTAGAGTTTCGATGAGGCGGTGAGATATTGCTAAAGCTACCACCGAGAGATTAAGATTCCAGTGAGAGAAGCCATTAGTGCCGGCCTCTAAGAGATTTTTTTTCCTTTTTCTTGATCATTTCCTAATTTAAAGTCTATTGAATTAGTAAAATAAAAAAAATAAAGAGTAAACAACTACAAAATAGCTGGTCTTCATTGGTCCATGTCCTACTTTTAAATACTTACCAGTTGTGGTAAGAATCATTCCCCCCTAAGGTTAAGCAATTCAGCCTTGGTTTTTATTTTTTAAAACAAAAATTTTAACTATAATTTAATTAAACTTATCAAGGGTTAAAGGAGTGTTAAAAGGGACACAAGGACATGGGGTAAGTTAAGTAGTGGAATCACCACTCATTGGAATTTGGGGGGGCAGTACAAAGTACATGTACTAACTGGAAAAAATTATGGGGCTTGGGGGGTCTGGGGCAAAGCCCCTAAGAAATTTTTTTTGAGTAATGAGTTCATCGTGGTCATAGAAAATTCGTTAATGCTACATTCCAATAAAGGTCTAGTCACAAGAAAAACAAGGGTTTTCTTTTAAATTAGATTAAAATCTTACTTGCATAAACTTAGAGTTTCGATGAGGCGGTGAGATATTGCTAAAGCTACCACCGAGAGATTAAGATTCCAGTAAAAGAAGCCATTAGTGCCGGCCTCTAACAGATTTTTTTTCCTTTTTCTTGATCATTTCCTAATTTAAAGTCAATTGAATTAGTAAAATAAAAAAAACAAATAGTAAACAACTACAAAATAGCCGGTCTTCATTGGTCCATGTCCCACTTTTAAATACTTACCAGTTGTGGTTAAGAATCATTCACCCTTAAGGTTAAGCAATTCAGGCTTGGTTTTTATTTTTTAAAACAAAAATTTTAACTCTAATTTAGTTAAACTTATCCAGGGTTAAAGGAGTGTTAAAAGGGACACGAGGACATGGGGTAAGTTAAGTAGTGGAATTACCACTCATTGGAATTTGGGGGGGCAGTATAAAGATAATACTAAAAAATTGGGGGGGGGGGGCAACTATACTATTAAAACTTAAAAAATTATTAGGGTCCACTGTATAAGTACTACATAGGTATAAAATTTGAACAAATTTGGGGGGGCCATGCCCCCCCCCCCAGCTCCGCCCCTGCCTACAAACCACTTGTTGGTGTGGCCTTCCATAAAGTTGTTTGTCATATTAATTAATTTTTTAGACTTTGTGTGTTTGGAGGGAAAAAGTTGTGAAAAAAAAAAAATGCAGAAACCAGTTCTCAATTATCAAAGAAAATTTTTCTCTCAAATATTAAATATATTAGATAATCATTTGCAGTAAAAAAAAAAAAATCATTTTACAGTATGCAAAACATAAAAATTAACTTTTTTCGGAAAATAAATTATTGCACCTATTTTCCTCCAAACAAACGCGACTAGTAGCGATTAAGAGTGTCAGATTAAGGCTAGTATTCTCCATCCAAAAAAGAAGAAAAGAAAGTTGTTCTTGTCTTTTGTTTGATGTTTATGAATGTTGCTGACTGTTCAAGCAAAATAACGTGATCCATGTTGTTTTAATTGAATCAATTAATTTGTACAGTTCACCCTATTTTAACTAATTCAGTTAAAATAATGCGAAACAGGTTTTAAGGGGATCAATAAATGATCTATGAGTATTAAGTTCGGCGCCCCCACCAATAGGAATGGTCTCAGTTATGGCCGAGACTGCCAAAAGCTTTATCCAATGATAAATCCTATCATTTTTCCCAAAAAAAACTCCCCAAAAAGACCCCCTCCAAACCTTTTTATATGTTATCAACAAGAGAAAATGAGATTCCATTTATTAAGGTCTGTTGTTTTGCAAAGACTTATAAGGTTTGACACTTTGAAAGTTTTGTCATTTGACAAGGAGGAGTGCTAGCCAGTCTACAATTTAAATTTTTTTATAAAATTTCACAGTGGAAGCTGTAAGGGATAAAATTCGTAAAAACTAATTAACGTTGGGGAGCGAGCTGACTTTTGTTGTTTTGTGCACGAAAGTGACACGTGAACGTGTGTTTGAGTCACGTGCTTAAAATAGAAGGATACACATTATCTGATGCATAGCGTTCACGTTGTACAAATTAAGACGTATCCGTGGTCTTGCGAAACAACGTTCTCGTTGTGGTTTCGACAACGTTTCCGTTGTCTTGTGCACAACGTAGATGTTGTATTCTCGACAACGTTTTCGGTGTTAATTGAACAACAAGCCCGTCGTGATTCAGATAAGGATGTCCAGGTCATATTTTAAGACATATACAACGTACCCGAGCTCGAGTCAACAACGAGACCGACTCGCAGGAGGGAGTAATCAGGAGGCGATCGATTGTTCTGACAAGTGGGCCGAAAGCACTGCCTTGACATTTAATGCAGGTCACTTCTGTGTGCTGTCAGACTCAACCGACTGAACTAATGGTAAGCTTTCACGTGTGATGCAACAGGTAGTAGCTTTTACTGACATATTTGGTAATGAGTGTAGGGCACGTGATATGGACATCTATGGTCATCTATGGCCATACCAAAGTTAACCTATAAATACCCCGAGAATTTCAGTGTTACAGGGATCGAAAGATAGACATATTTTTCAGTGTTACTATTTGCTTTACTGTTCATCATCTTCTTCATCTACTTACTTTATCATCGGAGTACAGGTCAGGGTATCACACCCTTCAACTTCTACCTTCTACCAGTAAACCAGAGGTGAACAGCTGCAGCTGACGCGTGTCCTTTCCGGTATTTTTTCCCCTAAAAAATTAGCGCTTTATGAGGCTTAGAACATAGTTCGAAGTATCATAGAAGCAACACGTAGTGTTGCTACACTTTAACAGGTTAAAAAGGCAAAAAATTTTAAAGAAAGAATTAAGTTATGTTTTCCACCGGTTCTCAAGGTAACTAGGTGACATAGCGACACTTATCGCTAAGACTATGGAAGTTTGAGACTGGAGCTAGCATTTTTCTTCGACAATATACATTTTCTTTTGAAAAATAGATGTATTATGCTTTTCATATCTCGGGTTACAATTCCCCTAAAACTTCAAATGCTGCAAAATGAATCTCATAAAAAGTGATAAGACTTGAAATCTAGATATGGTAAAAATTGATTTTATTAGAAACCTAATTGACAAAGTAACTCTAATTTCCTGTCTATTATGACAAAGTACAAAATACAAAGTGTCAATCTTTATTAGTCTCAGACCCGACTTTCCAAAGCTAGAGGAAGATACGTAATAGAAAAGGGAAACAAAAGAATCCAAAAAAAATATATATGAAAAAAGGGAGCCAAGAATGGTTCAACGTTGTGGAGAAGTAGCCGACATAATTTTACGAAAAAAGGCCCCCTCACTTTATAAATTCCAATATTTCATCCCTTGAAAATAGTTTTCTAAAAAAATATATTTCTAAATTACATATAAATCTCTTTACCAAAAAAATTCATCAAAAGGCCCCTTTTGATAAATTTTATTTTATAATGGGGAAGGATATTTTGCTCTACATTAGGAATATTTTGCTAATTTTTGAGAAGTTTAGGGAGTTTTTATGATTTTACCGAGGCTCTTTTTGAGAGACCTCTGTCAAGTCATAGGAGGTCTTATGGGCCCTACAAGGGTGCAAAAATGGATGCTTATATAAGTATGAATTATGCTAGCGAGCAGGCAAACCTTAGCGTGCACAGGGTACTCGCGTGCGATGTCAGCATTTTCTAAAATCCTAAGAAGCAAATGAGTTAAAGCTTACATGTTGGGGAGAAGAAAAGCATTCTGACTTTGGCTTGAATCAGCTTTGCAGAAAACATATCGTGAAAACCATATTGTGACTAGCATATGATACTCTAGCCTCAGTCTCATATTCCATTTTGTTCCTAAAGTCTCACGTTCGTGTGACATTGATATCCTTCAACAGGTTTAAAAAAACAAACATTTCAAACAAGAAGAAGTTATGGTTTACACTATTTATTAAGGTAATAAGGAGATGTAACGACACTTGTCACTACCACTTTGAGAGTTTGGAAGTTTGAGACTGGGCTGGGCAAGCATATCTTTAAGTATACATATCGGACGGGTGGCCCTGCCCTGACCTATGCATGGTCTGATCAACCATTTATATTGGTACAGTAGTTGCGTATATTCTTCACCTCTCCTGTATGAAATGCAGCACCATAAATTCACTAAACAACCAGAATTGCAAATAGTAACATTAAAATAGTTTGTCACCAATCCAATACTTCCCAGATTAGTTTCCATGGTTATGCAACATTTCTCGTTCTTATTACTTTGAAACAATTGCATGAAATTGGGAAAATTCTACGGATTGCAGTCTTTCGCTTTCTTCTCGGTAAGATACTTTGCAGCAAGTTCGGCAATGGCTTCCAAAGGCTTGATAGTGACAAGAGAAGCATTGGAGGCAGACTCATCATCAACTTCATACTCTATTGTTGATTTGATAATAGATGAATGGGCATCCTTCTCTATGATTTCAAAGCGCGTTCGATACAGGCGAAACCCAAGGTCCATGTATCCTCCTTCGATCACCTCTGCCTCCTTGAAACGCTTATCCTTGTCGATCTTTGTGAATTTCTCGTTATAATAAGTGAACCCAGGCTTTCCTAAAATAATCACATCATCCAGAATCAAATTATTGGTTGAAAAACACACAACTGGGAGCCTTTTGTGTTTGATTTTTTCTTGAGTTAATAGTTGAAAAGTGATTAAAATATCTACCATTTCAATAAACTTGTTTAGATAACAAGTGATTTAATCAGTCTATTTTAACAACCAGTACTATTTTAAACAGCTCAAATCTGTTTATTTATTTAGCAATATTTTATTTTTTTCATTGGTTATATATCCAATGATTATATTATAAAAGTTTATGACCAAAATAATCAAAGACAAACTCTCTATAAGCATAGAGACAACAGTTCTTTGATCCTTAACCATTTCGATTACTTACATGTTTCATATTCGCAGAATTGTTTTGAGAAAAAGTCATTTAGGAACCTTATCCGGATAGATAATGTAATAGGCTATGAATGAAAACTGTTATAACGATTGGATTTGCCATGAACCATGAGCTCAGGTGTGTTAACACAGGCATACCTGGTGGAAATGAAAGCTTTAATACTGTGCCGACCCCTCCATCGCCTTCAAGAATTTCGAGCTTGTCGATGACGTTTGGGAGCATTTCATGGACGAGCTTCGCCAATTTTAGGGTGCCGTAGAGATCCCACGCCACGCTAGCAGGGACGCCCACCTCCTTCTCATGTGAAACTTGGTCTGGCATTTTCTTCCTCTTCTGCAAAGCTGTTCTGATGAAAACTTTGTGGTTATTCGTCTCTTACCTATAGGCATACATTTAAATGACCCCAACGTTCTACATGAATATGAAAAAAGGATATATCACTTATAGCTGGACCGCGAAGCCTGCCATAAAGTTATTTGTCTTATTACCTCGTTAAAGGCTATTAAAGGTGTCGCGATTAAAGCTAGCATGCATTCTACCTCTAGAAATTAAAGAAGAAAGGAAGTCGTTATTTTCTTTTGTTTGATGTTGTAAGTAATGTTGCCTATTGTAATTGGCCTGCTCAAGGTCATTGCAGATACCAACTCGACCCATGAGTATTAAATTTCTCGCCCCTACAATGAGACTTTGGAAGTCTACGACTCGGGCTAGCATTTCTCTTTCTTGTTTTTTTATTAATTGCATGCATATTTAATTGGTGAATTTTGATGCTCTTAGATGGTGTAGAAGCTACAATTCATGGAAAAATAGTTTATTATTTAATTACTATGATTAATGAGACACTACAGTTGGTTCAGAGCTTGGGTAATTCTACCTATCTCTAGAGTTGATCCAAAATAAAACTTAGTGCTACTAACACCTCAATATTTTGTGACTATACACCAATGTTAAAATTACTATTACATCATCTTTTTTCTCTCTCGTCTCCAGCCAAAGACCCCGCACCACCATTTTCTTCCTTTCTCATCTCCTAAAAAATAGGAGAGAAATCAAGTTTCTCTCTCTCAACTAGACATGACTCTGAAATAGAGAAGCTGAGATTAACATAAGTTTACCTCTCTTCTCCGACTCAGGCCCATTTTTTCAGTGTTTTTGGTTGGAAAGGCCCCAAAACAATAAAACAAATCTGGTTAGAGATGGAAAAATTGTCTCTAATAATGCTATTTTCGTCGCTAATAGTATTAGAGACGGAATATTTGACCGTCACTATTTCATTGCTGATACGGTCACTATTGGGTTTTAGAGACGGTAATCACAATTTGTCGCTAATTAGTGACTAAATATTTCCATCTCTAATGCATTGATTTCGGTCGCCTTTAATAATGATAATTAGTGATGAAAATTTATATTTGTGACGGACTATCTAACATCACCGACGAGAAACAATCCGTCTCTAATACATCAATTATGATGACGGTTAGTTTTCCGTCACAAATTAGACACATTATTTTCCGCCACTAGTCTAGCATTAGAAATAGATAATTTTCGTCCCTAAACCTCAATCACCATTAGTGACAGAAATTATTCCGTCTCTAATGGTCAATTTATTTATTTTTAAAAAAAAAATTTACTAGTATACATGTTCGACTGTTCATTTTATTCAACCTGCATCATGTTCATTCACATTCAACCTAGAATTTGTTCATTCACATTCCATCCTAGTTCCAACTATTCACAAACAACTTAGTCCATTGCATTCACAGTAGTCAAATATACAGAACACACACACATATATATATATATATATATATATATATAAATCAACGTTATCAAACTAGTCACATTCATAAATGTTACTCAACAATATTATAAACAAAAAGTAAATTGTCTAATACAAAATGAGCAAACATGATGCTTTGTTGCTCAGCTCTATAAGTTTCCATTTTCCTCTCCATTGTTGTTTTATTTCTTGTTTAATTGATGTTTAATTGAGTAGAATAAATGAGTAAAGAAAAGAGTTTTTAATTGGAAAAGCCCCCCTAAAAAAAATAACAGAGAATGACCATTTTTTCGCTTGTTTTGGACTCAAGAAATTGCATGTCCTTTTATTTTGTTCTGTGTCTCTTTCTTCCGCGGCACAGGATTCTCTCGAGTTCAACTCGAGAGAATCCTCTCAAGTTGGAACCCCTAGAGGTCGCCACGTGTCTCCTTTGACACCCCTTAACCATGGGTAAGGTTCACCCACCCCTAGGGTTCACAAACCCATCCTTAGTTTTTTTTATTATTATTTTTTAAATTAAAAAAACTGTTTTTAGAGTTTTTTAATATTAAAAATATTTTTTTAATTTAAAAAATAATAATTAATAAAAAAAAAAAAAACCAAGGATGGGTGAGTGAACCCTAGGGGTGGGTGAACCTTACCCATGGTTAAGGGATGTTAAAGGAGACACGTGGCGACCTCTAGGGGTTCAACTCAAGAGAATCCTGTGCCATTCCCTAGGGTTCACTAACCCATCATTGATTTTTTTTTTTTTATTAATTATTATTTTTTAAATTAAAAAACTGCTTTTAGAGTTTTTTAATATTAAAAATATGTTTTTAATTTAAAAAATAATAATTAATTAAAAAAAAAACCAAGGATGGGTTAGTGAACCCTAGGGGTGGGTGAACCTTACCCATGGTTAAGGGGTGTCAAAGGAGACACGTGGTGACCTCTAGGGGTTCAACTCGAGAGGATTCTCTCGAGTTGAACTCGAGAGGATCCTGAGCCTTTGTGAATTATAGTATAAATAAACTATGTGTCAATAATAATAATAAATAAATAAAAACTTCAAGCCAGACATTGGCACCGATGTCACCCGCCGAAAAAGCGTGATCAAGCAAAAAAGATTATAATAAATGGCGGATAGATCACCACTCCGATACCATAAAAGAGAAAATAGATTTATTGAATAACTTAGATAATTTTTCTAATGACCCATAGGATTTATATATAAAGATGAGAATAGCAAAAAAATAGAAACAAACCTCAGTCTAATCTAATCTAAAACAGTGCATAACAACCATAATATAGCAATCTGATTGAAAGCATGTAAAAGAAAATTAATCAAAGACTGCTAGCGTTACCTTGGCCTGAGCCTGGGCGTGGTGCTTGCCAACGTAACTAATTACTAAGCACCTCCTCTTGCAACCCTAATATAAGGATGGAGAGGAAGGGAAGAGAGACCTCCAAAAGCTACCAAACCTGATCGGAAGTGTGAAGTACTGTTAGGTGAGACTTGATATTTGAGAGGTAATAGATGAGTCCTGGAGGAAGAGAAGAGCAGTTCGCGCCCACCACTTTTCTAGATTTTAGAAAAAAACAAAAAAGTTGAAAACTTTTTACTTTTTGGAATTTGGAGAATGTACAAAAAGAAAATAAAAGTAAAAGATTTAGTGAATATCAAGCAAATATTTTTTTATCAAAAGAATAAAGAAAAAATTGGAAAGTAATAAAACATATGAATGGTCTCCCATCCCATGGGTTATATAGCTAGCTGGTAAGCATACTCTCACAATCCCTATTCTAATAATAATAATATATATATATTTTTTTGGCGAGCATCATTTAATAACCGATGAATGGTTAGTGATTAGTATTGGGGAGTGGAGCTTTTGCAACTCATCACATGGGGGGTTAGATCCCCAAACCTCCCTCAATAGAGATGCCACACCCCACCACTGACGCAAGAGGCTGAGTATCACTTCTTTTAGATAATAATTATTTTTTAAAAAAGGATTTTATGTCAAGTAGCAATATATTAGGAAATAGTTAACGTTCCCATAAATCTCATTTGTTAACCTAAGGCATCCATCCATTGATGGATGCCCACCTCTTAAATGCTCTCCACAATACTATGGTGAGCATTTAAGAGGGGGGGGCATCCACCAATAGGTGAATGTCTTAGTAACCAAATGGGATTCATGGGTATGCCTATCGCTGCTCTAATTTATTTGTATTCTTATCTAAAAAGTTGTGGGAGTAGGGTTTGTGAGAGTATGCTGGCATTTCTCACTAATAAATAGGTAAAGGGGTAGTTAGTGAGACTCGCACTCAAGCCAGTCTGGTTCATCGTCTCAACTTGATTTGGCTCGTTTGAGCCAAGTTCAAGTGATCAGCCTTGGGCTCGAATGAATTAAGTTGAGCTTTTAATTGAGCTTTAATATATACACAATCCCACCTCCAGCCAAGCCCTGTTTGGTATGATTCGGGTTTGAAGCTCGGCTTATTTAGAGTTTGGCTCAAAATAAATATTATATATGTATAATAATTTAATAATATTGAGAGCTAGGAAAATAATCTTCCCGATATCTCGACTATCTTAATATAATATTAGTGGGTCAAATGCGTGTAATGCACGTGAGAGAGATGGAAGGGGCAAAGAGTGGGAAGAGGGACTAGTAAAGCCCACGTCATATGAGAGGTGTGAAGAAGTGAAAGATAGAGAAGATATAAGTGTAAGGATAATTTTGTTATTTTCATTATAGCATAAGGAAAGAAGATAAGTGTATGAGTAATTTTATCAAAAATGACAAAATTCATTCAAGATTAACAGATAAGATTAACAGATAAGAAGAGTGAAAGGATAAATGTGTTTTAAATAGTAGTTAAAGAAAGAGCATAAAGAAATATAACACATTATTATTGCATGTGGGACATGAGACGACAGTTTACTGCATTTATTTATTATTAGAGAAATAATTCTTTCCTCGGGCCAGGAGCAGACCATTGCTCCTCACCCTCACAAAGCCCTTTTAACGGATTTTGAATTATGATTAACAATTTTTAAATTTTGTGGTTAAATTTCTTTTTTAGAAATCAAGGTTAGATGCTTGAACTTTAAGGGTTAGTAGATCTTAACCATAGTTAAACAAAGTTAAAAAAAGATACACGTGACAAGAAAAGGGTGACGAAAAAAGCAAGAAGGTGATTATTTTTCTTGTTATTAAATGTGGAGTGTTAGATACAATATTTTTGTTTGTGAAACACACAAACACGATGCACAGTACAAAAGGAATCAACATACGACTTACCTTCAAACGGGTACCTATTGTTGGAGTGGGCATGGCACCTTAAGTACTAGTCCTGATATGCATGCCCACCTGATGTGGGACTATTGCCTTGTTTTTGGTGAAACAAACAACACTCACACCAGTACCAACACACACGCAGGGTACCGAAGGAATCACCCCACCTCTATCTGGATCCGACTCACTTACTAAATTACTTATACAATTTAGATAATTAAACAATTGAACAACAATTAATATATAAATATACATATAAATCAATAACGCAAGTTGAGAGATGCTCGAAAGAGTCTTTCTTGAAAGTCATTGAAACCTCTCATGTGCAAGGGAAAGCATCTCTATCTCTAAGATATAACTCAACTTGGATTCAACCGATTAATTCCTATGAGTTTGCACTACTCAGCGGATGATGGATCACCAAACCTCTTTTAGAATAACCCAAATAATTAATCAAATTAATTTAGTCTTGCAATAAATTAAGACTTTGAAAAATCCATTTCATTTTAATCCAAAAATCTTAATCATAATTTTAGTCCAAAAATCATTTCACAATTCAGTCTAATAAAATAAACTCATTTTTTAAATTAAACCAGATATTTAATTAAATCATAAATTAAATCCATTTTGTTTAACTTAAATAAGACTAATTAATTGTTAATATGTTTTAATCAAAAGATTAGATCAACCATAAGTTCTACCGTAATTTCAACAGCATAATGGTTACATAGAATGTCCATAGGGAGTGATCCAACTGGTTGAATCCGTTTGGACTATCTCAGTTAGATCAATCAGATTGGTTTAGTCTAAGGACTAATCGGTTAGATTGGTGGGTTAGAAATGTCCATTAGGGCCACTTAGGCAATCCAATTATTCCATCTCATGTCGATCAATCAGATTAGTTCAGCCCGATGAATACTCGGTTAGACTAGTTTGTTCGAGATTGGGTCAATCATATTGACTACCAAGGCTAGACCTTCCAGACTTGCCACCATGATTGGGCTATAAGTAACACTGGTCTGATTAATCAGAACGGGTTCTGGAATCTGAATATGTTCCCTAAAGTCCCCGTTATTCATGAAAATCTTTTCTTTGTCGTCAAGTACAATAACTTGATTCTGGCTTCGGATTGTGTCTGGCGGCCAAAAAGGGCTCTCAGGGTTCCATTCATTGTGCGACAGTTGGCATAAAAATGGGGAGAAGTCATTTCATTTTCTCCCCATGATTTTGACTTCTCCCCACTTGATATCTCTCCCCATTATTCTCACACACTTATGGCCACATGTCTTATTATGTGTGGAGAAGTCAAAATAATGGGTCCCATGATTTTGACTTCTCCACCACTTGTCCCCTATCCTATGGAACCCCAAGACAAGCCCTTTCTGGCTTCGCCAGAGACAATCCGAGGCCTTTGATTCCAGTAATCTTACTTGAATCAATGGACTTGGCTCAATCAAGTAACTTGACTCAAGTAAATTAAATAACCCGATTCAAGCTAAATAGCATAAAAAAAAACTTTTACAGGATGAATAAGTAATGGGGACTCTAGAGAGTCCCATGATTTTTTACACCTAAGGTTTGCATCTTCTTGGCCTTGGGTTGCCTTGTCACCTCTATGGTCTCTATAACATTTTTTTCCCTGTTTTTTTTTTTGGTACAGAACATCATTATTCTACATGTCAACCGCTTACATAGTTCTAAAGCAATAAATGTTCCAATACAAGCCATCAATACAAAGTCTAAGGATAAAAACTAACATGGTAGACCTCTGTCATGTTAGGGTAGAACAAACCAAAGTTCTGTTCAGTCCCAGGAGGCTTGAGATCCTCATTGAAGATGGCAAACACATAGGTCTCCAAGCACTTTCCTGGCCTCTTGGGGCTGCCAGAATTTCCCAAAGCATGCGCAATAAGGTTATTGTTATACATCCGTGCGTTTCGAATTGTTGCAATATCGCCATTTTCAGCCGATGGCCATCCGCTCTCGGAGATGACAATATCAACAGATGCCCCACCCACCTTCTCTAGTGCCGAGTATGTCGCATCAATTATAGCATCGAAGAGGTTCTTGTACCCGAGAGTGCCGTCCCTTACGACAACCTTTGTAGTATTAAATAGTGCATAATCAAGGAGAATGTTGTTCTGATCATATATGTAGGCAAAGTAAGGATAGATATTTACAAGGAGAGGGCTCTTGTTGGCTGCTAGAAATGCTGTGATTGATCTCATTACAGAACTCACTTCTGTAGAGAATGCTCCTTGAGATGGAGGGAATGATGTTCCAAGCACTGCTGTTGAAACTGCTGTGCTTACTGGAATAGTAAGGTTAATGGCTTTCAATGCCATTTGAAGATTTTTCATGGCAGGAAGAACATGAACTGCTAATTCGCTAGGAACGACTTCGTTTCCAGCCGTTATGCATCGAAAATGGATGGTTTTTGCATGTGGGACTACATTTATTTTGATCCAGTTCTTAGCAAATAATGGGTCACTCCCAAGTCTTTGGAGATCGTCGTTGAGTGTTCCGAGGACGACATCGATTCCAGAACCATCTAGAGCCTTCAAGGCATCTGGATTTGGATCGAAAAGGCGAATCCTTGTAATATTTCTTGATTGTAAGAGTAGTATCACCTTGTCTGGGGTTGGAAGGTTGTCACCTAGCATTCCATAGTTCACACCAACAATTCCAGCTTCTGCATCAATCAAAAACTTACAGCATAACGAAGATAACAGACTAATGCGAATAACAGAAAATATGTAACCGAATAGCCAATCCATTGAAGCAAATCTCTTTGTTTCTCTCCCTACCCATTTCAAGATAAAGATGATATAGGACTGATATAAGTGATTAGGGATTGTAATCCTGTAGTTTGGATTTACAAAGGAACATATATAAAGGACAAATTAAAGCATCAAAATATAAGTTATTTCTCTAACATCTTCCTCGCCGTTACTCTAACGATGAATAACTATGAAAATGACTTGAAATGGTGACTCTTTGTTGGGTTTCTTCAAGGTTTATCCCTTTAGCCAAATTAGTACATTTTATTTTCTTTTTCTTCCTAAAATTTGAGAATTATCTATGAAAGTGACCATGTTATAAGCTCAATATTATGACTCAGAAGCACACGACAGGAGGCAAGGACCTAGTATCCTACGAGTTCTATAAGGAAAAATTTTCAAAACTGCCAGTTGTCACCTCAGTTAATCAGCTTGATCTGTCCAAAAAAATATTTTTTTAAAATTAACCTTGCTTATAATTTACTCTCATGTGGTTAGTTTTTTGTAAGATTTTTCTAAAAAAACTAAGGTTTGATTATTAAATCATACGAATGAGTGAATCTTAACCACAGTTACTGGCAAGCTGGGGAGGTGTGCAAGTACCGTCCAAAGATACATGCGCATGATGCATGCTATAACCTCTTTGTTGATATGCCTTCCCAAACGTCATGCAAAGAGTGATGCCCAAGTGTAATTTGCCAAAGAAAATCCGTTGCCGTAAATAGAAACATTAGGTTCGGGTTATGCGGGCGGGCCTCATTGAATAGAGGAATCTATTGCGAGGAACTTCAAGGACAATAATCTAATTTGCTGGATGAGTCACACACTCAGACTTCATTAGGTTTGCCTCGGTTAAAGCAAGGACATTTGGTGGAGTTTGATTGAGAGTAAGAATCACCTGAGAGTGGGGCTAGAACACCCTGTATCATCTCCAATTTTGTCTGTGCATCGCAAGGGGTGTTCGCTTAGTTTCTAAAGAACAAAACTGTTGAGAAGTCAGAACCTGTAGCCACTGGACTTGGACTGACCACACCAGAATAGGTAAAGCATGGATCACTGATCCCAGGAGCCACACATTTGCAACAAAGAGCAATGTTCATTTGAGAATCAGACTAAACCCCCAAGATCCCAAATCCAGACCAACTATTCCATAGGGACTAAGCTCCAAGATCCCATCCCAGACCTACCAGCTTATGGGAGTCAACCAAGCTCTGTTTGTACTATAACACTTTTCTCATTCTCTTTGTCTGGAACTACCCTAACAATGGCATGAAATGCTTATATCTATTTCCAGGATTAGTCCTATGTGAATCCTTTTGCTTATGTAAAGAGATATATAAAAGCAATATAAACCCAATTTACAAATAGAAAATGAAAGATATTATAGAGCTTCCAAAGAATGAGAGACACGGAGGGCAATATCTGATCAAACCTCTTTGTTAAGTCTACAACAAACTTGGCCAATTGGCCAATGTTTTGAGGATCATTAGGGTAAATGTCTTAGCTTAGAAAGATCTATCATACAAGGGAACGCAAGTTAAAGAACTCTAATCAGATGAGAATATCTATATAACTCAAAATTTTATTGTTAGTTGCACAAAATATGTCCCTCACCCTTTCATATATCTTCGCAAATACAAAGATTGATGTGGAGAGATAAAGAAAGTATAGTCTATCAATTAATTTCCAGATTCACTCACCTGAAAATCTAAACAAAACCGGTGAACAGAAAGAAAACTCTAGGGGAAAACATAATAAAAGTTATGCCAATACATAGCGCAGGAATGTATTCAATTGAGGACACCATAAAACATGATCCCTTGACAGATCAAAGAGTCAATTGAGGACACCATAAAACATGATCTCGACGGAGCAAAGGGTCTGGCCTTCTGTTGAGATGTCAGAATATGACTCAGCTGGGCTCCATAATTAAACGGAATAATATCCCGTTTATTCTTACATAACCAGTCAAATCCCTACATAAGGATAGAGAAAGAAGCTCAAGTTGCTGTCTAGGTAGAAAAACAAATATATGAAGAATGAAGAGGGAATGGAAGAAACCTGTGAGAAAACTATGTCAATCATCCAGGTAGTAATAGGACCCAGCAGATTTCTGCTCCCTGTCCTTTGTTGAGTCCAACTTGTTGATACGAGGCCGAAAGTTAGTGGGGTCCCGCCTAAATGTGATATCCAGATGCTGCATACAGTTGAACAAAAAATACACATATGAGAAGATTAGTGCCGGTATGTGTGTCGGTGCGGGGTGTATATATATAATATATATGGGTCCAGCTACCATTCACCCAATTGGTAAACTTGGTATTGCTCACCATGACAGTTTTACCCATTGCATTAAAAACTAAACTAGCTGAAGTTAAGAGTAATCTAGTCCTTTTCATAAAGGACCAATCATTAAATGCATGAGACAAAAGTACAGTTTGACTTTTCTTGTAATTTAGTCCCGCTATTTAATTATGTCCCTTAAAAAATACAAAACTACTCTTGTATTTATTAGAATGGTATTCAATACATATGGGTAAAAAAGATTAGTGAATGATACCAAGTTCACCAACAAATTCAAAGTTTGCTTTCCCCCCATATATATGATATGGGGAATGCTATCCTTCACGAACAGTAGTGAACTTGTTAACCTTCACAATTCTTTTTTACCCCTATATATTGAATATCATTCTATTAAATATAAGGGTATTTTGGTATTTTCATAGGGGATAATTCATTAAATAGAGGAGAGAGAAACTACAAGAAAAGTCAAATTGTATTTCCTCTCTAATTTTTTTAATGATTGGTCCTCTATGAAAAGAATAAACTATCCTTTAATTTTAAAAAGTTTGATTAATATCTTGGGAAGGTTAACAAGTTCACACACTAAGTGAACATTAGCAACACCCTATATATATATATATATATATATTGATTGGGATTGATAACCTTTACGCAATGCGTGAAGGTTATCATTCTTCACGTAATGCATGAAGGTTATTAACCTTTCACGTAAGCCAATCCTAATGGCAATCTTGTTGTATTACAGACAAATAAGGGTAATTTCGTTATTATAGGGAAAAAAAATAGTTTTTTGAAACTGACTTTGTTTGTCCCTATTATTGCAAGATTACCATTGAGGATTGGCTTACATCAAGGATAACAACCTTCACGCAATTATCAGCTCCCATAATATGTGTTTGTGTGCGTGCATGCTAGGGCTGATGACATTCACGCCCAACGTCATCTCAAGGGTACTTTCATTATTAAGAGGGCCATGAAGGTTAGTTTTGCAAACATGGATAAAATTGATTTTAGACAAATCCAACAGTAGCGAAAGATTTACAAAATTGCCATCAACTTCCTCTTTCCTGAGAATGTTAACGTTCACATGCTTGCGTGAATCTCAACATTCCCCTATATATATATATATATATATATATCAGCAGATGTATACCTTTATATATACATCATCAGTTGACAAATTAGAGGGGATGCTTGTCATTTCACAAACAAAAAAGATTATCATCAACTTTCTAAATCTGAGTAGCATTTGGTTGTGGGCCTTGTGGCTAAGAAAATTAGAATGGTGTAGTAAGTAGTAACTGGCGTAATTTGGTAAATATAGGCAAAATAGCAGGGGCTGGGGTTCCACAAATCCTGCACTTTTCAGTGGATAGGGGAGGTTTCATAAGGTCACGGTGAAAGGGTTCCAAAACAAGCATAATGGCTGGAAGGTTTTAGGTTTAACTATTATTTATCCTACTCTGTGCTTTTTCCTATTGTATAATTTCTTTTTCCATTTTTATTTATTTATTAGAAGACTGACATTAAGGAAACGGAGATTGAGGCTTACAGATAAGAAAAGGTTCATCCCACTCAACAAGGACTGCGGAGTATTGGCAACACAATCCACAGATGGTTGTCCCTCATAAACAATAACTTTGTCTGCCAGATAAGTAGCCATAATGAAATCATGCTCAACAACAAAAGCAGTCTTCTTGGCATGCAGGATAAACCTCTTTATGACTTTTGATGCAACGATACGCTGCTCCGAGTCAAGATATGCACTTGGTTCATCTATTAGATAAATATCTGCAGGCTGCATCAAGACAAACACGCCACACCTCACTTAAATACAGCAGATATTGAAGTATAAGGAACAAGAACAAATTTCAACAAGTCAAAAATCAATTCACACAGACATCATAGAGAAATGCTTTCTTGAAAATATAATCCACTGGTGTTGATTGTATAGAAGGGAACTTCTATTTGGAGTTTTCAAACACCATATTTTATCCTTGTTTGTAATTGCAAACAAATCCCATGACGGACAAACTGTCATCTTTAACTCAAAGAAAACAGGGACAAATGAACTATATAACAAGGGAAATGCTACAGATATGGCCATTGCCATTCATTAAAAATAACTAAATACTATTATTTGGTAGAAATGATATCATGTAACTAACGCACACTACTTGACCATATTATATTCATAAATGTGTGAATTAATGCGGAGACCATCATATGCACTTTGACCTGCATGGAGAAACAAAGACATGTATGTATGCATGTCATCTGAGAAATTGAAAGCTAAACAGCATTCTCCAATATTGGGATCAAGGTTTTTTTTGTTGGATGTTAATTGGGATCAAGGTTTACCATATTGAGTTCATCTTTACCCATGACACATCGACATGTAGCAGAGAATCACATAAAAGGGATGTCCTGTTGCAGCTAAAGATCTATTCAGACGTATTTGTAGTATGACAAACTGCATTTTCAAAAAAAATGTATTTATCCACTCCAAACATGCAAAAAGTATGCTTTTTAGAGGAATATGTCAGATTCTTTTATTTCTGCCAGCCCCTCTAAATAGGGTTCTTCAAACTCCTTCACAGCCCCTAAAAGTGAAACCCTCAGAAGTAGTAGACAACAGAGAGAAGGCCCGTACACCAACAACCTTGGTTCACCACAACCTTTTTTTCTTGTGTATGTGTGTGAGGAAAACCTATATGTGGGGCACAGAAAGTACCACTTGGGACATTTCGCCATCATCTAGATGGTTGAACCTGTAGCTACAACCCACAAAAAGACCTATCCAGGAACCAAAACCTTCCGATTTAAGCATTTGTCCTCTATGTTAGTAGAACAGCATCTGATCAGTGCACAAATTTAGTTTTGATCATATCCAAAATAAAGCGCTTGTCATACAATTTTAGAATTTGGAGTCTTTAGACCATATGGCAGTGCCTTTTAGTGTTGAGGTCCATATAAGGTACTCTTAACTTATAGAAAGTTCATATCTAAGTTGCATAGACACGGTCATAGGTGTTGGAATCCAACACAGATGCAGGATGTCAGATTTTGGCAAACCACCAAAAAAAGGATTCAAGGACATATGATGTCTTAATTTATATATTTTTTTTAAATACTAATATGTTGAAATGTTATACGAAGAATGCTACAAGAGATTGTAACTGATAAGTAGTAAATTTGAAAGCTTAAATTACTGCAACCAACACTAAATAAATAAAAAATCTATGATACTGTATATATATATTTTAGAGGCCAATAATATTATATTTAAGTATTTAACAATCCAAATAGAATATATAAATTTTTTTACAAATAACTACAATGATTAATCTATTACATAATCTGTCTAGTACAGTAGTACTAAACAAGCAATGCTTTCACCACTATCAATCTATAAATTAATATTACTCAATCAGACCCTTTTTTAATGAGTGTCAGTCCTATAAGAGTTGATATGTGACTCCCCCAAAATCTTGAGAAGATTTATGCAATCCTCTACTTCCCTTACTATAAAGTTTCTTCATAAGATCAGGCACTAAATAACCTATTCCTCTCTATTCTCAAAACAATCATCAACCAGTATTTGCTTATGTTAAGCTGGCCTATTTAGGCCTGGACAACATTGCACAACGTTCTAGACCCACAAAAGGCATCTTCCAAAAATAAAACTGCTGTACTGTCCACCACATAGCTTGTCTATTCCATAAATTCCTCAAGGACGAATGTGATCCCCTTTCAACTCCTATCAGTGTTGATAATATACCTTGAATCCCAGTTTCACACTGGACGGGACCCTATTAGGGTTCCCCACAATATTTAATGTGATGAATGTAACCACTGATGGCATTTGCAGCTGCTTCTTTCCGATCGATATATAGAAAATAGAAATTTTATAAGCAATTCCAATTCGTTCGAACCGGAGTTTGAAACCAAACTCCTCAGCAGAGGCGCATAATAGATCGATATGAACATCATGAGCTGAATTTCTGACCACATTCTCCAAAGGGCCCTCTTATCTCTTCCTTCTCCAAGCTCGTATTGATTGGTTGAAACGTCTGAAAGATAACGTTGTTTGATTTTGCAGTTTTTTCTACTACAGTACCTCGACGTGACATGAGCCTTTCTTGCGTACTTCAATGACACAAAACTTAGTCAATTACCTTTCTCCAACAAGTTCTCCCAATAGAGCTCTGTGCCTAGAATGAAACCTCTTAAACCTCCATATTCTTTAGGGAAACACACCCAGTCCCATGACTCCCATCTAAGCAGATGGAATCTCCTCTATATCCTTTTTGCCCCCATAGGAAGTCTCCTGCAACTTTTCTAACCGCTTTACAACTGAAGCAAGGATCTAGAACATGTTAAAGGTCGTTAGACTCACAAGGGAACTTCTGATAAGTGACATGGTGATTTCTAACATATGCGTTGTGTAGGAACGAAAAGAACGGAATCACTTGCTAATCCACTGCTTGTTTGCTAGGCATGATGAAATTATTTCTCACCCCTATTTCGGTTATTTTGGTCCTTTCCCAGCGACCTGAGTGAGCTCTTCCTTGCTGGCCAACGAACTCCTAAAAAGGGGGAAATTAGTGGGAGAATGATGCCACTCGTGATATGCTAGGATTGATGGAAGAGATGAACCAAAGAATTTATAAGGGGAGGAACATGCAGTGACACCAGCTAGACTCTGTTCAACTGAGTATCCATCCTCAAGGAGCACTTATGTTATAAAAGCTCTGACTTTATGGACATCAGAGGTCAAATTGTATCAAATGACTAATAATATTTTGGATTGCTATTTGGGTGTAAGTATTCCTTCCCTCCTGTATGAGAATCTTTCAGAAATAAATAGAATATGTTGTTTTCATCTAAAGACCACAGATAAATAGAATAGCTTATTATTCACCAAAAAGAAAAGCATGCTTCTCTTTTTAGCTAGGATACAATCTATAGGAGTGGCCACTGTCTTACCATGCACCCAAGGAGACATAAATCTAGAAATGTGGCACCTAATTGATAGAGATGTTAGGAGTACTAGTTGAGGGTGCACGTGCATTACATTTAAATCAAATAGATTATTTCAATATTTCATAAAAAATCAAATCAAACAGATTATTTCACTCCCCACTTTGTAGGTGACCAAACTAACAGTTAAAAATACAAATGTTTTAGGAGTTTCCATTTCTGTTACTACACCAAACAGTGGGTAACTTTGAAGAAAAGGTAGAAAAAGTAAAGGGCTAAGAAACAGTGATGCATGACAATGCAAACTAACCTAGGATGATGCTTTAGAGATCTGAATTTGAAATTACAGCATTAATAAGACCTATAAACAATCAAGATTCACACTTTTACTCAAAAGAAAATCAAGTAAGAATTACTAAACAACCTGGTCAATCAAAATCACGCAGTAATGAACTTTAGACTTGATTCAGAGATCATTTGGAAGTAGCAACTTCTACTAACTTTTCAAAAGTAGTTGAAGGCCTGAGGCTCAACAATGGTTACAAATTGTAGTATGTGTGTTAGGTATGCATTGAAGCAATATGGAATTGTAGAACACAAATCCAGCAAAATGCTAAAAGGAAATACAAGAATTAGGTTACAAATTGTAGTATGTGTTTTAGGTATGTATTGAAGCAATATGGAATCGTAGAACACAAATCCAGCAGCAATACTAAAAGGAAGTACAAGAATTATGGTTAGGGCTTATGAGGTTGGTTGTTTTAGAGTTTAGGGACATAGAAGGGGGGCTGTGGCTAAGTATAATAAGTAGGAAGGCTGTAGCAGCACTAGGGAAGGTCTGTGGGGTTGCTACAACAGTCACAAAGCAGGGGACAGGTGCAGCAGTGCTGGAGTAGGTCTAGGACAGATGCGGCAGTGGTAGAATAGGGCTGGGACAGTTAAAGGGGAGGTCTGCAGGGCTGGGGTATGGTGCAGCAGCAGCTAGGGTTGGAGCTTGAGGCTGGAACAGTGATGGGAGAAGGTTGGAATGACTCTGACAGGGCTGGAACAGTGATGGGAGTTAGGAATAGGGTTGCGACAGGTTGGGAAAAAGGAGAAGTACTTGGACAGGTTAGGACTTAGGACAGTGTGGTAATAAGGTCGGGACAGGTTTAGGGACAGAGAGTAGGGCTGTTGGGGTTCTGTTGCAGCAATAGGAAGGCTGCAGGGATTTGTGATAGCAGATGAAAGGGCAGGGTATTGGTACGGCAGTAAGGGAATGAGTATAGATGTGGTACAACAGTGAGGGAATGGGTATAAGGCAAGGAGCAGCAATGGGGAATGGTAGGGATGCAGTTTGAGTGGCTTATGGAGGCTGTAACAGAACTACAGGGATTGTAAAAAGGCTCTGACAGTGCTTTAAAAGGCAGGAACAACAAAGATAAATGATTCTAGGGTTTGGTTTGGCTAGGTTTTACAAGAAAAGAGAAACAATAAGAAGAATAGCAATGGAGAAGACGAGATCTAGGGTTACCTGGCTTCACACTAATGGTTTCACACCATTCCTTTTACAGGAGATCCTAATCCTATCACAGGAGTTTCAAAAGCAAAAGATCTCATATTTCATTCATCATACCTTCATTTTACAACACAGAGTATTTATAGACAATCATAAAAACCCTACTTACAAAAAAATACCAAACTACCATTTTTTTATGTTCTCTCATAATAAACTTACAAGGGACAAAAAAGTAAAAACAAACTAGTCAGTAGACCAGATGAAGACGGAGAGAGTATAATTAGTTGTGGGCGGTGGGGCAAACGAGTGGGTGCAGCGGTGGCTGGCTGAGAGAGGGATCGAGAGTGGTAGAGGGTAAAGTGTTTAAAAGGAGAATTAAGAGAATCTATTATAAAAGAAGTCCTAATTGAATCTCTCGGTGCCTCGGCGGGGCAGTTGGGCGGTGGGGATGCATAACGCGTGGAGTCGGTGATGGTAAGGTAAAGGCGGTAGAGACTTAACTGGTAACTCTCTTAATAAGAAGAACACATCGTTGCTTCTTAATAGAATTTTTCAGACAGCTGTAGTACAACAGTTGCTAATTATAAGGGACATTTAAGAAAGCAAAAAATGGTATGTCAAAGAGCTAGTTGAATAGGACAGTAGGTACAAGAATCTGGACTAAAGGGGTGGGCCCATTACTAAGGCTGCCCATGCCCATCTATGGGCTGATCTCAGCCCCTCCGATCACTGTCTCTCGATCCAACGGTCGATCATCCTCCAAGTTGCGATCCAACGGTGGATCCTCCTCGAATTAAAGATCCAATGGTGGATCTCCATCATTAAAAAAAACCAATGATCTGATGTCCGCATCAAATAGGAAAATGAAAAAATATTGGGAAAATATTTTCCAGTGAAACCATTTTCTCGTCTTCTGATAGATCTGAATGTTCTCTATGGACTTATTTATTCAGTAAGCAAAAAGGAAGGGTTTATGTCATAGTTCGAAAACTCAGCGAGTCACCCGAGTAACTTGGCCGAGTTACTCGACTCGGCTGAATTTCGAGTCGAGTCGCCTCAAAACTCGAAGGAGACACTATTTACCGAGTTACTCAGGTGACTCGATCGAGTCTAGCCGAGTTTTTCAACTCTCCATACTAGGTCGAGTCATAGAAGGGTATTTTTATCATTTTTTAAAACCTAAACTAAAATGTCACACTATTTTTGCATCATATTTTTTAGGGTCTACAAAAACAACTTACTATGGGTTTTGTCAAACCTAATTTTGTTGTTTGAAGCCGTAAAACCAACGTACTTTGAGTTCTTTTAACCCAAAATTTTTAAGTTATTACATATATATTCCGAGTTGGACCGAGTCGATTTTTTTTCGAGTTTTCCGACTTACTCGACCCGGCTAACTTTCGGGTCGAGTCGAGTTTTCGGGTTTTTGAACTATGGTTTATGTTGTGTCCGATCACTGCATTTTTTGAAAATATCCATTATGGATTGTATTGGATTTTTCAAATCTGAAGTGGATTGGAGAAATTTTGTCGTTTTGAAGAAAATTTCAGAGAGTGATTTGATTTGGGGAGGCAAATTAGGGGTTTTTAAATTCAAATTGAAGGTCGGACAAATCTTTGACTTAGCTCTAACCTTTGACTTAGCTCCCAAAGGTAATCCACTCGGCCCTTCCCTTTACTAGTTAGAGAACAAAAGAGAGACAAAGTCCTAACTAAATCATAACACATGAACCTCGACCGTCTACCCATTCCATCTATCTTATCAGTCGAGACTCTGTTTAATTGAAGGAGGGTTTGAAGTTGAAGAAGATTGGAATTTATTGGTCTGATCTTGTTTCAAAGAAGAATTATCATGGAGCCCTCATTTTTCTTTCGATCCATGAAGCAAACGAACCAGAAAAAAACCCTATAAAAAAATAGAAGACACGAAGAAGCCTGTAAGTTTTTCTTTTTTCATCAGTAGACCAGATGAAGATGGAGAGTATAATTAGTTGTGGGCGGTGGGGCGAACTAGTGGGTGCAACGGTAGCTGAGAGAGGGATCGAGAGTGATAGAGGGTAAAGTGTTCTAAACGAGAGTTAAGAGGATCTATTGTAAAAGAAGTCCTGATTGAATCTATCGGAGCCTCGGTGGGGCGGTGGGGATGCATATCACGTGGAGTCGGTGATGGTAAGGTAAAAGCAGTAGAGACTTAACTGGTAACTCTCTTTATAAAAAGAACATATCGTTGTTTCTTAATAGAATTTTTCAGACAGCTGTAGTACAACAGTTGCTAATTCTAAGGGACATTTAAGGAAGTAAAAAAGGGTACATTGAAGAGCTGGTTGAAAAGAGCTTTTTCAAGCCTCATGGCAATCAGAGGCATTTTAGGTAACAGAAAGTTTGTTGCAAATCAAAGTTGGTCATTCACTTACTGGCTTTTTATATAAGGGTATAGACATGTGAGTAGGACAGTAGGTACAAGAATCTGGACTCTTGTTGAACAAAATAATCACCTAGATACTATAAGAAAAATGAAAAAGAAAAGAGAACAATATTAGCCCCTTCCTTCCATAAGCATAAAGATTTCATAAAGAGAGATGGAAATAAACAGTCTGAAAACAAGGGAATTACTATTTAAATCACTCATTTAAACAAAAAAAAAACACAAGGTCAGATACTAAAACCCAATGAAGAAAGACAAAAATTAGGAATTAACCAATCAGTGTTTGCAATTACTCTTTCTGAATAATTTCAAAGCCTTCTAGGATTCCCTGGTGATCAAATCAGTGGGACAGGTCAAGCATCACAATACTATACTGCTACTTCAGAATAAAAACTCATATTGAAGACAATAAGTGGAGACTAAACCACAAAGTACAACGTGTACCTTCCCAAGACATAGACATAATGCAACTCTTTGCAACTCTCCACCAGAGAGATTCACAACTTCTTGATCCATTAATTGCTCAATTTGAAGGGGTTTCATGACATCTGACACAAACTGAGGATGCATATATGAATCGCGAATTTTTTGATGTAGTAAGTGTCGGACTGAAGCTTGAAATTTCGGACTGATCTTTTGAGGCTTGTAAGAAACATTAAATTCAGGTATTTCCACATCAGAATCCTCCACAACATCGGGTTTCAATATACCAGCCTGCAGTTGTAACAATAAGATTGAGATAAACGGGCCAAATATGCAACTTGGATGAAAAGTTAGTGGGATGCCATAATTTGCTAAAATTGCACTGACTGGTTCAAGAGGCATATCATGTATGGTACTCCAAATAGTTATCCATTACAAGGAACATAGCAATGATAAGAAAGGGTACCAGCATGCGGATGAATGTTGTCTTCCCCGTCCCATTTTCACCTAGCATTACAATAATCTGAGAATCAGTAAAGTCACCCTCCATCACACTAAGCTTGAAATTACCCTGAGTTTTACTCATGGTTGGGTATTTATAACGTGCATATGTCTCAATCTCCTCAGCACTTTCCATCGGAGTCTCAGCGACCTTTGAAAAATGCGCGAATGTTAGCACCAAATGATTGGTAAATCGAGGGATACCATATACCAAAATACAAAACTTTTACCCTAAAAGTAAGTGATTCTTCTCGGAATCGTAGATTCTCCGTAGGGACAAATCCAGACAAGAAGATATTAATTCCTTCTCTAACGGAAAAAGGAAGGGTAACAACTCCATATGCTCCCGGCTTCCCGTATAAGCAGCAAATAAAGTCTGATAAGTAGTCTAGGACACTAAGGTCATGCTCCACAACAATTACATAGCTGAAGAACAAAACATAGACAGATGGTTTTAGAATGCAACTCGAGAAAAATATGTGAAGGTTAAGCATTATCAAAGAAGGAAACAAAAGAAACCTGTTAGGCCTGAGCAAAGATCGGACAACTTGAGCAGCTTTAAGCCTCTGTTTCACATCAAGATAGCTGGAAGGCTCATCAAACATATATATCTCTGCATTCTGAATAGCGACCACAGCAATAGCGAATCTCTGAAGCTCTCCCCCTGATAAATCCCCCACATTTCGATCTATAACCTGATTCAGGTCAAGATCATGACAAAGTTCTGCCTTCATGTCTCTCTCGTCTTTTTGGTCAAGCACTTGCCCAACATTACCTTGGACTGCTTTTGGAATGTGATCAACATACTGGGGCTTGATGATTGCCTATTAAATGATAAATTAATAATAAGGAAGAGAAAATAAAAAAATCAATCTACAGCAGCTCCTCGCAATAAAAACGATATAATGACTGAAATCGTAAAAATATAATATATTACATATAGCAAGACTTAAAGAGAGTAAATAAGAGTATGTAGGCAATATAAACTACTTAAAATGATTTGTCATATTTCATTGTGCAAAATATTCAGTTGCAACAAAATGTCAGCTTTCGCCTTAAAAATAAAAGGCTGAAGCTTATCACGGCTTGGCTTCACTATCACTCATGATTTGTATTCAAGTCAGTCTTGTAGTCGAACCAGAATGCCTTTGTAGTCTTTCTAATGCCTTTCGATGAGATCGCCTTAGAAGAGCTCAAGAGGGGTATCCTTGCACGAAATTATCAATGAGAAAACTTTTGCCCACTGCAGAAAATTCCCTAGTATTGCCTCCCATAGGAATCTGGGCCATGCCTTGGTCTTAGTGTGACTGATCATCATCTTGGACTAGCTCCTGATCATTGCCTTGGTAAGCATAAGAAAGAGGATATCGAGATGGAAAGAATTAGTGAAACACAAACAATAGGAGAAAAGAGTGTAGGATTGGGTGGCGTGCCAGCTGCCCAGCTCCCAACTCATGTCACCAATTTCTTCCCCCCACTCTCACCCCTGATACATATTCCCCAACAGTTTGGAACCTCCAAAAACCGTTTTGCAGTCCTCGAGGTGTGACTTCTGAGGACTTCGTATTGACTAACCATTGACTAATATTCGGGAACAATTCCAAGCAAACATCATAGAGATGAAACCATGGGAAATGATAATGAAGACAAATGCTCAATGTTCTCATTGAAAGTGAATCATAAGAATCACACATAAAATGAAAGGACAAGACGTAGAAAAAAAAAAGGCATATAATCAAAAACCACGAAATGTATGAAGCAGGATCATCCTGATTGTGGAAAAGCGTTTGACTAATTAAGGGTTTCAATGAACTGAGTCAGCCCACTGGGCCTTTAGGCATCAAATGCTCAATGTTCTCACTGAAATTTGAAACATAATAATCACACAAAACAAATGAAAGGACAAGACGTAAAAAAAAAAGGCATATAATCACTAACAACGTAATGTATGAAGCAGAATCATCCTGAATGTGGAAAGGCATTGACTAATTAAGGGTTTCAATGAGCAGTGTCAACCCACTGGGCTTTTGGGCTTGGATCACCATGAATTGAAAACCAAGAATCAAACGAGGCCCACAAGCACAAAAAATTCTGAGCCATAACTCAGCTCAGCTCTGGGCAGTTTTCTACATTATTATGTTATTAGATTGTACATAATATGTTAATATTTACACAAGGTGACTTTCTAATCTATGGCTTTAATGGGCTATTGCCTTGCAGGCTTTAGGTTCCTGTGTTTTGTATATGCAAGCTTTGGGGCCCAAACGCAGCAATATCAAGACCTGAGTTGTGTAAAAGCTCAGCTCAACTTGTTACACCACTAAGACAGGCATTAAAAGCACTCAGTAGCTCCTACAATCATAAATTGGCGACGTGTTCATCACTTTCATACCGATCAACCCCATTTGTTCAGTCATACAAAGACAATGTCACACTTCTGATACATGCTATAAAAATATTCTCAAGCTCCAAACAATGATAGCAAACACCTTATAACGTAGAAAAATGGAAGATAAAGTTACAGCACTTGAAATAGGGAAACCACTATAGAAAAGAAACAAAAACCAAAACCACCATCAGGAGGGTCTGACCCAATAAAGCAGTATAACTTATAACTAAATTTGAAATGGTAAGCACCTTCAGATTATCTTCCAAGATACGGGTGAAATAATTCTGCAGTTCAGATCCTCGGAAGTATGTCAATATCTCCTGCCAATCGGGAGGATTCTGCGGAGATGTAAACAGAAATAAGCACCATGCATGCATCAAGGAACAATAACTATAAGTAAAATGATTCCCAAAAATATGCATTACACTGAAACGGCCCAAATTCGGTTTCAACTTCCCGGCCAAAACTTTGAGGGCAGTCGATTTCCCAATGCCATTTGTTCCAACTAAGCCAAGAACTTGCCCCGGCCTTGGAACCGGTAACCTGTAGTTGTATTTTTCAGCTATTTTCAACTAAACCATACAGAAAGCCACTGTTCACATTGCCAATGAGCTGAAGTTGTAAACTAACCTGTGCAATTTGAAGGTGTTTGGGCCGTAACGATGGGTTGTATCTTTATCCAAATCTTTTGGCAAATTGATGATCTGAATGGCCTCAAATGGGCATTTCTGCACCAGCAGTAAAATTAGCAGTGTCAATCATCTAGTGGGCAAAGCCAGGTGGGGGGCTGTGGGGGCACGTTCACCCATTGAAAGTTTAAAAAAATAGAATTTTTTTAGGGTATAGCCATGGGAATGGGGCAGATGCCCACCTAAATTTTGAAATAAAAATATTATTGGGTTAGGATCATATTCAATCGCGATTGAACTCATTGAACTCTCCCCGATTTCAATCGCACCCACAAGTCAACATGTGTCCCTTTTAACCCCCATTAACTATGGTTAAGATTCACTAATCCACTGTTAAACAATCAAACATTTGTTTTTAGATTTAAAAAAAATAACCCTAAGGGTTAAAAGTTCTTAACTAGATTGAATTGTTGGAAATCACTCGCAATTGAGCAAGATTCGGACTCGTATTTTTTTACTAATTGTTTAAATATTTAATTGGGCAAATCATTGAACAAGAGGTAGTTCTCCCCCCAAAAAAATTATACTATAGTTTTTTAATAAGGCATAGTTGTGTGGCACGGGGGCAACTAACTCTTGAACTTTTGAAAACAAAATATATTTTTATACCATTTTATTTAATTATTTAATTGGGCATAGATTAGCCATGAGGCAAGGGGACAGCTGCCCCATAAACAATGAGAAACGATACTACTCGAAAGATATGTACAACGTGTACCAACAAAACGACCCAAGAACTTAGTTGTCAAATGTTTTTCCCGGGGGCTATGACCCCAAAACCCCATCCCTCTAGACCCAGAATATTTTAGAGCCTCCAAATCTTATTCCACAAAACCCATCAATAATTACTACTATTTTCAATCAACCATGGATGCCCCTCTACTAGAAAATCCTGGCTCCGCCCCACAGTACATCCACCTATAACCTAGAGGCTCAAGACAAAACAAACCTTGACACAGATACCACATCCAATGCACAACTCCTCTGAGATGTAAGCAATCTTAGATGCAGGAGTGACCTCAATGCACAATTTTCCTGCAGAAATACAAGAGAAATGGGGAAGTAATAAAAATAATGTAACACCAAAAACACATGAATAAGCTACAACTATCTCCCTTTTTAATCAGCATATAAGGATGATTTATCAGGAAGGAAAACATCAACTATATGCAGACAAGATCATTGCCACAATAACAGAAATTTGCAACTACACAGAGCATCAAACTTCACTCTCCAATGGACTAACTCGCATCACCTGGGTTGGCAGCCCTGCTAATGAGATGTATAGACATATAAATATAATCGCTCCAAAATGTCAAAATCTCATCAAGAAACTCAGAAATCTCCAATGCATTCACCTTTATTTATTAATTACCAATTCCAAACAATGTTAAATTACTGTTCAGTGTGCAGTAGCATATGTACGATAATATTCATTCATTTTTATTTCCATTGGCTTGCATATTGCTTTAACAATCATGAATGAATTAAGGTTCCATCACTCCAAGTTTCTCTTAGCATCCATCACATTGAACCAGTTACCAAACCCCAACCGACATATTACTTTTGGATCAGATTTAGTGGAAGTTGTACGGGGGTTGTCCATAATAACAAAGTCGGGGTTAAGGAATAATTCGGTAGGCATCTAGTTCGGAAAAAATTAGCAAAATTCGGCAAAGAGGTAAACTTTGGGAAAACGGAAACAATAAAAAAAATTAATTAATATAAAGAGAAAGTAACAAGATACTAACCAAAAATACCAAGTTGGAGTTCGAGAATTATTTGTCTAGGGAAATTTTTGAATTTTATGGGGAGATTTGAAAATAAATTGGTAAAACATCGGCTAACATGTGAAAAAATATTAAATGAGATTACTAGTTATTAAATTATAAGCAAACATATTTTATATATTAAATATTTATTAGGGACATTTCAATAAGTCGTGAATAATTCATGTTTAATTCGTAAGATTCGTGAGTTTTTTAAAAAGTCGTATTGTTTTCCAAAAAGTCGTGAATAGTTTAGGAATTAATTGCTCAATTTTGTAGTCGTGTATTATTCGGGGATTTTTGAAAATTTTTGGAGAACTTTGTTATTATGGCACTGTCAAAGATTGCGAGAAGAAGGTTGCATGGTGGCAAAAAAAAATTCCTCTTCCAATTTTCAAAGTAATTGTAAATCACTCCAGATTACAAAAGTATCAAAACTAACCTAACCAAATCATATTTTCTCAAACTACCTGGCAAACCCATCACTGCCTTTATTAAGACAAAGCAGTCCCAATTTTCAGGGAAAACAATATTCTTTATAGATAAACCGTATCAAAAATCACAACTTTTACAATAATCCAATACTAAAGCTCTGAAATTCACCTCCTTCCATCCACTAAAGCAATCTTTTATGTCACAAAACAGAAGTGCTCTAGATATCTCAAATATCAATATATATATATATATATATATATCCGATGCTAAAACCCTAAAAATTAGGTTGGAGAGAGAGCTGATAACCTGCAAACTTTAGGAGTTCCGATCAAATCAATCAGCTAAGCAGATTTCAAAAGAAAAAAAAAAAACGAATCACGAAGAAAAAAGGATTCAATGGTAGAAGGGAAAGGATAAAATAAAAGGGAACATATACCAGTTTTGACAACAGGGCAGCTCTTCTTGCACTCCTGACGGCACTTCTTAGGCTTACAACGGTCGGAGCTGACGATGGCGATACGAGTCAATCGATCCGCCATTTAGTCCCCGGAGAAGAAGATCTCGGGTATAAACCCTAGCCTCTCTGCTTCAAACAGTCAAAAGATAGACTATGAAAAAGGAAACCCTAGAAATCGTAGAATCAAAAGGTCGAAAATTGAAGGAAACAGGAGAAGAAGAATAAATTTAAATTACCTGAATAATCGATTAGAGAGAGAGGCGGTGGGAGGGATGGTCGCGTGTTGGGAACGCTCGCACTTTCGCTATATGTATAATGTAACTCTAAAGCTGGATTACATCCGTGTGGGCATCGACAGATGGGTCGCCGTTTCTTACTTTCACGGATTCGGATTCGGATTCGGATTCAACCGAATTGGTATCCATTTAGCCGGATATAGATCAAATTCGCCTACTGTTGTGGTGATGCACCCTAACCCTTAGAGGACCTGGACTGGCTAGGCCCAAGCCCTACCCTCAAGGACTGGCTAGGCCCAGGCCGGAGCTATATCCGAAGGGACAAAAAAAATTATATCATGTTTTAGTAAAATTTTTCCTACATTGAGCATCAACCTAGCTTACACCATGCTCCTTTATTTGGGTTTGGAACCAACAATGCAAGATGAGGATTACTAGCCTCATACACACCTCTCTTCTAATTAAGGGTTCCTTTAGGTTTAATTTATAGTGGGGGAAATTTTGGTGAAATTACCACAACATTTCCTATTGGTACCATTAGGTTGTCAACCTATATGAAGATTCTCGATAGAGACTACACTTCTATTACACATACACACTTGTGTTACATATACACACAGTATCCTATTAGATTTTTTTTTAAAAGGGGGAGGAACGTGATTATACTACGGTGGTAGTTTATTATACATACAAGTAAGTCCTAGCCTTAGATTATTATAAGTCTTAATTTATTATATTATGTATATAATAAATTATATAAGGTATAGCATATAGAGTGAATGGTCAGGCTTGTTGTTTATCGGGCCTCAAGTAAGAGGGTTTTTCAAAATTAGGCCTGGCCTGGCCCTAGGATCTTAAAGAAAATAAAAATACTTTTTTTGCGGGCTTTGAAGGGTCAGGTCACGCTAGTTCCCTTATCAAAGGGTTGTATTGACAACCCTAGGTGTATCTAAACCTAGCTAGCTCATTAGCTCTACTCAATCAAACCAAGTTCAAGCCCAAGTTTTCAGCTTAATTATCGAGTAAAGTCGAGCTTTTAGTTGAGCTTGAAACTATGTTCAAGCAAAGCTCGAGCCAAGCCCTATTTGATTTGTCTTGGCTCAAGCTGACATACAACCCTCCTCCTTTATTTGGAAGTATGACCGAGAAAGAAACTCAAAGAGCAACACGACAGAGATTTAGTATTGTTAGATTATGCAACACAATCTAACAGTACACAATCTAACAAAACCTGATGCAACATGGCCGAGCACCCTCATGCAACCTGACCGAGAGCCTGTCGCAACCTAGCCAGGCACTCTGATGCAATATGGTCGAGAGCCTGATACAACATGGCCGAGCACCCTGATGCAACATGGTCGAGCACCCTAATGCAACTTGACTGAGAGCCTGATACAGCATGACCAAGCACCTGATGCAACATGTTAGGCAATGTGATGCACCATGGTGAGCTACTCGCTTGCTTTGGGCCTCCGCGATGATGCATTGATTTCGATGCTTATAAAGGTGCATCGGTTTCTTTCTTGAGCGGCTTGCTTTGGGCCTCCGTGATGATGGATTGACTTCGATGCTCAAGGTGCATTATTCTCTTTATTGAGCGGCTTGCTTTGGGCCTCCGCGACGACGGATTGACTTATGCTCATAAAGGTGCATCAATCTCTTTATAGAGCGGCTTGCTTTGGGCCTCCGTGATGATGGATTGACTTCGATGCTGTAAAGGTGCATCTGTCTCTTTCTTGAGTGGTTTGCTTTAGGCCTAAGACAATAAGGGAAGGATGACTTGGTTGTGATGCATGGGTGTTCTCCCGGCCTTGGTTAGATGTGGCTGATAGCTTTTCACACTTAGCAGATGTTTGCAATTCCTCGACTTGATGTTTCTGTGTTTTTACCTTAAAAGTTTAGTGACACGCAATTCATTGACTGAGGTGCTGACAATATGTGATTGTGCATGAGTAGCATTTGGTTTGTGTGTGTTGGTGGGCTCCCTGTTTGTGCAGCGAAGCATTGACGTTCGTTCCTTTTCAAATTGTTACAATAAAAAGAAAAATGTGAACGGTGATTGGATTGTTGGTAAAATAGAATCGTGGGTCACGAATAACTCATCCTTTGAGTTTCACCTACTATGCCTTGATTTTTGCCTTTGTTTTTCCCTACCCTCCCCCTAGTGCCTTGTTCATACGATTTCTTCCCCCTTTTGCATTACCATTCTCATGTAGCAACAACTTTTCCATTGAACTCACTTGCACATGCCATGTTGCTTGGCCTTGATTAGGTTGTCTGAGTACTAAATATAACACGATAGAGAATAATATTTCAAAAAGATACTTTAAAAAGTTAATATTATTAATATATCTATGTTCTTTACTAATTTAAAAAGAATGACCGAGTTTAAAACATTGATTGAATTTTAGCTTAATTCTAAAATTGTCATTTACTAATTTTAGCTTTATTAATATAGAAGACTTAAAAAGTTGGTTAAAATTTAATTTATCTCTAAAACTGCTCTTTATTAATATATAAAGCGATATTTTCATAACCGGATCGGCCAACGAACCGGCTGGGTGATCGGTTCCTGATTCAACCGGTCCACTTGGATCATGTCCTTTTATTATTATTATTATTATTATTATTATTATTATTATATATTTTATTTTATTAGCCAAAATGTACAAACAAAAATTATTCTCAAAATGCCCTCAAGTCAGGTTTCTCTGTCCAAAATGCCTTCAAATGTTTTCCTATAGTCAGAATGTCCCAATTTTTTTTTATTTCTCAAAATGATCAGTACAATCGAGTTTGAGGGGGATTGTTAGAGATGTATATTTGTAAACAAATCGATTTTTTGACTCTCAGTATTCCTTAGTTTCACTTACCTTCAACTAAGCTATTTCATTCCTTTCTACTCTTTTCTTTTCCTTGCTTGCTACTTTCTAGCTTGCTTTCGTACTTCCCACATGTACATTGTCTGTATTGTTTTTGTACATGTATATGTTCTTGAGGGTCGTTTTTTCCTTTTAACCAATCCAATAAGGGCTATTTTTTCTCTTTTCCTCTTATGTAACCCTAACCATAGTTCTAAATAACATCGATTTATTTGCTTGAGAGGCAGGGGCGCTGAGCTACCGGTCCAGAGCAGCAAGAGAGGGCCCTTCCTTATTTTAGGGCAATGACAGGAAAAAAGTCGTATCGCCACAACAAGGCGACGCTCACATTTTTTGGCTCCCTTCGCTACCGCTACCTCAAACACTGGTACTCATGTAAGGCAAGAAATAGTAACCAACCAGAAGGAGAGAGTCAATGATTGACTTACCGCGGCTATACCCAAAATGCCCCTCACATATTTTTTAACCCAAAGTGTTCATCAAGTTTGCCTATATTTCAATTTTTTATTTCTGAAATGTCCATCAAGTTTATATATCCAAAATACCCTAAATTTATAACCAAAATGCCACTAAATCTTTTTGGTCCTCAAAATGTCTCCACGTCATGTGTTTTATACTCAATGTGTCTCACCATTTTTTTACCCAAAATGTCGCTCAATTTTCTATACCCAATATATTTCTTAATTTTTTTTTTCAAAATGCCCCTCACTAGTTTTCCTCTTCCCAGTTTCTCTCCCCCTCTCATCTCTCACATGCATCGCATGTGTGGCCCACTAGTACACATAGTAAGTTTTAGCCTCTATTAGATTTTTTTTTTAAATAAAAAAGTGTTACAAATTACAACGGGAAATGGATAGTGGACCGTGCATTCAGCTATTTTAGATTTGATTTTAAAAAAACATTACAAATTACTATAGGAAATAGATAGCGAATCGCGCATTCGTCTACCTACCCAAATGCACAATCTACAGGTTTCCATGTGTCCCTATTAACACCACTAAATGTGATTAAGATTCATTCACCCCTAGGGTTCATCCATTTAACCCAGGTTCTTAGAGAAAAAAAAGATTAACCTTAAGTTGGTTAAGCTTAACCATAATTAAAGGGGGACGAATCCTCTATTTTGTGGGCTTGAAGGGTCGGGTCAAGTTGGGGCCCTTCGTCAAGTGATGGATTGACAGCTTTAGGTAACCCAAGAGTGCACTAAGCAATGATGCAGTCTTACCCTAAGTGAGTGAGAGATAAAAGAGGGACATTCATATTAGATGAGAGAGTGAGAATATGAGAAGGAGGCAGATGACAAAGAGGGAGCTGCAAATGAGATTATCTTAGGGTTAGAACTTAGAAGGAGGCAGAGAGTGAAAGTGAGGAAGGGAGGATTCGTTTAGGGTTCATAATAGTAAGGTCATTTGCAATTACCAATATACCCTCATAATCAAGTCATTAAAGAGTCTAATGAATTAATTTAGGGGTAATTAGGTAATGTTATATGTTTTAATATATTTAAATTATATATAGTATAATCGGGCCGGACCAGGCCAGCCCTTTTAGAAGACTACTCAAAGGCCTTGATGTGTTTAAGGCATAAGCCCAAGTCTGGCCCTATAATTTAATGGGCCGACTCAACCTGGCCTGAACTGATAAGGGCAGACTAAAATCAGGTCAGGTCACAGGTCTACCCCACCCAGTTACACCCCTATCAGAGTGAAACCCTTACTCATCTCTACTCCAAACCCTTTCTTCTTCAGCGTTTTTGATGACTCAAAACCCTAGCCACTAGCCACCATCGTTAAATTGTCGCCTATAAGCCACCACCACAAAGTAGCGCCAAAGAGCGCATTAGGTATGTTTATTTTTCTTCTTCCTCTTCTTCTTTCATATTTGTTTTCTCAAACGATGTGATTACATCGGTGTCGTTCACCATTAGTAGTAAAACCACCATGCCAGGGCTGCCACTCTCTTTAAAATTGCTAGAACGAGATCAATCAACAAATTACCCATCTATTGGTTTAATATTTCAAAGCTTCCACATGATGACCACGAAATCTTACTTCATTTGGCTAAAAGACCCGACAAGCACTTCTTGAAGATAGTTGGAGCCTCCCCTTTGTGCAAGGGAAATGGTCTGGTAGGAATCGATTCGTTTCGCTACAGATTTGTACTATCTGGTTGGAACTGTACTTTTAACCTCTTTTTAGGATGCCCACATATTAGATCTTGTTATTCCAGTTAAGGTATGAGTTATCTTTCACAAAGATAACAATTGGTTACACATTTTGTATAAACCATATTAGGTTATCATTCAAAATGATTACCAAAAGAGAATTACTTTCTAGGAGTGATTCTAACACAGTTCGAGAATTGAATCTGTATGGATTTTAGAGACCAGATTTTTGGATTCTAGAAATCAGATTTCAATAGAGCAGTCTACTTGGAAACAACTCTGTCTACTAGCTTTGATTGGTAACAGTGCTCACGAGTTTGTATATTTCTACACTAATCGAGTTCTCTATTCTATCTTTGTTCTGGGTTAATCCGGACAGTGCTCTGTTTGGTTACAAAGTGGTTCTCAAACGGTCAAACTATTTCGTCAGACCACTTTTCTGTTTGGTAACAGAGGATCAGCTAGTCCGATTGGACTTATTGAATTTTTTCCTAAGCAAAGAAAATCTCTATGATGTATAGGAACACTAAATATATAATCCGATGATTGGTATCACTGATCTAGATATATGGAATGAGTCATCTTCAGCCTTGAGATAGGCTCCAGATCTCCAATAAGAGTCACTGTTGGCCTTGAGGGTGTGCTCGCATCAATCTGTAGGGGATTTTAGATAAAAAATTTATGGAACCATCTCAAACCCTTTCAAATCTTTACACCATTAATACATTTAATTTGATTAAACTAGATAGAACATGTTTACCTCGGTAAATGTTTTTTCACTGGTCATACGAGAAGCAAAATCGTCAGAGTTCTTTGTAGAGATTTCTCTAAGCTCCAAGTTTGGTTTTCAATCCAATCACTGCTATCCCTGTAAAGATTCCTTAGCCAACCTTTCGAATCACTCTCTTTGTTATTTCTCTACATTTTTTCTTTTTGCAAAACCTTTTTTTTTTTAATGTCAAAAGTTTTATTTGATTTAAAAATCTGAAGAGAATTAAAGAGAGTTCTCATTCCTATCTCATAGGAAAATTTTGAATTCAAAAATCCAATCTATCCTTTAATCTCTTAAAAATTAAAATCTAATTTGAATTTCAAATTTAAGAGAATAAGGTTTAAATTCAAAATGTAACTTCCTCAGCTATTAAAGAAGAAGATGATCATTAGTGGGCCACATGCCCACACTAAAAGGGGCGCCCATTGTGTGGTGTCCACACTAGTGGGCCGTACAAGGGCATCTACCATGTGGGGTCCACACAGTTGGGCTGTCCAACATGTATGCTTATAAGTGGGGTCCACTTAGTTTGGGCTTTTTAATGATCATCCTCGTAATGGGTCTTACCCATTATCTCTACTAATATAAAGAGAATAGCCTGTGTTAAAAACATTGGTTGAAAAATATCTAGACAAAAATGCCCTTATGAACTGTAATAGTTTCACACATATTTCATTAACTTTAAAGGTCACTTGCGTCATTTCATCTTTTAATCTTCTCTACTACAAAAGACCCAAGCTCTCCTCTTCGTGCCCTTAGCTCAATCTCTCTGTGTTTTCATCTTTTCTCATTCTTCCTTCCAACTTTGCACACAGACGACATCAAATCTGGCGATTGGAAAAGCATTATCTTTGGACAAACCTCCCACCTTTGCAAACGTTTTCAAAGCACTTACTTCGGCGGCATTTTAAGTTGCTGATTTTCAGCACCTCTTCTCTTTTTCAAACCAAATCTATTGCTCTAGCAACCATTAGTGAGCGTGGTGGATTGGATTCTTATCTCAACTGTTGGATTCCCATCTCTTGGTAAGAGATTAAGACCCTTATTGGAAATTTTGGTTTATAAACTTAAGGTTCTGTTCTATCTTCTACAAAATATAATGAGAATTTGTTCTGTTTTATTTAATATTTGTGTTATGTGTTCAATATTTGAAGAGAATGGGTTGTGTTCTATCTAAATTTAGTATTGAAAAACCTGCTAAATCTGATATGTCCATTAAATCTTCTCTGTCTTAAAAAACTTTAGGGGATTTCTAATCGTTTAAATTGAGTTTTTTATGGCAGCGATATGGAAGAGTGCTTGAACTTGGGTATTTTTAAAAAAACTTAGTTTCTATTATAGAATGGGTTCTGTTTTATCTAAATTTTATATCTGTGTTTAAAAGAATTGGTTGTGAGGAGGGATCATGAGACATGTATATATAGTTTCAGCTAGTTGAGGTGAGGAAAGAGGGAAGGATGGGGTTGGTCAATGAAATAGATTGTGGAGATGGCGGCTTATGAAGATTTTTCCACTCGCTATATTGAATGATGACATCTTTGCAATCTCAAATGGGTTTCTCATTATCATGGAAGTGAAAATTAAGCATTTTCCTTTGTTTAGTTAATAACATAACCAATCTCATAGTAGACTTTCCCTCTTAAAAAAATATTTATGAATAAATGACTTATGAGTTGTGACATTGTCTCTGTCTACTTCTTTTTATCTCAAATGGGTTTGTCATTACCATGGAAGTGAAAATAAAGCTTTTTCTTTTGTTTAGTTAATAACAAAACCAATTTCATAGTAGACTTTCCCTCTCTTTTTTTAAAAATGAATAAATGACATTTGAGTCGTGACATTGTCTCTGTCCACTTCTTTTAGGTGTTGGATGTAATCATGTACCTAAACAAACAATATACCTACTATCTTTCATAATCTTCCCTTAAGGAGCTCAAGGTGCGACATGTCCAGTGTTTATGGACTCTAAATTTCCAATAACACGTGTCAAGAAATTCTAACTTTCACGTCGTTGCATCAATTATCCCAATAGTATAGAATGTCAGATTCCTGTCAAGTGCAAATCCTCTAATTTCAAACCTGATAGAGAATTTTATGAAGGATAGCCAAATAAGTTAGCCAATGTAATTAAACATATCTTATGTCAAATTCTAGATCTTTGAATTTTGGACTTAAATTTAAGATATCATATCTAAGGCGGCGTGCAAAGGTTTTCTCGAGCCGAAGGGAGATTGGCATGGTATTTGAGTAATCATTGTTCCAATCTCTTATGCTAAGGGTGTACTTCAAAATATTCAATCGTTATTAATTTGAAGTTGATAGGTATATATTAAATTTTTTTCCCCTCTGTTATATCATTTAGACTTCAAAATTAGTTACATTTTTTTACTTAGAATTTTTTTTTTGTTTAATTATTTTTTTCATTGGAAAGAAACGTGAAAGAAGAGATGTCACATGCCTCAACATTTACTGCTAAACAGGTACAAATATTATTCTCTAATAAGGTACTTTTGTTCGTACATGATTTTATCCTTACGTAATTTAGACATAGTTATGTAAATAATTATTATTATCCCTTTATCAATTAGTAGTCAAATATAGATTTAATATGTGATGTAGTTTACAAAAAAACTTATCTAAAGTATTATTATTGTTAATTTATGAATAAGTAGTTAAATATTAAAATTTTAGAATAAATCGTAAATTTAATTTCCTTTCATGGCAATTGTGTCCTAAATAGACACAACAACTTTTAAATGATGAATGCATTGGACAACGAATGAAGCAGAGCAAGAATTCTATGCGTCGAAGATTACTTAGAATGACTAATGCAGAGAGAGAACGACATAGAACTGCATGTCGCAATGCTACGAGAATAAGGATGAAACGATTACAAGGATTCCGTTTACAAAGAGAGCGCGCGCAATCTAGAGTTAGAGGACATCGATGGTGGTCTCAATTAAGTGATGAACAAAAGCAGTTAAGAAGGGAACAACAACGCAGCGCATACCGTTCCCCACAAGAGCGAATGATTGAAACAAATAGGATTCAACATAGACAAAATTTGCTTCTACATAGGCGTTGTCGTGCACAACAGGTGTCCGAGGAACTTCGACGCAATGAAACCATAGAAGCTGAAACAACCATAGAAGTGATGGATACTTCTCTTTTAGGTTTTTTAAGTTTACATTCGGATAATTTTTGAAATGACTTAATTGACATTGATCGTTCAACAAATTCAAGCCATGATATCATACAAAATAATGCTCAACAAGGAAGAATGAGGATACGTGATATACGAAGACTGACATGACAATTTCCTACAAGTGAAAATACCATTCAGCAAGGAAGAACCCGATTAACTCAATTGCGTCATCAAGCTCAACTCAATGAACCTTAATCTGTGCAAAGAGATTATTGTTGTGCTCAAATTATAGATGAGGTGTCTCAAAATGAAGGTCATTACTTTTTACCTATAAGGTGTATATGTGTATCCTATAATTGTACATTTTTGTCAGATTTATTTTAATTCATGTCTATTAGCAGGTAGTCAATATAGACGAAATGAAGACGGAGAAAGATTCGATAATGCCCATGGAGTTCAAAGAAGAGACCCAACTGAAGGTGCATGCTAATTCTTACAAATCATTAATTATTAAACTTATCTTCATATGCATTTTTTTTCTTAAGTCCTAATAATGTACATATTATCGGGGAAGGAATTTTTCACATATAAATCGAATTAGACAAGAAAAAACAACACACGAAACTATTTTATCTTTTTAATCATTATTTTAATTTTTCTACGCAGATAGAAATATTATCTTTGACATTAATCAAGAAAATAGACAACATTTTGCCCAAGGTGAGAGGAATGAAATTAACTCTACAATACTTACAAGGTCTCATAATATTGGGAGACAATATATTGAAGTAAATGTTCACCGTAACAATTTAGAAATGCCTAGATTTTGTAATCATTGTGAAGCAAAATTGTTTCAATTTAAGTCTGGTGATCTATGTTATAACAACGGAAAAGTGCGTCTTCTCTCACCAGCAGCTCTACAAGAATTATTAGATTTATATATCAATGATACAGCTGAGGCAATTCATTTTAGATGATTCATCCAGTCATATAATTCTGTATTTGCATTCACATCTATGGGCATCAAGATTGATGAAAATCTAGCAAATAGAAGAAATGAGGTGTATACTTTCCGAGCGCAAGGTGTCGTATATCATAAAATTGGAAATATATTACTGATTGAAGGCAGAAGGACACGGTATATACAAATGTATATTTATGATACCAATCATGAAATTAAAAATCGAATGGCAGAAAATAATTTGTTATATGTTGAAATTGTTACAAAGTTAGAACAAATATTAGATGCTCACAACCCATTTGTTCATATCTTTCGCTCACTTGCACAACGACCTGATCTACATACATGTAAGCTATTAATTCAAGCAAAAATTTCACATATCATCCTCAATACAACTTACTAACTGCATTACAAGTTGCAACGATTTTGTCCGATGTGGATGATAATGAAGGAAGGCAAGCAAGAGATATTATAGTATAGACAAGAGCTGACCAACTGCAAAAGGTGGCAGATACAGCAAGTTACTATGATCCATTGCAATATCCTCTCTTATTTTCTTATGAACTCATGGTTGGGATATAGATGTGTACAACGAAAGACAAAGAAGAGTTAGTTATCGTACTTATTACGCCTACATACTTCAGGTTTTCTCTTAATATTATCTTTTAAGATAAGATATTCATCTAATTTATATGACTTAGTTTCAATTTAATTATATGATTATGCAGATTAGAAATTCTGATCCATCAATTCTTTTGCGTAGTGGTCGACTCTTTCAACAATATTCTGTCGACAATTACGTAAAAATAGAAACTCAAAGGTTGAGATATTTACGTACTAATCAAAATGTCATAAGATCAGAACCATACAAAGGCTTACAAGATGCAATAGCTATTGGGGAGACAAATGCAGGTTTGCAATACAATATATATATTTAGTTTTGTATCCATATAATTAATTTATTTCAAGCAATAAATAAATATGATTTTTTTTTAATGTTTCAGATAGGGTTGGGCATAGGATCATTCTTCCATCCTTTTTCGTTGAAAGCCCTCGGGATATGTATCATCGTTATCAAGATGCAATGACATTGGTACAAAAATATGGAAAATCAGATATATTTTTAACAATGACATGCAATCCTTCTTGAGAAGAAATTACAAGAGAATTACTGTCAGGACAGCTGCCACCAGATCATCCTGACTTGACTACAAAAATATTTCGTACTAAATGTGAAGAACTTAAAAAATACATCATAAACGCGACGTACTGGGAAAAGTAATTGCACACGTAAGTGTCATTGAGTTTCAAAAACGAGGGCTACCACATATTCATATACTCCTTATTTTGCACGATGATGATAAGGTAATGAGCCCTAATGACTATAACAAGTTAGTACGCGTTGAGATACCTAGCCGTGAAACAGAACCAGAATTATGGAATTCGGTTATCAAACATATGCTACATAGACCAAGTGGATCTCATAATATAAATGCTCCATGCATGAAAGATGAAATATGCAAGAAAGGTTATCCACGACAATTCGCACCGGCCACAGTTCAAGGTAATGACTCATATCCAGTGTATCGTTGACGTGATGATGACCGTTTTCTTCTACTCAATAACAATGCAAATACGTTGATAGACAATCGATGGGTTGTCCCTTACAACCCTTGGCTACTTCAAAAATATGATTGTCACCTAAATGTTGAAATATGTGTAAGAATAAAATCTGTCAAATACCTATATAAGTATGTTTACAAAGGTCCAGATCGTATCTCTCTTGAAGTATCACACGGCTTCCGTGAGAATGAAATTTCTCAATTTGTTGATGCTCGATGGATATGTGCTCCTGAATCTCTCTGAAGAATGTTAAAATTTCAGTTGCATCGAATTTATCCTTCAGTTGAGCCATTACAAATTCATTTGCCCAATAAACAACAGGTCAGGTATTATAGCCATTAATACCTTCCAGATGTATTGGCTGATGATCGCATCATGAAAACAATGTTGACAAAATTTTTTGCTACAAATGCAACAGACATTGAAGTAAGAAGATACCTGTATCATGAATTTCCTGAAAAATATTGTTGGATAGACAGAGAGAAACTTTGGTGAAAAAGAAGAAATAGAAAACATGCAATAGGAAGATTGTATACAATTTCACCATTAGAAGGCAATCAATATTTCCTCAGGTTACTCCTTAATCATGTCAGAGGTTCAACATCTTTTGATGATTTGTTGATGTATAATGAAATACATTATCCAACTTTCAAATAAGTTGCTGAACAATGAGGGTTGCTTGAAAGTGATAACGATGTTAGAGAGTGCCTTCATAAAGCAGTTAATTCAAAAATGTCAAATGTACTTCGAAGATTATTTGTCACTATCTTAATATACTGTAGTCCAACAAAGGTATCTGAATTATGGGAGGAGTTTCATAACTACATGTCTGAAGATTACCCAACAAGTTCTATAAATTCATAAAGAATTTGTGCCAATAAATTGCTTTAAGATCTTCAAAATCTGCTCATGGAACACAATAGAAGTTTATCAGATTTCAAACTTCCTCAATTGGATGATGAATTTGTTTCCACCATAACAACATCCAAGTTAATAGATGATGAGCTCTCTATAAATATACCTGATGAGGACATCACTGCAATTGATAAGCTAAACGAAGAGCAAAAGTTTACATTCAATACAATTACTGCATCTGTTTGTACAAATCAAGGTACTGTCTATTTCATTGATGGTCCTGGTGGAACAGGAAAGACATTTTTATATCGTGCACTATTAGCTTTTATCAGAATAGCAGGAAAAATTGCCATAGCTACTGCAACCTCAGGAATAGCTGCAACTTTAATACCAGGAGGGCGTACTGCACGTTCAAGATACCTATACGTTTGGAATCATCATCGATGTGCAACATCTCCAAACAATCTGAAATTGCTGAATTATTACGTCGTACTAGCATTTTCAGATGAGATGAGGCAACCATAACGCATCGTCATGCATTTGAAGCATTAGACAGAACATTACAAGATATAATAGGAAATACAGAATCATTTGGAGGAAAAGTATTGGTCTTAGGCGGAGACTTTCATCAAGTTCTCCCTGTTGTTCCGCATGGCACACGTGCAGAAACTATCGATGCATGTGTAGTGAAGTCACACATTTGGCAAAATGTTCAAGTCATTAGTTTAAAAGAGAATATGAGAGCACGCTTAGATCTAAATTTCTCAAATTTTTTATTACGAATTGGTAATGGAGAAGAGTCATATATAGATGAAGATATGATAAAATTACCGACTAATATGATCATTGCAAATGAAAATGAAGACTCTATTACAAACTTAATATCAACAATTTTTCCAAGTCTTCTACAAAATGCAAATGATCGTGATCATATGGTCAACGGGGCTTTATTGACACCAACTAATGAATGTGTTGACATGCTAAATGACAAGGTCATCTCTATGTTTCCTGGTGATGAAGTTGTTTATTATTCGTTTGATACAGTTGAAGATGATACACATAATTTGTATAAACAAGAGTTTCTAAACTCTATTGCACCAGGTGGATTGCCTCCTCATAAACTGACCCTTAAACTAGGAGTTTCAATTATTCTTCTTAGAAATCTTGATCCACAATTTGGTTTGTGTAACGAAACTCGGCTCTTATGTCGAAGCTTTCAAAGAAATCTTATTGATGCTGAAATCGCTACAGGCCTACATCGTGGGAGAGTATTTTTGCCACGCATTCCTCTAAAGCCTTCAGAGAATGTACAAATGTCTTTCATTCTACAAATGAAACAATTTCCAGTAAGGTTGAGTTTTACTCTTACAATTAACAAGTCACAAGGACAAACCATTCCTCATGTAAGAATATATCTTTTGTAACATGTTTTTAGTCACGGTCAATTATATGTTGCATTATAAGAGGAATTTCAATGAATAACACAAAAATTTTGGTCAAAAATGGTAATTTACGGGGTAGAAATGACACTTTTACAAGAAATGTGGTATATAAGGATGTTTTAATTACATTAGAAAGGTATTACTAATACATTATCTTTTATGTTTTAATATTTTTAATTAAATAGTAATGCTATCATCGTTTGCATTACAGATAAACAAAATCAAATTGCCAACTACAATGTTTCAAGAAAGAGGAGCAGAGAAGATAATGAAGTCACTGAACCACCATTTAAACGAACACGCCCAACATATTTTTGCCATAAATTGAAGAATAATAAAATATCAGTGACCTCACACGATTGGCAAAAAAGAAAAAATGGCAATCCCATTTTTATCCACATATAGCCAAACGAGCTTTGTACAATATTGACTCGAAAAGTGTTGCGATTGAAATGCCCCACCATAAACTTAAGTATATATACTATGGTAAGTTATGTTTTTACTGTCAATATTGTGTTTTAAAAAATATCAACTATATTTTAAAATATTTATTACATTTTATTTTTTATTGTGTTAATTCTTACATGAATCAAATCTTTCAGATGAATCTCTATATATCTGGTGATGGTGAAGTTTTTTGTACGTTAATACTATCAAGTAATTGGTAATGATCTTCTTTGTTCCCTTCTAAGATTGTGTACTACAATAATTTTACCTAAGAAAATGTATTACAATGAGTCACGGTGATACTATCAATTAGTTCTTACATTTTTCTTTTGATATGTTAATCGTTACATGAATCAAATCTTTCAAACAAACTATAGAGATTTATTTGTGCAATTTTTTGTATTGATAACCTACGTACATCAGTGTAATCGGTATGCTCGCTATACTCTCCTTTTAATACTGATATGAACTTATTATTTATTACCATGTTATACACTAGCACCTCAACATTTATTTTCAATATGATCATGCCCTGAATGTTAAATTTATCCAATTCATGTTTTACAGGTCTATCATTTGATCTAATTTTTCCATACAGTACAATTGGACTCTCATGTGCATCACACAAGACCATTTGGGATCCCTACCACAAAAATCAATTGGTAATGATCTTTTTTCTTTCTGATATTTAAACATGTAATCCTCATGTTTTTCAAGTCTACATTTGATCTAATTTTTTGTCACTCATTAGGACTGGACTCTCACGAGTATAACCATAGTCCCCTCTCTTAATGGCACCTAAGAAAATGTATTACAGCAAGTCATGTTTTGTGTTCACTTTTATGTTATGCAAGGAAATTCTCAGCGTTGGATATAATGAAATTATAATGAATGTTTATCAGGTGATTACATACGCATTGAAGGCCAATTTCTTCATAATTCAAACGAGGGTCTACCCAATTTTCTACAAATTGGATTAAAAATAAGAAAATAAATTCATTTAGGAAAGTAAGGCAGTAAACCCTCATCACATATTTCAAACAAACTACAAATCATTTGAAATAATTTTTTTTATTCATTAGGACTGAACACTCACGTGGATCACACGTGCAACCCACTAGTCCTTATATAATAGACTTACCCATTTTCATAGGTTTGAATATGAGTCTCACCCATATCCCTAAAACAAAATGTTACTTAGAGAATTTACACCTTTGGATAAACTTATATAATTGGCTAAGCTCGGTGAGCTTTGTTGAGCACCTCCACAGATTGATCAAGGATATACTATTCCTGGTTAGCTCTAAGTCAACCCATTGACCTAGTATAGGTTAGAACTTAGGAATTGCAAGTGATGTGAAATATCCATATTGCAATTGAACTCCAGTGATAATCAAGGTTCTAAATGTCGATATCGCTCGACATGTCGGGCCGCGGAAAAAAAGATATATCGGAAGATATATCGTTTATCGGTGATTTTTGGAAAAATTGTAAAAAAATAAGATAAAACATGAAATTTTGTAATGAAACTTTAGGAAATGTTAAAATAGATATTAATACATCTTTTAGAGTAAAAACATTTTAAAAAACAACAATATATATAAGAGATGCACTGAGAAGAGAGTAAAGATGTGCGCTGATGAGTGATGATAATGTATGATTAATTCATGTTTCATTCATTTCTCAATAAAATGTGCTCTTACCTCTATGTTAATTGTAATATAGTCAATTTTACTTCATTTGAACAAATATGTGAGATTATTTGATTCTCTCTTTTTTAATGATTATCCATGTTAATTGTTTTAAACTTTTGAAAATCTTATGAATGCACATTAAATTTGACAAATAATTAAAATTTAATTTAGTATCTAAACATATGTCTATCTGCAATTGATGAGCTCCATGTTTTTACAGGGCTAAATCAATATGGGAAGAAGAGGAGATGATTATATTATCGGACACCTTGCATCAAGAGAAAAAGAAGAGGATTGTAATTTTAGTTTACTATGAAGTGAATATAATTATGCAAAAAGAAGTGGATGCAATTTTATTTAAATGTGCGGAACTCCTATTTGATGTAAATAAGCAGGATGTCCATTTTATTTTGATTTGGATGTAATTTTTTTGGTTAGATTGGGGCTCGAGACCCATGATTTGGATGTAATTTTATTTTTGATGTAAACAAGTAGGACCTTTAGGTCATTGAGTGTTGTTTAAGTGATTAAAAATTTAATATAATCAAGCAAGACCTCTATGCCAAAATACAATGTTTTTTTTTATCTATATTTTTTTATCAGTTTAGAAAATATAATTTTAGTTCTTTTAAAAATCATAGAAGATTTTTTTATTTGCATGATTTGTGAGAGGGAGGTAAAGAGAATTGTGAATAACATTAGATGTGAAAAGTATTTCCAATGGCTTTAACCTTAACGGTTAATAAATCTTAACCACAGTTAAAGGGAGTTAATTTGGGATATGTTAATTGTTTAACCCTTGTATTTTTTAATCTTTGGAGAAAATTTTATCATTCAACATTATATTTCTTAAAAAAATTTAATCATTCAACATTAAACAATAGTTTGAGAAACTAAAAAATTTTAATCAAAATTATAAAGGGAGTAATAAGGTGATACATTTATATTTTTTTCTTTTTAAAAAACCAAAGTTAGATGCTTTAACCTTAAAAGGTTAGTGAATCTTAACCACAGTTAAAGAGAGTTAAGAGGGTCACCCCTTAACTTTGGTTAAGAATATGGATTAAAAAAAATTGTTGAGCTTATTTGTAAATATATTAATATTAATTGTTTATTTGAAAATTATCAAAACATAAGGGCCTAATTTGTGAAATGCCAACAATTAAAGCCCTACAGTTCTCCATTCTCACATTCGTGAACTTTGAACAGTAAACAAGAGATACGAACAAAAAAAAAAAACCAGAAGGGAAGAAGAAAAAGAGAAGAAGAGGGGAGAGGAATTACTTAGCTTCGCCTTCGAAGGCTCAAATGGTGATGGCGACTGCAGCAGCGGCAGCGGCAGAGGCGCTCCTCTCACAAGTCACAGCCTCACAATCACAGGTATGTAATTTCTTTTTTCCCTCTTCTTCCTTTTTCATTCTCTACTCTCAAATTTCTAAGCTTTTTTTCCCTCTTCTTCCCTTTTTTTTTTAAAAAAAAAAAATCTATTTTGGATTTTCCATGTGAGCAGCAAAACCCACACTGTGTAGCCCTTGATTCAGCCTGTTTCGGTGAGATATCGGCGATATATCGCCGATATTGACGATATATCGGCGATATCTCTCGACACAGTGTAAAATTTATTAAACAACCTATCTATACATCGGTGGTGACCGATATCGAAAAATATCGGCGATATATCGCCGATATTTTCGATATTTCAAACCTTGGTGATAACATATAAACTATAAATGGATCCCTCCACATAAACTAATTGATTTGATAAATCCTTCCAACCGCATTATCCCATATAGGCCTTCAAGAACATGATACTATCTAACCTATAGCCTATGTAAATCTTTTGGGACTCCAAGACAATTAATTGAGCCATGAGAAATTTTTTCTCCTGATAAAACTTTTCACAAAACTCTTTTGTTAATTGATATACATTTTTATAAAAAATAGTATTTGAAATACTTTTGCATCAAAAGCAACTGCACAAGTTTTAAGCTTAACAATTTGTCTTTTCACAAAACTTGGATAATCTCCCAATTGAATGGCATGGATTTCTTGTTGGATATTCATCATCACTCAAACAGTTCTCTAATTATCCAACTGTCACATTTTCGTGGTCCCTAAATATAGAGAATACTTAAGTGGAATCAAAACAATCAGATCACTGCTCAATGATTAATGAAGTCCTCAGATCTAAGGATTATCAGATCTTGTTTATTGTGTATGAGAGATCATCCATCTGATAATATGTTTATACAAGATGTCTCTCATTGTATGCAATCAATCAATGTACATTAAAGTACTCATATGTTGATGTGTTGTAGTCTCCACTATAATAGCTTGAGACAAAACTATATCTCAACTTTTGAGAACATCTAAATATTGTGGCAACCATATAAGTGAAGTGCTCAACTTTACCCATAGCTGTGACTATATTAGGTATAAGGAACCAAAAAGCTAAATCTACATGTGTTGGTCCATAACCAATCACTTAGTTTTTCTATAATATATCCTAAGGACCTTATCCGGTATCTCATACCGTGATCTTGATCAATTACCCATAATGAATACCATAAGATAAGTAAAAGGCTTCTTTATTAATCTAATCAATAAAGTCTTACAATTTCTATGACTTTTCAGGGCATTATTTCCAACACAATCATCAAGTAACCTTGACCGAAAAAAGCCGCCATCGGCTCCTTAGCTTGACAAAACCACGCTAAGGATTCGGCACTGAGAGTCTTGGTTGGCATAGAACAACAAAGGTACCAATTACTAGAACAAAGAGCTGTTTGGTTACCCACTTGGAGACTAAAATGGCCTTGAGGCCTAAATAAGGCTATATAAAAAATATGGAGCTAGGTTCTGTAGTCATATTAGATATAGCCTCCATCTCCACAAAAGAAAGTTTTTTTTGCTCTAGATATATGGTTAGGCCACAACCCCAGTTAGTGTTTTAGTATATGTTCAAGTTAGTAGTGGGGAGTGGAGCGCTTGCTACCCAGTCGATACCACTCACCAAGGAGAGGCCACACCCTAACATTGGAGCAAGCGACGGGGTGTCACAAGAGTAAGATTTAGGATGCCTTTACTACTACCGTTTGAAAAGATGTCTACTCTTGCAAAAGACCATGACATCAATTCATGTCAAGTTAAGAAATTTGATGGCATCATACTTTTTCTACACCGTAAATAATTCGATTTTTAGGCCTCACGTACTCCGGATGCTAAGTATGAGCTTCTCTAATATTAGGCATTGTGTAAACTACGTCATTTATGGTATTATGTACAGTTGATTAACAAATAGAGCTACTCGTGAACAACTTGAGCTCGGCTCATTAAAAGCTCGTTTGAGCTTGTTTATTTAATAAATGAGCCGACAAATAGATTTGCTTGTGAATAACTTGAGTCCAGCTCGTTAAAAGCTCATTCGAGCTTGCTTATTTAATAAACGAGTGGAGCTTGAACACATATATAGAGATTTCTCTCTCAAAACAATAACAATTAATTTTGGTAAGTTCAAGTACATAGACATAAAATATTTTATTGTGAGAAGGTTAAGAAACATGACTTGTCTGTTAAGTATATTAGTATTGAGGTAATGATTGCTGATCCATTAATCGAAAAAGCGAAAAGATATTTTAAATATGAGGCTAGTACACAATTATGATTCACTTGATTAGTGGGAAAATTTGCCAGCATTTGGGTTACAAAGGTTGATTTCTTTTCTACAACTATTGGATTTGTTTATTTCTTTTGATTATATAATTTAATTAAGTGGTGTATCATTCTTCATTTCCATTTTCTATTAAATGGTGTTTAATTTGTTTTATTTTCATTTTTTGTTAAATGGTGTTTAATTTGTTTTATTTTCATTTTCTGCTAAATGGTGTTTAATAAAAGAATTACCACTTTAGTTAAAGAAGGTTAAGTCTCATTGATTGGTTAGGAGACTAAATACCTATATTGCACGTTTCTCTTAAAAAATAGAAGAAAATCAAAGTTGAAGGATGTGCACAATGATCTTCTCAACATCTTTAATGACAGGTACAAACATGTGTTGATATTCGAATAATTGGTTGACTAGATCTAGTTTTGTTTAATCCATAATTCACTCGGCTTCGGATTATCTCTGGTGGACACCCGAGGTAGGCGCTCGGGCATCCACACACCATCTGACATGTGGCGATAAAAAGGGGAGAGTTATCAAGTAGGGGAGAAGTCAAAAACATGAAGAGAAAATGAAATGACTTCTCCCCTTTTTATCGTCACATGTCAGATGGTGTGTGGATACCCAAGCACCCACCTCGAGCGTCCGCCATAGGTAAGCCGATGCCAATGCACTCCGCCGCTCCATCAGCACTTGTCAGTATGACTTCTTCTAGATGATTGAATTGCAGGCAAATATTCATTCTCCTGAACCTACTTCCTCTGCTATCATTGCATCACTATTTCCTTTTCCTTGATTTTAATTGCAGGCAAATATTCCTTCTCCTGAACCTACTTCCTCTGCTGTCATTGCAATTGCATTGCTATTTCCTTCTACTTCCTCTGCTATCATTGGATTGCTATTTCTTTTTCCTTGATTTTAATTGCTCTAGAATTGCTACCTCCTTTGCTGCTTATATGCTCTTCCGGCTCAGCAGTTTTGGCAATACTCCTTTATAGGTAGTTCAGCTCGCAAAGTAAATATATGCTGTTGTACTTCTATGACGAGCACTTAGGGCCCGCCCTCCATTCTATCTTTATCCCTTGTTTCCTGGTACGTTTGGATTTTGTGCGTGCTCAAGGGATTTAGTTGGGTGCTCCAAGAGGCCCGGATACCCCCATTACCAAAAATAAAATAAAATAACTCACATCATATCCTATAGGAAAATAGTTAACGTACCCATGAAATCTATTTTGAAACCTAATACTGGACCTCATTGGTGCAGCCACCCCTTCTTAAATACTCACCACAACTGTGGTAAGTATTTTAGAGGGGGTGACTGGTTTAAGAAGGGGTGGCTGCACCAATGAGGTCCAACCTTAGGTTTCTAATTGGGATTCATGGGTACGCCTATCACTACTCTATCGGGAAATAGTTAACATACCCATGAAATCTATTTTGAAACCTAAGGTTGGACCTCATTGATCCAGCCACCCCCTCTTAAATACTCACCAACTGTGATAAGTATTTAAGAGGGGGTGGCTGGACCAATGAGATCCATCCTTAGGTTTCTAATTGGGATTAATGATCCATCCTTAGGTTTCTAATTGGGATTAATGATCTATCGGGAAATAGTTAACGTACCCATGAAATCTATTTTGAAGCTTAAATACTCATCAACTGTAGCATGTATACCCCAAGAACGCCCTCTTCGTTCTCTTTTTTCATGTTCTTCATTCATACCCATGAAACATGCTAATCAGGCCTTCTCTTCTCTGACAAGTTCCAACTTTGGAAATCCCTGACAAGTTCCAACTTTGGAAATCCCTCACAGAAAGCCATATCCTTTTTTTTTCGGTAACCACATAAAGCAATATCCTAATAACCCCAAAACTAGAGCTGGGAAAGTAGAACAGAGGTAAAAGTAGGGCAATCTTGCTGATTCATTCAATTTCAAGTATAAAATCCATTCCGGGAACCAGTCTTTTCAGCGAGAGACTAATCCATTCAATTTCAAGTACTACATATATATATATATATATCATAGAAAGCCTCAATGAAAGCAACAATTATAATATGCATGTCAAGCCAACCAATAACAAAGGCATAAATAAGGCGGAGTCGATGAAGACTACATGCTGCCTTCATAAAAAGTATTAGTTTATTCAAAACCCAGAGTCAGTCATAGTTATGAAACGCAGAAATTACTTCCACTTCTTGAACTTTCCCCCTCCCTTTCCAAACTTCCCATGCTTCCCGTGCTTGAACTTTCCGTGATTCTTGAACTTCCCTCCATGCTGCTGGTGGGAGCCGTATCCAGGGTAAGCTCCATGTGAGACACCGTATCCAGGGTAAGCTCCATGTGAGCCTTGGTGACTACCATGTGACGTCAGCTGGTGGGCACCATAAGCAGCAGCGGCAGCAGCAGCACCCCCAGCTAGCAGTCCACCAATGCCAGGTCCATGTCCTGTAGATAAGCAGCCTCAGGATTCGCCAACTTACAACAGAATCATATGAATATTAATTAACTGGCTCCTGACTCGGAGTTGCCGGCAGCACCAACGAAGCCAATTACTACCATGTTAAAAGAGGAGATGAGCATAAATCAGGAGATGAAATTCTTTGGGTTTTAAAAACTCCAGATCTTCAAAGTGTAGCTGAGAAAACAATTAATTGTCATTCACCAACACATTGGTCTGTTAAACTTAAAACAATGCAGTGGCATCTTTCGTAATGTCACACTGATCTGGTGATACTGATAATCTGATCTTGCAAAGTTTTTAATGTCAGATATTCAACTACATATCATGAAATGATCATAATGTTGAAAGAAAGATCACCTTTCTGGGATAGCAACGTCCATTGCTAATTGTGAAACACAACATTTGAGTTCCCAAATAATTTTATCATAAAACGATTTGGCAATAATACCTGACTGATGAGGCGCAGATGAACCAGGATAACCGGCTGGTGGGTAGCCTTGTGGGGGATATCCTCCATGTTGCGGGTAGCCTTGTGGGGGATATCCTTGTGGTGGGTAGCCTTGAGGGGGATATCCTCCTTGTTGCGGGTAGTTTTGTGGGGGATATCCTTGTGGCGGGTATGCCCCATGTTGTTGGTGGTTATATCCAGCAACACCTTGAGCTAGGTTTGAAAAAAGCCCTTTGTCGCTTGATTCCTCATCATACTTGTCTTTTCCACCTCCCATTTTTCTTCACTGTGAAACTGATGCTGCACAACCGACATTAATTTTATACATGACCTGTGATATATAAACTGGATTTAAGCAACATTAGACCCACCAATAGCATATCAGACTAAAACACTCAGATGCTTCCCAAGCTACTTACAGTGGATAACCATTTTTTTTGGCACTAGTTAGTACAGTATGTTACAAGTAATAAATGTTTCCATGCCCAATGAGTGGATGATCATATAAGAAAGATAACCGAATCCTCCAACAGTACAACTACATACCCGATCCTTTTCTTGTTCTGACAAAAAAAAAAACCTTTCACTTCTAAGGTGTTTATATCTCTGATTTCAGGCTAAAGTGGATTGCTCAACTACTAGCTAGACAACAATAATTTCCCCCCTATTTACCCTGTGCATAGTGGTAAAGAACGATAACGCTTCTAACTTAACAGTGAATGGAGCTGGCGCTGGATTATCAAGTTCAATGACACAAATAATAAGGATGTAGAGATAAAAATCAGTCACCAGAAGGATACAAAAAGTTGGTATTAAAGAAAGCAATAAAAAAAATATAATTAATGTATCAGAAAGCAAATACTCATGTTATCTAACTGCATGGATCAAAGAAGGGAACAAAAAAAGGAAAAAAATAATAACACATAGTAATTTACATTTCTAGTTACGGTAACTTTGGTTGGATATGGAGGAGAAGGTTGAACTTACTACAGATTGTAAAATCTAAATACTAATTAATCATGAACTACTACTCGGTCTGACTGACAAAAAACATGATGCAAATCACATTGTGTTCAGTCCACTAACTTAATTCAGGTGATCAATTAGAAGCAGTTAGTGCTGTACCCTAAGAGCAGCTACATCTCATCCCAAACCACAAAATTCATAATAGCTTTTCCTTCTGGAACTTTTTACTAGTAAAAAACAATGCATATCCCTTTCAACTCCCAAATCGACGTCTTATCGTACTCCCATCCCAAGCAACAAAGAAAAGACTAAGTCAATCATATCAAGTGTATTTAAACCTCATCTTCAGAGATAGCCATGATATGCCAGATCTCTTGTTTTGTAATGTTATTAGCAGAATGATGGTCGCACATCCAGTTAGGCTTGCTTCTATAGAGCAACGCCTGCAACGTTCCAAAAAAGAAAGTCTAATATAATCGAACTTCAATTGTTCAACAACAAAAATCTCAACGAAAATAGGATCACTAAATGGGGTTGGGATCGGTTCTGAAAGAACAACAGAAGAAGGCTTCAGATTTTCTTTGGCGGATGGCCGAGGTGGGCACTCAAACATGTGGCGATAAGAAGGGGGAGAAGTCAATTCATTTTCTCCCCATGATTTTTTTTTTTTTTTTGGTAATCAACTATATCATTTATCTATGTCCAGAGTCAGAGGGGGTTAAGGGGTTAGAACTCAAGGGTGGGCGCCCAACGGCCACACCAGGACTCAAACATGAGTCACTCCTCCCCAAAGGGAGATACACTACTAATAGGACAAACCCAGGCATGTCTACCCATGATTTTGACTTCTCCACACTTGATATCTCTCCCCTTTTTATTGCCACATGTCCAAAGATTTGTGGATGCCCGAGCACCAGAGAAAATCCCAAGCCACAAAAGAAGCTAACTCACCTAATGCCAACCTCTTTTTGGGGTAACAAAATTTCTAATTTTTTGCTCAAATTTAGAATGAAACAAATCATCCACAAATTCAATCAATCTGGAAAGAAAGTCTCCATGTCAGAATTAAGATCTTGGTACATGGGTATGTCAGGAAATAATAACGTGAAAGGGACAGAGACCTAGCAATCATGTAACTTCTCCTCAGTAAATCCTGTATTTGTTCTTTATAATACCATGACTAAATTAAAATTGACCCAGCATTAATATGATCCTACGCCTTAACAATATTTTTACAAGAAAAACCGCTACTTTTGAGTTGATCGATGTACGGCAAAATTTTCACATGCTTAGCCATCATGGGTTTTAAAGAAAAAGCTTCATACTCAGATCCAACTTGTCATAATTTATCTCTTAAAATTTGAAATGCTGCGGAATTCAGAACATACACAAAGATGTTCTAATGGATGACATGAAAACAAGAAAAATATATATCTCTCAAACAGTATCACGAGATTAAATGTTCTATTCTTGAAAGAACCACCAATCGGATGAGATTCAAATATATATAAATAAATAAAAAACCCTTTAATTCGCGATGTCTTTCAGATCTGAAACTACGATTGATCCGCTAGGTTTGAAAAAGAAAAGAAAAACAGCATCAAAAGGAGATTATATGATTTGGTTTCTGTACTGATGATTGAAAAAAAGAAAACAACAAAAGAAGATTTGCAAAGCTCACCGATTTTCTTTCAAGAGCTCAGAACTTGTTTCTGTGAAATTAATTTACGAGTATGGGATTCAACTTTATAAACGTTTCTTCTATCTCTATCCATCTTATCGAACGCGTTATTTCAACGCGTCTATCTACGTGTGAGAATATCAGGCTGCCGCGGTTGCTTTAATCACGATGTACAGTAGGTGTAGGTCACCACCTCCTCGTAGAGCATTCCTAGCGGCGTCATCAAATTTGCCTCATCAGAATAGCCAAAACTCACAAAAAGTGAGTTTGGTGATCCATGATTTTGATTCTGAACCACCCAACAGTACATGTGCGATCAAGTGTAGCAAAAGGGACGAGATATTTATTATAGTGACATCCATACAAAAATCATGAGAGAGAAAATATTGACTTTCCTATTTTTCTGCAGGCCCACAACAAGTAGGAACCCGAGAGTTCTTTCTGATTTGCTGTGGCATGACTCACCAACTTTGGTAAGTACTGTACACTCACCAAACTAAAATATGCAAATTGGTGAGGCTGCTGGGAAGGGAATTTCAGACTTTTTAACCTATTGGCTCATCAAAATAACTAAAAAGTTATTTTGGTGAGGCTGCTAGGAATGCTCTTACCTGCCTATTATGGGCTTCCATATCCGACCGACTCTAAGGGTCAACCCCTAAAACCAATTGGATTTTGCTAGCCCAATTGCAAATCTTTTAAAGCAGCAACTTGGTGATTACAAATGTCAAATATTTTCTGTTTTTTATTTTATTTTTTTAATATGTAAAAGTATCAAACATTTCTACATGTTATAGCTACTCTTGCGATGCTACTGTAGCTAGCACTCCTCATATGACGTTTGCCCCAAGATAACTTATCTGGTTGTAGGTTCAGGTTCGCTTGGTTCAATTTTGGGTTCACAGTAAACCCGATTTGTTAGAAGTAGGATGAGATAATCTCTTTATTATTTTACTTAAATTCTTTAGTTTGGTTCACTAATTTGATTTGCTCTCCATTCTTAAATCCTGGGAGTTGTATCTTAGAAATATGTCACATGTCACTCATAACCCAATTGATGGTCAGATTCTTTTTTCTCTCTCTTAAAACCTTCGCAACACACGTCTCTTTCCACGAGTTACCTGCTAAAATAGATTCTTCTTTCTTTCTTTGGCAAGTAGTTGTAGGGCTAGCACTCCTCTAGAAATAAAGTGGAAAGACTTGGGTAGTTCAAAGAGTTGCAGGCCCCACGTTTCTCTAATCTCCCCCACTTTTCCGATTCCTCTCACTAATGGTCCCCCACCTTCCTAATCTCCCCTACTTTCCCAAGTTTCTCTCTAACCCTCTTATAATGCCCTCCCCTCCATTTATTTAAATTTAACTGTTTGATTTTATTTTACCTCATTTAGTCTATTATTTTACCTCATTTTTATGAGCAGTTTGCGAATCCAAAAAAAAATCCATATAATCCAAAATATAAATTTATTTAAACCAAAGGAAATTAAGTAAAAGAAAATAAATAAAAAAATCGGCAAACCAAAGACCATTTGGAATAATCATGTGATTTGCTCAATTTTGACGAACCAAATTACGAACGGGTTCGCAGTTCACTCTCTTAGGTAGTGAACAAGGTAACTCTGGTCCCCAGATGTCACTAAGAAAGGGGCTATTTGGCATCTTTTCTCGACCCTTTTTTTTCCTCGTAACTACGATTGGTTTAGGTGCATTTCACATCACATTTCCCAAAACATTTATTAGGAACTGGAGTTTCCCGCACCAATTCTTGAGAAATTTTTTCAAAGTATTTTTAAAAAAATCCCCTAAACAAAGGGACATTTAAACAAAACTCTATCTTATACCTCTCTTCCCAACCCTTCTATCATGACCTAAAATCCCACAAATGGCAAAAATAAAAAAAATTCCCATTGCAACATTCTTATCATGAGCTTGCAAGGTATAACTAATAAAATAATTGCATAAACTCTTGAAATAATACTCCTCATACTATTTAGGAAAACATAAATAAAATTAAATGTCAACATCCATCAAAACGTGTTAATGAAACCTCACATAATTTTAATATCTACGAAGTATAAAAGTTTGGGCAAAGCTCAATTACATGCTTTGTGACCTTTTCAAATTTTGCAAAAGTCCTGAAATTGTCCTTTCCTTTTGAAGGACCCCTTAATGGCCGATGATTAGAACTTCAATGTTGGTTCGTCTTCTGGGACAAGAGCCCCTTGGAATGCGACAAAACCCTTCAAAGGTTGGCCCCCTATTTTCAACCATTAGAGCTGGCATCGACCAACTTTGCGATACGGACGGAGACGAAGAAGAACACAGGCAGTAGAAATGCAAAAAAAATCAATAAAGAGAGTAGTCCTCTGACCGAGTCTCCAGCTCCAAGTAATCATCGTCGGCTTCATGGACGTCATAGTAGTTGTTTCCCAATAATTCAGCAACATACTCAGGATCTCCTAAACCCCACAACACAAAATTCGGTTGAGCAATATGCGACTTAGTAGATAGAGTCCTAGCTAGTATTGACATAATTATCAAACGTTTATATTCTAATTCAACATAAACTTAACATAACATCAGAGTGCGGAAGATCATCATCATGTGAGCATTTTATAAACATTATCATCTCATTAAACTGGTGTGAATCTTAGCTGAAGTCACATGCACTTAGCAGGGGTGTATATAAGGGGCAATCAATCCTCCTTAAGAAAGGCCCTTTTGGAGTGGTTGCTTAGACTTACCCTTATGGCACCTTAGCGGCTACCTACCCTTTTGGAGTGGTTGCTTAGACTTACCCTTATGGGGTTGCTTAGACTTACCCTTATGGCACCTTAGCGGCTACCTACCCTTTTGGAGTGGTTGCTTGGACTTACCCTTATGGCACCTTAGTGGCTACCTTGGGTTTGTCTGTGTTTAGAGAGTGTGTTAGTTACATATCATTTCAACCCAAAAAAAAACACTTAGCAAATAACTTTAAAAAACTCAATCACGTATTTTAAAAATGAGTTTACGTATAAGAATGAATACCAACTTTAACACTTGTTAATACTCTTATGATTTTTGTGAGTCAAACGACTAGTACCTTTGAGATCTAAACTTCTGAGCCAGATACTGTATCTTTGATGATCTATAACTTGTGAACCAGGTAATTAGCATCCTTGAAAAACTTATGAGCCAGATAACATGTACCACTGAGATCTTATACATATTGGTATTCATAACTTGTGAAGAATAACAAACATGGATTCATACTAGAAAGGCATACCACTGAGATCTTATACATATTGGTATTCATAACTTGTGAAGAATAACAAACATAGAGTCATACTAGAAAGGCAAGAGAAATCTTGAAGAATTTTAGCATGGCCAGTAGCCGAGTTTTCATCCCCATTGAATGAAAACAAAAAGGTCGTCCACAAAACACAGGCACGACTAATGGATCAGAGCATTTAAAATGAAAGGTGATAGACCCTTCAGAAACAGTAGCATTTCACGTAGATTTAAAATATTGGGGAGTGATCTTATGAGACCCAAAAATAGGTAATTAGTTAGACTTATTGGTCCAAAATTGCCATGTTATACCTGAAGTTAAGGAGGGGGGTCTTCATGGTAGAGCCATCGTAACCAAGTAGTATTCTTTTTTCCAACCAAAGAAAAAGAGGGGTAACTCTGTTGTGCCTTCCGCTTGCATTTTTAGCTTGTGAACACAAACTTCAGCTCTACCCAAACCTTTGTCCGTAATCAGACTGCTATTACTTTGCAAATTTACAAGCTTAGTCAATTCATGAGAGAGATAATAAGTGTGTCGCCTTTACAAATCTCCTCATTTGGCAATATTTATGTTCTTTTGGGCTCTTGAAAATCGGAGTCACTTTTTGATGGCCCTTCTAACAAAATCAATTCCTACAATCACGAAACTTCAAATCCCACCATTTGTTGTGACTTGAAATCCTTCATTTTGGGGATTTTGAAGTCTTGTGTAAATTATAATTCCAAGTAATAAGCAGCAAAAGAACAGTATATGAATTTTGATAATTCCCAAGAATTACAAATTCTCAATTTCAATTCCTGTAACAAAGAACATGGCCTAAACCAAATTTGCAAGACGGTGAGCAATACATCCTATGAATTTAGAAAACCCAATGCTCAAATATGGTGATGCCAGTGTTGGCTGGCTTTGTATAGTCTTTATTACGTTTCACCTGAAACCTTAGTTTTGTCTCTCTCCGGTCATTGTGTGTTTCCCCCCCACCCACCCACCCATCCACAATTAAATAAGGAGCTTATCACCAAAGGAAACCAAGGTATTTGAAGATACTGTTTGATGTTCTGTTGCAGCAATAATTTCATCTAAATACCAGAGAAAAGTAGATAAATTATAGTGAAAATTAAAAATAACATCATCAAAATACCAGAGGACTGTATGTAACTTAATGGTAGAAAGTTCATCCCCCAGCTAGATATGGTGATAGTATATCCAAAACAGAGTTATAGCTTGAATACCAAAAAAAAACAAAAGTATAGATCAAAACCCATCTGGTGAGACAGCTTTATTCTTAACAAATATCTAGCAGTAAACAGAGGTCGAAAACCATCTGGGTAAGATGGCTCTACCATGAAGATCCCTCACCTGTCTTCCATGCTTTGTACTCTCTACAGGTGAGACATTCTCTTGAAATTAAACAATCTGGGTGTTCAGCTACTCTTGTGAAAAAAAATATTGTGCCAAATAAGCCTCTATAGTGAATGTTCAAGACTTTTTAAATTTCAAATCCAGATTGTTCTATCTCTAAATTTTCAAGGAGTGGCCTGACATCCATGCAGATAGGATTCCCGTGCACATGTTCCATGTGTAGGGCACAAGGTCCGAAGTACATGTGCGAGCTCCAGGGAGAAGATGTCAGGTCTCTCGTACAAATGGTTGAGATAAAGAGTGTAAGGAGTTAAAGGATGTTTTCTTGGGTGACGGTGAGGCATGAGAACCCAGGGAAAAAAAAAATTCTCTTTTCCTACCAAACTTGTAGATGTCCCGAAGAAATTTGAAGTCCCAAATCCAAGACCGCTAGTCTATTTCATGGAAATAAAATATAAAGGTTCACCACATACACTGGATGATTCACCACAAACACTGGACGTCAATCAAGAGGTCACATGAGCTCCAAAAAAAGGCACCATCCAAAGTCAAGCCAAGTGAGTATCAGTTGGTCTTTACAAAATGGCAGGACAGCAATCTTGAGATCTCCAGGAACCCGACTTTGTCCTTCCCATCAAATATGGTCTTCAGCTTCCCATCGCAAAGAATTTCCCTCTTATTTGCAGGGTTCTGCAAAGCATTTACATATCACACCAACAGCATCATGATATCAAAACCAAGTTTTTTCACTTGCATGATTCCAACTATATAAGGTTACTCGTATGTAGTATAATATCTAATCAGAAGTAGGCTGATACTAAAATCAAATTTGAAGAACATAAAGCAATGCAGTAAATAAAACCTACACAAACAATTAAACTATTAATGATCCAAATTGTGCTATACTAATTAAGGCCAACACAACAAAGATAGTTAAAGCATTGCAATAACGAAAAGGCAAGGGCTTCACACAAACAAATGACTAGAAATTACCCAAATCTTGTGGAGAATAGGTGAATGATATGCAATGCTTTGGCCACGGGTTTGATGAACAAGAGAGGGGAAAACGCCGTGAAACAGCCTGGTAATATACATCCTCTGCCTATGAGGTTATTACTGACTAGTGAGCTTATACAGAAACAGTGTCGACATAAATTTCAAGTATTTATTCCTGAAATCTGTGTACCAAATATTCCCCATTGATTTTCAAATCAACAGGATTGACTATTTTATGTGGGGCTATACTTGCAGCTCATATTGAATCGAGCCGTTAATTATGCCATTCAGAGCCACCTCTGGTTAAGGGAAAAATCTAATTAATACTTAAAATAGACGGAAATACTACCATATAGGGTTACAGTGTACCTTCGTGGGAGGGTTTTCTAACACATATTGAAAGAAACAAACAAAGGAAGCAAGGATGACTAACTTAGCCTAACCTTTTGCATTCTCCATGTAAAAAATGGCCTATCTTCTCTTTGTGATCATTGTATGTCCCAAGGGTCTTTACAGGTATCATTTAATCTTAAAGGAAAAGTCTGGAAAGTGGTTGCTGAAAGTTCTCCAAGTCTGGAAAGGTCAGAAGTCTTATTGCATGGGAGGAATTGTCACTTTTTATTGAAGTATCAAAGTGCTAGTAAAAGGAACTTTTCTCCTCTCCTTCATAGGTTATAGGGAATTTGCCCAATACTGGCAACAGGCTGACCTTAAGAGTTCTACGGTTCTACCACTTTTAGGGAGGATAGATGCCAAGGCAGGAGGGGCCATCAGGGACCTGGGTGTCCTGCCCTTTTGGGCAGGCGCAAGACATATGTTGAGAGGGGATGGATTTCACCCCCTCTATGATTCCTCAAGTGAATGGTTAAAGTCTTTGAGTTTCAAAACCACAACCTGGGTTCAAAAACTGTCCTCACCTGCTAACTCTCTAACCAACACGCTTGCCTACCCAAAAGAAAAAGGTTCATAATCCTCCTTTTGGATGAGGAATTGACTGATGGCCTATGGACAAGTGCCACATGGCAATTATCAATTATCTCAATAGAAAGTCATGTCAGCATAGATCTCTTACGAGAGATCTTAGGGCACATGACAACCCCTGGGGCAACTGTGTGTCTGTATGAGGTCAACTGCCACAAAGCAATCAACCCGGGGCGGAGTCCCTACTGCGGTCATGGACTAAAATATTGAGCATATCGATATGTATCAGGTTTTTACGTTATTGATGATATACACTCAAGTACTAAAAAATGGGTTTTGACCGTAGTGTACCATTATATCGTATCAAAACCGATAAGATCAATAAGGTATAACACGTACCAAACAAATTGACCCAAAGCCTAGATATTGAGCTCAAACCCACTATTGAGTTCTCATTTGAATCTCATCTCTAAACTCCTTTTTCTAACCCTAAAATTAAAAAATTCATTGCTTTCAAACAATCGAAAAGCGAGATTCAAAGTCTTTGTAGAAAGAATCAAAAGGATCTTTCACTATTCATTAAGGTATGTTTTATTATCTTTATTTTCTATGTATAAGGTGTTAAATTCCTTAAAATGGAACCAAAATTGTTTCAAGATAATAGATTTAAGAATTTCTAGCCAAATCCATAGATATATAGCTCTCAATAATGAGAGTTCATCTCATTTTTAGGATTTTTTGAAAATTCTGAAAATATATCAAAATTTGTATTTTAATAAAGAAATATATATAGATATATATAGTACGTATTTATGCTTGAAATTATTTTATTTTAGTGACTTAGTGTTCTAGGGTGATCTAATAGATCGAAATACTACCTGTTTTTTTGAATCATAAATTTTCATATCATTTTTCAAATACTAAAGAAAAATTGTTTGAATATAAATGAAGGATTTCAAGCTACTTATTATGTATCTATGTTTCAAATATTTATATGAGATTAGTCTATTAAGTAATTTATTAAACCCATAGTCTAACCTTCGTATGAATTAGCTTATACTTTATACTAATTTCAAAATTATTATATTTAAAAAATATTTTTTAAAGATTCTTATTAGACATTCTTTTCATTCAAAAAATTATGTTTAACATTATCATATTTGTTCCATTGCTATGTTAATTGTTTTGTTATAGTACTTAATCATGCCTAGAAGATCCTTCGATATTGGTTGGGGACAAAGAGAGGTGAATAGGTATAAGCACAAAATTATGTTCCTTTTCTCAATATGATTAAAGGGGCATCACTTTTTTAAAATTCACATGACTCGTATGGCAAGAGATATTAAGGGATACCCAAACATTCCTAAGGAGATAAATAAATTGATGATAGGTGCTACCTACTCACAAACATGTAAGGAAGCACACAAAAGTGTACGTCTTTGAGAGACATTGTTACAAATCTCCCAAGAAATACCCAATTTCTCCCGATAAATATCATATTTCCCCCAAGAAAAACATCTAAAGTTTAAAACTCCGTTTTATCGCAATATTTAAAATTTCGTGAGAAATGTAATTTTGTCTTTTTATGCCGTTAATATCGCAAGATATAGCCGACATTTTAAAAATGTTGTGAGATACACAATATTATGAATTTATAACTTGATAATATTTATTATTATTTTCTGTAATTTTAATACATATTTTTAATCATTGCTGAGATTTCGACGAGAAAAACCCAAAAAAAAATTAGATTTGAAAATCTCTCGAGAAAAACTCTGGACAATAAAAATCTGAGAACGAGATTTGTAACATTGCTGAGAGGATAGCACAAATAGACTCTCTTTCCTCATATGAGGTAAATCGTGTACAAAAGAAAGTGTGTCTATGAGAGGATAGCGCAAATAGACTCCCTTTCCTCATATGAGGTAGATTGTGCTTTTGAAGAGGTTGATGAAAAGACTAATTTTCAAAAAGTTGTAAACCAGAGCATTGAGACTTATGAAATGGAAAATGAGTCTCAAAGTTTCTTTGTTGTTCCTGTAATAGTAGAGGTGGAGTTCATCTCTTCAAATATAGAGGATCCTTATTTCAAATCAGCTTGCTGTAAGAGATTACATGGAGACTTAAGAAGAAGGAAAAAACCCACGTATATCATCAGCTTTCAATGGAAGATAGTTTGAGCCTAGAGGTTCCACACGTTCAAGGCTCTTAGTCACATCCACACAATTGACCTCATAGAAGCTGATGACTTGGCGTAGTTAAGCATGTGTTATTTACGAAAGACATATCTTTATGTATCTTTTTGTAAAACTAAATTTCTTCATGTATATTATTAGTTACAAATTAATGTTTTATTAAAAATTGTGCTTTAATTTGTCTCTCAATACAACCTGTGTTTATATATCCATACATATACACGCAATGTATCTACGGTTCTATGAAATACTACAAAGTAGAAACTCATATAAGTAGTTATAACTTAAAATAGTACTTATAGGAACTATGATATTTTGATGTTATCTTTGCATTGAAATAACTTCGAATTTTAGTTTCCATGAATTTATGAGTTTCCTATGTTTTCTTGATGTATTTTTTACAGCGTTTCCATGTGTATCTTTGATATGTATCATATCTTTCCTATTTTGGACTTATCGATACTTACCTCGATACCGATATTCTACCATGTTGTGACCCTCCTCCCTTTTAATATAAATAGAGGAGGAGCTCTTCCCTTCCCAAAGGGGAAGAATATAATATTATTATAGGCAATGCACTTGCCTTTATTCAGACTGGCCTGGCAGGCCCAAAACCCAGTACAAGGCATATTGATATATACAACCTTACTGAAATGAGAATAATTAGCTCAGGTTATCTAGGCTGAAAGCCTGCAACAAACACAACTCAGTTACCAGTCAACGTATTATAAGTCATGCAAACAAGTTATTGTACTGCGCACTGGAAACAATAAGTTTCAAACAAGATTTTAATCATTGAATACCAATAAAAGCTAGTGCAGTTAAAGTGTCCAGGCAGGTTCTCTAAGTGAGGCGGTGCCTAGACGGCCAAAATTTACTTTTTATGTTAAAATTATACAAAAAATTTGAGTGTGTGAAGTAGGATTATGCATGGCCTAAATCTAATATGCTGAGATCAAGATTAAATTAGCAATAATAAAGAAAACTATAACATTGCAACCTTATCACAAATAATTATTCAAGAAAGTTTCAAGTAAAGCAATTTTAAGAAGATTCAAGCCACGCCACATACCTACAATAATGACGCTCAGTTGTATCAACGAGAAATGGAAATCTATGCTTCTTCAAGCTTAGGAATTAACTTTTTTATTCAATGCGGATTTCCTTTCCAATTGAGGATTTCAAGAAACTATTTTAGGCTCAACAAGGATTATGAATTGAAATTTGCATGTGAGGTGATTTCAATTATTAATGAAACGAGGATCACAAATCAGCAGTATTAAATAAAGAAATCACAAGGTCTAGGTCTAGATCTAGGTTTCTAGGGTTTGCTGTTTTCGGGTTTTGGGGTTATAGGCCAGTCGTGTTTGCAATAGGAATACGCCTAGGGTTGCTGTAACAGCAATAGGGAAGGTTAAGACTAAGATGGGCTGTAACAGCAATATTAGGGACTGTTGGAATGTTGGACAGTAAGGGGGAGGGGCTGGGGTGGCCTGTGGCTGAAGGGGGATGGCTGTAGGGGGCTTCACTGACAATATGACAGGTGCAGGGGCTGCAGGAATACTGTAGTAGCAAGGGGAATGCCTGTAGGAAAGGGCAGCAACAAGTGTTTAGGGCTAGGGAGTGGTGCGGCAGCCCCCTAGGAAGATGGGGAAGGCTGCGGCAGTCAAGGGAGGCTGTGGAATTGCTGTAGCTGAAAGGGAAAGTAGGCGGCAGCAAGGGATTTGGCTAAGGTTAGGTGTAGCAAGGGAATAAGAGATCTAGGGTTTCTTGTATTAAGGCTTTAGTAAAACTTGAAAAAATGAGAAAATCAGCAAGGAAGAAGAAAAAAAAAGAGAAGAAAATGACTTAAAACCTTGTGAGAATCACTCCTATGACATCACACCAAATCCAATCGCTGGAGAATACTCAAAAGTAGTCTTTCAATAATCATAATTCATTAACTAAAAATTTACAGCAAAAAAGAAGTTTAAATAAATGTAACTATGCTTGTTTAAAGATTAAATACTCAAACTATTAAAAAGACTAAAATAACTCAATACTAATAAATTATTTCCTCCCTAACTAAATGTCTACCCCATTGGGCTTTTATTCTTTTCTTAACAAACATAAACTACGCTAAATTAGCCCATATGCACATCTTCCCAATGTGGGGTCTTCCTAATGAACTAGCTATGTGTGCATATGAGGTCTTCAATACCCCAAACCGACTACCCAAAGTAACACATCGGCCTTCTTCTTCTTCCTCTGCCTATGATAAACCTAAAACTCCTTTTGATGTTGGATGTCTACATCATTGTGCCTGCCTAGATTATGTTAGGCGATAGTAATCCTAGCTAGGCAATGTGATGGCCAAGGCGACAATTTGATTACATTGATAAAAACAATTGAATGCTTAGGGGTTTACAAACAAGGTATTCAAGTATCACTTTTCATAATCAAGAAAGGATAAATCTAAGGCAAGTATTCACGAATATTCTTTAATTGACCACCATTAGCTCAAAAAAAATTAACAAAGAATATGATAGCAGAGTAATCCAATACAAACATACCAAATTAATAATAGCCTTGCAAAAAAAAATCATCTATCAATTCCATTAGTAATAATTTAGATATAAAGGTTTCATATTGTTAAATGCCAAGACAAGCACCAAAAGTGAACTCCTAATTAATGTTGAAATCTTAAATCCAAAACTTAGAGAATTAGTCCAAGTTACAGAACATTTCCCATTATTAATATCCAAATTAAATCCTGCGGCATAAAAAATATTCTAGAGTCCACATAAAAGAAAGAAGAAGACATATATTAATGAAAAAACAAAAATTTGATAAAAAAGAGCATATGCTTGTAGCCTTGTATGGTAAGGAAAGAAAAGGAAGGGAAAAAATGAAAAAGGAAAAGCGGCAAACACATTCGAATATCATAGACCACTCATTTTGTTATTCGATCTTCTTTAATCATCTGCGAAACAAGTCCAACTCAAGAATCAGAGTTCCTGGTATTCCTTTGTATAGAACATTGATTCAGAATTCATCTTCAATGCTTCCTTTTAAAAGTACAAAACCAAATGAAAAAAAAATACAAGGACATAAAAGGGAAAGACAGAACAGAACCCAAATATTTGGGCTTTGCCTAATACAAACTAGAATGATTTATGATTCACAAAAAAACTGGAATGGGGAACAGTAGTGTATTTCATTTTCAAGTATAGATAATATATATATATATATATATATATATATAGGGAAGGGATCCGTAGACATATGAAATAGAACATTTATGTTCACACACGCACACAACCGTTCGATCCTTAAATCCAACGGCAATCATTAAACTAATTTTTATAGGGAAAAGGGTGCTTTAGGATTTTTATTTTTCAAAACAATTTCCTTATTCCTAGAGAGAGAGAGTCTCTCTCTCTCTCTCTCTCTCTCTCTCTCTCTCTCTCTCTCTCTCTCTCTCTCTCTCTCTCTCTCTCTCTCCAGTCATCCATTTTTTTTTCCTCTCTAAAACTATCACGGCGTTAGAGGTATCCTACACCTACATGTTGGTCAAATAAAGGACAAAGAATTTCAAAATGGCCTTATAAGCTGAATCATTCACTTTAGAAAAGGATCCACAAACACCCCGCCCTCTTGCACCAGTGGTTGGGGTGTGGCCTCCAGATGTGGGAGGTCAGCGGATCGAATCCCCTCGGGTATGAGTTGCAAGAACTCCCCTGCCCAATGCTAACTCCTAACAACCTAGATTCAAGATTACTAATGTAGGTACATGATAACTCCAACAAAAAAAAAAGGATCCACAATCTTGGCGTTAGAGGTTGAGATGATTCTGTCATTATTGTTTGTCTCCGTCATATTGGTCCAGCGATCAACATACAGAGACTACCCATATGGTGGGTACCTCTTCAGCATAAGGCCTAGATTGAGGTGGTCCACCATTGTAGCCTTAGGGTTAAGGAAATTATTGGAGAATTAATTCTGGTTGGGAAGGTATACAAGATACCCATGTTAAGTTTCCGTAACATTTTTGACTGTGAAAATAGATGGAATACAATAGCGTATTGATAACCTTGGTGGGCATCAACTTACCTTCAATGTTGATATATAGAAGCCAATGATTAAAATTTAAAATCTATACTCTCCATCGATTCACCACCAAGGCTCCAAATCTTGTTACATATCCGAATCAAAATTGATTTTTTAGGGATGTTCTAAAGTTTTCTTTGCCAAACAAATGCAAATTTGTAGTCCAATTGAAGAACAAATTTCTGCAACTTCCGGCATTTTCTCCAGCCAAAATGACGAAAAAAAATTATTTTTTTCAAGTATGCACGCTATTTCGATGTTATCTTTTGAGACGGAAATGATGATGGTTTTAGGGTTTTCCATAGAGGACAAAAGACATGGACGACTGGAGAGAGAGAGAGACTCCGAGGAATAAGGAAAGTATTTTGAAAAATAATAGAAAACTGCATTGAAAAATAAAAAACCACCTAAAGTGCCCTTTTCCATTTAAAATTAGTATAATGATTGCCATTAGATTTAAGGATTGACCGGATGTGTGCGTGTGTCAACATATATGTTCTATTTCATATGTTTAAGGATCCCTTCCCATATATATATATAACACCCATCAATGCATTTTTCGGTTCTCGTGTTCCATATAGACTGATTTAGAACCAAGCCAACATCCCAAGATGTTGAGTGGCACTATTAAACTTTCTTAAAATAAGGTAACTATATAGGAACAGGAAGTAGCGATATTGTGGCATCAATATGGTCACTGCCAGCAGGTTCCAGAGTAGACAATGATATAGTCATAAGACAGTTTTTCGAAAATAAATTAATTAGAGGCATGCATTAAGAGATACAAAATCACCAAAAACTTGTGCTAAACTACTAATAGAACATAAAAAATTGAAGGATATGCATATATTATTGTTTATTTGTGTTTCCAACTCCAACTATTTGGGATAGGGCAAAAATAATATATTATCTCCACTACCCTATTGTCTTCTAACATCCTTCCCTACTGCCCCCATGATTTATAGGTATTAAGAAAAGAATATGCAAACTCACTGCAGAATACAGACATGTTAGGAAAACAACAGAAGAACAAGATTGTGGTAATGAACTTGATCAGAAACACTGGACAGTAATATTGTAGTGAAGCAAAACCAGAACAAGATCATCAACAGTAGCAGAGAACTAAGAACAGAAGAAGAAACCCTAAGCTAGAACTGGAGAAATGAAATACAAACCTAGGGTTGAGAGAGAGAGAGAGAGATACCTGGAGATTGTTGAGCTTGATGTATTCCCAGATTTTCTTGACGGCATCGGTGCGAGAGACCTCAGGAACACCGAGGAACTTGCGCAAGGCTGGAGAGACGGCCACTGCTTTCATGATGCCGTTGGGGCGAGACAGTATACGAGGCTTGGTGGCAGCCGCAGAAGCTGTAGGAGCAGAGGCTCGGGTCCCAGCCTTGGCGGCGGCCATGAGAGCTCTGCAACCTCTGAAAACCCTAGAAGAATACATAGCTTCGGAGTTCCTCTTCTCTTCTCTTCTCTTCCCGCTTATACTTCAAAGAAACAAAACCTTCTTTTTTGTTATTAGGGCAGGTCGAGCTGTTTCCGTAAGAGAGCACCAGCACTACATATTTATATTTAGAAAGGACGATGATTCAATGCTATCGCTATCAGATAGCTGGGCTGTCCTATCATGAATCCAACGGCCCCATGGCGCCCCCCATATCTGTCATGGTGCCGTTAGATTCTGGATCGGACCCTCCAGCATTCCATCACTTTTCTTTTCATTTTATCAATGGACAACGCAAATTGGAATCTAAACTAATCACCTCCTCAGTCGGTGACGCTAGGAGGTGCGTCTCGGGTCCCTTAATAGCATGTGTCCCCTTTTAACTTCATTTAACTGCGGATAAGATTCATTAACTTTTAGGATTCATTTATCTATTATTGATTTTAAAAAAAAAAATAACCACATGAATTAAAAAGAATTAACTGAAGTTAATGAAAGTGAAGTTGGCTTTGTGAGAGCGAGGAGCAATGGTTCGGTCCTAGCCAGTGGAGGGAACTACTGCTCAACTAGAAGATTTTGAACTTTTTGTATAGTCTTGATGGGGGGCATCCTCATTTGCACAAATACATACTCATATTTCATTAATGAATTCATAGTCATTCATGCTATGTGCTATGTATGTTAGTATTTCCATCATAATAAATGTTATTTGTATGTTTTAAAATAAGAAGATAAGAAAATATGGGATTTGGTCGAATGAAAGCCAAAACATTCGAAACAAAATGAATTGGTTCGAATGAAATCGAAATTAGTTCAAATCATCTCAATCTGAGTAATTGAGAAATTTTCCCAAATCCAAATTAATCAAGTTTGGACGAACAAAATTTCCAATGAACACTTAATCATTCAAACGAGTAGCACGGAAGAGAAGAATAAAATATGTGGCAGATCCACAACTAAAGGCTAAGGTAGAAGCTAGTTGGTAACACATCAAGAGATATAGGGCTTGTAACGGATAAAATTCGTAAAAATGAGTAAAAAGAATTGGTAAAATAGGGATTTCTCATGCTCACAAATTCTAACAATTTAGCCGACATAAGCCCACTTGGGCTATGTGCTGGCTCACTTGAGTGTTGTCTGACAGGTGACTTTATCATGACTGCACAAGTCATGATGACTCAAAATGCTTATAAATAAGCAAGAATCACCAGAGAGAAGAGATGGATGGTGCGAAAGGCAAGAGAGGAGAGAAATGGCAGAAGAAGAAGAGGAAGAGGAAGAGGAAGAAGAAGAAGAAGAGGAAGAGGAAGAGGGAGAGGGAGATCTGAGAAGCTTGAGTCATTCACACCCCTACCCCGAAGTGTTGTGCAGGCGACCACTCACCTGATTCTCTCATCTTCTTTCGGTGTTATCCGGCTATTTGATGTTCTTTGTGGCCTCACAATCGTTTATGGCCACCAGATTCTCTCAAATAGGCCATGTCCGCCTGATGCTCTCCCTGAACGGTCACACTGCCACTTGCACGGCCAAGCTTGCAATTGATTAGCCTGTTGAGTGCAATCACACTTGAACTTGTGCCTGACGCTGTGAATGGTGCCGAACCCGTTGTAGCGTTATCTGAGCTGTGAATGGTGCTGAATCCGTTGTCGCATTGCCTGCTGTGAATAGTGCCGAATACGTTGTGCTGTGAATGGTGCCGAATACGTTGTCGCGTTGTGTTGTGCATAGTGCCGAGCTCGTTGTGCTGTGAATAGTGCCGAATACGTTGTGCTGTGAATAGTGCCGAATACGTTGTGCTGTGAATGGTGCCGAATACGTTGTCACGTTGTGTTGTGCATAGTGCTGAGCTCGTTGTTCGTTGTCTGATGTACAACGTACCCGTCGTGAGCTGTACAACGTACACGTTGTTTGTTGTACAACGTACCCGTTGTCTGCTGCACAACGTACCCGTTGTCTGATGCACAACGGATGCACAACGTATACGTTGTCAGAGCTATGTTATCTGAGCTAGAGCTACGTTGTCAATGCCTTATCCGAGCTGCGTTATCAGAGCTACGTTGTCTATGCCTTGTCTAAGCTACGTTGTCTGTGCCTTATCAGAGCACGTTGTCAGAGCACGTTATCAGAGCACGTTGTCAGAGCTACGTTGTCTGTGCCTTATCAGAGCTACGTTGTCTGTGCCTTGTCTGAGCTGCGTTATCTGAGCTACGTTGTCTGTGCCTTATCAGAGCTACGTTGTCGGTGCCTTATCTGAGCTGCGTTGTCAGTACCTTGTCCGAGCTATGTGAGCTACGTTGTCAGTGCCTTGTCCGAGCTACGTTATCAGAGCTATGTTGTCCGAGCCATATTCTTTGTGCCTCCTGAGCTACAATCTCCAGAGCATAACACCAGAGCTCGTCCTCAAGTGCATATACCCAGTGACCTCACGATAAGTATCTCTATACTATTATGTTCATATGTTCATGTGCTTGTGCCTTATGTGCCTTATCATGTGCTTGTGCCTTATCATGTGCTTGGGCCTTATACTGACTTTATCATCGGAGCTTATTTCAGGGTGCACACCCGCCTCCTCAGACTCATTCACAGGTGGAGTTTTGCTATTATTCCTCCACCAGCTAAGCAGCTACAGATGCGTGGCATGTACGGGATTTTTTCCCTTTCAGGGCTTAAGCTTATCTTATGAATAAAAGTGATTGAAGCCTAACTTATGTAAATAGGAATCAAATCAAGTTAGTTCAACACATAATCATAAGTCACTAGATATTCCCTCTCCTCATGGTCTAAATAGAGCGAACTACAATGAGCACGAGTTTAACTCTTAATTGCTTCATATCTTTTTTAGGTAATGTGTTTAGTTATGAATATAAATTTGATGGATTTACCTATGTGAGTATAAACATGCGCCACTTCTTGCAAGAACATAGACAAGTTTTCTAGGACACTCGTGATAATTTAGGTAGAGCAAAAGGTTAAACCGTGTTATATTTTTAGAACTTAATTATTTTATTATTTAAGAATGAAGTATAAATGGTAGATTCAATTGACTTACGACATAGGTGTTTGGTTCAAGAAATATAATTTTACTCAAGGCGCACAAGTCCTACTTTGCTTCAAGTAGGGTCGGTTCAAGGCCAAAAGACATGGATATCAATACACTTTATTCTCAACCTCACAATTAAATTATTTTTTCACTTTTGAATCATATGGAAAGTGTTACTTTTTTTTTTGTTATTTGATTCAAAATTAATAGTTTTATATTCTGTCGATTGAAGTAGCATCCATTCATGCGTACATGTGTGCATTCCATTGGTGTGTTTCATATTGGGCTTTAGTGGGCCTTCATGGATAAAACTGAAGAGGCTCTCAATCTCTATTTAAGGGCAACTTAAGTGGATTTCATATGAACTATAGAAATTGTGTAAATACCTTAAGGGTGTGTTCGTTTCACGAGAAAGTGGGTGAAATAAAAAAAAAAAACTTAAATTTTCTCGCAAAATAACCATCAAAAGATGAATGAAGTTTTTGGGAGAAAGTGTCATTACTGAGAAAGGTTAGAGCCCCGAATTTATTATTCTTATTACTAGTGAAGTTTATTAAATGCTATGGAAACATGTGTTTAATTTCAATGTGTTCAAGCCTGCAAATTTAATGTAAAAAAGTGTTGATTTTAAAACTCAAATAAAACACTCAATTTAAATCTTTTTTGAGGTTTAATTGCATGAAAAGAAAGATAATCAAAAAGTAGCAAAATAGTTTTTTTTTTTTAAATCTGCGCCGTCGATTGCCGAAAACGCCATTCCGGCGGTGGTTTGCGCGATCTCGCGTGTTTTGAGTCCCTAGGGCTCCCAATGTTATAAATACCCTCTTATACTCGTATGTTGAGGATTTCTAAAGCTTTCTAAACCTAAAAGAAAGTAAGAGATAAGGATTTTGAGAGATCCAAGAGGAATGATCAAAGGTTTTGCAAGGAAGAATGGTGAAAAAACTTAAATCCATCTCATTCACAAGTGTGTGATCGGGAGAGGTAAATATAACTTCCTTACTATCAATATAATGTTTTTGATATAAATATTATGAAAGTGATAGATCTAAAGCAAGAACAATCAAGATTAAGCATGATTATGATGTTTTAATCATTTATGAAAAATTCATTTGATGTTAGAGAATGATTTGAACCATGATTCCCTTATGAAAAATATATATGATGTTAGAAAATGTTTCGAATCATGATTTTCTCATGGGAACATACATGTGATGATTTGATAGTGTTTTAAATTATAATTCTCTTATGAAAAATATACCTGATGTTTAGAGAGTATTTTAAGTAATGATTTCTTATGGAAAAATATATATGATGACTAGAAAATGTTATAAATTATGATTTTAAAGATGAATGTGATGTTTAAAGATGTTTCTATGATTTTATTTTTCATATCAACAAGGAGAAAGAGAATTATCTTGTAGCGTGTGGATGATGGAGAATGGAAGAAGCGATGATGGTTGATATTGATGAAACAATTATGAACTTGCTTTGAATTTTTAATGTGTTATGAAACTAGGATTTGGTGAGATTAATTTTATTAAAATTATCTATTGAAAATTAGGCATAATAGATATAATTGTTTCTTATTTTATTATTGAAAACTTGATAGATCTATGTTCTATATTGATCAATTATGAGAAATTCTGCATATTTAAATTTATACATGATTTACAATCATCATTATTTCACTCACACTATTCACGAAATTAAATATGAATAAACATGAGAATAAACAAGATGATAAGTATTATGCAAGTACACAAGGACACAAGCATAATGTATGATTAAGTTTTGCATTAACCGAGTACCCACAAGCCTAAGATCAAGGCAAAACTAGTCGTATGCACCGGCGAATGTGTAGACAAACCGTATACACTGGATAATGTGTAGACAAGCCGTATGCATCGGATAATGAGTAAACCGTGTGGTACCTCATAAAGTAGAGTATATGTTAGTCTCTACCCAATATATAGGGTAGAGTTATATTAAGTTATTGCATTTGCATGTTGTTGAATGCATTCACGAACAAGAAAAATAAGTAAGATAAACAAGAGAAACAAGTACAAGTGATCATGTGTAAGAATTGAAATTGAATTATATTTCTGCACTCTGAATTGTTATATGTTTACATGTTATGTTGAATTCTAAATTATGTTTATATTAAATATTGTTATATTGTTAGATATAATTTTATAAATACGCTGGGTAACTTTTTATTCAGCCGATGACTATTGTTGTTGGCAGGTTCTAGATTTGACATCTGTGCTCCAGGACCTTAGGAAGAGGAAGAACCAATAGGTTATTACCCTGATGGTGAATGAAATTTGGACCATTGACCATATACTGGAAATTAGATTACTTGTATTTTGAGTTTGAGTTTTAGACATTGTAATAGACTTAATTCTAAATTTATAATTAGATTGCATTAATGATTTGGGATCATATAGGATGATTTGAATTAATTATGATGTTTTAGTATTTATTTCAGACATTAGACTTTATCAGTATTTATTTAAAGAAAAATTTTCAGGTTCATGTTTTAGAATTACCTTAAATGCTTTATGACAAGAAGTTATAGAAGTTAATGATTAAGTCACGTGCTAAAGTCTCACATTAAGTTGATGAGATTTTGGGGCGCAACAGAAAATGTGAGAAAATGAATGTGTGTTTCTTGAAAACCAAACGCAAGAAAACACATTTTTCTTTTACTTTCTCGCCAAACAAACTCACCCTAAAGGATAATTTCGATCCCAAGAATTGAGAGGTGAGAATTGGAATTTGATGATAAGATTCATAATTTATGTGTTTAAACGCTCTCAATTCCTACATTTTGTGAGAATTTTAATGTCCACCTAGGAGGGGAACATTGCAACATGTGCATGGGAATTGACATCAATGTTTTACAACTTCACTTTTTCTAAACCTTCTTAAATAATTCGTATTTTAATTATCTTAAAAACTAATATTTTTTAATAAATATTTTTATGTTAAAATTTTACGATTTTTATTAAATAGCTCATAATAGATTTTCTATAAATGAATGTATAAATATTAAATTCAACCATTTATAATCAACGCAGTTTATTTATTTTTACTTAAACTTAATTAAAAAAAAGAAAAGAAAATCAAGTATAGTTTTATATTTTTTAATAAATATTTATTTGAACTTAAATTTATTTTTAGATAAATAATAAAAATATAAAATGGATTAAGTGGAACAAAATTGACCAGGTTGTAGAGCCATGGAAACACTTATTTCTTCATTTCTAAAATCTGATTATCAACATAACTATCATTGAAATATAAAATTATTTTTCTTCAAATATCTATTAAAATAAATATGTGTTAATCTATTTAATTTAAAATATTATATACAAGTAAAGTATATAATATAATAAGAATTATTTTATTGGAATTAAGAAGTAGTGATATCCAATATTCTATAGACTTGTACTGATTACCTGCTAGTTGGGCCAACACATTTATATAATTATCTATCCTGTAAACAAATAGATCAAATATCAAGTAAATTTGAAGTGCCTGAACACTAAACTTGTAACTCATATATTCTCATCAAATTTCAATGTTTCAAACATGTAGCATTATTTTAATACATTGGCTTTTTAATTTATAGATATTGCACTGTCTATGTAATGAAATTTTATGCGTGTTTCAATCAAATCTTGTGAGCCAATAAAACTCCAATGCCTCGTTTGGCTCACAAGAATTGAGGGGTGAGAATTGGAATTGGAGGAAGACGCCCATAATTCATGACTGTATTCACATGGAAAATGAAACAATGTCAAATTCCACAATTTTGTACATTCCAATGTTTCAAAAAAGTACTAGTGTTTCATTATGCATGCTTTTCAATTTATAGATGTTGCAATACCCTTGCAATAAAATTCTTTGGGGTCTTTCAATAAATTCTTGTGAGCCAAACATACCCTAAGGTTTCTTTTGGATCACAAGAATTGAAGGGTGAGAATTCAAAATGGAGGATACTGTTCCTGATGTTTGGATGCTTGTAATTCATATAACCTTCAATTCACATGCAAAACGAAACAATGTCAAATTCTACAATTTGTAGGAATTACAGTAGATATCATAATTCCCCTATTGATGAGAATTGACAAATCTTTTTTTACATTACTATCTCTCTTTCTCGACCTTCCTAGATTGTTTATTGTTTAAATTATTTTCAAATAATTTTTTTTGCAATATACTTTAAACATTGTTTTTAAAGTCTTTAAATTTATTGAGATAACTAATAAATAAATTTTATTTAACAATTACTAATTAATTATATTTATATAGTTCTAGTTAAATTTATAAAAGTACAAGTTTTTAATGAATTATAATTTGAACTTAAATTTATCTTTAAAATATATAATAGTTTCTAGTTAAATATCTATAATAGAGTTTATTAGTATATAATTCACTTTTATTTTAGAAAAATAAAATTATTTTTAATGAAATAAAAATACGTTAATATACTACATTTATTTATATAACTAGAAGTTTATATGATAAGAATGCTATTATCTAAGTTAAGAAGCACATAGACCTACTATTTATTAGATTGGAGCTCTTTTAGATGGTAGGTCCAAGTGATTGTAAGCAGACTTAGACTCATTTGTAAGACTCTTTATATAATTTACAGGGATGGGATCCGTAGACATATGAAAAGAGACATATATACTCACATATGTCCTTAATTGTAGGATTTAAAGATCAAACGGTTGCAAATTTTAACACGTTTTAATTGAGAAAGGGCATTTATGGTACTTCAGTTTATTAATAAAAGATATATCTCCATCTTTTGTCCCTCTCTCTTCTCCTCTCTTGCCCCTCTCATTCTTGGTTATTGATTAACCCAACGAAGTTCCGTTCCGACATCCGATCTCTGTTCAAGAAACGAGGCATATTCTGGTGGATCCAAAGCTTTTTATTCAACCATATTCCCACGACAAGAGATGGGCTCCAAGACCCAAATCTGGAAATTGGGAAATGTAAAGATTGGATTTAAGGTCTTCCACAAAACCCTCAATGAATGAGATAATTTGATAAGTTTCTGGTGTCGTATTGGGCACAGAAGCATCGTTATCTCTATAGCTCTCAATGGAAAAATCAGATTTAAAGTATTTCTTTGATTTTTAGCTTGTAGTTTCATTTTATTTCCTCCTAGGGTTTCATTTCCAATCACAAGAGGAGATTGAAGAAAAAAAAAGAAAGATCAGTAGGTTTTGCTGCAATAGCGCATGATCATGTTCCATTTGAGCCTCCTCTCTCTGGTTCGATTGGAGCGGCCAACGCTGGCGATTACCAGTTCACGTGGATGTCTCTAAATGTGGATGATTTATTTTCACAAAATCTTTGTTTTCAAGAACTAATCAGGTGGCTTCTTAGGGCTCCGTCCTTCATCAATGATTCAAAGGTTCAACGAGAGGGATAACCGAGAATGATGGGCAAGAGGGGTGGAAGAGAGAGGGCAAGAGGGGCGAATGATGGAGATATGTCTTTCAATTTTTTTAAAAAAAAACTGAAGTACCCTAAATGCCCTATCCCAATGAAAATGTGTTGAAATTTGCAACAGTTCGATCTTTAGATCCTACGGTTATGGACATATGTGAGTATATATGTTTCATTTCATGTCTCTGGATCCCTTTCCATATAGATATATATATATATGAATATATCAATTATCAAGTGAATATTTAGGCATCCAAACAGTGAACTTGAAATCTAGACCCTAGTTCTAGTGAATTTTATAATATCAGCCAAATAGTAAAATTCGAATACATAAAATTTCTAATCAATATATATTGTAATGTCTATGCATTAGAATTCCAACTAGTGTTTCAATTCCTGCTATCCAAACATACATAAGCATTTTGACTGCCCTTCTTCCTTTCTCTTCTCTCCGACTTCTTTATTCGAATCATAATTTTAATTATGGGCTACAATACTTAGGAGTGCACATTTATCTTAGATACTTGTTGAACCATAGGGTGTGGCTGCCAAGATACCTTGTTGCACTAGAGCTACACTTGGGGGGCAAAATAAGATGAAGGCAGTGAAACCCATTCCTCAACACACCGATAGGTTTCTTAAGTTTATACTTTCTTCTTTCAGTGTACAATATTTCTATTGTTGAGATATTATAAGGCTAGATTTCTCAACTCTTTGTTATTGGCATTGTTGTCCTAGTTTAAGAGAGAGTATAGGAAAAACTACTGAGACCATACAATACAATCATAGGGGCACCTTGAGACCGCTCCCAAGGATACACAAGATTAAGGCATCAAAATCTTGGGATTCATAGGGAAGCATCGGTTGCCCCCATCGTTTGTGTGTGCTAGTCACCCCTCCATTGATCCGGGTTCCACTCGTGAGAGGGTGTGAGTTTTGTCATCTCCACCCACCCATGACCCGGAACATATACTAACATACTAACCAGGGTTGCAGTCTAAGTGGGATCTCTCACATTATAAAAAAAAGAAAAAAAAGGGCTTTGCATTGACACGAGACGGAGCTCTATCAAACCCATTGAATCTCATATGTAAAATGATTTTTAGAATTTATCAGCAGGCATGCTAGTCCTGTAAAGGTATTTCCAATTTTCAGCCAAAAATAGCACTTGTCCTTGCTTTTATTAGTGTAAGTAGGGAATGCCCGAGAGCCCCGTTTCAAAGCTTAATTCTGTAATTATAGAGGAAAAGAGTGGCAGTTATAGAATAATTGCTCTCATAATTACAAACCTGCCATCCATTGTAGTGGAAAAGGGGAGGTCCGCTTCAAAGCATTGAAGCAGAGCTCCGGCTCAAATATAAACTCAAATAGATATTAGCAATGCTCTCAGTCTCTCGACCTTCCCTTATCCATTTCTATGCTCTTGTTGCTACTGAACCCCTCTCTCTCTCTCCCTTCATTTTTTCTTCCTTTCTAACCCATAACAGAGTCTCTCTCTCTCTCTCTCTGTTTTATACATCCATGAAGGGATAGCGAGAACAGAGACAAAAGATGGCGTGTCTACTTCCGCAGTTCAAGTGTCCACAGGACACCCTCTCTGCCCATTTCAAAATCCAGAGCCATTACCCCCACCCCCACCACACCACCCAATGTAAGCCACTCATCTCTCTCTCTCTCCTTTAAAAAAAATAAAAAATCTTGTGTGTAAGTATGTGTTTCTGCATCTTGTTAGGGATTTGAATTTTCTGTTCTTGTAGCCATGAACACTTTTTTCATCCGAATTGAAATGGGTAATTGGATTGTTCTACATTGGTACTGTTAAAATTCATTTTTTTCCCGGTTGATTCGGCATAAACCCTTTGTTTATCTGTACATAAATTGGAACCATACAATGTAGAGTATGAGAAGTTCTTTGTTTGCTTCATAAGGTTTCAATAAATGGTGTTGTAGACACTTTTTATTTAGTGGGTATTCGGTTCTTTGACAGATAATTTAGAACTTGTTTCCAGCTTCATGTGGGCTGTCATAATTTGGGTATTCTTGGAGTAGACTCTTCAATTGAGGGGAAGGTATCATGAGTCATACTACTGCAATTAGATTTTTGTTTGGACGTTTGTGGTGTATATATTTCATAGTTTGATTCATCATCTTATGAGTACACCTCACTGGGATAATTTCTTGTGCTTGTGTAGTATCTTTCTTTATTTTCCACTGACTCCGGATTTGTTTGGAATATAGTTTTCATTTCTAGTGGAAAAAATTATGATAGGAAATCTCCCTTTTGCGGTGCTTGACTAGTGTTTGTTGAAATGTTGTAATGTGATGCTCATCCTTACAATCCCAATCCTCCACAATATTAGATTACATGATCATCAATGCCTTATCCCAAATATTTGGGGTTTGGCAACACTAATCCTATCCCACGGTTCTGTTTTGGAGATAGCAATTCAGGATTCATGTCATAGGAGTTAGTAGGGTTTTCCTACTCCAGCTACCAATCTGAGGTGCAACCTGCAGCACCTAGAGCAGCATGACGGAGTTACAATATTAGATACCTACCAATCAAACAAAAATTTTAGATGGCCATTTAACTAAAACAAGAAAATTCGGGGAGCTATTAGCAGCATATAGGGTCATAGTTCCGAAGTGGAAATTGGTGAAGCTTCATGGGTAAAGCAAAAATATGGGTTCTACACTTCTACCAAATTGGATTTAAACCTTTAATTGATGAAATTCAATATAGCATGTTGGCATTCTTTTTAGTGATTGGTTAATTGAAATGTGCAGTGAAATCTAGAGAACCTGGTTGTTTTCGGGCACAATGTATTCTGTATACGACAACAACAGCTACAACAATGACGACAACTACTACGATTGTTGATATGGAGAAGCTGCGGTTACCTACTTTGGAATATCATTCAAATTCAGTAGCTTTTGACAGACCCTTGACATATATTGGGGCCATCGGTCCACCCACAAAGGTCAGGATTTATTTATGTAGGAACAAAAAAAGGGTTGATATTTGGGACAAGGGGCCACTGAGTTGGGCAATTGTCAAGATTTCATTACGAAATAATTTTCCTTCTACTTATTATTTTTATGGGCTAAACTTGCATGCGTTTTCTCTATGAGATGGTCAATTTTGTTCTTCTTATAAGTAATGAGTATGTTCTTAATAATAGATTTTTTTTTGCTGGCAATATCATATACCTAGGGTCAGTAGCATTAGTTAGCAGTGGTTAGTAGTGGGGGAGTGAACCACTTGCAAGTCGTCACCCATTGGGAATAGAATTCCATGACCTCTCTCATAACTCATAAGAGAGGCCACAACCTATCATTGGACCAAGTGGTGGGGCGTTCTTAATAAATGATTAGTGTCATAGTGTGTCCTATTTGTGAGGGTGTATTGTGTGGGGTAAGTGCTGGTGCATAGGGTTCAAGATTTCAACCGTGTCATAGGTGATTTGGACATCTTCTCTTAGTAGCACATGTCAAATCCTTAGTCCATTAGATTATAAGAATAAAACAAAATAGAAAGAGTCCATACAAAAATCAATTCGACTGAGCGCGTCAACTTCATGCAATTTTAGAGTGACTCCAAGTCATGGGAAACTCTAACGAGCTTATCTTAATCTCAGTGTTAATTGGAATCACAAACGGAAATTATCATTTAGTCCTTATACCGGTTAGAGTTTTATACCGTTTAAAAATTGTATTCTTGGCTATTAACCATCCAACCGCAGCATTTGTTGTCAATCCAAGCTGTCTAATTGATAGACACTAGCTCTAAGATCACCACAATCCTTATACTGGTTAGAGTTTTATACCTTTTAAAAATTGTATTCTTGGCTATTAACCATCCAACCGCAGCATTTGTTGTCAATCCAAGCTGTCTAATTGATGGACACTAGCTCTAAGATCACCACAATCATATATGATTGTATCATTTGAAAAGTCTCTTGACTTTGAAGACAGTCACTACTGCTACGGGTTGGCAAACGAGTTATTGTTTGGATATACAATCATCTGGTTAATTTTATTTTGAGGCTAATGGGCAACCCAGATTGAGGGCAAGCATATTTATTGCACAGCTAGTAAGAAACAGGATACTTTATTGCACCAACCCACCAGGGGTTGTTGCAGTTGGCCAGCGTCCCGGTTATGATCCTTGTGGTCGTGTGTTCAACTCCCACTCCTCGTCTTACCCTAGTATCCAGAGGGAAAATTACGAGTGGGTCGGTGCGGATACCCGAAGGGACTAGTCCTTGGCTCGAAGGCTTTGGGACACCTTCTGTTACCCAAAAAAAAAGTGGGATAAGTTACTGCATTATATTGTCTCTCACCTAATTCTTCCTATATATATATATATATATATTATAAGTTCACAATCTTAGATTGCTTTGATATTTGCAGGAAAATTTTGAAGCAACTTTGGCAACAGAAACACTGCTTATGGGCGAAGAGGCTGTAATAGCTGCTGCTGCTGCAGAGGCAATTGCTTTGGCAAAAGCTGCAGTAGAGGTTGCAAGGGATGCGGTCCTGATGGTTGGTAATAACCCTTCTGCAAAATTTGATAATAATTCTGCAGATTTTCCTTCTGAAGCTGACATTCTCCTACTCGAGCGGGCCCGACTTACTGAAACTGAACGAGTTGGCACAGTAGGCCATTCTTTAGGAGCCGAAGGCCGACTAGACGAAGAACATTACTTACAATTCTCCATTAAAGAATCTGACAATTTGGATCCACTGGATGAGGAACTCAAACTTCTGCAGACACAGATTCCCAGGAACGTAGCTGTTAGATCCCAGCGTCAAACAGAAAGAAGAGCCAGAAGAACAAGGGCTGCAGAGAAGGCTGCTGCTAATGTTGTCTGTGTGAAACCAGGATCTTCCAGTAGGAAAAAGCGTGCCGCTTTACAAGAGGTTGACTACTCCGATCCCTTGCGTTTCTTGAGGGGGACTACTAACACTTCTAGGCTTCTCACTGCCACTGAAGAATTGGAGTTGTCAGAAGGAATACAGGTGCAATTTTTCGCATTGATAATACAGATAATATTAGGAAACATGTTCTCCAGAATTACTTCTTTTTTTGGCTTTAAGTATATATTTATGAGGAGTGGTAGCCCAGCCTCAGCATTCAAATTTTTTCCACAAGTCTGCATGCTCGCATGGTCACTCTTCCACTTGATAAAGAAGAGTTCTCAAAAATCCTCTTGTTACGCTCTTTCCAAATGGACCATGTGACCGTCCCTGGAACAAGCGCCCAATAGTGTTCCAGCCGAGAACCCATTAAGTCCGGCTGTCAGCAAGATAAGAAACTCTGGAAAGAATAGGGAAAAACCTATGCAACTCCGAAATGAGCTAGAAAGAAGTACACAATAAGGATGTTTCAAACTCATACTGGCACATGTAGTTAATATGCAGGTTGTGTGACCTGCCATTTGACGGGTTTGAAGTAAGAGATATTTTAGTGCACCTTCAGTGACCTGTTGGGATAATTTTAAAATTTTAACCAACCTCTGGGTTGAATTTTTACTTGATAACTCTTCTATTTTTACCTGAAGTCCAAAAGAATTTTATCGATTAAATAGTTGCAGTCCTCCAACCGGTTATATTTTGGCATAGGAGGTCTCTTGGGTGCGGTATGCTGTTGGTAAAACTGTGCTTACTGTCTATGTGGCTGTTATTGTTTTCTGGAATGGTAACATAGATTTCCTCTGGTAATGAAGGTGGAAGGTTGGGCATCTACTCTTGGTTCTAAAGATGGGAAATCAACGGCCCCTTCATACACCAAATATTTCTCATGTGATTTATGGTGTCTCTCCTTTGATGAATATAATGCAGGACCTGTTGAAACTGGAAAAGCTCCACGAGGAGCTTGGCGAACGATGCGGGGGTCAACCCACCTTTGCTCAATGGGCAGCTGCAGCTGGAGTTGATCAGAAGACCTTGAGGAAACGCTTAAACTACGGCATCCTTTGCAAAGACAAAATGATCAAAAGTAACATACGGCTTGTTATTTCTATTGCGAAAAATTATCAGGGATCCGGGATGAACCTCCAGGATCTTGTTCAGGTTTCTTTCCCATTGACTGCTGCTAAATTAATGAGCCTTTTTTGGTTCTAAACCATACTGAAGCCCTAGTTTCTGTTTATTTATTTATTCTGAATATTGTTAATTCACAGGAAGGATGTCGAGGCCTTGTAAGAGGTGCGGAAAAGTTTGATGCTTCAAAGGGGTTCAAGTTCTCAACATACGCACACTGGTGGATTAAACAGGCGGTTCGGAAGTTTCTTTCTGATCATTCCAGGACAATTCGATTACCAGTAAGTTTTCCTACAATTTTTCAAGTCATCTAAGTTCTCTTTCCATGTTTCAAGTCAGTTTGCTGTGTTAGAGCACATTGTGGCTAGAATATCAATACAATAGCATCCCTTCCCTTCCACATAGGTGCATGTAGACACAAAATACAACTATACTGTTTATTAAGGGCACTCAACCTAAAGCTGCCATGTTAAAAAGAAAATTCAACCTGCCTTGACTGTTATATTTCATCACACATTTTTGCTACTACAGCTACTGATGTCCTCTTCTTTATACTCAACTGCATAAAGAAGAAAAAGACAGAATAGTACACAAATTTCTTGTCCTTTTATTTCAGAAAGAATGGCGTGGGACCTTGCACTATGCTGAAGTAGAAAATGACGTGGATGTCGGGTGTCATTTTCTGTTTCTTTGCATGGGCCTCCACCCAAATTCAGTGATCTTTAGTGTTTTCACACCATGTGGGCCTCCCGGCAGTTTGCTGTGCTTTCAGAGATCTGACATTTTGCTTTCCATGACATCCATGGATAATATGCCTATTGAAATTGTAGTGCTGAGGATTGTGGTGGTATCTTCTTGGTCTTGCATGACAGGTTTCTGTTAACCGACTATGCCCATTCCAAGAAGAATACAGAACTTAGCAAAACCAGTATAAAGAAGACCGGTTCCATCCCTCTTCTCTGTTCAAATCATGCATGCTCTTAATTGAATTTTAAGTGTAATAACTTATACTAAATTGTTGATGAAATTATTGATTTGTGATACAACTTTTATTCTTTTTTGTGTGACTATCACCTTAATTATTCATTTTCAATATCCTTGGGATGAACAGTTTCACATGGTCGAGGCTACTTATCGAGTAAAGGAGGCTAGAAAGCAACTGTATACTGAGAATGGAAGATATCCTAATAACGAAGAAGTTGCAGAGACAACAGGGTTGTCAATGAAGAGGCTCACGGCAGTACTACTAACCCCCAAAGCTCCAAGATCTCTTGACCAGAAGATTGGGATCAACCAAAATCTAAAACCTTCGGTCTGTTCTCATCTTCCCTATTTGTCAGTCTTACATGAACCCACTCTTATCCATCTTTTAATGGGCGCTGTCTCATTTACAGGAGGTGATCACAGATCCAGATGCAGAAACAGCCGAAGATCTACTGATGAAGCAATTCATGAAGCAGGACCTGGAGAAGGTGCTGGACACTCTCAATTCAAGGGAGAGGCAGGTGATTAGGTGGAGGTTTGGGCTTGAAGATGGAAGGATGAAGACGTTGCAAGAGATTGGGGAGTTGATGGGGGTTAGCAGAGAGAGAATCCGGCAAATTGAGTCTTGCGGTTTCAGGAAGCTGAAGAATAAGAAGAGAACCAAAAATTTGAAGCAGTATATAATGTCATAAGCTGCCCCACACGTATTTAGAATTTAGTTCTACCAAAAGAGTAATGGGTTGAAGGTCTTGTCTCCTTCTCTCATATTTTCTGTATTCTCTCTTTTTTTCCAGCAATCCCCAAAATGCATATGTATTTTATCTTCCCCATTCTGTAATTCACATTTAATTAATTCAGAATCTTAGAAATCGGTTTTGCAGAGAAATGAAATTCTGAGTTAGTATATGTAGCTATGGCCAAAAGGCCAGTACATGCAATTCTGAGAAGGAAACGGATCAAAATGACCGATAACCAAATTTTCAGATAATGTACGTTATTCGTCAGTTGAAGAAAGAGAAAACTCTTCAACTGTCTTCCTTGAAGAAATGTGTCCTCCTCTGGCTGAGATCAGGATTGAGTGCCTCAGTTACACGCGGTGCAAGGCCAGATATGCAACAAGCCGATAACCAACCAACATCAGAGCCATAATGCACACATCTATCCACAAGTGGTTCAGACCCACGGACTTAATGGCAGGAAAATCTACTAGTGGGCACCAGACTCCCTTTGAACACTCATAATAGTCATTCTCAGTGTACTGAACTCCGAGAAGAAGCTTGTAACAGTAGTAGCTATAGCTCAAGTACTTTAACCAGATGATGAAGGGAGGGATTTGTTGTATGTAGTAGCCCCCAGCTATGAGGAAGACTAGGGTGGTGACAGAGGCCAAGGTTGTTGCCTGTTTGACATCCATGAGTATGGCTCCAATTGCTAGGCCGAGACTCTGGGAGACGAGGACATTATAGAGAACAACAAGCAGGGAAAAGAAGAAGGTGATGGGATCAGGCTTCAGTCCTCCCATCCAATAGATTATAAGAACAAAGGCAGTTGGGAGTGCAAGTTCCATGGGCAGATCTCCGGCAGTCCTGGCTAGGAAGTAGGATGAGAGGTGGTACATGCCGGAAGAGCGTTCCTTGATCAGCATTGCTCTCTCTTGGGGAAATGTGAAGACGGCATTGTAGAGTGGGAAGAATCCCCAGAACACAGAGAAGAAGAAAAGCAGGGCAATCTGCAAAAATCAAGAAGAAAAACCCAGGTTGGCTTCTGAGGATATTTACCAAAATATTCATATCCAGCAGTAGAAGAAAATCAGAAATCCTTACGCGGTCTTGGATATGGGATGCTGGGGAATGCCACCATAGGAGACCAGCAAGTACAGCGACGCTTATGACTTGGAAGATCCTTAATCTGTTGAAGGCTTCGTATCTCCGTTCCTTCAGCCCCCTCCTAAGCAGTACCTTAAATTGCTGCCACCAGCTCGTGCTCCATTGCTCTGACTTCACCGTATTTCCTGCGTTAGTGTCAGAGTAGTACTTGAGACTAGCCAACAACAGCTGAAGAAACAGAAGATCTTCAAAGTAAATAATATATCAAGTAGTAAAATGAAGAACCCTTCCGATCCAGCAGATTCCAATTAAGTACTGAAATCCAAAATCAAGAGGATTCTGAAACTAAATCTACAAATTTTGGTATTGCATGAACTTGAGTTGGTAGTTACTTATGGGAACCAGAGGGAGGGGACTTACTTGCAGAAGCATCTTTCCCATAACCAGTGTCCATACTGCAGAGCTCAGCCTTCAACCTGGTAGCAATGTTCTTGTCATAAGCAGAGATGAGAGCCTCCCTCACTGACTTCTGCTCCTGTTCTATGTTTCCCTGACCGAGATCACCTTGGTCGGCGGGGAACTTGGGATCGAGGCCAATTCCTGCATTGCTTATCTCACAATTCTCAGAAATTAAGAAGCAACTAACTAACAAGTTACAATTATGAAGAAGACAATAGGAAAACAGAAGATCACATGCCTACCATTGGCAAGATCGAGTAAGAGATCGGCGGGATTGACAGAGACAGACGTGGAGAATCCAATGGAAGAAAAATAGTCCAAGGCAGCTGATGCAGGGCCATGGTAGATGGGGCAGCCCTCGGAGAGCAAGACAACCTTGTCAAACATGTGGTAGAGTCGGCTCGAGGGCTGGTGGATAGTGGTCACCACTGTGCGGCCCCCGCTTGCTAGTCGCTTGACCGTGGTCATTATCCGTTGAGCCGTGGTCGAGTCCAAACCGGAAGTGGGCTCATCCAGCAAGAGCAGACTTGGGTTGATCAGCATTTCTTGGCCTATACTCACCCTTTTCTTCTCACCACCTGATATTCCTCTAAAGAGTGGGCCTCCTATCATACTGTTCCGGCACCGGGTCAACCCCAATTCAGTGATCACTCCCTCGGCATGCCGGACTTTCTCATCCCGACTCAAGGTGTCAGGCAATCTTAGTAGTGCAGTGAAAACGAGGGTCTCGGTCACAGTAAGATGCGGATAGAGAACGTCATCCTGTGCCACAAACCCCGTGCGTCGTTTGATGGAGCTGGAGAAGGGTTGCCCATTGTAGGTTATCTTGCCGGAGAGCTTTCCGTGAAGGCGACCGCCTAGTGCTGTGAGGAGAGTGGTTTTGCCACTACCAGATGGACCCAACATAGCTAGGATCTCTCCAGGACACACCATCCCTGTTATTCCATTTAGTATGGTCTTCTCTCTAGTGCTCCATGTACCACCACCACAGCAAACACCTTTCTGCTCCAATTTCACTTTATACACCATTTCTTCAAACTGCAAAAAAAAGAAAACACAGGAAGAGACCCAGAAAATTCATATAGATGCTACTAATTATGATAGAGAGATTATAAAGAGATGGTGGTGATTCAAGGAGACCTTTAAGGTGATGGGGTACAAGGCGAGTCGAAAAACAGATTGTTGCATGGGGTAGGCAAGGATGGTCGTGTCGTGGGGTTCCGATATCTTTGGTGGATCATTCATGGGAGTAGGATCGGCGCAGTGGGCGGCTACCTCTTGCGGAGTTTCCGCCATGGTGGTCGAGCTTAAGTGAGTGGTGTTGGGGGAGGAGGAGGAGGGGGAGAAGTGAAAGTGGCCCTGGCTTTCAAAGTGAAGTGGAAGACTCATACATATATACGTAGTACGAGGGAGGGGGAGAGAGAGACGAAACGAGGATGTTCCCTGTGCATTAAGACTCACTCACTCCCATCAATTGGATTGGGTCCCTCTCTCCACCCTCTTTCACACAATATTTTTAATAATAAAATAATAATGAATCACTTTCTTACTCTCTCTCTAGAGTTTAATAATAAAATAATAAGAATTCACTTTCTTACACCCCCTCTCTCTCTAGAGTTGGTCATGGAAGAAGAAAAGGGAGAAATAAAGTTTATGGAAGGATGAGAAAGAATAAAAGAAAGCAAATGGTGAATTGAATGGTTTAAAAAAAACTTGGTAGATTTTGCTTTGGGGTGCTTTTCCTTTAAAGCCTAACTGATTCTCATATGCCTTCAAATGGGATATTGTTTTTACTGTAATTTTCAACATTCGTATCCACAAAATTCGATATGACATTGTATTATATCCACACGGACTTTGCTATCCACACTCTCCTCTTTGGGGGGGGGGGGACAGATTTTGATTTTTGCTATCTATACCCCCTCTTTTAGGATAATAGAGTAAGAAGACAGAGATTTTGATTTTTGCTATCAATACCCTTTCTTTTAGGATAATAGGATAAGAAGACAGAGATTTTGATATTTGCTACCAATACTCAGGATAAGAAGACAGAGATTTTGTGGTGGGCCATATGACCTAACACAATACTTTTGTCTTGTTGTCATTCCGGAAAAAGGGGAGGTGCATAAAGTGTGGCTAGCACTTCCCATTAAAGAAAAAAAGAGTTAAAACTTATAAGAGATATGTGGACCAAATCAGACTCTTAGTCTTTGGGAAGTACTAACATTAGAGGCTGGCTCCCTTAGAATCATCCCCTAATTTTCCTACCAAGTTAAAAGAAAGTGAAGTGATGCTTGCTCTATTCTAATGGTGTGTACATAAGCATTACATGTTAGACCCGATATCTAGTCCCATGAGGGTGTGTGGTTGATTTCTCCATCCTTTGACAGATATAAACCCCCATTAACATTAGGTTGCAAAAAAAAAAAAAAAGCCGAATCAGAAGGTTTATAGCCAATGCTGAAGTTATTTTAATTGCTGCAAAAGTAGGTTTTTAAAAAATGTTACACTTGGTTTTTTGCACTATGTGGTTAGTTGAGTTAGTATCGATTTTAAGTCAAGTGAAAGATAGAGATTTCAACCATGCACAACCTCACAGGACGGACTGGATCCCAGATCAAAAGTGTAGTGCTGTGCACACACAACCAATAGGCAAGCATTGTTTTCCTGTTCTGCAAAAAAGCATCCAAGAAAAGTGATACACGTGCCTGAGAGAGAAACCATCTTAAGGCTAGCATTCCTCCTCAGTCTTTAACTTATATTCTCTTTATTGAGAGAGAGAAATGATTAAAGGAAGAAACCCATCGATTGGATTTTCTGCCCATAAACTATTTTGCAGCGCACTAAGTAGGGGTTTGGGTCCGGTGGAGCCACCCACTCTGTGTGGGACTCATTGCTTGATTGAGCCAGGTGCACACCTCCTCATTGTTTTTTACTGGCCTTGGATTCTCTCTGGCGAAGCCAGAAAGGCTCTTCTGAGGTGTCCACAAAATAGGGGACATGTGGTGAAGAAATGGGTGGCGTTAAATGGGTGAGAAAAGAGAGAGATATCAAGTGGGAGAAATCAAAACCATAGGGAGAAAATGAATTGACTTCTCTCCTTTTTCACGTCATTCGCACGATGTATGGATGCCCGAGACCACCTTTATGGCTTCGCTAGAGACAATCATGAGCCTTTTTTACTTGTAATTCTCTACCGTTATAACCGGACTCGGGACCCTAGGTTATGCCCCTGAGATCGCCACGCATTCCTCTGGACACCCCTTAACTATGGTTAAAATTCACCCACCCTTAGGGTTCACTCACTTTTTATCCTTAATTTTTATAAAAAAAAACCGTAATCTATCTTTTTTAATTCTAAGAGTTAGTAAATTTTAATTCGAATTAAAAAAATTAATATTTTTTAAAAAAATCAAGGATAGGTGAGTGAACCCCAGGAGTGGGTTAATCTTCACCATAATTAAGGGGTGTCAAAAGTGACACGTGGTGGCCTCAGGGCGTAACCGGATAGAGGATTACATCTTTTTTTTTTTTTTTCACTTTGATTTTTGTTTTCTAAAAATCCAAAAATTAAAAAAATATTAACACTCTAAAAAATTTCTTATGGCATGGACAACGAGTAGGGGGGAGGGGGGCGCAGTTGGGGGTTGTCGTTTTGTTGAGTTTATGGAAGGAGTTGGGAGCTTGACGCGTGGCAAGCACTCCTATTATCTAGTGGGAGTACGGGGACGTCGTTTATGCTCCACGTTGACGTTTATACGCTATCTTTCAAAATCATTGGGTGGTGGGTCCCTTTCCCCTCCACTCATCATATATTCAAGTCCCTCATTTTCTCTCTTCACCAAGAAAAAGAAAAAATATTAAAAAATTCCCATTTCTCATTCGTGCAAAATTTCCTAGAAGACTGTAGCAACCCATAACTAGCAGTTAACATCCAGCAACCACTCAAAAGAAGCTACTTTGGAAGATTCGCTAACTATTAGCTTAGTTTAACTTATGTGAATCTTACTGTCGTTGAGTTGACAAACGAATATTCATTTATTAAAAGGAATGCTGACTAATACACAGTTAACTTTAGTCGTTTGAAGAGATAATTTCTTATCATTAAGATATTATTAAGAAATTCAACGATAATTGTTTGTATGTAAACAATTACTTTTGTAAGTCAATTATGGAATCGCCCTTTATATAAGTCAATGTTCAATGTTCTTAGTTCTTACTACTACTTTTGGTTCTACTATATATATAATGTAAAGTTTATATAGAATGCAATAAAAAAAATTCACGAACATCAATAAATATTTCAGATGTAAGCAATTTGTTTTGTAAGAAAATCAGTTATGGTATCCCTTTTAATTGAAATTAATGAAATTAGTTCATCATATAAAAACACAAAAATTCTATTGAATGGGTCACCTCATTGAATAAACTCAAAACCTTATTAAGTTAATATCTGTTATCTTTTGTCATTGAGCCTAGCTCAAACCTCATCACTTGATACACACATATTTGTACATATATAGATATTGATTGAGTTGGGGTTTTTCATTCTAACCTACTCCATTACAAATAGAAAATGTTCTTGGTTCGTTTCGCGCACGCATGAGGGTGAATCTTTTTCGTGTCGAACCGTTGTGGTGCGTATCCTTAGGATCATAGGAATCGTGGAATACCACTTTCTTTGATGGAGACGGATGGCGAATCAAATGCCTTCTCATTAAAAAAAATATTAATTACATTATCTTGCAAAAATGCTAATGGAATGGCACCACAACAAAGGACGGCGATATGATGATGATGATGATGAAGACAATGATAATGATGATGATGGGAAGAGGAACAACGCTATGATATAAAATTTAGGGATAACTATAAAGGTATATACAAGTTGCATGCTTTTAAAGAAAGAAGAATAGATTAAAAGAAAAGATGTGTTTTGGTTCTTATGCTATCATTAAGTGTTGCTAATAATTTATTTTCTAGTTGCAAGACAAATCACTACTCCTTGAGAGCTTTTCATCTCTAAAAATAGCTTCTTAAAACTGGTCTCAATGACCTCTACATGTGCACCCTGGTCCCACTTGAGGATGACACAGTGAAAAAAGATTTCCCCAAATCTTCCAAAACTGATTCTTCTCAAAGCCATTTTTGGGAAAAAAAGAAAAGGAAGAAGAGAGCATGAGAGACCTATACGGTCTTGTGATCACATGGGTAGATGCTGGCCTGGTCTCTTTATGGATACACACTCATGTGATGGATACCCAATGAAGGTGTGTATGTCCTGTCTATACACAAATGCTTTTCCTAGGGTAGATTTGGATCATCCATAGGAAAGCTTGCATGGCTCAGTGGGCTGATGTGGAGGAGAATGACATGTCAGCAGTACAACGGCTATATATTTTTTTTATTTTAAAGATTCCAAGACACCATACCCCACAACCCCACGCGTGTGCCTTGCGTTTGCTTCTTTGTTTTAGTTGCACTCCCACTTGAACTCGTAATATATATATATATATACGTATGCATGTATATATATAATTATATTATATATACAGATATGTGTGAGAGAGTGAGTGCAGCAATCGTACTTGGGACCAGCTCTTTGGTTGTTGTAAGTGGGAGAAATATGATAATTGGCATCATTATCAGGCAAGAAAATTTCACAGATTTATATATCCATAGAAAGCACGCGCACAACTATCTGTATCTCACTCTCGCGTAAGCATGAGCTTGGACCACCACTTAAATCTCATATTTGAAGGGGGGGTTCTCATGCTTGGTCTCCAAGTCTCATTAATCAAAAACATATGATTTAAGTTACAATGGGAGTATAATGTGGCACCTGAACTATAGTACTCTTCACATATGAAAATATATGATGTGTGGAACTAAAATTACTCTCCACACTCATCACGCATCACTGTCGAGAAGAAACTAAGATTGAACAACTTTTTGGGACTAAAGATATATGGTAGTGAAAGTGTACAAGAATTATCCATTCATTAAAAAGTTGAGTTATGAGCAATTTACACAGTTCTTTGTCATCTCAAAGGGGAGGAAAGATGGGAACACATATATTAAGATAAAGCTTGTTGATCGTACGAGTTCCTCGCCGTAGAAAAAATCTAGGGTTCTAAAATTATGTGACTCATTTAAAAAAAAATAAAAAGCCACTCAGTGGGAGTGGGGGCTTGGCAGACCCTTATTGATTTTATTTATTTAAAAAAATAGAGGACATAAAACCTTACTTCTACAAAGGCACAAGGACTAGGGGTGTCAACGAGCCGAGCTGGGCACTGCTCGAGCTCGACTCGTTGGAATTTTATAGAGGCTCTATCTCGGCTCTGCTAGTTGGAATTTTACAGAGGCTCGAGCTCGGCTCGTCTACAAATCATTGAGCTCGAGCTTGAGCTTGAGCTCGGCTCGGCTCGGCTTGATAATTTTATATTTTTTTAAAAATACATTGAAAAGCACTAAATTCAATTAAAAAAATTTAAAAATGACATTTTTTTCTTTGGGATGTCATGTGACTCACATGAAAGCCTAAGTTAAAACTTAAACAAGATTAATTATGTTAATGTATACTAAATATATTTTACCAAAAAAAGGTATACTAAATATATAATATAAATTTAATTTTTAAAGGGTATTATTATAAAATTAATCGAGCCGAGCTGAGCCACCTATTGTTCTGGCTCGGCTCATTTATTTTTCGAGCTCACTTTTAAGGCTCGGCTCGGCTCAACGAGCCCAAAATAAAAGCTCAAGCTCGTTTTATTTTGAGTCGAGCCGAGCTAGCTCGGCTCATTGACACCCCTAACAAGGACACAAGACTTAAGTATGGGCAACTCGACATCACCCATACCTTCTTTATCTAAGAAAATAATACATCTGAAAGTTAGAGAACTGTTTCGAGTCAAGTAGAAGGAGTCTCAATTTTGCATGTCACAACCATAACTGCAAGAAAATCCGCATTCATATTAGCTTCTTTGAAGACATGACTAAAGGAGAAGTAGAGATTCATCAGTCGGCTAATATGTTTATTCTAATAACACAGGTGTCAAGAGTGATGATTATTGTTCACATTCCAGGCATCAATAAGATTTTTTGACATCCACATGGGAAATACCAAGTCTATGACCAAGATTAAGACTATCGAGAAGTATTAGAACGAAAGTCATATAAAGAATAGAAACATGCAATCGGCTTTCTTGTGTGATCTTGAGGATCGATACCTCCACCACCTGCAATCCCCGGATTGCCTCTAGAAGTACCATCCACATTTAATTTAAGTTTACCTTGAAGGACACATTTAATTTGAATTTACCTTGAGGGACACATTTTTACTTAACATGAATGACAGGAGTGTTTCTTTAGATGGGAGGGACCACTATGTTAATAAGATAGAGGTCAATGCTTTTCCTATTAGAGTAAGTTCCCAGCTCATGAAGCCATTTTTTGATTCTCTCAATAGCTTGCTTATAGGTTTCTGTGCACATTGGTGAATCTTCGAGTACCTCATTCTTTACAAATTTCCAAAACAATAATAGTTTTTGTTTTTGTTTTTTTTGGGTAGAAAATCATTAATTCTTTACTGAGAAGGGAGCATTACAGTACTTGTGAGCGGTGATGTCCTAACAGCCTCAGAAGAAGAGAGATTTATACTTAAATTTAAAGCTTTTTGAGCTTGCTCGTGGCCTCATATATTAATGTTGACCCCACGATTTATAAACTGGAAGATTAAGCTCTTGAAAAGAGGACGAAGACTATTGATATCTGCAATAAGAGCATGGATGTCCCACGGGGGAGGAGTGTTGGATTGGGTAAGAATGCCGATGACTGATTTGGAATCAGACTCGATGACGATTCGTCTCCAACAATTTATACAGTACTCTTGCAATTATGGTAGTGAAATTGTACAAGAATTATCCATTCGTTAAAAAGTTGAGTTATGAGCAATTTATACAGTACTTTTTTCATCTCAAATGGGAGGAAAGATGGGAACACATATATCAGGATAAAGCTTGTTGATCCTAGGACTTCCTCGCCTTAGAAAAAATCTAGGGTTGTAAAATTATGTGACTCGTTTTAAAACAAAATTATGTGACTCATTTTTTTAGAAAAAATCCATGCAATTGTTATGCTTTTATTGGAGTGTATGAACTCATATACAACGCAACCATGGATTCCAAGAACCATTACACAGTCCTCAAGTCCTTGGCAAGATATCCACCGTATCAGGTAAGGACCATGCTGGGAATTTGAAGCTCTACAGAGAGAAGTTTTTTTTGTTAATCACACATGGAGACTTTTTTTGATCCAATAAACAAGCTGAATTATATTATCTATTCATGTTATCCTTTTTTCTGATTTTTTTTTAATAGTAAATAGAAGATAGTTGTGATTCAAGTAGTCAGTTTCCTTAACCCATTTGACAACAATACTCTCTGTCCTCTATGCATTCACTAATGCGTGATTGCTAGACATGCTTATGCTGCTGTCGCTGTTGCTGCTACTGCTACTGCAAACTGCAGTTTTGGTGGATGAGATTCATCATCACCAAGATTGTCACCCGCTTTAGTAAAATAAGCTCATTTCAAAAGGTATATTTCTTTAAGATTAACCAAGAACAGGAGTTCCGGTTGAATAGATAACCAGAGCAATCCAAAATATGCTTTGATTGTGGTATTTTGGGAATTACATAAAATAGTTTTAGTTGACCGAAAACTCTTTTATATTTGTAATTTGCGAAATACCCCGCTTGTAAGGCATATTTTGGATTGATCTTGTTATCTCTCAACCGGAGCACCGGTTAATAGTTAATCCTTTTTTTTTTTTTTTTCACATTTTGAAAGTAGAGTTTCAAAATAAATGTTTATCAAAGGTTCTTATTTTGATTTACCTCTTATGTTACAACAAGTCAAATAAGCTATTTTTTTTTAATGAGATTAACTATGAACAGAGCTCCAATTGAAGAGATAACTAGAGCTATCAAAATATTCATTTGATAGGGATATTTTCAAAAGGACTGTAAACATATTATGTCTCAAAAACGGTAGAAGGATCTTGAGTGATTTAAAAAAGGTGGCCCAGAAGGTTTTTGGCTCCTTATTATCAGTGCCATTGAAAACAAAAGACCTGTTATTTTTTTTGCTCAATTTTCAAACGAAAACATAAAGCAATATAATTTAGGACTTTGCTATTGAGACCGCAAAGGGCTGAGAACACACCGAGACCGTTCTCGTGTTGCACGGATCTCAAAATTTTATTAAATATGTTTTTGAAAATTTGAGATCCATGCATCACATGCACGGTGTCAGGGTGGTCTCAACCCTTTCCGGTCTCACTAGCATTTTCCCATAATTTAAGGGGAGGGGGTTGATTGATTTTGAAGAGAGTCTGTAAGCAGAGGCAATGGGACCGGCTAGAGCTTTAGAATTGCACAAATATACTAACGAAATATCTAACTTTAATATCCTTGGAATGAAGAGTTCCACCCAAAAAATATGAAATGGTGAGAGGTTGTTCTTGTTTGATTGTTGGTACAAGTGGGCACCACCCGCGGTCGGTGAGAACTAGGCAGTCTTTATTCAAATAGAACCCAATCATCCGGCCTTGGATTTTCTCTGGCGAAGCCAGAAAGGGCTTGTCTCGGGTGTCCGTAGAATAGATGACATGTGGTGGTGAAGTCAAAATCATGAGGCCCATGATTTTGACTTCTCCACCCATAATGAGACAAGGGGCAATAAGTGTGTGAGAAAAAGGGGAAGAGATATCAAGTGGGGAGAAGTCAAAATCATGGAGAGAAAATGAAATGACTTCTCCCCTCTTTCATGCAAGTGTCACATAATGTATGGACACTTGAGACCAATTTCTGGCTTCTCCAGAGACAATCCCAGGCCCAATCATCCATACATATATTTTTTTTCTTTGATTTTTTTTGTAAACGAGGATTCAGGCCTCTTAGATGACCCGATTAAGTCCCTGTGGTCGTGCAATTCCCCTTATACTACACAAACAAGAAAGCTGAGATAAATCCCGATGGCCAACAAGAGAAACAGACTCGAACTCAAGACATCTATATAAAAGGATTACACTACTTCCCTTCATCATCATCACTCCTTTATTCATAATATCTCTCTCCTGCAGAGACAAAAGAGAAGAAGAGAAGAGGAGAGAATTTGAACACCAGCAGCAATAGAGGGCGGAGGAGCATAGGCGTGGAATGCCTATGAGGCAATGGGGTATGTTCAAAGGTGGATACTACGTTATTAATGTGTTTTAAGGTCTATGAGCATTAAAAACTATATTAGGTTTCACTGGAGGACCAAATCACATGATCACCCATGTGTTCAAACCAACAAATTAATGATACATTAGTATGCCATAAAGATGTCCATGTGACTAGCTAACTTATACCAAAGGCAAAAAATTTAGCCAAACGAACTCATATAGATTTTTTTTGTTTTTTTGGGTACAGTTAGTTTATACAGATAGCCACAACCCCAGTTAGAGTGTTAGTATCTGGTCAAGTTAGTGGGACGGGTGGAGAGTAAACCGACTCTCAACCCTGACGGGAATGGAACCTAGAACCACTTCCTTACGGAAGGGATACACTTATCATTGGGACAAAGCCTTTGTGTGTGAACTGTCGGAGGGTACTTTAGAGGTAGACCTAGCTATTGCTTCAAGCCTAAAAGGCTCTTTGAAGTCTCCTAAAGCTCACCTAGCCTATTTTTGGCTCCAGAACCCAATTTTTTATCCCGGGGGTCATATATTATGCTTCTGTAATCGATTTTTGGGTCATAAAGTATCTCCTGAACCTATTCTTTCCACTATTGGACATGATTATGAGGTGCTGTTAGCTTTTGGAGACTTTTTTATTTTTTTATGAGAGAGATCATTTACTTAAACTTGTAGAGTATAAGTCGGTCAGAAGTTAGTTTGGGCATTGGAGCTCTTGCAACTCAGACCTGAGTGGGATTAGATCCCTAGACCTCCTCCATGGAAGGCCACACCCCTACCACTCACGCAAGTGATCTCTCTCATAAAAAAATAAAAAAGTCTCCAAAAGCTAACAGCACCTCATAATCATGTCCAATAGTGGAAAGAATAGGTTCAGGAGATACTTTATGACCCAAAAATCGATTACAGAAGCATAATATATGACCCCCAGGATAAAAAATTGGGTTCTGGAGCCAAAAATAGGCTAGGTGAGATTAGCCATGAGCCCAAAACATGTCGCTCACAGATCGAGTGTTTGTCACATGCGGGAATACTACGAACACATGCGCGTGACACACAGTACTGTTCACTTCGAACCGAAGACGGCTTAAGATGGTCCGGGCCGACTGGGTTCTACTTGGGCGACTGATGGAACTGTCGAATGATGGGTTTTAGCCGAAAACTTCATTAATGGCTCCTAAATAACCAATAATTGCAGAAAAATAATTTATATTCTAGAATGTGGTTGAGCAACAAAGCTCTAATACCACATGCAAACAATTTTAATGGATTTAGTAACACAATTCAAGAATTAAAGTAGCATGCCAATGAAGATGGCTATACAAAAAGAAACAATCCAATTGCTTTACGCGGCTACCAAAAAAAAAAAAAAAAATTGCTTTACGCGAACTGTGCACGCGGTCTGCTCCTAAGCACTTAATGGGAAACATACATTTTGTAGGCGCTTTTTCTACAGACGAAGCTGGGATAGATAGGTGTTGTATTCGAGCCCGGCTTGGCCTGCTCGACTTGATTTGAAATTTTTTTTACCGAGCTCGGTTTGAAATGTTTTCACCTATGTTCGAACTAGGCTTAGCTCGAACCTACTCAGTTAGGCTCGAGCTTGGCCCGGACTTGAATTGATTTGAGCTCGAGTCGAGCTTCGCTTAGCTTGAGCTCGGATTGAATTACTAAAAGATAATTTTTAAATAAAAATAATAATATTTTATTATAAATATATAATACTTATATTTTTTATATATATAATAAGGCCGCTTCACTTTAAAGGGCATGCCTTCCATTTTTATTACCTAAGAAGGCATGCTTTTGACATATTTATCAAATAGGACACCCTTTGTATTTTTATTACTAAAAAGGGCATGCTTTTGACATGATTACCCTAAAGCTATGCATATAAAAGCCAAACACTTTAAGGATAATATTAGAATACATACCTTATTTGGTAAAAATTTCCAAACCATGTTCTTTTAGGTGATATTTTGTATTTAGGGTGACTAAATTGTACTTATCCAATATAATTATATTACTTTATATATATATATATATATATATAGGGTGGTGATAGATGCACACCAATATTTGATGACTGCACACCATTAGTAAAAAAATACTGAATGCACACCATTAAATTAATAAAATTACTTATATACACCATAAACAAAAAAAAAACTTATAAATTTTATATCTACACATCATATATACATGCAAGCTGCTCACTGCAAGTAGAGACCAAGCCTCAAATCAAACTTTCTTTGGACATTGTGATTTGTCGTTTCATTCAGAAATTTTATTTTTTCAAAATTATACCAAAAGCATGGCAGGAATGACAGAAAATGGAGTAGGCAAGGGTGGGCACATACTTCAAAAGCGAAATAGTCATCAGAGGAGTTAAGCTGCCAGTGATCAAAATCAATGTCGTCCCACCCTCTTCTAGATCCATAGGGTTTCTTTAACCGTGGCTCCCCTTTGGCTATAAGCACCCAAGCGTAGCATGGGTGGTGTAAAAACCGTGCGCTCCCCTTTAATCGTGGCTCAGCTTCCTCTTCTTCCAAGATAGGACGCTATGCTTCAAAATCTGTAATAGGGAGTGCTCAGAGAAATCCTCGACCTGCAAGCACCTCTCCACATATTTCTCATCAACGATTGTTGCAAGTGTATTGAATAGAGAAGCTACCGGAAGAAGCCGTTGGAGAATAGAGAAAGAGCAAGAGAACGGAGGAGGGAGAACTCCCGCCACAACCGAGACGAGATGGGGTGCGTCTATTAACTCCCGTGAAAACTGAAAATAGGAAGAAAATATTTAATGGGGTGCGGTTATAATTTATTGGGGTGCGCCTAGCACCACCCTATATATATATATATATATAATTGTGATTTTTATATAATATTCAAGCCGAGCCAAGCTCGAGCCGAATCGAGCCTCAATCAGGCCAAGCGTCGAGTCGAACCGAGCCGAATCAAACAGTCCTTTGCTTGAGCTCGGCTTGAATACATTTTCAAACTCAAAAAATAGCTCTGCTCGATCGAGCCTATTTTTTGAGCTCAAACCGGACTTTTTCGGGCCGAGCCGAGCCGAGCCGAACCGAACTTCGAGCTAGCTTGGTTCGGATACACCTCTAAGGATGGATAGCATATTACTTTTATATAGGGTATTTGTCATTTATTATAACCTCAGTTACCTAATTAGTGCCCAATATATCACTATTTCGTTATGACTAAGTTAATAAACAGTATCTGGGTTCAGACCAATGTTGTCAGAATCGGACCGGTCAATCAAACCGGACCGGCTGATCGAACTGGATCGGAAATCGGTCTCATCACCGGTTCCCAAAACCCTCAAAATCGGAACTATTTGAGAATCAGCTAGAATCGGCCGGAACCGGTCAAAACCGAGAAAAATTATGAAAAAATGAATTTTTTTTTTTGCAAAAAGTACACGGTCGAATCAGGAACCAATCACTCTACCGGTTCGATGCCTGGTCCTATTCTGACAACACCGGTTCAGACAATGGTCATTACCTAGACAATATAAGATCGATGCATTAACCAATGCATGAGTGTTGAACATGTAAAATGGAGTAGTCATTCTAAAACTGAAAATGTTTACCCGCTTTATAGTATATTAAACTTTCTTTTAATGCTCCATTTGTTTCGACGTAAAATAGGGGAAAACAAATCAATTATGTTGAAAATGTTAATTATGCATGTTTGTTGGTATGTAAAATCTTTTGTAAGTAAAATGTTTAACGGAAAAGGAACTATTTTTGCGAAAATGACTTACATTTTATAAACCAGTAAGTCATTTTTTCGTAAAATCTCCACCTAATTAAAAATTACAAATTCCATATTTTAGAAAATTTTTATTTTTATTTTTTTAGTTCTATTTATTTTTCTAAGAAAAATTTTCTGCCTTAATTTCAAGAGTGCAACTAAACAATAAAAACTGAGTAGAAAATTCATCTTTTAACCTAAAAACTTTTTCTTCATAAATGATTTACGTCTTAAAACCATTTACGTGCAAACAAATGGAGCCTAAAAAATAAACTTTTTTACTTTAGAAACAAAATACAAAATGTTTAATGTCTAAAAAAAGTAAAGCTTACAAATACAATGATATCCCGAAATTGAATGGAAGAGCAAAGCCTGCAAGATCACAATAAAGTAGATGCACTCAACATATATATAAAAGAGGAGACTCTTGACTCTTCTAAAAATATAACAGGAGGCAAGTGAGTTTTAGCACATAAAAAGCTTTCACTTTTTAGTAGTTCTTAAAAGTGGGGAACTAATGACTCTTTTATAGCCATTCCTCTCATCTTTATCCATATCCCTTTATCAAGGGATATTATTGAGATCAATAATCCAGATCTCTCCCCATCCCTTATTTACCTCAACTGTCTCCGCTTAACCAAGTCAAACATCCCCTTAAGTGAGAGAAGTTATAGGGATTTTATTCCCATGTTTCTAACGTTCACATATGGTCATCCCAGTCAAACCACTACCTTGTTGACTGAGTATGACACACCTCTTTAATATATGCAATGATGTTAGTGATGCCACATCATATGCTCACATGATTTTTTTTAAATAAATAATTACAATATATTAGTATTGGTAAAAAAAAAAACATGTAATGAATGATAGTGTGTGTGCAAGGCATCGGGCTACATGTGAGGTTTTCTATATATCGGTTTTACCCATCACAAGTGTAGCCATATAAATGTTGATCAAGGGGTCATGGCCACACGATCCAACATACAAGTTTAACAAATGGTCCAATAGTGTTTTAATTCTTGTTTTTCAGAATAAGTTAAATAAGCTATCTTTTAGCCTTGTCAAACACTACATAAGAAAAGAGAGTAGTAAACATCTTATGTCCAAAGAAAGGTAGAATGAATGACGAGTGATTTAAAAGGAACACCTTCGTGCGGTCTGGGAAGATTTTTGGCCCTTATTATCAGTTGATCAATACTCAAGGTGAGCTTGGCTTGAGCTCGGAATAAGCTCGAATATATAGGCTTGAGCTTGGCTCAGACAAACTTGACCGAGCTTGAGCTAGACATGAGTTTGAACTAGATTCAAGTTGAGCCGAGTTCAACTTGAACAAACTTGATTGAGCTCAACTCTAACAAACTTGATCCGGCTTGGGTTTGAACTAGATTCAAGTTGAGCCAAGCTCATCCAATTTTAGGGCTATTTTAGTCAAATTTTATGATTTTAATAAAATATTTAATATTTGATTAAAATTCAAGAAACTACATTATAAATTTTTAAAAATTATAAATTAAAACCAATATAATTTTAGAGCCAAATCGAACTGTATAAATTGAAGAGTAGTGGAAGGGGGGTTGATTGATTTTGAAGACAATCTGTATAGGCCCAGTGGGGACCGGCTAGAGCCTTAGAAATGGAGTAAGAAGAGAGGTAACCAACCATGTATTTCATTGGAATTCCAACAAAACAGAGACAAAAACAAAAAATATAGGTGAGGTGTTGTTCTTATATGGTTGTTGATACAAGTTTTCCTGAGCCACCGTTGGTGGGTAAAGAAGAACCCAACCATCCATATAAAGATGATTTACAATCATCTTCTATCAACATCACCATCCCTTTATTCAAATGTTTGTGCAAACACAATTTTTTTTTTTTCATTTTATTATCAAAAGAGGAGGGAATATGAAAACTTTTTGAACTTTTAAGAAAATGCTTAGCATTCCTCATAAATTTAAGAGGACAGGAGGGGTTGATTGATTTTGAACACAATTTGAATAGGGAGAGGCAGGGTGGACTTCTAGAGCCTAGAATTGGACAAAACTACCGTCCGGGGGGGGGGGGTAAGACATATCCACTCGACTATGTACGTATATTATTGGGAACGCGCTTACCCGTGTGGTCTCAAGGCTACCAGAAACTGTGCGATGTTAGGGCATCTCGAAACCATTTGTGTTCGGCGAGATTTTAGGGCATCCAAAAATTTAGAACACCCTAACATCCGGCTATTTATTCATTTAAAGTAAAATAATGTGAATCAGGTTATTTTACTTTCTATTAAGTAAAATAACACAATGAAGGTTATTTTATTTGAATTAGTTCATTCGTACTATCTAACTTGATTGATGTAAAATAATATGATTTAGGTTATTTTACTTGAATTATTGTATGATTTACTTCAAATAATATGATTTAGTTAAAATAACATGAGTAAAATTTTCAGCTTTCTTCGTGCCAAAAAAAAATCATGAGAAAGATTATACCTAAGATCCCTAAAGGCTAAAATCCCGCATTTCTATGTCTGGTTTTGGGTTGCCTTATGACCAGGAGAAGAGTGTTGTGAGAAGCTTTATCCATATCGAGATTGAATCACAACCAATCGTGATAGAACTCAAGAGAGAATTCAATTGCACCCACAGGTCAACACGTGTCCCTTTTAACCCCTATTAACTGTGGTTAAGAGTGACTAACATTAGGGTTCAATAATTTTTAGGAAAAAAAATTAACCCTTAGGACCCTAAGGGTTAAAAGTTTTTAACTAGTGTTAAAATATTTTTTCTGAAAACCAAGTTTAGATTATTGAACCCAAAGGGTTAGTGAATCTTAACCATGGTTAATAAGAGTTAATAGGGACACGTGTTGACCCGTGGGTGCGATTGAACTCGAAGAGTTCAATTTCGATCTCATTCATATAGTAGGAATAGAGTAAGGTTGGTCTAGCACAGGGGTGGAGCCAGGAATTCATCATAGAGGGGCACATTTGGTTTAAGGGACGGGGGTTTGGGGAGGAGGCCCAAACCATATCCTACATTTTGTGGGCCATTTTATCCATACATTTTGTACATATCCTACATGCATTTTTTCTCCTAGTTTATGGGAGTAATTGTCCCTTTGCACTTTGGTTATGCCCTATTATATATTATAATAGGTATTGAATCATTGTCAATCGCGATTGAACTTGGGGAGAGTTCTATCACACCCAAAGGCCAATACGTGCCCTTTTTAACCCCTATTAATTTTAGTTAAATTTACTATTAACCCTTGTGGTTCAATAATATAACCTTAATTTTTAGGAAAAAAAAATATTATACTCTAGTTAAGGATTTTTAATCCTTAGGATTAATATTTTTAATATATTAAAAAAAAAAACTAAAGTTATATTGTTGAACCCTAAAGATAAGTGAATTTTAACCACAATTAATATGGGTTAAAAGGGACACGTGTTGGCCTGTGGGTGCGATTGAACTCTCCCCGAGTTCAATCACAATTGGCTGCGATTGAATCTCCATCCACCAGACATATAAATAAAAAAATATATATTTTTTTCCCCAAAAGAGGGGGCACGTGCCCCCTCAGGCCCCCTTGGCTCCGCCACTGGTCCAGCTCCAGCAGAAAAGAAGAGACTTGAACCGGACTCAAAGATGGTGAGGGGTTGCTCTTGTGTTGTTGTTGATACAAGTGGACCCCACCTCGCCACCGTTGGTGGGAAAAGAAGAAGAACCCAAACATCTCTCCAGTGTTGCATTAAATTAAAAAAAAACATGATTTACACTCCCATCATCAGGATATTTTGAGATGGCGGCAGCAGCAGCAGCAGCAGGAGGAGAGGCATGGAAGGCACATGGTGCAATGGCATTGGTACAGGTGATAAGCGGTGGATACCACGTCCTCACCAAAGTGGCTCTCAATGTTGGCATCAACCAGCTCGTCTTCTGTGTCTTCCGCGACCTCATCTCCCTCTCCATTCTCGCTCCTCTCGCCTACTTCCATGACAGGTTAGTCTCTCTCTCTCTCTCTCTTTCTCTTCTTCATTTCAATCATACCATCTTTTTGTTTTAATGTTTGATGTATAATTTATAGCTTTTCTCTTTCTTCTTTCTAGAGGGGTTCGACTCCCAATCACTAGACGACTCCTCATTTCATTCTTCTTTCTGGGCTTAACTGGGTAATCCTAAATCTCTTTTTGTTTCCATTATCTTCCAATACAGGTTTAAGATTTCCTATTGATACATTGTTTTAACTTTTTAATAGGATTTTTGGGAACCAGCTTTTGTTTCTTATCGGTCTTAGCTACACAAATCCAACTTATGCTGCTGCCACACAGCCTGCTATACCTGTCTTTACCTTTCTCTTGGCTGCAATAATGGGGTCTGTTTTATTCATTCCTCCTCTTGTCCTTTTTTCTTTTTTTTGGGTACCCTCTAGTTTTTTTTTTCTTCTTCTTTTGTAATACTTGTTTAATTTCGTCTAGAAATGTGAACGATGCAGTACAGAGACAGTGAATTTGCTCAGAACTGAAGGCCAGGTGAAGATTGGAGGCACACTTGTTTGTGTTTCTGGTGCCATATTCATGGTTCTGTTCAGGGGTCCTGTTGTAATTGGATACAGGGAATTGGATCTTTTATCAGAAAGTGAGATAAGTGCCAAGGGCCAACCAGAGCCTGCTGGATGGTTAATATCTTGTTTTCTGGAGTTTGGGCTCGAACGCTGGCACATTGGTGTGATATGCTTAATTGGGAACTGCATTTGCATGGCAGCTTATCTAGCCATACAGGTATTCAATTATTTATTCTTTTATCTATTTATAATGAACAATGACTTAACAGTATTTTATTCATAAATTTTTATATAAAAAAAAAAATCAGGGTAGAAAACTTTGTATGCGCATAAAATTGCTATGCACACAGCTTTTAGCTAAAAGTTAGGCAATTGGTTTCATTTCCTAAGCATGTGAGAAAAGATTAGAGTCCATCCAATAACTAATTTTTTAATGTGGTTGATCATATGAGCTAGTTTCCAAGGACTATATCTGGTACTGCTAACAGGTTTCCTTCATTTTTCTTGAAGTTCCAACTTCAGTTAACCCATTTTGAGTTTTGACATAATAGTCTCTCTATGATTATGAATATTTATCGATTAGGAAATGAAGGGGTAGCACTACCCATCTTATTTCGCTATGTAATAATGATTGACCTTAAAGTTCAGAACATAATCTAGATTTGGCGAGTGTGTGTTGACGGAGTACTATAAATTATCAGACTTGGTTGCCTAATTACAATGAGAAGTCAAATAGAACTGATCAAATTTGGTGAATGGATGATCTATCAAATAGAAGAGATTTTGGTGAACAAATTGGCCAAGAACCGGATTGGATACTCTTATTTTAGATAGTGAAACTGTTGGGGAGTGGCCTGTCCCATTTGTTTGCTGTGTTTCTTAAGTTTTTCCTCTTTTCCATTTTAATATTTGATGCACGTAGTTCGTTCTAGTCTTTTAGTGCACCACCCTCATTATTCAGTTTCGGATTACTTTCTGTTGGGGTTTCTGCTGGTTTTGCTCCAAGCTTTTCTATATCCTTAAGCCAATCAAGAACATACTTCCTCCGATAAATGAAGATACCTCTCCTTGACCTAGGAACTTCAATCCCAAGGAAGTGCTTTGGGAAACCTAGGTCTATTATTTCTAATGTCGTGCATAATGATAATAATATGTGGAATAGAATAGATTGAAATATTCTCATTATGAACTGATAAGGTATTTTTTTTTAAAAAAATCTCTGCCAAGTGCCAACGTTCCTACAAGAGATCTTTACTTAATACCAAGTTTGTTGGTTCTAGATAGAATTAGTAACTCCAACGATTTCTTTGTCCTCAATTCCCCCTATTTCCAGGAATTAGTCACTTCAACAGTCTTCAATGATTATACGGACATCCAAAGTGTTAAGAATGGGTAGACTTGTCATTTTTGGAGACATTGGTCTTATTAATACTTTATCTTTAATGAGGGTATAACACTGTAGTCAGGCAGATTTGGACCAGCATCGCCTAGGCGCCTCTCTAGGGGGTGGAAGTCACTTGGTCTCTCCAACTGTTAGCCTATTTTACAACTTAAATATAAATATCATTTAAATAAATGAATTCATTTACTTAAGATATTTATATGTAAATAAGGTTGTACTCATGGAATGAAATATCAACAATATCGGCGATATATCGCCCATATTTGTCGATATCGCTGTGAGCCAACACATCTATATGGCGCAGATTATTTTTACATGATATCAATGATATATCGCCGATATCGTGCAATGTCAACGGACATATGTTTTTTTTAATTATAAAAGGATTTGACCTTTGGGTATGAGAGTGAAGCTCATTGCCTTACTCTATCTTATTTACATAAAATATCATTTACTTAAGATATTTATATGTAAATAAGGTTATACCCCCATTTGAAATCAATAAAAATTATCCTAGATCCAAATTCCCGAAGAATAAAAAGTCAACTTTTCAGTTAAAGAACAAAAATCATTTTTAACGCCTGTTTTAGTATTTCAACTTTCAAATGCTAAGGTATTTCTCAAATCTTACCATATCAAAACATTATTAAAACCCAAAAGTCTGGTGAAAAGAGTCTTATGTTTTAGTCTTCAAAAATGTTTTCATTTACAGGGTCAAAAAGTAAACTAACAGTTCAGTAGAAAAAGACTTACATTCAAAATTTACAAAAAGAAAAGTTAAGCATATTATGGGTTCCCTCCATTTAAAATACTCTCAAATTTAAATTTCAAAAGATCATATGAATATATTTTTGGGTATGAGCCGTATGAATATGAGTATGGGGTGTACAACCTTATGTGACAGTGGCAGTGACAATTGTGCTCTTAGGAACATAGCTATGCACAACCAAAGAGCCAATACCATATGGATATGTTTATGGGTATGAGCCACATCCACATGAGTATAGAGGTGTATAGCCTCATTTGCTAGTGCCCGTGGCAATTGTACCTCGATACCCACAGTATCCGATGACTACCAGCGCTATATACTTGAGTATACGTTAATGTACCATAATGTGATGAGTTTGATATAGTATTGTACATATGTGGATAACCAGTATTATTGCAAGCCTAGTCAGGACAGAGATGACTTCGAGTATTTCCATAACTCCTTTTAGTTTTGATTGTAGTTCTTAGGGTGGGTTGGATTGTTATTATGTATGCTAGTATTGTTACAAATCTTGTGAATTATAAATTTATGATTGATTAAGAATTGAATGAAACATTTTATGTAAGTTAATGATGAATATAAATCAATCATACATTGTCGTCAACACACATCTTTTTCTTCTTTCCATTGCATCTCTTATGTACATTGTTTTTTAAAAAAATATTTTTATTCTCAAATGTGTATTAATATCTATTTTAACATTTTTTGAAGTTTCACTGCAAAATTCCATGTTTTGCCGCATTTTTCCCATATTTTTCTAAAAATCCCCGATAAACTATATATCTTGCGACATATCCCCAATATATCTTTATCCTACTGGTGTGACATGTCATGCAATATCGACATTTAGAACCTTGATTTCGGGTCATTGATAGAAATTGAGAATTTTTGGATGGGAAGTGATCCCATTTAAAATTCTTGATAATAGGTACTATCGAGAGTTGGGCCACACGATTGGAAATCCAACAGCGCCAAACATCAAGTGGGCCCATCATTTAATGCATGTGCGCCTTTGTTGTTATTAGATTTTCAATCATGTGTACCAATTCTCGATAGTACCTACAATCGAGAGTTTTCAATCAGTTTCTTTCATGGTCGATTTCGAAGGGTCCCGACATATCTATATAAGGTAATTTACAGAATATCGCACGATATATCGTTGATATTGTGCAATATCGTGGGACATTTTGGGAAATGTTGGTTTTTACGTAATAAAAAAGAGCCAAATCCTATTTATAGTTTATATACATAGAGTAAATAACCTTCATTAAATTTTCATTCATTTAGTTAAGATATTTATACGTAAATAAAGTTATAGCTCAATTTGAATTCTATAAAAATTATCCTAGATCTAAACTCCTGAAGAATAAAAAGTCTACTTTCTAATCCAAGAACAAAATCCGATTTTTAGTGTATTTTTTAAAATTTCAACTTTCAAATGCTAATGTATTTTCAAATCTTAAAATTTCTTAAATTCTATCATATCAAAACATTAGTAAAACTCAAAAGCCGGTGAAAAAAGTCTCATAATTTGGTCTTAAAAAATATTTCCATGTACAAGTTCAAAAATCAACCAATAGATTATAGTAGAAAAATACTTACATTCAAGCTTTACAAAAAAAAATAAGTATATTATGGGTACCCTCCATTTAAAACACTCTCAAATTTAAATTTCAAAATAATCATATGTATATGTTTCTGGATATGAGTTGTATCAATGAGTATGGAGGTGTACAACCTTATGTGGCAGTGCTAATGACAATTGTGCATTATTACCCATGTATCCACTGATGGAAGTGTTGCTACATCATGAACCAAATGACTATCAACATTATGTACATCAGTATACATCATTGTACTATAATGTGATGAGTTGGGCACAATATTATACTTATGTGGAGAACCAGTACTATCGTCAACCTAGTTAGGACAAAGATGACTTTGACCTCTGCGTAACTCCATGTGGCTGTGAGCTTGTGATTGTAATTGTAATTGTTGAGGTTGGATACTTGGAGATACCATTATTGATGTATTAACTATTATGTATGAAACTAATTGTATTTGAGTTAATTGTTATGTTTGATTGAGAAATTAATGAAATTTTTTATGTAAATTACATCAATATTAGTGAATCATTCATTATCGTCAACGCGCATCTTTGGCCCCCTTCTCATTGCATCTCATATATATATATTGTTGTTTTTTTTATAAAAAAATTTGATTCTAAGATGTGTATTAACATCTATTTAAACAATTTTGAAGTTTTATTGAAAAATTTCATGTTTTTCACTATTTTGTTTTCAATTTTCCATCCACGTGCGATATTGTTCCCATGATACGATATATCCTGCAATATATTCCCAATATATTTTTTTTCCATGGCTCGACATGTCATGCGCGATATTGACATTCAAAACCTTAGTTATATCCTCCATTAGAATTTAATAAAAATTATCCTAGATCCAAATTCCTGAAGAATAAAAAGTTAACTTTCTAATTGGATTGACTCGGTTGTTTTAATGGGTTGGCCCTTGACTCAATTTTAATAACTTTGATTCAGACTCCTAATTTTGTTGCTAATTACTTTTTTGCAAGTCGGTTAAGAATAAATCGGGGGCATACTTTTGCAAAGGTTAGAAAATATCACATTCTAATTGTAGATGTTTTACCAAATGTTGTTGGTAACTTTCAGGCTCCACTTTTGATGAAGTATCCTGCCAGCTTATCCATGACAGCATACTCGTACTTTTTTGGTGCTTTGCTTATGGTAATGACAGGATTATTTTCAACCACTGAGTCTACTGACTGGAGCTTGACACAGTCCGAGCTTTTGGCTGTCTTATATGCTGTAAGTTTCTAGCTAATGTTCTAGTCATCTTATACAAGTCAACAGCTCAGCCAAACCAAGTTGTGATATAGTCCACTTAGTTAAAACCCTAGCTGTCCTGGTGAAGGTTGTTGTCTTGCTTGGGACTCTTTTCCTCAGGGATAAACCAATCATGAGAGACTATTCTGGGGAATAACCTCTGTTGAAGGGATTCTATTATGGGGAATAAACTCGTACTGAAGTGAGGAGACCCTTGAGATTCTATTGGCCACTTCTGTTGACCAAGGTGGTGTGGACCAATGCTAGGTCGAGATTGTATTTCCCTTCTGCTATGGGAAATTGGAGAATGAAAGGGTTCTCAATCTAGTATTGGTCAAATTATTTTCAACTAATGTGTATGCCTGTTGGAGCTTGACGAAGTTTGACTTAATTTCAATTTTAATACTACATGCATAATTTTCAAAAACAGAACCTAGCTGCCACTTTGACTTAATTGCAATTTTAATACTACATGCATAATTTTCAAAAACAGAACCTAGCTGCCACTTTGAGATGATATGGAGATGTCCAGGGTCTCCTCTGTACTTAGCTACGTGTTAGGAACCTCGGTGGCTGCAGAAGCTCCTCTTTGTGGGCTCGAGGCTGCTGATCTCATTGGTTGGGATTTCAGACCTGTTCTGTATCTGCTTGTGGGGTGAGAGAGATCTATTTCCCTAATGTTCGAGGAAAATATTTGATTTTCTGCAAAAAGAAACGGAGCTTTATTCTCATGCGGTAGTTTATTAATTCCATTTCCAGCAAAAGATTTTGTTTAAGTAACAAATTCATGTACTTTATAAAAAGGGAAGGCCCTTGATGCTGGGTGGCTTGATTTATATTTTATTAATATTCTACAAACATTGTCAGAAAGATCTATTGAACCTATAGAAGGATTCCTTTTGCCTGATTGGTGATCTCATTGAATATAAGCAGATTTGAACACAAGTACATGGTTTGAAATTATATTAAGGTTTTTAAATGAGCAGTTCAGATGTGCTGAACCAAATGAACTGAACAGTATTGTTTCTTTTCCCAGGGAATTGTTGCATCTGCTATTAACTATGGACTTTTGACATGGTCCAATAAGATATTGGGACCTGCATTGGTAGCTCTGTATAATCCACTTCAGCCTGCGGCATCTGCCTTTATGTCAAGAATTTTCCTTGGAAGTTCTATCTATCTGGGAAGGTTCTACTCTAAACTCTTATGACAGCCTTATTCTTTTCAACTCAACACGTTCGTGCTATATCGTTATTCTTTCTTTACTTACTACTATCAAATGACTATTTGAGCAGCACTACGCCTCTACCGCATTTTTCTTCATAGGCAAAAATCTATATTGTTTTCATATTTTTGTTAATATCCAAAGAAATGAATTCACGAGTTGTAGAGCACTTTGATGTCATGATTGCTAAAACATTAAGATGGGTTTTTTGTGAGAGCTAACTTTGTTTAGTTTCCATTTGGAAACAGCATTATAGGGGGGTTTCTAATCATTGCCGGTCTTTATATGGTCACATGGGCATCTTATAGAGAAAGACAAGCAGCTGTGGGGGTCATCACTCTCGTAAATCGGGCCTCTGAACCTCTCATCCACCCACCACTCAACAAGACTTCATAACAGGGAGGACGCATTTTGTCCGGGCCCTCCACCCCGTTACTTTAGGCTAATGATAGACTGTGATTGAGAAGTCCTCTTAATCATATCTGTTAATTAGTAAACACTTTATAGAGAGAAAATTACATCATCTATCATGGCTTTCCTTCTCAAGGTATGTCACTGTTGCAGTTCAACAGAGAGGGCATGATATACAGTTACTAGTCTTTTTTGCTGGGTTTTTTATTATTCTCGCTGACCGCGTCCTATAGGGATCATGGAATCAATCACAATAAGCCCAGTTATTAGTTTGATCAAAGCAGAGACCAGCCCCCTCTTATTTCCTATTCATTTGGTATCTTCGAAGTATAGCATCCATGAAATCAGAGAAACGTCAAGGTTCTCCTTGCGTGTGTGGGATGGGCCACAGTTGAAGGTTGGCAGATTGCAAAGCAGGGCAGATCCTTTGTCTGCTTGTATCGCTTCCACATATTTCTGTTTCATTATTTTTGGTTCCAGTATTATTCTTGATATCAACTGTTGATGATATATTATATGGAAATAAAGAGATATGTTGATGAGTGAGTAGGTGTGGATGGTCATTTGCAGTCCTTCCAATTTCTTATACTAGCAAAAAAAAAAAAAAACCGGGCAATGCACGGGTGTATGAAATAACAGAGTTATCCAAATAAGTTAATTTAATAAAAAAGTTATTATGCAAATGTAAAGAAGGTGCATGTACACTAAAATACAGAATAAATAAATAGATTATTAAAAAAAAAGTTCACCAGTCGATTTTGAGATCAAAAGGAGTATCAACTGCAACTGCGATTTACTTAGAGTGGAACCCGAATCACCCCATGATATCCCTTGTTCTCTCTATTTTCTCATGCTTTCAATTGTCTTGAAAAAACACTATCTTAGAAAAGTAAAATGACAAAGATAAATATACCAAATCAAGAAATAAATATATAAAAGTAGGGAGATGTAATTGATAGAATAAATCACTTGAAAATAAAGATAATTCTAAGGAAGAGTGTCTTTTGAGGGAATAGGATGTCACGGGGCATCTTTAAAATAGAATTCATAGACTCACACTTTGATTAGAGTTTGAGTCAATGAGGGATGCACGTAGCGTCTTATATATATATATGTAAGTAGAGGCTCTAATCATTTATCTATCTAGGTTAGATGGGTTAGCACTCATGGTGGTGCTTAACGGCCACACCGTTCGATCATTTCACCACCAGTTTTGAGTCTAATTCTTGCAGAGGCAATGACTGAGGCTGCATGCTTAATTGTGAGTTTTTCTTCACCAATTGGTTTCTCAAACTAGCGTATTTGAAGAATATTATCCCAAAACACACCCCAAATAAGGATTTTACCAGTTTTCATAGTGGGATTAAAATAAGTATGAAACAAAACCATTAAACCGTGCAATTGTCCAAAGAGGCTTCTAAAAGAAATAAATGAAAATTCAAAAAAAACAAAAACCAACAAAAAATGATTGGTTTTATGTTATATAAGAATGATTAATATCTTTCATTTGTTGGAAGGTATGATCAAATCCTACCATGCATTCACTAACATCATCCAAGGTTTTGGCTCAATAGCCCATGCAGAGAGCTTAAATTCTCTCCAATTTAAAATAACTGTTCAAAAATGTATTTCCACCACATACATCTTTTGTGGCCCATGTTAGCCCACCCCCATATTCCTCAATTGGTCAGCCTACCCCGCATTGATCCACACCTTCCTAGTCCAAAGTCGATAGACTTGAAACAGCAGCAGCAGCAGCACAACTGACTTTGGTTAAGGAAGAGTATGGAAGCTAGTGTCTGGAACATTCTTTCAATCTTCTCTACAGGTTTCTCCATTCTTGCCTTCCACTGTAAGCAAAACCTGTATAGGAAAAGCTTGCAACGAAGAGTTGCTCTATGGTAGAAGGCACTTTTGGCATCTGCTCCCATGACAGTGAACACACGAAGATACCACCTTACATATATTAACTTGCGTGAGCAGAGGCAGCATAGCCTGGACGGATCCTGTTAGGTAATGGCCTTGCAATGAGCCCGTCAGTGACCCACCCCGCTAACTGCCCATCATGTTTAATGTGATTGAATTCCCTTCGCACATAATCTAGAGAGATTTGCAACCTTCCTCCTCGCCTGCATTCATCGGCAATACTTCTCCATTCAATTCCCACGTTTTTCTCCAGCCAGTAGAGATAATTGACATGAAACAAGGCTTTGAGCATGTCTTGTGGTGAGGAACCCTCTTTAAGTATTACCTGACCTAAGCCAGAATTTCGACCACAAGAATACATTTTGTAAGATATGACACTCTTATCAAAGTATTTCAACACAAATGACAAATATGAAAGAAAATTTGAAGAGGGAAAAAGAATGAAAAAGATCCCTTGGTTGGTTGGTTGGTGTTTTAACTTACACAGAATCTTCTTTTGTGCTCTGTCAACATGTAGCCTTCATTTCTGTAAAGATCAAACAGTGCAAGTGTGCCCGCCTTGCTGTCAATGACTTCGCTGAGCTTGGATCCCAACTGCAACCGCTGCTCAATTTCAGCGGCAGCATCTTTAGCCTCTGCAGAGAGTACTGCAGATTGTGCCTGAGGATGCAAATCACAATGCACAAGAATTGGAGTCAATAGAAAGGCATTTCCAGTGGTCTGTCCAACATTGCACCCGGGCACTCCTTGAGCACTAAATTATGCAAATGCAAATCAACTACCAACTGAAAAGTTCTTAATTATGAGTAACATGGTTTGTCTGTTGAACTTGAAACAAAACAAGATTCACACAAGAGAGCAGACAAGTGTTATGTAACCAGATCTTAACCAGAAACTTAAAGACACTATAGAAATTCAAAGCAAGATTCAGAAAACCGTTATATATATATATGTGTGTGTGTGTGTGCGTGTGTGTGAGAGAGAGAGAGAGAGAGAGAGAGAAAGAGAGAGAGAGATTTTAGGAAAGCTTAGTTTCTATCAACTGTTACGCATGCCCATCAAAGCACTCTTCAGATGTACATGTACTCCAACCAATGATGAGATAGGAAGCACAGTAATCTTTGTATCAGTTGTTCAGCTACATTGCAATTGAGTTAGTGTTATGAAGTCATTCATTTTATGTGGGCTCCCCACACAAACAAATGAATCCCAGATAAGAATGATCTTGTTTGAACAGAAACATATTAATTTAAGACCTCTTCTCCTTCCATTTATAATGCAAGAATTAAGGTGAAGCATAGAATCAAAGGGCACAAAAAGACTAAAGTAAATCCCTAGAAAAACCAAGAGGTTTTGGATGTATCAGCTTGGAATGACTTAGGTCCATTTTACATGTATAAGCTTAGAAAAACCAAAGGGTGACCCAACCATCAGACAAGGATGGATTGGCCCCAGAAATTTTACATGGAACTCAATGCTCTGATTCATCTAGGAATGACTTCACCCCTAGATGAAGCAAGTCATTTTTCTTCATTTACTCGTGTGAGTGTATAAGCCCAAATGAAAAGGCTTGTTCTAGAAAATAATATAACACAAAAGTTAGTAGCATATATGCTCAGATACTGACAGACAAAAAAGATAGCAACCTCTTGTTCCATTACTCTTTAATTTCACAAAACTTTTCATATTCACAAATTTCGTCATAAAACTTTGCATTTAAACCAAAATGGCTAGGTTATTATCGGTATTAATGCTGTAGGGTATTACCTATGAATTTTTAGAGCATTTAGGTATAAAGAGGCCGAAAAAAGTGATTGATCTGTATTTCTAGAGGTTGAAGACGACGAAACACTGGTCGATCATTATTTAAGGCATAATGGTGCATGAACAAAAAGCACCGATCAGTCGATGTTTCTTTGAGGTTGACGACAACGAAACACCGATCGAACGGAATTTCATACTGATCAGTTAGTAAAATTCCAATCAGCCTTATGAGCAAATAAAGTAACCATCTGCTTGTGAAATTTCCCATTGATCGATAAAAAAAATCAATAAATCAGTACTTTGAAAAGTGCCTGTGAAAATTACTAATCTATTGGTGAAAATACCAATAGATTGTGCCTTGAAAAGTACTACTATACAGTCTATACCGATACATTTTACTGATCTATAGTTATTGTTTCCGATCTATTGGTACTTCTGACCATGGTTGTTAAATCCTTGCGATTTACGATTTAAATCTTACGATTCGATTCGAATCCCAAACAAAACAATTCAAATCGGAGATGAAAATCTTAATTGGGTAAATCTCATTTGATTTGCGGTTCATATTACAATTTGCGATTCAAATCGTACGATTCATGCGATTCATACGATTCGAACACGAAACCCTTTTACGGACTAATACTTAAAAAATAATTTTTGTTCTTTTGATTTTCTAAAAGTACTTTATGATTTTTAAGAGAGAAGAAACAGGAAAATACCTATTATGGATATGCTAAAACCCTTATTTGGGTTGTCTCTCTATTGTTATGAAACGAGAAAAAAAAAAAAAAGAAGAAAGAAGGAAGGAGAAAGATGATGGAGTTGGATTTTGGGAAAACTTTATAGTTTATTTTATTAGTCTTTTTAAATGTACAAGTCTTTTGATACTTGATTTCATACAACATGATTATATGAGTTTACTTTTGTTGATTTATCTTTAATGATATTGGTTATTTTTTTTCATTTCATGGAGATCATTCGCGTTTTTTATAGTGTATGTAATGAAATATTCATTACTTTCTTTTATCAATAGATATGAATGAAATCTTTTGGATAATAGATTATTATATTTTTCTGATTTATTAAATAACTTTTTGTATTTTTTAAACAAATTTTTAAAAAATGAATTGAATCTTACGATTTACGATTTGAATCGAATCGGTCCTAAAACGATTTTACAATTCGATTACGATTTAACAACCTTGCTTCTGACCATTCTATCTTGTACTTTTTACGAGATAGTTTTTTTTTTAGGAAAGCTTAGTTTCTATCAACTGCTACACATGCCCATCAAAACACTCTCCAGATGTACATGTACATTAACCAGTGATGAGATAGGAAGCACAATAATCTTTATGTGGACTCCTCACACAAACAAATGAATCCCAGATAAGATTGGTCTTGTTTGAACAGAAACATATTAATTTGAGACATCTTCTCCTACAGTTTATTATGAAAGAGTTAAGGTGAAGCATAAAAACAAAGGGCAAAAAAAGAGTAAAGTAAATCCATAGTAAAACCAAGAGGTTTGGATGTATAAGCTTGGAATGAATTTCTTTTTTTTGGTAGTAAGCAACTTTGTATTACGATGACGAGAGATAAATAAAGGGTGACCCAACCATCAAACAAGGATGGATTGACCCCAGATTTTTTACATGAAACTCAATGCTCTCATTCATCTAGGAATGACTTCACTCCGAGATGAAACAAGTCCATTTTTTTCTTCATTTACTCGTGCATGTGTATAAGCCCAAATGAGATGGCTTGTTCTAGAAAATAATATAACATAAAAATTAGTAGCATATCTGCTCAGATACTAGTAGCAACCTCTTGATGCAATTTTGGTATGAAATTAGCCATAAACTTGTCTAGACAAAAAAAAAAAACAAAGATGCACAATCCACTATTTTAAATGTTTTTCTTATTGAAAAAAATCAATCTCATCCCTGAAAATAGAACTCTACCAACAAACCCTAGCCCTTTATTGACACACTCAAAGGAAACATGAATTAAAACTATTTGGAGACCCAACAAAAACTAAAACACTTAATCATGTCACTCACTTAGACACTAAAAGTCAAACCAAAAACACCCCAAACTAACTAATAATGATAACAATAGCTTAATATAACGATAAACCACCCTAATCCTTAGATTTTTAAATGAAAAATTATAAGCCTTAATTCCCAAATAATGACCATATCAAAAAATAAAAACAAATTATACCCCACTTTTTTGAGGCCAAAACAACATATACTAAAAAAATGGTAAAAATAGCTTCCATGAGTTTGAAAGATATTTCCAATGGGCAAAAACTCACCAAAAGCGAGTTCACGAACGTAAAGTTATACATCTCAAAATCTGACCGCATTACCTCTTTAGAGGGTAGGCACAGAGGTAAGAATACTTGCATATTCTTTATAGTTTTTTTTTTTCAAAATAGGTCTACGGTATACCAGTTAGAGCCAAAAAAGCTTTGAAATGTAAACTTTACATCTCTAAACTAATACATGTGAAAAAGAACAAGCATGCCAAACTCTCCTTTTAAACCAAAATGCCCCTCTAGGTATAACAAATGCTCGGTTCATTTCCCACCAAGCCAAACCTCAATCTATCATTGATAATGACTCCAAAGTAGGAAGAAAGCATCAATCTCGCTTGCAAATTCTTCGATCTCTCGGTGAATCCAGCCAATCGCTAGCTTGTGAGAACCCATACGAGACCCCCTTTGCATGAAAAAGCTCGGAGAAGGGAGTTTTTGTTCACTTGTACAATCCCTCTTGATTTGGCGAGTTTTTGTTCCATTACTCTTTAATTCACAAAACCTTTCATATTCACTAATTTCGCCATAAAAATTTGCATTTAAACCAAAATGGCTAGGTGCATGAACAAAAAGCACCGATCAATCGATGTTTCTTTAAGGTTGAAGACGACGAAACACCGATCAATCGAAATTTCATGCCAATCAGTTATAGTAAAATTCCAATCAGTCTTATGAGCAAGTAAAGTCACATTCTGCTTTTTGTGAAATTTCCCATAGATCGATAAAAAAAACCAATATATCATTACAAAACACTGATACATCAGTACTTTGAAACGTGCCTGTGAAAAGTATAATCTATCTGTGAAAATACCAATACATCGTATCTTGAAAAGTACTACTATAACTATACATTTTACTGATCTATAGTTATTGTTTCCAATCTATTGATACTTCTGACCAATCTATCTTGTACTTTATTACCAATCAGTCAGTAGCAATCGTTCAGTATTGTTTACTGATGGTAGGTTTTTTTTAGCAATCGGAAATACAGTGCATTGAATTTACAATAATAATTGATGTTTTACAACTCAAAGATGCCAAAGAAAATAGTTGTCCACATGCCTAGGAAGAGGTCATCTGGCCGGAGGAGAAAAAATGTGTTCCCAGATAAAATGAGATCTCAGTCAAGTGCACCCAAAAATACTGGCTGAAGATAAAGGAGAAGTTGATACAGCAACTGGAGAAAAAGGTTTTATAAGAGAGCATTTGTTTTGGACACCTGTATGATCTACTGTCATTTACGTTAGTGACCAGGCCATCCACCAGTTCCTACAACGGAACACATAAAATATGGTTCTTTGACATTAAGGGTACAGTTCTTAGGTTTACAAAACTAGACTATGCCCCGATCTTAGGCCTGAGGTCCAATCCTACAGCCCCTCTACGAATTACAGTAGGAGCAAAAGGTCAGGAAATTCCCAGATGGGGTTAATAAGGAAGGCTGATGCGCTGAGAAAAATTTTAGAATGTGAAGATCAAGACCACGTGGACGCTGTGAAGTTGGTGTTGGTTCTTTTAGTGGAGACATTCCTTATAGTAAAAGAATTCCATATAGTGCTACTGGTGAACATAGATTATCGGTGCTTGGTAGACGATCTATATGCAATTGATAAGTATCCTTGGGGCAGTGTTGGGTACAATCTATTGAAAGGAGGGGTGGAAGATGCAGCCTCGAAAATCACTGGCCTCAAATACAACATCTATGGTTGCATGTTTGCATTCCATGTGTGTTTTCCCTTTATTGTTTTGGGTTCTACTTGTATGTTCACTTTTCTTCTTGGCTTCATATTTCCCTCGTTCTTTATTAACTACAAAGCTATTATTGTCACAGATATGGACATTTGAACGTATTATATTGTTGGCAAAGATATATTGCTAACTTTAGAGAGAGGATGGATGAAGACATACTGTTCTCCTTCCCCAGCATTATGCATTGGAAAAATATGCATTCTTTTAGTTAAAAACATTGGCAAGGCGATTGTTCAAGAATACAAACAAATTTGCTGTTTATTTTTATTATTAGTTCTTACATAATTTCGTACTTATAACATTTCTCTTTACGTGTTTGCAACCTATACTAAATATTGAGGTATTTTATTAGTATGGATGAAGTTATAACATTTCTCTTTACGTGCTCGCAACTTATATATTAATGGTATACTAATTCACAGGGAAAGAAGACTAGCAGAAAATGGAACCTCAATAGTCAATGCACATGTGGGAGGGGTAGTGCAAGTTCTATACAGTAACCTTGACAAATTTAATTCTAGTCTAACTATATACTGCAAATCTTAGAAGCCAAATTTATTTCATAGTTGAGAGAGAAACTTGATGCTAGAGACAATTTTGGACTCTATTCAACAAAAAAAGATAGAAGAAAAATTAGAGAGCTAAAGAAGAACTGCAAAAAAATCTTCACCACCACTATACCCTTATAAGTGGAACTCCTATTCAAATAGAAGAGGATAGAGAACCAGAGGTTTAGAAATGGTTTGCCTAGTTGATTGAGGGCAAAGAGCGTAGAATTGTGTTTTGGAGTGTATTGAGCAGTGTTTTAAAACCTAAAAAGTTGACTCAACTCGGAACCTTTCCGAGTAGAGTCAACTCGGAAACTTGGGTAAAACTCGTCGAGTAATGACACCTAAAACTCGAACATATATAATATTTTTCTAATACTATATATATGATATAAATTCAAAATTAATGATAAAACATGCCTAAAATGAGATATATAATTCAATATATAATAAACACCCCATTTTGTTTTGTATTTATACTGAGGGTGGGTGGGGTGTGTTAAAAAAAAAACATAATTTGTCACTCGAGTAGGTTGGTTTACTCGATTTTTTCATTTTTTTGTTATAAGAAAAAAAAGTACATAACTCAGGCGAGTCGGAACGAGTCAAGGCAAGTTACTTGGTTTTCAGTGTCACTTCCGAGTTTTACCTCAAACTCGACCCGACACCTGATTGAGTCAAGTCGACTCTGCCGAATTTCGGGTTGACTCGCTGAGTTTTAATACAGAGGTATTGAGGGCCAAATGGTTTGCCCAGCTAATAACCGAGCCTAACCATGAGTCTCCAAGCTTCAACACCTGAAATTCCTCTAAGTCTCTGGTTGATTGGATTTTGGAATCTCAATGCTCTTTGTTTCTTGATGGGTAAACAACAATCGGAAGAGGAGCTTCTTCCAGAGAAAGAGATAGAGAGAGAGAGAGAGAGAGACTTACCTGACCCACCAAGAAGCTGTCGTCAGAGAGCTGAGAGACGACAGTCGACACCCAATCTCTTGCCCCAATAGCCCCAAAACCCACCTTTTATACAAACCGAAAAAAAGAAGAAATAAAAAACGTAACTCGGTCGAATCAATCGAGTGGAGTCAATTCGGCTGACTCGCCCAAGTAACTCGTCTTTGCTGGGAGAAACCGAGTTTATTGGCAAGTCGGCTCAAAATTCAGTCGAGTCAACTTGATCGAGTTTTGAGTTGACTTGCCTAGTTTTAAAACACTCCTAAAAACTCCATTTGAGTGTCCTCCCCAGATGCACATAATTCAGTCGAGTCAACTTGATCGAGTTTTGAGTTGACTTGCCTAGTTTTAAAACACTCCTAAAAACTCCATTTGAGTGTCCTCCCCAGATGCACATAACATCACTCTCTGGGTTAATCTTGGTTATGTTCAACCTATCAAAGTGGGAGAGGCATTCTTCTATCTCTCTGTCTCTTAAAAAACCAAGACTCCAAACAATCTACCCATTTCTCATCTCGAAAAGGTCTAAAACTAGAGCGTTGTGGAGGTGGCGAGTCTATAAAATTTCAGGTACCTCGCAAAGCTTCTTAACCCAAGTTCCATTCCAGTCATCTTCCTAAAACCAAATATTGTCACCTTTGACACTATGAACCCAAGCAATTCAAAGAAGCTATCCTGCATTTTCATGATAGGCTTCCAAACACCAACTCCGTAAAAGAGAACTTGTTTCAGTACTAATTGCAGTTTAGTGTCTCAAACTTGGTCCCTAAGACACTTCTCCACAAAGGTCTATTATTAGAACTGAAGCACCACAATCATTTACCAAGCAGAGCCTCGTTCATACACCATAGTCTTCTAAAGTCTAAACCCCACACTCTTTAGAAACTGCCAAGTATTTTATTCCTTTTGAAATTCCTTAAAAAGGCAAAAGGAAGCAACTCCTTTTAGAATCTTTCCTTTCTCACCATAAGCATTTTTACCAACTCGCCATGAGATCAATCACCTTGCTATGTTGAGGGAGACAAGCAAAGAAGAAATGAATATGTATCCCAATTGTAGTTTTTAGACTGCTACATTTGGGTCAGATGTAATTTTTCGAAGTTAGTAATATAGTAAAATGAGGGGAGTGCTTAGTGTTAAACATGTTGCTTTCTTGCTCCCTCTATCCAATCAAATGCCACTTATGTTGTCACGCCTCAAATTCCGGATTTTCCGAAGCTCGAGGCGCGACGTCATAGTAGATCAAATATGGTCAACTAACATGCAATATTTTCTTTTGAAGTCTACAAACCATATGATCTTACAGAGCAAAACTAAAAGGTGATTTTCAATATTAAAATATGTACAAACCCCAAATTTTTGAACTCTATACACCAAAAGCTACTTCCTTATAATTGTTCACTCTGCAAAATGACGGACAAAAGAAGAATGAGCTAGACAGCTCAGCTAGTAAGTAATCATATTCAATAGGGTTCAAACTCAATTAAACCATATAAAATTGAATGGAGTCAGACATAAGGATAATTTTTCAGAATTGATTCTAAATTATCGAAAATTCACGGTTTAAATTTTAGAATACTAATGAAAATAATTGGGTACACATATAGATACCCAAGTTACCATATAGCAAACAAATGCATCAAATACCGAGTGCAACCTCAATTGATTTAGGGCTTATAGCCGGATCAGAAGAGATCCAAATCAAACAATCACCTAGCTAGGTTCACATGTTTAGGGTCTTTCACCCAAGGGCTTTTTATTACCCTTCTTAATGGTATTCTTTTCCAAATATTCAGACAAATAACATAAAAATCGAAACTAGATATCATATATCAGAACACATAATTTCAGATCAAATAATCTCGAATCAGAATCTTATCAAACCAGTTCATACTAGATCATTTTAGATATATCTTATATACATACAAATCACTTTGAGAGCCAATTCAAGTAACACATCGAATAATCCAGATCAGATCTTATCAATTCACATCGGATCTTATCAAATCACTAATAGGTTTTCATATAAATGAAAATATCCACGTGTCCAAAACTCACCAAAATTGTATAAAAAGTCAAACTCTAAAGAATATGATAACAACTCACCTGATTAAAATTATCTTCCTTTCTTTTCTTTTCCATGTACTCTAAATGCTCTCTACTTCACTCTATTTATAGGTAAAAGTACATGAGTCATGCCTGCATGCAAAGACATGTGTACACATGTTTACCAAAAAAAACACATATAGCTATGCATCTTATGAATGTTCTAGAAAATGCCATGTGTCTTACGGTACATAAAATTCTTTATTATTTTTTGCGGGTCATTACATATGTAATATCAAAACCAAAAGATAGTCTAAAGTGAAAAGGACAATTGCGGTGTTTTGTCAATGATCTTCCACCCCAACAATTCTAAGAAATCTTACGGTGCGAAATTTCACGATCCCTTCCAAATCGACTAAGTGGCGAAATTTCACGATCCCTTCCAAATCGACTAAGTGGGCTTGCTGCTAGGCCTCCCGCAACTCCCCCTGTCCTTGGAAGATTTTGGTATGACTCCACAACTAAACTACTCTCAGTGGATCGCAATCTCACTCGATGTAATCGAGAACGTAGCTATTTATAGTCTAGAAACCTGGGTCAGGGATCCTCTGGTGCAGGTGTAACAATGGAAATAGAACAGTTGTAGGTTAGGACACCCTATCCCAAAGAAGAAAGGACATGAGTAACAAGGTAAATATTGTCCAACATGCATCTCCAAAACAGCGTATAATGTGAAGTATCCATGTCACCACATACCCTACATGAAACACATTATGTTGGCTCTAAAATCAGAAAGGTTCATTAGGCTTCAAAATGAAGCAAAGCACTCCATTTGGAAACATCATAAGATTAATTCATGCATAGAAAATTAGCAAACCAATCAAACCTTTGTCCTTGAATAGAATATATTAGAAAACTAGGATTTATAGAAGAGAAGAGAATAAAAAGAATGAGGGAATAGGGTTTGGGGAATAAATATCCCAAACCCTTTAAATCTCCTTTTATATCACTAATAAGATGAAGGGATCTAAATGCCCTTAAGTACATACAATAGACAATAGTTAACAATAAAGTAACTAAACAATAAAGAGGAAATGGACTTATTTAGACGACTCATTACAACTCCCCCTCAAGCAGGGCATAAATATCTATCATGCCAAACTTGTCAATAAGACCATGATGACGTGCTGAAGCAATAGTCTTTGTAGGAACATCTGCTACCGATCTTCAGTTTTAACAAAGGCAAGACAAATTATATTTGATCCTACCTTCTCTCGTATAAAGTGTAGGTTAACCTCAATATGATCCATAGGTGTCCATTCCATAAGAAGAATAACCCTCCACCAAGTGAAGATTTCAAATATTTCAATACACTTTTTGTAGCCTCAAGGTGCACTGTCCTAGGTTTGTGCATGAACTGACTAATTACACTCACGACATGGGCAATATCCGAACGAGTCAAGAATAAATAAATTAGTCGGCCAACAAGTCTTTGGAACACCCGAGTGTCATCAAGTAACTCTCAACTCTCATAGTCAAGCTTAACATTAGCTTCCATTGGTGTAGCAAGTAGTTTTGAACCAAGCTTCCTTTGAGATATAGGAAGCTAAGTCATTGTTTGAGCGGGAAACTTCAATCCCAATGAAATACTTTAGTAGCCCCAGATCTTTTATCACAAATTCCTTAGGCAATAGATCCTTGATCTCATGTATCTCCCGAGTTATCTCCTCTTACATCAAGTAGTTGTATCTCCCAGATGCTTCAATGACACTACTACGTATACCCAAATTTCTTAACAGCTCCACTAAACCTTTCAAATCAAGCTATAGTGGACTATTTAAGGACTAAAGATTGTCTTCTTCAAACAACACACTTTACCTTCTGATCTTGAATATTAAACCAGTGGACTATTTAAGACTATAGATTGTCTTCTTCAGACGACAAACTTTACTTTCTGATCTTGAATATTAAACCCAGAGGTAAAGTCATATACACTTCTTGGAGATCTCCATGAAGGAATGTGTTCTTCACATCCAGTTGAAACAGTGGCCAAGAGTGATTTGCTACTACTGAAAGAAGAATATTGACTGTATTCATCTTTGCCACAAGAGCAAATGTTTCTAGATAGTCAATCCCAAGAGTTTATGGGAATCCCCTAGCCACCAGCATCGCTTTGTATTTGTCAACGGTACCATTTGCCTTGTATTTCACTGTATACACTTACTTGAACCTAACTAGCTTCTTGACCCTAGGAGCATCAACAAGTTTCAAGATATTACTTTTTAAGAGCGCCTTCATTTTCTTCCACAGCTTCCTTTCAATGCATCTATTACACTAGATGGAATAATACTGAAGACAAAGATAAGATAAATACACAAAGTGATGGAGAATAAAAATCATATAAAACAAAGTTAGACATAGGATGAGAAATACAAGCAGGTTTCCCTTCACATAAGGCAATGGGAATATCAAGATCAAGAGTCATAGGTAAGATAAAGAATTACCTAAAAATGACAAATTACCTGGACTGGGAGCAACCAGAAAAGTATGATCTGGAGCCACAGACAGTTTTTTCGGTTGATGGAGGCTTCAATTTGGATCATCTAAAATATGTTTTCAGCTCCCCCCCAAATATCATTAAAAGAGTACATCAATAGTAAATAAGTACTATTACAGTCAGTCAAAACGTGAAGGGGTATCTCTTCAATTACATTCTCAATTAAAGAGGAACCCCCCAAAAAATGGAACCAACTCGAAAAGACAAAATCCTTGGTGATAAGCCTCTTACCAATGCAGGGATCAAAGACTTTGTACCCTTTCATTGTAAAGGAGGGAGTACTGATGCAGGACCATGCAACTAACCTATGATGATGCAATTTAGAGATCAAAAATGGAATTGTAGCAATAAAAGAAAATCATAAAACTACCTAGATTCCACAATTATAATAAAGAAACCCATAAATAATGGAAGTGGGAACTTCCACCAACTTAGGGATTTCAACCAATAATCAATGTGATTTCCATATTCAATTGAGGATTTCAAAGATTAGTCTAGGCCCAACAATAATAGGAATTGGACATGCATGTAATTAAGGGTTTCAAGCAATGTTGATTGAATTGAAAGAAAAAAAACAGCAGCAATAACAAAAAGGAAGTATATAAATTAGGGTTAGGGTCTATGAGGTTGCTGTTGTAGGGATTTTAGGGCATAAGGAAGGGCTGCAGTGGCAATAGGAATAAGAATAGGGGCTGTGGCTGTGGCTGTTATGGGGATAGGTATAGGGCTGCGGCTGTTATGGGGGACAGGTATAGGGCTGTGGCTGTTATGGAGAATAGGTATAGGACTGTAAGAAGGCTGCCGGAGAGCTACAGCAGGCTGGTGACTGTAATGGAGGGCTGTAGGCACTGCAGGGGGGTTGGCGACAGTGGAATGAGTTGTGGGGGCTGGCGGCTGCAAGGGGAAGTTTCTAGGGTTGAGGTAATTAGGGTTTGTGATGGAAAATAGAAAATAAAAGAAAATCACAATGGAGAAGAATAAAAGAAGATAGCCTGGCTTCACACCAAAGATTGATCTAGCTTCACACCATGACTTCACACCATCCTTTCACAGGAGATTCCAAAAGCAAAAACTCTCATACTTTCACTCATTCATTAAGTGGGAATAATGTCTATACAGTGAGTATTTAAAGAGAAAAAGAAGAAGCCCTAAAACATAGTTAATGACTAAAACGTCACTACTAATAACATAATCTAAAATAACTACAATAAAATAAAACCAAACAAACTAACTAAAATACTAATAGTTCCATGGTCTCCCTCAAAATCTCCATCTCTTGATCATAGATTAATTGTAGCCCTCGAAGTCTCCACAGACATGATCCAACAGTGCATCTCCATCAAAAACACAATCCAACGGTGGATTTCCGTCAAGAACATGATTTAAGCTCATATACAAATCATGCATCCATAATGAGACTTGTCTAGGGGCTTTCCTTCGCCTTCGCTGGTATACTTGCACAGTAGATGATCTGATGTCCATATCAACTCCCCTCAGCTGAAAAGATTTCACCACTGGTAAAATAAAGTTGTCGTACTACTCTAAGAAATCAGGATGAAGTCGCTACAACTCGTCCCGTGTGATCCATGTACAGTTTGTCTCTGACTTGTTCCTCCACTGGATGAGATACTTTTGATATCCCCCATGTTTAGTGGAAACCAAATGCTCGTCCAGAATATCATCTCTACTTTCCTGTTAGGCATAGGTGGTGCAGGTAGTGGTAGGGGACGTGGATCTAAAGTAAATAATGAGTCTGGGCTAAGATCATCATGAAGGTTAGTGGGTGATGCTAGGGAGATTGGCTTTGATAGGGGACGTGGATCTGGTGTAAATAATGGGAGCTAGGATCATTAAGGAGGTCAGTAGGTAATGTTGTTGGACCTTTGAAAAGAACAAGGTCCTCCACATTGAATATTGGCTTGATGCTAGGGCTGTTAACGGAGCAGATAGTGCTCTATTTGTATCCGCTCTGATTACTTATACCTACTATCCGAATTCGCTCTGATATCTGGCGGATAATAATTTAGGATATCCGAATTCGATTAGTTTAAACAAATTCGGATATTATCCGAATTCAACCGATTATACTTATTCGAATTCGGCAGATTATCTGAATAGTTAAACTCCAAATGAAAACAATCAAAAAAAATTTTCTTAAGAGGATCCAATCCAAAATCATTTTGTAGGAAATTAAATTTGAAATTAAAAAAAACAAACAAACAAACTGGATAAATACCGGTAACAATGAGCTAATTCCAGGCAGATCTAGCTTCATCCCAGCAACATTGATGAAATTTCAAATTGAAACCTTAAAGAAACTCAAGAAATTAGGGTTTTTCAACTTCTAAGATCTGAGTATTAAGATTAGGGCAAAGAGGGTTATTTTTTCCACCAAGCCTATCAAAACGCCTTATAGCAGGCTTCTTGACACAGCTTTGATGGCGGCCTAGTATCCACCAAGGCCTCCACCAATCACAACGACATCATTCTCTTCGGATCCAAACAAAGAGAAGTAGGGGTTGAACCCCAGGCTGTCGACATCGCCATAGCTTTAATGGCGGCCAAGTATCCACGTATCTGCCAAGCAGTTTAGCAAAGCTCCATCTCGCCATAGCTTCAATGAACTGGTTTGGTTGCTGTTTACACTAGAAATGGCCAGATTTCTAGCCAACAGTTGCATAGTAGAGGAGGGAGAGCATAGCCGCATAGGAGATGAGGGAGAGAAGAAAATGGAAAGGGGAAAGGTGATTTCGAAGAGGAGAAATTAATTGATTAGGGTTAGGTTTGTAAGTTCAATATTAATTAAGTGGTAAATTACTTTAGTACCCTCCCTAAAGTTAATACAATTACAATATTACCTATAATATTAGTATAAGTTTATAATATACGAAGGGTATATTTGTCTTGTAAAAGTATACCATGTATCATTAATCGGTTCGGATATTTAGCGGAGCGGATAGTCCACTATCCTTATCCGCTCCGTTTATAAACGGATACTATAATGGATATCGGAATCCGATCTACTGGATAACTATTCAGATAAATATCCACTTAAACGGATACGGATCCTGATCGGATTCGGATAATAATTCAGATAGTTGACAGCCCTAGTTGATGCACATATTAGGCGGAAGTCCACCACATAAACATTAGGGCTAACCCGCTTCAAGATTTTGAACAGTCCAGTAGTACGAGCTTGTAACTTTTTAGCAGTTTCCTATGGGAAACACTCTCTCCTAATTCATATCATTAAATTAATCACCAGCTTGAAACTTTTCTAAATAATGGTTGCAAATCAGCAGATGTTTTATACTTTTCATTACTAGCTGCAATTCGTTTTCTGATCTCAACATTCAAACTGTGAATGTGTTGTGCAAATGCATCTACAGACTCTGACGACCTATATGGGGATGCAATAAGAATGGAACCCACAAGCATTCTAGGTTTATAGCCATGCATCACCTCATATGGACCCATGTCTATTGTCCTATTGTGATCACCTACCACATACAGTAACAAATGTCCTAGGCTGCTATTGTCCACTTTAGTTTGACCATCTGTCTGTGGAAGTGCGGATGGTATGCAAACAAGAATTGAAGATGAGTTCTCATGACATATCGAAGTATCTTCCAAAAATAACTCATGGACCTCATGTCCCAATCAAACACAATGGTTTTCGGTAAAGGCAACAGGGTAATTGCGTGCAAGATGTCACGCATGAACAGGAGCTCAACTGGTAAATCTTCAGGAAACACATCTTGAATTTTAGTAATAATAGATACCACACCTGGTGGTAGCTCCACAAGTGAGTTAGGGGAGACTTCTGTGGCAACAAGTGCATATATAACGACCTCATTCACGCCCTTTAGAAGCTCGCTAGACTCGCCTATGACCTGATCAAAGTGACAGGAGGCAATCCTAACATAACCTACTCGCCCATTAGTATCCTCACAATCCTCATCATTAGCAGTAATCACAGACTCATAGACTTCTTCCTCAAACTCACCTTTCTCCTCTTCTTCCGTTCCCTCAATTAGAACTTAGAAGAGCCTTATCAAAATCCTTCGAGGGGCACAAGTACGCATAGTGTCCACGGCCAAGACAATTAAACCACCAAACTAATTTGTTCCCTTTAGGATTTCCACCATTTGTTTCCTTCCCTTTGTTATCTTGAATATTGGATGAAGTGCTAGTATTAGCTCTTGGCGCTTGATTCCCAGTGTGAGGTGTCGCTCCCGAAGAAGTGAACCTACTGGCAGGATTGCAAAAAACAAATTGCCTAGTAAATTGTGGTTAAAGATACTGCTCTAGCTCTTGCACCACTTGATAGGCATGCTCTTAGGTGCTAATATCATAAGAGATAAGTTCTCTCTGGAGCTCTGGATGGAGGCCCATTCTGAACCTAGAAAGTGTGATTAGAGGGTCATCTCTTACATTGTAGGGCATCATGAATTCATCAAACTTTGTAATGTAATCAGTGACAAACATAGGGCCTTGTCGAAGGGATTGCAACTGGTCCATGGGTTTCTCACGATAGGTCAGAGAAATTTATTTTTCTCTTTGAGCTTCTCTTCCATTTCGGCTCGCTGGACAATGGGGTCCTCACTTAATCACTCAACATCGATCCAGTAGAGTTTTACTTGGCCCACCAATTTCATCTCGTGCACTAGGTTGTGATCAAACATAGAACGATTTGGACCTAAAATATGAAAAAAGAAAGTACAACTAAAGACACAAAGTGAAAGACTAAAAATAGGACTCTTAAGATACAATAACTGACGAGGGGACTGGAAGCCCAAAGCAGGACAAGGCATTCAGTTAATTAAATTAAGCACAAAATTTGACCCAAAAAAATGATCCACTTTCATCTATAGAAGCAACCTCGAGCAAATGTCTCTTCTTCCGTTCTGCCACTCTATTTTGTTGGGGGCGTGTAAACCATAGTTACCGGAGCGAGAAGCGAAAATGAGAAGCTAGAAGCAAGACTCAAAAAAACCTTAGGAAAGGTGAAGCGAGGAATGAGATATAGACTCCGCATTCCCATTATGGTAGCTACACATTTGATTTATCTTACATGAGATTTTTGTGACAAAGTGGGAGCCTTAGGTTCCAAACCGACGATACTTGCTTAGAGTCTACACTCTTTGCTATATAGACTCTGGTCTATCCCATCACTTCACACATATAGCTCGCTTTAACTACTAAATGGGATGTGATGGAAGCGAGCTTTCCTTGAAGCGAGTATATCTAAGGAAGTGAGTATGGGAAACGAACTTCCTGGGAAGCGTACTTCCCACCGTATACATAGCTACCCTGCAACTAAGGTGTAAACATTGAAATTTTGATGAATAATACAATGATCATCAAAGTAAACTCTGAGTGTGCCCTCAAAGTATTCTTGTCCATGATCAGAAAGAAATATCTTAACATTTTTATCAAATTGAGTTCGAACTATTTTGTGGAAAGTGTGAATGATGTTGGGCACCTCATTTTGAGTTTTCATCAAATAAACCAAGTGCAACGAGAGTAATCATCGATAAATGAAATAAAGTATCGATATCCAAACAAGTAGAAAGTGAGAGAAGGGACATATACATCATAATACACAATTTCAAATGGAAAATAACTTTTTTTTATTGCTAGGAGAAAAAGAGAGACGACTATGTTTAACCAGTTCACAAGTTTCACACTGCAAATTTTGTGGACTGACAAACCCAAAGGTCCCAAATAGATAAAGTAACACAACTTTTAAAGACTAAAATAACAAATGACCTAACCCACAATGCCAGAAAAATATGATCTTTATTAAAAGAACCATGAGACTGAAATGCATTGTAGATAGGAGCAGGAGCCTGATCCATGATAAAGATCCACTTCACGACTCACGTCTACTCCCAATCTACCGTTGTGTCACTAAACCATGAAAAACGGTGAAATAGAAAAAAGGTTATACTACGACTCACATCTACTAGAGGAAGCAGCATTGTACACTGCAGTCTGACTTGGTCGAGTGTACTTGGTTGGCCTACCAACTAGGTTCCAGCATGTCTCCTTGGTGTGACGAGTTCTGCCACAGTGATCACACTTGGCGGATTGAGATTATTCTAAGTAATTTCTTCCATCTAGTTTTACTATGCTAATCTATGTACTTGGATTATCTGAAGAAAAAATCACAAAGAGAGTAGTCCTAGGAAAGCCAGAGCTTGAGGAACTACCGCCCTTCATACCATTAATCCTAGACATACGTCAATTTTAAGGGTTAAAAAACCACCATTGGAGTAACCTGGAGTACTCAAATAAAAATAATGTTGATTTACACAAATCAGCAACCTAAACATCTCACAAAATTATATCAATCAATCTTCCTTCATACAAATAGGTAAAATAGCCCAATCATACCCAAATCCAAAAAAAAAAAAGTAATCTTGAAGAAAAATTGATGTAGAATCTCTAAAACACAATCAATCTTCATGAAACTTATTTCATAAACTTGGAATCATCAAATCACAACTTTCATTAATTAATAACACCAAAATAGCCCAAAAAAACATCTCTCCAGTTGTTTGATTATAAAACTGATTTTTTTGGGTAAAACACCATTAAGAATTGGTCAAAAAAATGACATATTTACTGCAATTTCCCAAAAATAAAAATCTCTAAAAACCAACTTTTCTAACCTAGAGAGAGAAACACTGATCACGAACAGTCCATTAAAAACAAAAGAAAAAAAGGAACTCAGACCTCATCTTTCTGCTCTAATACTAAGTAGAAAAGAATTGTTTGATACCTAGGGTTGGTAGAAAAGAAGAAAGAGAATGAGAGAGGAATAAGGTTTGAAATAAATCTCTCCAACCCATTTCAATCTTCTTTTATAAAAAAAAATAATAAGATGGAAGGACATAAATGCCTTTTAAGTACATAAAAGACAATAGACAATAACTAGCAATGAAGTAACTAAACAGTAAGGAGGTGATACAGTGAATCATGAAATACCAACAGTTGAATTATAATATATCATCATCATCCAAGCCTTACACAACTGTATTCGGACAGTTCAGCAAATCTTGTTTGGCTATTCTACTCTATAACTGTAAAATTATAATATATAAAAAAAAGACAAGCAGAAAGCAACTCACTCACTTTATATGCAGGCTTTACATTGAGAAGTGGTACGCCCACAAAAAGTGGTTCCTCGTCATTCACCTCTTTAATGGGAGGAACTTGTCCACTAAGCAGATATTCACTAAAGACCAAACCTGTTAAATTCACGAATCAAGGAAAAATAAGTTCTTTGATAAGTAAGAGAAACTAGAGATGATACATAATATGGTTAGATTATAATTTTAGATGTTTCAAAAATGCTTAACATGACAATCTGCTCGAGCTCTTTCGAGTATACTACAAATCCTAAATCTAAGTTTTAAATGCACGAGTATGCACAACTTAATAATATATGCACAGATATAAAAGACTAAAGCATATAATAAAAGTCTTATATTGAGATTTATCAACATAAAAACTGAAAATTGGGGGAAAAAATCCTCTCATTTCCTTCAAAAGCATTTTTCATTTGGGTCTATTAATGCCACTTATACATCAATTTCTATTTGGCTTAAGGACGCTTCACTTCCGAGAATACAAATGTAGTATAAAGTTTTGAATTTGCTTGATAGAGAGGATCAAGCTTAGAAGAAGTGCTAAGGGAGTCTGACATATTTTCCTTTATCGATCAAGAAAAAAAGTCACATTCATATTAACCCTCACACATTGACTCATAAGTCCAAGATCCTAAGGGAAGACTCTGGGTAACAATGCCCCAACATAAACCATCTCTAGTGTCACCACTCTAATGTAGCAGTTGGGACTGTGTAGGAGTACTAACCCCAAAAGGCCCACACAACACTATAGTTCCTTGTTCCTCGGAAGAGATGGACATAACAAAGAGAAGGAAAAAGACGATGACATCAGTAAGTCTTCGGTAGCGTTTCACAACTCTTCAAAAAAAGCTCTGCATAAAAAATGTCGCTGCATTTTGGGCCCTTTTACCATTACACAATTAATATAATACCAACTTTATCCCTTCATATAAATCCCAAACAAGGGGAAAGAAAACCTAAACCCTTCGTCCTCCTTCTCTGCGCGAGGAACTCCTCTCGAGCTTTCTAGTGCTTGCCGTCTTCCAAGGATGTCGTCTTCCAAGAAAACCTAAACCCTCCGCCGTCTTCCAAGGATGTCGTCTTCGTCGCTGTCGAAGCTCCTACCATTCTGGAGAAAAAACATACGATCCTGTATGAGAATTGGATTGATAGCAGGCATATGTTCCAAGAACGCACCCAGCATTTGCTCCCGTTGGAGCTTCCCATTTTCCACCTGACGTATTTCTTGCTCAATTCTCTCAAGTTTTCTTCGTCCAAAGAATGCTTTGCTTGTTAAGGGAAATAGTTAGACCGTTGTAGTTTCCGTTTCGCTTGCTTTCGTTACGTATGCTTTAGCAATCCCCCGTGCTTTAATTCAAAGGATGGAATCAGGATTTCTGGATAAACTTCATTGAATCTAATATAATGGCTGGGTGAATTTTTTTAAAAATTTCTTTTGTAAAAAAATTTTATCTTATGAAAAATCCCTGTTATGTTACTTGAACAATCCTGGGTTCTAGTAAAAGTATTGTGATTAATCTGAAAGGGGTTGGTTTTTGTTTTTGCCTACTGTACAGTTAATACCAGGAAATTAGATCATAAAGAATTGATAGGGTTTGTTATGCTTGATACAAATACAGTATATGTAGCTCATATTCTTGTGTAAAGATTGTTCATGTGTTTGTGGTAATGCCAAAGAGAACAATGGTAATGGTTCCTTCCTTAGTTGCTTATTGTTTTTGTGCAATGAATTTAGGTATTATGTTACCAACATATTCCTCTTGCAACAAAATGAAATGATTCCATGGTTTGATTTTTTTTTAAAAATTTGTGTCCTTATTTTTCATGGATACTTTGTGATGGATCATTCCTATCTTGTGGACATTAGACAGCTCTAAAATTAGGGTGAGAAACACTATCACATAATTCTCATTATGTATGGGCTGATATATTGATGTGAACCACATCAAGAGCCAATAGTTTACTTTGATTACTTGCCTATGTTCTAAATACATATATATACATATATATAGATATGGGCCACACTTAAAACCATCATCTTGGAAGAAAGTAATTACTAGTTTTAACCAAAAAAACGGGATTACAGTATGACCAAAAGCAACTTAAAAATCATTGGGACAACATGAGAAAACAATTTAGAGCTTGGGAGAAGCTCCTTCGTCAGACACGAATTGGTTAAAATGAACGGTCTCACATAGTGATAGTGGATAAAGATAGATGGGACGAGTATTTGAAGGAATAATTTAAATTTAAAATTATTTCAATTATTTTTTACTATGGACTAATCATAAATTATCTTATGTAGGTTAACCTAGATGCCCGTACATTTCAAACGAAATCATTGCAGTTTCCTGAAGAGATGAAAACCCTCTTTGGGGGAACTTCAGCTACTGGAGAGATGGCATGGACACCAGGGATTGGTAGCCTACCCGATGATGTAATGAGGGAGGACGAGAGCATTGACCCTGATACTCCATCTCTAGGGTCCAGGTTGCCACAAACCCCATCGAGTCAACTATTAAAAAGTAAAACAATTCTCTTCTTCACAACATTATTTTCTATATCAATAAGCAAAGGCGATTACAAACCTTCTCTCGTAAATGAGTTGTACATAAGTTTTGAAAAGAAGTAAATGGTCGGAGATATCACTAAAAACTATGAGCAATTGTAGCTAGGAAATTAGAAAACTATGTAAAAATTATAGTTGGACAAACAATGTTTAGAAATACCTCATGTTTTAAAAAACCTCAAATATTTCCTACTGTAATGGTCTCTCCAACCAGCCCCTATCCTCCTCACAAATTTGTCGAAAGCCATACCATCTAATTTGGGTAAAAAACAAGTTTCTTTATACAAATTTTCATAAAACCAAGACCTTTTTCTAATGCCCTCCCCTCTATCCAGCCAGATATCTCCTAGCTTCAATTTAGAAACGTGATTAGCTCTTTTTCTGCCATTGGCAATTTTATGAAAGAATTTGGTATTTTTGTCCCCTCGAGCCATCTCACCAAGAATTTTGCCTCAAACAAATTTCCTCTTCCAAGCCAAACTTTTGATACTCCACTTTTCGTCCACTCTTCTCTGTCCATCAATTCCAAGAGAGGAGGATAATACTTCAAGATTGTCAATCATGCCTAGGTCCTCCATGATTTTATCTTTTTTCGTGCAAGATCACCTCCCTATTCAAATCTTCAAACTAGCTTTGACTGCTTTCAATTTCAAACCAAAAATGGTGATAAGGGACCCTCAAAATCTCGCCTTTGACCAGACTATTGAAGTATCAATATGTTAAGTAGATAAACCGATGATGATACATCGTGAAGCAGCTAAAAGAGTATTGAGATATCTAAAATCATCTCCTAGTAAGGGGTTGCTTTTTTGAAAAATGGGCATTTACAAGTTAGGGGCTATACAGATGTTGATTGGGCAAGCCTTGTGACAGACAAAAGATCCACCTCAAGGTATTGTACATTTGTAGGTAGGGACTTAATTACATGGAGGAGCAAGAAACAGGAAGGTGTTGTGCGGTCCAGTGTTGAGGCAGAATACAGAGCAATGACACACAGAGAATGTGAGTTGTTATGGATCAAGAAACTTATGGTAGAATACAGGGCAATGACACATAGAGCATGTGACTTGTTATGGATCAAGATACTTATGTTAGAGCTTGGATTTCCAGTTCAACTTGAGATGAGACTATTTTGTGATAATAAGACGGCTATTAGTATTGCTTACAATCTAGTCCAACTTTAGAGAACCAAGCATATTGAAGAGGTCAGACATTGAAGAGGACAGACATTTCATTTGGAAAAAAGTGTGGCTTCAGGAACAATCAGTCTTCCATTTGTCAAGACAGATGATCAATTGGTTGAGATTCTCACAAAGGCGGTTGCGTTTAATCGGCATCTCTACTTTTTGCAAGTTTTGCATATTAGATATCTATGCCCCAATTGAGGGGGAGTGTTGTGATGGGCCTAAGTTAATAAGCCTATAATATATTATGTTCTTATTAGAATAATTTCATCTACACATTTGTAAGGGTATAATGTCCTTACTAATGTTTTACAATAATATGAAAAGGAGAGAATGAGAAGCCCTATTCTCTATTCATTCTCTTCCCCAAATAAGTCTTCTCTCTTCTATCTTCTCTATTTCTCTTTTTTAAAATCCTAAATCACCAAAGCCTAGTTTTCTACTGAATCCAAGTTTTTCTTTAAGTAATATGTATCCAAGCATTTCTTAGCTAATTATTTTTTTAGCGCATCTATGTATATTCTAGCGTGTCCACAATACGTATCCTAAAATTACCTGACCAATACGCCCTTCGATACTGATATTTTAAACCATGATGAGGACTCAGAGTGATAATGCAAGCCTACAGAGACTACTATAAAACTGGATAGCACCAATTACTTACTATGCTCTCAATCTGCTATGTTGTTTATTAAAAGAAGAGGAAAGATGGGATAACTAAATGGTAAGGTAGCTGAATCGGACCTTAATGACCCATTCTATGACAGGTGGGAGGCAAATAATATTATTGTGATGTCGTGGCTCCTGCATTCCATACAGCCAAACATAAGTATTAACTTCTTGTTTCTAAAGACCACCAAGGAGATTTGGGAGGTTTCTCAAGCCTATTCCTAAGTGAGGAATGCAGCTAGAATTTATTAGCTGCAACAAAGCATATCAAATTCTATACAAGGGGATTAGACTATAACTGCCTACTTTTCTTCCCTTCATAGAATGTGGGAAGAATTAGATCACTACAAAGATTTCAACCAGGCGGTCCAACAATTGCTATTAAGTTCAAAAAATTAGTGGAGAAACTGTATATTTGAGCTGTTAGCTAAACCCTGATTATGGGCAAATAAAAATTCAAGTGTTGGGTAAAGAACCACTTCCCTCCCTGAATCAAGTGTATGCATATCTCCAAAGAGAGGAGAGCTGAAGGCATGCAATGTTTTAGCAGCCACCATCCCATGAGAGGTCAGGCCTAGTTTCTACTAGAGAGGATAGAAGTGGAGGAAGAGGTGGTGGCAAAAGTGGTAGAGGTATTGTAGCCCAAATGACGATCAAGACAAATTAAAATGTGAGAATTGTGTCCATTTCCGCCATACTAAGGAGGCATGTTGGGAATTACATGGTCGTCCTCAATAGGGTAAAGGAGGATGTTCCAGTGGAAGTTCTAGTGTGCATACACTAGCTTCAGTTAGTTCGATCTCTGTCGAGTTCTACACCTACAACACCCATAATTCTGGAGAAGCCCCCTACTGATAGCTCTGATGGTGGTGAACTAGTGTCTGTTTCGAAGACATAGCTTGGTGCCATGGTTCTTAAAGACTTCGCCCAGGAGACTCAGGCAATTAGGCGCACTCTACTAGGCACAAGTAACTGCCCACCTAGGCAGCCATACATCCATAATTAAAAATCTGATATATGTTATATTTTATTGTTTAAAAGTATAAAAAATTTATTTTATTTGAATAGCCAGTTTGATCAACAAAAAAACATGCTACTTATATGCTTCGCGTGTCTTTCGCCAAATAATATGTTAGGGTTTGTATATCCAACAAAAAAGATTTGTAAATAGAAGAAGAAAGAAGATATCGTATGGTGTCAAGTATGTTTTTCTCATGCTAACTTGCACTCCTCTCCTTTGTTTGTGGGTGGACCATGTGGTCTCCCTCTGTTTTTTGCAGTGTTAAAGGCATCACTTGAGATGGTCACCTAGGTGACCAGGCACACAACAGAGCCTTGACGACCTGTATGTTTTTCTCATGCTAATTGGCGCTCTCTCTCTGTTTGTAGGTGGACCATGTGGTCTCCCTCTGTTTTTTGCAGTGTTAAAGGCATCACCTGAGATGGTCGCCTAAGCGCACAACTGAGCCCCGACGACCTAATAACAAAAAAAGGCGCCCTTTCAATGCCTCAAATTCTCTCTCGAGCCCCTAAAGCTCTCGGAATCCCCTCTTAAAAAGGCCTTTTACAATCATGGTTCAAATTATCGATATCGAGTGCCGTATTGGTAAGTCGATTTTTGGATATATATTGGTCTGTATCGATTGGATACGCCGAAAAAATTTAAGATACACTAAAATCGCTTGGATTCGTAAGAAAAAACTTGAATAACTTGCATCAATGTAGTCAAGGCGTCCCAAGCATTTTTTGATCATCATCGCCAGGGCACCTCTCTAGGTGGGCTAAAGTCACCAAGCCCTTTTAACTGTAAGCTTACATAAAACATCATTTAAGTAAATAATTTTAAACTTTACTTTTATTTACCTACGATATTATATGTAAATAAGGTTACACCCCCATTTTAATTCATTAAAAAATATTTTAGACTCAAATTTCTGAAGAATAAAAAATTAACTTTCTGGTTCAAGAACAAAATCCATTTTCTTAGGAATTAGGTCAAAATTTCAAGTTGCAAATGCTAAGATATTTCTCAAATCCTAAATTTTTATAAATTCTACTATATAAAACATCACTAAAACTCAAAAGTCTGATAAGAAAAGTCTCATATTATAGTCTTCAAAAATATCATCTGCAAAGCCACCATTATGACAAGAAAATAAGCTTTGTTGTTAAGATAAACAGAAAATGATTTGGGCTATTAAATGTTAATTTGCCTAAATTAATGTCAACCCTAGGAGGTTTGAATTGCTATTGGTATACATTAATATTATATATACATATATTTAGTATACATATATAATTTATTATTTTTATCGCCTAAGCATCGCCTAGATGCCTTAGTTACATATGCAAAACACTGTATGATAAGTGTTGTTATTTGTATAAAGTAATATCTCAGATTTATATTTCACTTCAAATAAAGCTTAGTTTTACACTGTAAGCATTGACTGGAAAACCCTCATACGCATATTTCTCAATTATTTTCTTTTTTACGTAAGAGTCAAATGGCTAAGAATAAAAACATTGATCCCCCGTTTTGCTCAAGTCCTTATCATGACGATGTGTGGATTATACACAAAGTAAAAGAAAATATGAAACAAAGAGGACAACAGGAAAGTTGTAAAGAGGCTGAGAGGGTTGAGATTTACCTTCTCCGACAACCCCTACTGTCAGCAACACTGCCTTTGAAAGCGATAGTGACTGTCGTGAGATGCACCGGAAAATTGTCGCTATGCGGCAGCATTTTCGGTTTCAAAGGAGCAAAACCTCTTTTACTCTTTCTTTGCAGCAGTCTCTACGACTTTTTCAGTTTCCAAAAAAGGCCCAAACCTACCTTTTGTCTTTTTTCTCATGCGAACTTTAATAGTGTACTGTCCTATTGAAATTGTGAGGTCAATTGAAGACCATACACTTTGATTACACTAAATAAGTTCCTTTTTCTAACTCACATGCCTTATTGTTACTGTAATAAACGGAAAAAAAAAAAAATTAGTGACAAGAGACAACATTCTTCAATACCTTCCCGTGAACCAAATGAATGTCTACAATCATCATAGACACATAAAAACTATTAGAAGTGTAAACTGATAACTTACTACCTAAAACGGTTCTTGGGTATTCAATTGTCTCCTCAAGGGATATGTAGGCATGCCTCATCTCTCTCATTTTTTATGAAATATTTGCAAGTGTTCACGGTATCTTGGACCATGGTTTCCAATAACGAGTCATTAGAAGATGCATGAATGATTTTCTTCATAGCATAGATTTGGAGGAGAAACTTAGATGCAACAAAATCGAAAAGGAAAGCGCAATCTAGTAGTCCAACTTGAAGATCCAATAGGACTACTAATTTATTTATTTTAGGATAAACTCATGTAAGAACTAATTGGTTAAAGACTTTGGGTGGAAATATGATTTGTAAAATATATGTTAATCTTATAACCATACCCGAGAGAATGGTAAGACGAGGTATTGTACAAAAAAGATGAGAAAAGTACATTTGCTAAGCAAAGGTTCTCTGGATTTTCTAAGGGAGTGATATTTAGAGTCATATGCGTGAGAACAGCTAAGTACTTAGCATTCAATAGAAATAATTTTGAGAGAAGTGATGAGGAATATTAGAAGCAACATTGGTATACCATGAAGATAGTTCTTGGAGTGCAACGGCAGAGAAGGAAGACTATTGGCAAGCCGCTAGAGAGGATGAAAATGCAAACACCACTCTACTAAAGAAATAGTAATCAAAGTTTAATATAAAGAAATAGAATAACGGAGTCATCATTCTTTTTTGCTCTTTTTTTCTCAATCTCTCTTTTCTCCATTTCAGTGTGTAGTGCGTGTACTACCAAATTAGAATCAAATATACTCTTTGAGCAACATTTTAGGTGATAGTTAAGATCAAGACACCCTATCCTACTTGATTCTTCTGATCCTACTTGAAGGATCAATTACTACCTAAGATGTTTATCAAGTAGTCTATTTAATTCCATTTTTTAGTATACTCACTACACACCAAAATAGAGATAAAATAAATTGCGGAAAAAAGAAGAAAAAATGAATGATGACTCCATTATTTAATTTTATTATGTTAGTCTCTTGCTACTATTCTTTTGCTAGAGTAGTGTTTGCATTTTCATCATCTCCAGTTGTTTCCAGACAGTCATCTCTCTCACCTGATGCACATGCATCCCAACAACTATATTTATGGTACACCAATGTTCATTCTCTTATTCTTAATCACTTCTCTCAAAATTATCTTCCTTGAATGCTAAAAATTCAGTTGTTCTCACACATAAGGCTACAAATAACGTTGTCTTATAAAATTCATACCACCTTTTCTGAGCAAATATACATTGCACATCTACTTTTTTATATAAATACCTCATCCTACCATCCTCTCAGGTATGGTTATAAGATTGATATATATGTCAAAAATCATATTTTTACCCTAAAATTTTTACCCATTAAGTTCTTCCACAAGTCTGTCCTTAAAAAAATGAAAATTGATAGACCTGTCGGATCTTCAAGTTAGACTTTCGAACCACGCTTTCCTTCGAGATTCCATTGTCTCCAAAATTCAGCTCCAAATCTACACTATGAAGAAAATAATTCACACATCTTCTAAAGACTCGTTACTGGAAAGCATGCTCCAAGACACAATGAACACTTGCGAATATTTCATTAAAATCTAGGAGTGAAGGCACTATTGTGTATCCCTCATTTGAGGAGACAATTGAATACCCAAGAACCATTCTATGAATAAACTATCAATTTACACTTCTAATAGTTTTTACACGTTAGAAATGAAGATGATGGTTGAAGACATTCATTTAGTTTACGGGAAGGCATTGAAGAAAGTTGTCTCATGCCACGAGTTATTTTTCCCGTTTATCACACTAGAGCATGTGATTTAGAAAATGAAGCTTATTCAGTGAAATTAGGCATATTGTCTTCAATAGAGCAACACAATCTAATAGGATAATATCATTCTAGACTGCACGATAAGAAAGACAAAAGTGGGGCCTACTTTGGTAACTAAAAATGACATAATGACTGCCATGAAGAAAGAATAAAAGGGGTTTTGATATTTGAAAACTGAAAAGGTTGTCGTACAACAGTAGTTTCCAAGTGTCTCTGCGATGGTCGCATTCACTCTTGAAGGTGGTGTTGCTGGCAGTATGCGTGTAAATCCCATTTACTTTGTGTGTATCTGACAACTCACCAGGGTGAGGACTCGAGCGAAACAGGGTGATCACTATCATTTATTCTTGACCATTTGACTTATGTAAAAAAGAAAAAAATAATAAAGCAGGTTTAGGAGGGTTTTCCAATCAATGCTTAGCCAAGCTTTATTTGAAGTGAAATCTGAATCTGAGAAGGTACTTTGTATATATAAGAGCATCCTTGTCCACTGCAAGGAATATGCATTTCATGAAAAAAAAATCCTTCAAAGTTTTTTTGGTATTCTATTAACTTATTGCTACTTAATATTCTATGAATCTAGAACTTTACTTTAATGGTTGATTTTTTAGAAGTTCTTTTACCGCTCCTTCAATGATATCAAAAGGTATTTAATTGATCACTATTACCGATCAAAAAGAAAAACAAAGAGGTTTCGGATGGTATGGGTTGTGAGATCTCCTTCTCCAACAAGTTAAGAACAGCAATAACTTTCTTCCGTGCAAACCAAGCAACATAAACAATTGGAAATAACTTCCAAAGCAAACAATCAATTCTGGATTTCAGCAAACAGCAGCTCTAGGATTTAACAAGACACACTTAATTCAAAATTTAGCAACTCAACATCATTGCAATGACATACGTATGGGGTCTTTATATAGACTCTAACAACTCCTAAATTGACTCCAACTCTAAATTAGACAACTTCTAAATTACCAACATAGAGAGAATAAGAGCTAAATAACATACTCCTATTTAACCAAAAAAATTTAATAACTCCACTCAGAATTTACTATATATAATAATCTGAACTTACTATTAGAAGCAAAATACTCTTAACTCAAGATACCAAAGTGACAGAAATTACAGATCTGTCACTAACTTGGAGAAATCAGTTGACACCTTGGGGAACTACTGTAGCCACCCCTTAGGTTTTCAATAACTTGCAATGTGGCTGGGGTAATAGAATCAAGTGGGTCTATGTGGGGCCCACACAAGAGACCCTCTCTAAACCCAATTCATATGGGCTGGACGGTAAGCTTCGATTCGGGCTTCTGAAAGCTTCTGAAATCCCAACCATAGGCGTTGCTTTTGGTCTACAGGGTGGCCTAAAACACTTGACTCGGTCAACAACTGTGGGCTTTGATTTGACACTCCTCAGTCTATGCTCCTGCATCAGGTAGTTTGTTTAAGGTTAACATTATTTCTTTCATAATCAATTTTGGGTTCAAATCCCTCTCTCCCTCCTCCCTTAGGTAACAACTTTAAGGTTAACATATTTCGTTCATAATCAGTTTAGAATTCAAATTCCTTTCCTCCCTACCTCCCTCTTCTTTCTTTCTTTTTATCTTTTTCCCCGATAGTTAAGAACCCTAAATCGTGTAGGACTCATTCCATTCATTACCTTAGAGATCCCAACCTCATACCTATTCGTTGGTTCGATCTCATTACAGTTGCAGGTTACCTGCCATTGATAGCAGTTGAATATACAGTCAACTTTTACCCCTCATTGATGCTCGGATTCTCACTGTATGGTTGCACTGTATCAAATCGTGCCAGGGCAATTTCTGATCCAACAAATTATGTGGAAGATCCTTATGATTTTTGTGTGGGCATTTAGAAAGATGCAATAGAAAGGATCTTAGAAGATAAGAGTTCACTCATTGCCGCATGTATGTAGGGTCATGGGAGACCTTTACTTAATTGGTCCTATATCTTAAAAAAGATTTAAAGATATAAAGATGGAGGACTTTGTTGCAATTGGTATGAGGTCGTTTATGGAATCCCAACTGATGGTTAACCCTTTGGCATACTGATGTACATTTTGTTTCGTATTTATGGGGAATGCTTTTCCTTTAACATTTTTGATACATTTAAAAACAATTATCTTTTGTTACTGTTAGGGAAAAGAAGCACATACAAAAAACACATGCACAACCACATGTTTCCAGACACCTTACTTCCAAACAAACTTGCTACAACCTCACACTCTCTCTAACCTTTTGTAAAATTCTTATGCTTCTATAATCAAACCCACTTCTACTTCTTCACAAGGGTCAATATCGACATCACAGCATTTCCAGTGTAGTCAAAGAATTCAGGCTACACAAAGGCAATAAGGGTCCCTAGGCGAGGCGTTGCCTAGGAGTTTCTTTGGCAATTCTTAAGCGAGCAAATTTATAAAAATCAAAGATCTTCAGCTATTATATTTAGAAATTTAAGCTGAAAATAAAGCATGGATAAAACTAGCATGTCACTGCAAATAATTAAAAAAATAGTTTACTACTGAGTAAAGAAAAAATCAAATTTCAAGCAAACATGAAAAAGGAAAATAGTTTAGTGGTTTAGTACAAAAAGAAATAAAACAAAGAGACAGAGAGAGATTAGACCTTTTTCTTCTCCAACAGAGAAATTCCTATGTGGAAATCCCAGATGTAGCTCCCTTAACACTTAAAACACTTTCCATTTCTTTTCTAATATGAGATTCTTTTATACCCCTCCCCGCTATTATGTAAAATCTGTTCTATTTATTAATTTATTGTTCATATGTAAATAAACTATAATTTTATGTCGGGTGTCAGGTGACCACATTTGTCACTAGCACTTCAGCACCTCAGAAAATAATACCCAGGTGCCTGCGTAGACTCTAATGAGGCAGCCGCTTAGGCAAGCAACTACACAGTAGCATACTTTATGCACAGGAATTATATATCCATGAAACTATAGGAAGAGAAAAAAGGAGAAAGTAATTACTTGCACGGTATGGATTCAGAGTCCTTAGCTGAATAGATTGATATGACTTAAGATTGCAAAACATGTGGACCCACGTTACCACACTGAAAGAAGCAATAGCTAGAGGGGTGGAGGAACCAATGCAGTTAGCTAATGCTATACCAAGCAGGATACCAATAGACTTGCTCACCATTCCTTGAGCTTCACCCTTTGCGATTACCTGCCATTAATACTGTTTTTCAGGAAATAGATGTAGCTGAACTATTGACCAAGTAGAAGAGCAGAGACATAAAAGTTAAATAAAGTCAAACAAGTGAAGCACAAGAGGGCATTTACTTTGACCATGAACAGTACACATGCCAATGATAGGGGTAAGAGACTTTTGTGCTTCTATGTTAAGCATTCACCTTCAAGCGCTCAAAACATGGATAACCAAAACAAACACATGTTTTACCTCTGCAAAATTCCTTTGAGCAGCAAATCCTGCATAGAAACAGCTCCTAGTAGCAGCCTGCGAAGTGATGTGTTCCGAATTTTAGGATACGAATATCATAATCAGGTACATATGAAATAAATAACAACGAGACATGTGATGATAGATCCGGATATCGAAGTTGTATGCTAACACATAGACAGCACAAAAGGTCCATAACAAGGTTCCCTAAACCAAAAATAGTCATATGAAGTGCAGTCACCCATAAACATATCATGCCAACTATGGATGTGTCCTTTTTTTTGGTGGGGAGAGGATAGGAATTGTTAAGAGGAAGTGGAGACTACATGAAGGAAATATCAAAGGGATGATTGAATCATGGTTCTTTCAGCATTGGAAACTATTTGGATTTAGAAGTTGTGAGGTCAGAGATGTAAGAGAGACACCATAAGCCTGAAGAAGAAATTAGAGTAGAATGAGATGATATAGCAAAGACCAACATCGGCATCACTGAGAAGGCAGATCCACTAGGTGATTAAACAATAGAGTCAACTGATATGATATAGTAAAGACTATTTATGATACCACTGAGAAGGTAGCTCCACTAGGTGATAAATAAGAAGATTCGATTGATATGGACCATATGGTATAGCAAGGACCAATGAAGGAACCACTGGCAATGAGTGAGTTGATGTAAGTTGAAGACTCCAATAGAGAGTGGAAAGTTAAAAAGGACATTGATGAAAATAGTGAGAAATGATTTGATGACTTGTTTTAACCAAAGATATACCCACTGATGAAGAAGAAGAAGTTAAAAAGGACATTGATGAAATTAGCAACACGTTATGAAGTTATACAGACACTTACCCTATGTTTGGTCGCCGAGAAAATAAGTGAAAACATGGAAAATTAGGCAAAACACAACTAAAAATCGTATTACAAATCCAAAATTTTCTTTTCTTTTCCATGTTTTCACATATTTTCTCAACAACCAAACATAGCATTAATAAAAATGATAGTAAAATGATTTAAATGATTTATAATTTTTCTTTTAAGTGGGTAAGCTGAGATCTATGTGACTTAAATCATTGTTAAACCCTTTCTTTTCACATTATAAGGTAATTTACAAGCATAAGCATAATCCATTAGATCAAATAGAATGATTTCCTTATGAACGATGGTAAATAGCAAATATAAAGGAAAAAAGAAATGAAATACCTATATGAGTAAATTGTCTATCATTATACATCAGATTGTATTCAAAATATAACTCCTACTGTAAGTATTGAAAAACTTAACTCCCATGCGTTCATTTCAAGATAAAGAGTGATGACAAAACAGGAAGCCCATTACTTTTTATAACATAAACAACAGTTGCGAAAATAACAACAGTGACCAGAACAAAGAAGAATACAGCATCAGTATTTCAGAATGAAAAATCCAACACCCAAGTATACCTGAATTAGAGCAGCAGCTGATCGACCCGCTCCAGCAGCTGCACCAATTAGAACAAAGAGGTGAGGAAAAGCAGGAGTTAAAAGCTCCATTCCATAGGCAGCATTTTCCAAAAGATCCGCAAACAATCTCCACCCCTTTGGATGCACGTCGAAATGGCGGCCATACTTTGACAAGAGAATTTTGCTGAGATATCCAATCCCATCTTTAAGTACCCAATTGACAGCAGCCGCTGCTGGAATAGCCCCCTTTCCCAATCCAATGGCATAAAGCAGAGCCTAAAACAGATAACCCATAGCAGCATTTTTGAGCAAAACTGAAAATAATCTTAGAAGACAGTAATTCCTTATATCGGCATTCAACAGCAACAAAAATTTCACACAAGATGAAATAGATAAAAGATTGAAACAGAGACAATACCTGGGTGGCGAGGACGCCGCTGATTTGGCTGGCCACACCCTGGACACCTCTCCAGAGAGAATACTCCAAGTAATCGCTAGTGACGCTGTGAGGATACCCTTCAGGGAGCATCAAGCGGAGGAAGAGATCCCTGCAGTGCACCCACAAATTGGGTCGCAAAGACAAGGACTTTCGATCACTAGCGGACGTAGAAGTGGATGTTCCAGCCACAACAAACGCATCATTGGAAGGGTCTGGGTCAGGGACGAGCCTTGTCCATTTACCCCCCCTTACTTCCCAAACAAGGCCCTCCTCGTCTTCGTCTTCGTCTTCGTCCCGTAATGGAGAAGTTCTTGCAAGAGCAGACCCCAATTGAGAATAAGAGAAGAAACCCAATATAGTGAGAAGGAAGAGGAAGACGTCGTTCTTGTGAGTCGAGGTGGCGTCATTGTTATTACCGCCAAGTAAACGGGAGAAGAAGAAGAGAAGAGGGGAAAAAGGAGAACCATCGCGCCACCATCCCTCAAAATCAAAGGGATTCCAACCATTGTTGTTGTTGTTGTTGTTGTTGTTTCCGCCGCCATTGGAGTCATTTCCGCCGCCTTGTTCGAGAAGGGGAAGAAGAAGAGAATGGAATGAAGGAAATGTTAAAGGTGTTTGATGAAATGCTAACGATATTCCTCCATATGAAGCGGTACTGGATGGGAATGCCTTGACAAATAGTGAATAGGGTTTGAACGGAACATCTAGGGAAACCAAAACCAGTGGTCGTTGTGGTGGTGGTGGTGGTGGTGGTGGTGCTAGAGTAGCAGAAGAGATGGGCCTGCAGGTCATCTCTCTACTACTACTTCCTTCCCAACATCATCGTGGGTTTCTCTCTCTCTAAATATAACATTCATAAAAAGATTTTGTAACAATTTTCCAGTACTTACGTTACGGTGGCACTCTTTAGACCTTTGAAAAAACATTCAGTGAGCCGGCCCTCTTTTTCTGGCAAAAAATTAGTTCAATTGATTATAATTTCTAAGTCATTCATTAGACCTAGAAAACGTCTATCATTAACACTAGTGTGTTCGTCTAATGATTAATACAAACCAACCTAAGTTATAGCGGCGGCTTTGGGAAATGATAGCGGTATCTCGTTAGTCCCCCACCATCCTTTTTAACATCTACAATAATTGTGGTTAGGACTCGCTCGTTCTTAGGGCTCAACATTTCAACCTATGTTTTAGAAACAAAATAAACATAATTTAATTAAATTTAACCATGGTTAAAAAGTGATTAAAAATGGACATGGGAATAACTGTGACAGTAAACTATGGTCAGCTAGTAAGGGGAGCTTGTGATCCCCTTCTCACTTCTCAAAACTCGTAAGGGCAGAGAGATTGGGAAGAGGGATCCTAGTGAGGGTATTTTGAATTATTTTTTATATATATATTATGGGTGTAGAAACTTGAAAGATTTTTTAGATTAAAAAATAAAGTTGTAAGAGACACATTGGTATAAAAAGGGACATTTTGAGAACAAAAAATTCTTACTTTTTCTCTTGAAAAATAGTTAACCAGGTAGAGAAGGTGACCAAAGAGGGAAAATGAGAGAAGATAAGGATAAAGATTTTAGGGAATCATGAAAATATAAAGGGATTATTATTAGTGGTAATGATATTACTTCAATACATTTACTAACTTTTCTTATGTAAAATAAGATAACATAATATCCTATTTTTTTTTTTTGTATTGGGTTATGGATAAAATAAGAAAAATATTTTAAAAAATTCACTTATTAACTACGTTCACATTAAGATACCATAAAATTGTGACTCATTAAAAATATTAGAAAGAAATCAACCAATTTTTTAATCTCACTTCTCTCATCATAATAGTAGAGATTTTCGACCACGTATTAGGAGAAGGACCGCACATTGAGTTTTTATAGGCCCCAAAGGAGTGTCACACATTGCTCAAACGTATCTTCTCTACTATTATAATGAGAAAAGTTGGTTAAAAAGTTGGTTGATTTTTTTATAATATTCTTAATGAGTCCCAATTTTGAACGTAGTTAGTATGGATGAACTTTTTTATATTTTTCCTATTTTGTCCTTAACCTTATATAAAAAAAATTAAAATATTATGTTATCTTATTTTACATGAGAAAAGATAATAGGGGTAATATCAACTACAACTAATAATAATCCCTCTATATCTCCACGATTCCCTCAAATCTTTATTTTTAACTTCTCTCATGCTCTCTCTTTGGTCTCTCTCAACGAAGAGGCACACCCTCTCTACGTGGTAATTACTTTTCAAAATAAAAAGTTGAGCTTTTTGGATCTCAAAATGTCGCTTTCTATATTAACGTCTCTTACAAATTTTTGTTATCTAAAAAGTTCATCAAGTTTCTATACCCAAATATTTTATTTTATTTTCTAAATTGCCCTCACCAAGATCTCTCTTCCCAGTCTCTTTCCCCTTCCCCTCTCTCTCACATGTGCCGCCCACTAATGACTAATAAAGAAGGAAAATTGCCTATGTGTCATGCATATACTTCTCGTCTTCTTTGCTCTATGTGTCGCATATAAATTTATATGTTGCAAATAAGAAGTTAAGTTTCATTGTTGTATAAGAATCATATAAAATTATGAGCAATAGTCCTCTCATCGGCCGCGGAGGGGAATATTCCTCATCGCTCTCACATAACCGATCCTTCGACTCCCATTAACTTAGATTAGTTTTTTTTAACCCTTTATTTAATTATATTTTTCTAAAAACCAAGGGTAGATGGGTGAACTCTAAGTGTGGATGAATCTTAACCACAGTTAAATAAGATTAAAAAAGTAGTTACGGGGTTTTTTTTAATAAAAGGTAAATCCCTATTTCAAAAATATGTAGACATCTAATTAACCTTCAACTTAACAATCTAAAGTCCAACTAAACATAATTTTTTTCAAATAAGCTCTACCTACTTAGAATTTATTAGATTAGTGTTACCAAACTCCACCTTAGATTATGGAAACTTCATTATAACTCCTAATTAAATCATATGCTAATTAAGTAATCATGCTAAATGGGGAATCGTACTTATAAACACAAGTCAATAGAGACATGCTATTTCAAAATTAAAATAACATTTTTTTTTGTACTTAAAACGCTTTTGCAACATGCAGGTGTTGTCCAAGATAATTTTACTACTTTTGGACTATATCCCATATTTCAAAATAAATATTCAAACTAGAAGACGATGAAGTTGCTCTCTCCTATTGGGCGTTGTCTTCTTATTCAGTCTCTCACTAATTCCATTCCTTTCAATAAAATGTCATATTACAAAATGGCTTATGGGGTTCTGGAGTCTGGACAATATGGTTTTCGCTATTCAAAAGTTTTGGGATGGCACAATCTCCTAGCCTGTGGTCTTCAATGTCAAGTGGGGGAAATTCAAAGTCGCCACCTACTTAATGAACCTATATTAATTCATATAAAATATAAATTTAGGAAATAACATATGTATCTTACATAATCGCAATCAAACATTTTAAATCAATCCAAATATTTCAATTGAATTAATTTGATAAGATTATCCTAAACACTATCAAAGTTTTATAAGACAAATGATTATAATCTGAAACTAATTAGGATTTAATGAACTTAAAATTGTCCTAAAATTAATCTAAAATTTGAATTTTAAGGAATCTAAATTTAATCTCAAAATTAAAATTACTAATCTAGCAATCACCCTAATAATTATAATATAATAAATCTAAAGTTATCCTAAGATTTAATTAGAAATAAAAAATTAAAACTAATTGAAAATTAACCAAAAGTAGACTAAAAATCAAGATTAAAAAAATTAATCTATTTACAACTATCCTAGGAACTAGTCTAAATAAATTAAAAATCAGAATTTAACTCAATTTGAACCAACCTAACAATTGGACAAATAACTAAAATGGAAACTAATTAAAAGAACATATTATCCTAATAAGAAATAAAACAAGATTAGACTAAACACTAAGTTCATTTTAATCAGCAAACAAAACAATAATAATATGATAATGAAAGAAAAAGGAGGAGGGAAGCTCACCTTCCCTCGTGGAGGATGCTGCTGTGCGTGGAGAAAGATCAAAGATGGATGCTGCTAGGCTACAAACGAAATAAACGTTAGGGAAAAATAGAAAAGATTTGGATTAGATTGAAATTCAAACAAGATTGGATCGAAATGGTTGAGATTAGTACAAGCGTGAGTGTTGTTTATCAAAAAAGCGGAAAAACAGGAGCTGTTTAGCGATAGAAATCGTGTTTCAGGCCCTGGGACGTGTTTGAATTTTTTTTTGAATTGTTGGGATATGTGTTGGTATTTTCAAAAGGATTTTAAAATGTTAAAAAAACTGTATAAAAATGCTAATTTGAGCAAATCTAGATAAATTAAAATTTCGTAAATTATTTTAAAGGGTTTGGTGGATTCTAAAAACTAGAGGTATTTTGGTAATTTTAAAAAGACATGAGCATTTTGATGATTTTCAAAATTAAGGAAAATTTATAAAATATTTTGTAACAGATATTTAAATTATTTTTAATAGTTTAAATATAAAGAGGAGCTCTGCTTCACCGCGTTGTGCAGAGCTCCCCTTTTTACACTATCCGGTGGCAAATATGTAATTATGGTGTAATGCAAAATTACCCCAGCCTCCATCAATAATTCCAAACATGCCACACTTATAGTGTAAAAAAGGGAGCTCCACTTCAACGCCGTGAAGCAGAGTTGTGGCTCAAAATTAATCTCCATTTTTAAATGCATTTTGGTAAAGATTTTCTCTTAGTGCTGTAAATGCATCCGGAGTGGGAGTGGTGGCCCAAAATTCTTTGGGGGAGCTCCTCTTGATGTAAACCCTTAAAGGGGGGTAGCAGTCGAATGACAGAATATCTGGGTGGGGTTAACCATGGCATTAACCCGGGGGTGGCCCCAAGTGATCATTGAATTAGATTCTAAGGAATCCATTGAGTTTTTGAAGGGTGTGCACTCTTTATACCCCATTGGGATGTTGGTGTCTTGATAGAGGATATTCATCATCATTTGTGTGCCTTGGGGATTGAGGTGGTTTTTGAATATATTCCACGGCTTGCAAACTCCGAAAGCCCATGATGCAGCTCAGAAAGCTCTACACATGAGCATTTCCTCTCTCGTTCTATCTTCAGTTTCTTTAGATGTGAGAGATCCACATCAGAAGGGATTCTCATAGTGATCAGTTTGTAATTAGATCTTTGACTCACCTAATATATATATTGCAGCTTTTTCAACCCAAAAAAAAAAGATATTAAATGGGTGCCGACCATCAACACTTATGAACTAATTTTACAGAGATTGAGGTGGACCCAAAAAAAAATAAAAATCTTCTACTATCTCATTTTAATGGATATTGAAACCTAGACTATAGCTATTTGATTTCAAAGGGATATGTTGCCACCCATGGGCCCATGATTAACGGCATCATGCAGATGGATAAATTTGATTGAAATAAGAGGTGACCCATTTTATATATATATATATATGTGCCAAGTATGCCTCATAGTGCTCAAAGCCTTTTGCCCGCACACCTGGCATAAGCATCATGCAATCTAGTACAACTCTTAATTTTAACACATGGGAACAAGAGCCTTTATTAACTCTCTTGAAAACTATTACCCAGGGACTTTGCTACTGAGACACTAGAAGGGCCGAGACCACCGAGACTGTGCGTGCATGCATGCACGCACAGGATTTCAGGTGGAGCGGCCCCACCTGAAATCCTGTGCGTCCATGCACAGTCTTGGAGGTCTCGACCCTTTTGCGGTCTCAATAGCATTTCCCATTACCCAGGCACCGTGGGACTAAAGACAACAAGGAGATTTTAGGAAAGAGTGCTTTGCCCCGCCTCACTTAAGAGACCAAGCAACCACCCAACTAAAAACCAAAATCATGGGGTTTTAGTCTCCATAAAACCCAAAATAATGCTTGATCACAGCTGGTTTTAGGATTTAAAAGTCAATTAAAATCACCACAACAATCTTGGGTGCTGGGAATGGAGAAGTAATTTGTTCATATCGAATCTGGTTGATGATCGATGAGTTTTGTAGATGGTAGCTATCAATATAATCACTTGATCTTTCAGTTTTCTTTATTTATTTGTGTGTAATCTCCCTCTCCTATTTTCCAATTTTGGTTCAAATCTTAAATTATGGATTTTAACTCAAAATTAAGCTCAAGTGTTACCGGCCCAACATTTTTTTTTGGGTAAGGGAGGGTGTCCCAACCCTGACAAAGAAGGACTAGTCCCTTCGGATGCACACAATCACCGACAAAAAGAGAGATACCAGCGAACATATAGAGAAATTCCATTGAGCATAAAGGGACGGCATAGATGAACATAGAAAATTTCGAAGAAAAAGAAATTTTAAATTGTTACAAAATAGAAACAATTTCTCACCATCTAACAATGCTCATATGGCATGAGCAGGTCCTCCAGGTAGCTGAGATGGCATTGAGTTTACTGGCCCATCCTCCTAAGCCTCTTTTCCCTTACAAGGTGGCATGGGTTTGCCACATAAGCACTGGTTGTGGGCATAAGCAGCCACAGGAAAGATGTTGAAGGGTCTCCCTTGTGGGATCTGCCCACAGAGTCTATTTGCCCTGAAGTTTACATGCCTAATGCTTCCTAGTGCTAGCAAGCTATCTGGTATCTTGCCTGTCAGTGCATTGATGGACAAGTCTAGCCATTGTAACCTTAGCAACTGCCCTAAACTTGTAGGGATAGTACCTGTAATCTGGTTCCTTGAAATATCCAGCCTCTCAAGTTCAATCAGGTTTGAGATTGAACTTGGGATTTGGCCTGTAATCTTGTTGCTTGCCAAATTTAGATATTTCAACCTTGAACTTTCACTAAATTCAGGAATCCCACCTGTAATTTGATTCCTGGAGATGTCCACAATCTCTAAAAATTTGCTTTTGTGGTTTTGTAAGAGCCTCGCAAAAGGTCCATAAAGCTGATTTGAGTGGAGATCCAAAGAAGAAATTCCATCTGGTAATGCAATCTCCGAAATGTCGAACCACAAAAGGTTGTTCCCGAGCTTGATCTTCTGCAAATTTGACATGTTTGTGAAGAAATTTGAAATACCACCTGTGAGGAAGTTATCTGAGAGGTCTATGGAGTTCAAGGAAGCTGGATTGGTAAAGCTAGGGAGGGTTCCTCCGAGGTTGCAGCCAGCAAAATGGACATCTGCAAGTCCTCTCTTTCTGATCCAATCAGGAACTGTACTCAGATGGAGTTTATTATAGGACAGGTCTATGGATAACAAAGAAGGGATTCCCACTGCAAGGGCACCTGGCAAAGGATCTGAAAGCCCATTTCTAGACAGATTTAGGTACCAAAGTTTCTTTAGTCTTGAAATAGATTCTGGGATCTGACCTGTAAGATTGTTAGAGCTCAGTGAAAGACTGCTAATGGCTTTTAGGCTTCCTATCTGGTCTGGGATTATCCCTGTGAGCTGGTTATGGCTCAAAGAGATGTCCAGAAGATTGGGCAAGTTACACAGAGAAGTGGGTATATGCCCTGAGAGTTGATTATTGGAGAAATCAAGAAAGGTCAGGTTCTGGAACTGCCCTATGTAATCTGGGATCAAACCAGATAAAAGATTGTAACTGAGATCAAAATACTGCAAACTATGGAGGTTCTTTAATGTGGGTGGAATTTGACTGGTCAGAGAGTTTTTTGCTAAAGTTAACTGGAGAAGGTTTCTGAGGCTTCCTAGACTTGGAGGAATCTGTCCCTTCAAATTGTTCCCACTCAGTGATAAGGTCTTGAGTAAGGGCAACTGACCTAGACTTGAAGGTATGGACCCTTGGAGGGTGTTGTCTTCAAAGACAAGTTGGGTGAGGTGGATTAGCTTTGAGAAACTCTCAGGAATGGTGCCACTGATCTGTTTCATTCCACTTATAATCAGTACCTCCAAGAACTGGAGACTAGCCAGAGAAGGGGATAGGGTACCCTTCATGTAAAGACCATTGTCCCTCTCTGGGGGTCTCTGCAACTGCAACCCAATCACTCTCCCTGTTGTTGGGTTACACTCAATTCCCTCCCAATCTCCTCCACAGCAATCTTTACCAGTCCATGAGGAGAGAATATCTGTTGTGTCCTTCAAGATTCTGGCTTTGAAGCTGAGAAGGGCAGCTCTGTCTGTTTCTGAGCAAGCTACGGTTTGTGCGCTTGTTTGAACTAGGTTTTCTGAGAACAGAGCAAAAAATGGAAAAATGATGAGAAATTTCAAAACCCATTTCAGATTCTGCATTTTGGGAGGTGGGTTTGATATGTTTGGGAAGATTGTTGAAAAATATATGGGATTTTTCTAGTGAAGTTGGGTTCTGGATAGTGAGAACTATGAAGACAAAAATTATTTTTAAAAAACAATAAAAAAAAGCTCAAAGGTTTCTTGATTTCTTCACGTAAAGCGAAAGGTATAAAATAATAACGATGAACAAAAGAAAGTGTGGGAGTTGGAATATGGTTGGAGATTTAAACAGAGTTCATAATATTTATAGGAATAAAAGAAAAACATTCTTTAAAAAAATATTATTTATTTTTAATATTGTTCACATGAATTAAGGTGACCGTTTGATGGATCACGAGTACCCTAATTCCCTTTCGAACGTTGAAGCGCGTCCAATTCAAAAATTCTCCACTCAGAAATTTATATCTCGATTCCAATACTAATTCAAAACTTGGCCGATGTCAAGCCCAAACTCGGCCCATGTGCAGCCCTAGTGAGGAGTGAGGACACGGCATGAGATGTGCTATAAACGCACATTTAATTAACTACGCGTGACGCTGGCACTTCCATTCTCAAGGTTAGGTTTACAACGGCCTCGGATTGTCTTGGACGAAGCTAGAAAGGGCTTGTCTCGGACGACCATCGAATAGGGGACAAGTGGTGGAGAAGTCAAAATCATGGGGTCCATGGTTTTGACTTCTCCACACGCTACACGTGTACATGACACATGGTGATAAAGTGGTAAGACAAAGGGGGAGAGATATCAAGTAAGGAGAAGTCAAAATCATAGGGAGAAAATGAAATGACTTCTCTCCTTTTTATCGCCACATGTCCCCTATTCTATGGTTGCCTGAGATGGCTTTTTGGCTTTGCCAGAGACCATCTGAGGCCGTTCACAACTGGTAGCTCCGCTCCCCATACATTTCCATTTCAGTTGGGCAATGGAAATGGTCCACGCGATCAGCTTGATCTCCTTTGTCCATCTTCACCCATAGGGTTAATCCATCCAACCTTGGTTTTTAGGAAAAAATAAAAATATTAGTCATAATTTAATTAAACTTAATCATAGTTTAAAAAAAGGTTAAAAGGGACACGTGCAGTCAACTAGGAAGGGTACCGGACCTTCTCATGACTCTTATCAATTCTCCATGTCTTCAGCACAAGTCAAAAAAAAAATATGCCAGCCATTGCACTCTTATTTTTAATGCCAAAGGACAAATATTTTGTAATTAGGGTTATGAACGTGTCAAATTCGGGCTCCAAAACCCTCGTGTAAAAGTTTCAAGCTCGGAGTCTCGGACTAGACATATTCAAAAATCACAAAACTTCAGGTTCAAGCCTAAGTGTCAATGGGTCGGGCTGTCTCTTGGCTCGTGGTCAACCCAATTAAATAATTAGGTGGGCTTTGGCTTAGAGTCCAAGGCCATTAATCTACGCTTCTGAACTAATTTAGCTAGGATAACACTCCCTACGCTTCTGGTCGAATTTAGCTAGGCCAACACTCCATTTGTAATATCTGTCTATATATAATATATCAATTACCAAAAAAACAATAAAAATAATCATAACAAAGTAGTCTTGGAAACGTCTAGTTCACCCACATGCTATTCGATCATGAGGGTCCAATTGGTGGAACACTTTTTTGATAGACTGTTGCCAATGATCTTGAGTGATGTAAGCATTTTGAAAAAGGAAAGTGATTGTATATTTCCAAGCGCACCTGCTCTTGGGCTGTGGGCCGTCCAATCGAGAATCCAACGGTGCCAAGTGGGACCCGTTGTTTAATGCATGCCGGGCCATCAATTTTAGCACCGTTGAAATTCTCTATCCAGCAGACCCCATACAATTACTTTCCTTTGAAAAATGCACTGGAAATTGTAGCTCTCTGTTTGGTATTTCTTTGAAGACTCACGCCTAAATTATTGGGCTTAATGTTGTACTGAACTCGAACTTTTAAGCATCCGGTAGGCCAATGTGTTCCCCATGAGATTGAATCATAGCCGGTTGCGATTGAATTGAACTTGGGGAGAGTTCAATCGCAACCGCAAGTCAACACATATCTTTTTTAACCCCTATTAATTGTCGTTAAAAATTCACTAATAATTAGGATTCAATATTCTAACCTTGGTTTTTAGAAATATTTTTTATTTTTTTTTAACTCTAGTTAAGAATTTTTAACCCTTAGGGTTAATATTTTTTGAACATTTTTTTTTCTAAAAATCAAAGTCAGATTATTAAACCCTAAGGGTTAATGAATCTTAACCAAAGTTAATAGAGACTAATAGGGACACGTGTTGACTTGTGGGCATGATTGAACTCTCCTTGAGTTCAATCACAATTGGCTGTGATTCAATCTCGTTCCCCATCCATTAATGGATGAATGGATTCAATTACATAAGCGGGTCAACCGGATGATCGGTCATGATGGCTGTATTGGTGGGCCTTGCCTTTTGTAGGGTCAGAAGCACAACATATTTTCCTCTTCAATAATTGCTACTTCAACTGAACTAACTCTACTAATCAGAATGTGCAAAGATTAATAAATAAAATAATTGCTGCAAAAGACTTTATTTTATACGTAATCTCACATTTGTAAGTAGTTTCCAGAAGGAGACAACAAAACCGCGTGAAAATTTAGTGGGACCATTTTTGGGAAGTTTAGTCAAAATCCAAACGGCCCTGATTGTTTCAAGTGTCCCAAGTCAAAATTAGTTGGTACTTTAGTGGGATTCTCTCTTTCACAGATATGATTGTTTGTGTGCTGTTTCTCACGACCCATTGAATTTGGTATGCACTGATCGCGGAAATTGGGCCGCATGGCCCGATATGATTGACTATAGCATCTGCTGACATGGACCACGTCATGACATGGGATCTTCTCTCGTAGCAACTGGTAAGGAGACCGCCAGCTTTCTAATCCGAAAACTCTATAAGCATAAGTACTCCTATGCACACCTTTCAATACCTAAACAAGTCAATTAAAACTTTGGTTAGCCTTGCATAAGTATTTGAAAGACATGCATATGAATCAAAACTTACTTTGGTTAACCTGCACAAGCCTTGGAAGGACATGCACATGAATACATTAGCAGAGGCGGTCTCTTGGAAAAGATCCCAAGTCAACAAAGTGGGGACAGCCATTGGTAACCTGGAATCCTCTAAGATTAAGATAGTCCCTTTTACCAAACACAGCATGATGTAAGGCATTTCCAAAGGAGGACTAAATATGGGGTAGACAAGGAAGATGGAGTACGAGATTCCATATTGGATTAAAGTTTCCGTTGCAATTTTCAATCAATAGCAAGTAAGCTGACGCCACCGTAAAATGGCCTGGTGTCACGGGCAATTTACGTTGCCAGGTAAATCCCGTGCGGCACTTGATCAATCCGTTGATCAAGTCAGCCTACTCAAACAGTTACCTAAGAACAAGAGTAAAGCACACCACAATGCACAAGAAAAAAGCAAATATCAATATTATTGCATAAAGGGAAAGGTTACAAGACACTATACAGGTACTGGAAATAAAAGACACTAGGGGAACAGGTGATCAAAGATGGTGCAAAGACAACCCACTCAAGTGAACTACCACCTCCCCTACAAGGTGGAAAATAAACCTTTTACCCTTTGGCAGAAGGAAACATCCTATGTGCTGGTGGAGTCATACTCCCTTATTACAAAAATGTCACTAAGACTTTGGCGACTAAACTACCCTTTTACAATAGATCAAAAGACATACAAAAATAGTGCCACCACCAAGGCCATGCAAACATTGCTGGACGAATGGTCGTGACATACTCCCCCACTTGTTAAGTTGACGCCCTCGTCGACTTATTCGCCAAGTATTCTTCAATCTTATCTGCGAAGGGGAGAAGGGTGACGCCTAGTTCCCAACTAGCTTCGGCGTCGGATAGCCCTTTCCATAGTACCAAATACTCCATGTGCGCGGGCCTGGTCGGTGATGCTTGGACATGACGATCCGCAACAATACGTTCAACTTTTCTTTGGGGTACGGTCGTTACTGTATCTGCAAGCCGGTTCGGAGTGTTGCGAGTGGGGTCTTCCTTGTCTGCATTATACGACTTTAACACACTGGCATGGAAGACCGGGTGATATCTGCGAAATGACTCAGGCAGTTTCACCCTGTAGGAGACATTTCTCACATTTTCAGTGATAGGAAATGGTCCTTCGTACTTGCGAACTAAGTTTTTGTTGCCTTTACGAAAGAACTTTAAGTTAACTGGATTTAGCTTTATCAACACTAAGTCTCCCACTTTGAACTTATCTTGCCTTCTCTTCGGATCCACAAATTTCTTCATTCTTCTAGCGGCTCTCTCAAGGTATGCTCGGGCAATCTCTGCGTTCTTGTTCCACTCTTTGGCAAACTTGTATGCGTTGGGACTGGTTCCTTGGTAACCGACAACGACTGTATGCGGTGTTAGTGGTTGTTACCCGGTTACTAGCTCGAATGGGCTCTTGTTGGAAGAAGAGCTTTGTTGTAAGTTGAAGCAAAATTGAGCGACATCGAGCAAGTTCACGCAATTCTTTTGATTGGCACTGACAAAGTGTCGGAGGTATTCTTCAAGGAGAGCGTTAAAACGCTCGGTTTGGCCATCAGTCTGAGGATGACTACTTGTTGAGAAGTTGAGCTTGGTCCCGAGAAGTTTGAACAATTCTGACCAGAACTTTCCCGTGAATCTTGAGTCCCTGTCGCTCACAATGTTCTGAGGCACACCTCAGTATTTCACCACATTCTTCATGAACAAGTAAGCTGCTTCCTCTGCTGAGCAGTGCAAAGGTGAGGGGATGAAAGTAGCATACTTTGAGAATCTGTCGATCACCACCAGGATCGACCCAAACTCCCTCACTTTTGGCAAGGCCGAAATGAAGTCCATGGAGACACTCTCCCATGGTCTCCTAGGGATAGGTAATGGCTCCAAGAGCCCAAGAGGTCTATTCCTTTCCACCTTATCTTGTTGGCACACAAGACAAGTTTTCACATATTCTGCAACATCATCTCGCATACGAGGCCAGTAGTAACCCCGTTCTAGCAAGACATATGTGCAACGCCATCCCTGATGGCCTGCCCAAAGAGTATCATGACACTCTTTTATAAGATCCTTCCTTAGGTCCCCCATCCTTGGGACAAAGATGCGGCTTCTTTTTGTGTAAAGAAGTCCATCGTTGATCCAGAAGCGACGAGTCTTGCCACTTTCAACTAGTGGCCAAATTACCTTCGCCTGGTGATCGGTCTTCAACCCTTCACGGATCTTATCATGCATGGTAGACTGCACCCGTTGCACACTCCTATGCATCACTTTCTTTAGGGCCGCAAGTTCCGCTTTGCGACTTAAGGCATCGGCAACATTGTTGTACCGACCCGGTTTGTACTCTAACTCAAAGTCAAATTCCGCTAGCAACTCTTGCCAGCGCGCTTGCTTGGACGTGAGCTTCTTCTGCGTCATGAAGTGAGACACGGCAACATTGTCGGTCTTCACCACAAATTTTGATCCAAGTAATGCCTCCACACCCGAAGGCAATGCACCACGGCAAGCAACTCTTTCTCTTGAGCCGTGTAGCGACGCTCTGCTTCAGATAATTTCCGGCTCTCATAAGCAACCGGATGTTCTTCTTGCACCAACACTCCTCCGATAGCATAGTCTGACGCATCAGTCTGTACTTCAAAAGGCTTCACTAAGTCTGGTAGTGCAAGGACAGGTTGTTGGGCCACGGTAAGCTTCAGTCTCTCGAAGGCTTCCTGGCACTCCCTTGACCATACTCAAGCATGCTCCTTCTTAAGTAGGTCAGTCAATGGTGCTGCAGCTGCTGAATAACATTTAATGAACTTACGATAGTAATTCACAAGGCCTAGGAAAGACCGCAGCTCGGTGGTAGTCGTAGGTGGCTCCCACTCTTGAATAGATCGGATCTTATCCTCCTCCATTCTCACTTTTCCTTCGTCCAACACATGGCCAAGGAAACTAATGCGCTCCTGCGCAAATGAGCACTTCTCCTTCTTCACGTACAATTGGTTGTCCTTTAACAAGGCAAACACCTTTTGCAAATGCTCAACATGCTCCTCAAGAGTTAAGCTATACACCACAATATCATCCAAATAGACCACGACGAACTTGTCCAGGAACTCATGGAATATTTGGTTCATCAGTGTTGAGAAGGTAGCTGGTGCGTTGGTAAGACCGAAAGGCATCACCATGAATTCGAATGCGCCATATCTCGTCACGCAAGTCGTCTTAGGTTCATCGCCCTCCGCGATGCGAACTTGATAGTAGCCTGATCGCAAATCAAGCTTACTGAAGTACTTGGCTGTCCCAAGTTGGTCGAACAAATCGGCAATCAACGGGATGAGATACTTGTTCCGCACGGTCAACTTATTTAACGCTCGGTAATCCACGCAAAGCCTCAGACTCCCGTCATACTTGCGCTGGAAGAGGATTGGTGCCCCAAATGGTGCCTTGGAGGGGCGAATGAAGCCTGACTCCAAGAGATCATCAAGTTGCTTCCGAAGTTCTGCAAGCTCCGGAGGGGCCATACGATAAGGGGCTTTCGCAGGCGGCTTAGCCCCGGGAACAAGTTCTATCTCATGATCAATTGTTCGACGAGGAGGAAGGGACTTTGGCAACTTATCGGGCATCACGCTAGCAAACTTTGCCAACACCTCGGTCACTTTATTCGGAATTGGATCCTGCTCTAGTTGAGACTCTTCCCTCAACGTAGCCAAGTAAGTCATCTCTCCCTTCTTCAACCCTTTCTTAAGCTGTAGGGATGAAAGCATCTTCTCTCCACCTTTGCTTGCCACTGTTGGAATCATACATGGAGAGTCACCGAAGATGCACAGCGATCGCAGGTACGGCATTGGTACGGCCTTAGATTCCTGCAAGAACTCCATCCCCACAATGACCTGGAAGTCATCCATGAGAATCGCTGTTAAGTTGGTCTTTCCTGACCAAGCTCCCACTTCAATAGGCACCCCCTTGGCTACCCCGTGAATGGGCTTCGCTGCTGAGTTTACGGCTTTGATGCGACTTGAATCTTTCTCCAGCTTTAATCTCAGTCGCTTAGCTTCTCCTTCCGCAACAAAGTTATGTGTCGCCCCCGTATCCACCATGGCCCGGGTGGCCTTCCCATTGATCTTCAAATCAACGAACATGAGCCCTTTTGACTGTGGCGCCTTCTCATCACCTTGAGTCTTAAGAGCATTTAGCAACCTGATGGCTCCCATCCTAGGCTGCTCTTCCTCATCTTCATCACTCTCGGACAGCTCCTCGTGCATAGCCGAGTTACTCACTGATGCCTGTAGGGCATTGAGGGCTTGTTTCTGCGGACAAACTGCTACTCGATGTGGTCCACCACATAAGAAGCACTGCATTGGCTTCGAACCCGAACCCTTTGAGGTTGAAGCTTCTTTGGTCGGCCCAGACTTGCCATTGCTATGCTTCTTCCCATTTGATGGTCGGGAAGATTTATTGTGGCTAGTATGGGTCGAGGTCGCCTTCTTCTTGTTAGGGTCATTTGTGGAGTAGTCATTCAGACGCTCTGCTGCTGCTTGTGCTGAAGCTAAGTCTTGAACACGTTGTCTCTGCAACTTGGTCTGTGCCCAAGGTTTCAATCCCTCCATGAAGTAGAACATCTTGTCTTTCTCGGACATGTCCTTGATGTCTAGCATGAGGGCCGAGAATCGCTTCACATATTCACGTACCGTGCCTGTCTGATGCAACTATCGCAAGTTCCTCCTAGCGATGTACTCCACGTTCTCGGGCAAGAATTGGGCTTTTAACTCCCGCTTCAAGTCCGCCCAAGTATCCACGATGCATCTCCCATTCTGAATGTCATCGTATCGTGTACGCCACCACAACTTGGCATCACCCGATAGATACATTGTTGCTGTTGAGACCTTGGCTTCCTCTGATTCCTGTCTCACGGCTCGGAAGTACTGTTCCATGTCGAATAAGAAATTCTCAAGCTCTTTTGCATCTCTCGCACCACTGTACGAGCGAGGCTCTGGCACCTTCACTCGACTGTATGTCTCGGTAGGGCCCTGAGGGTGCGAACCAACTGCCATGGTAAGCACATTCAACCGGTTTGAGAGCTCCTCAATCTTGGCCTGGAGAGCATCCACTGTCCCCTTCACGTCCTCGGTCAAGGTCTCTACTGATCCGGCCAATTCCTCGTGTCCTTGTTCCATGTTGCTTACTCGGTACTCCATCTGTACCATGGTATGCAACATCCCATCAATCTGTGCTGTCTGGGCTTCCAAATCATCTAGACGATCCTTGTTAGTGCGCGCTCCTGTCCCCTGTGCCATGTCTTCGAGCCTTGAATACACGGTCACGACCTTGCTCTGATACCAACTGTCACGGGCAATTTACGTTGCCAGGTAAATCCCGTGCGGCACTTGATCAATCCGTTGATCAAGTCAGCCTACTCAAACAGTTACCTAAGAACAAGAGTAAAGCACACCACAATGCACAAGAAAGAAGCAAAGATCAATATTATTGCATAAAGGGAAATGTTACAAGACACTATACAGGTACTGGAAATAAAAGACACTAGGGGAGCAGGTGATCAAAGATGGTGCAAAGACAACCCACTCAAGTGAACTACCACCTCCCCTACAAGGTGGAAAATAAACCTTTTATCCTTTGGTAGAAGGAAACATCCTATGTGCTGGTGGAGTCATACTCCCTTATTACAAAAATGTCACTAAGACTTTGGCGACTAAACTACCCTTTTACAATAGATCAAAAGACATACAAAAATAGTGCCACCACCAAGGTCATGCAAACATTGCTGGACGAATGGTCGTGACACTGGGCCACTAAACCAGGCGGTCTGTGTTGAGTTTGATTTATTAAAACGTCTTTAAATAAATTTATTAAAATAACAGAGTTTTAAAGATTTGAGTTAAAATCATTTGAGTGTGATTTAAATGTCTTTTAAATCTTAGAGGTTTTGAGTGAGAAACCCATGTTTTCAAAAGAAACTCTCCGCAAATATTAGTTCAGCATCAGAAGTTTAAGAGACTTGAAACCATTAATAAGTATTTCCCCTCCTTTAGAGTTTGCTCTCTTGTGTAGGCACATACACCAAGTGTGTGTGTGCAGTGACGAGGTGCATTGCATCGCACCGAACGCGACATCCGCACTTGCAGGGGCATGGGCTTTGCGCTTGAGTCGCCTATCTTTTTTAGATTAGAAGTTGGATCACCATCGTTGTTCTGATCATGATTGAAATTTGGTGGTTTGGATTTTGTGATCCGTTACGGATTATGGGTGGGCGTCCAGGTTCAATTAACCTAGTGGGCTATTAAATGGGTCAGTTGAGAAACCTAAGAGATTTGTTAAATCAGTCAGTTAAGAAGCCCAAGTGTCTCTCAGGACTGGCCCTTGCTTATATAAAGTGAGGATGAGGAAGAGAGCTCTACACATTAGACTACTTGGGCCTAGAAGAAGAGCTCGAACCAAAGAAGAAGATTCAGACCTCCATCGGAGATCTGAAGCACAGGGTTGAAGATGACTCAATCCAGAGATTCAGATCAATGATAACAAATCATCGGATTACATATCCGGTGTTCTTGTACAGCACAAGGGCTTCCCTTGCTGAGGAACAAAATTTGATAAGTCCATTTAGACTGGTCGATCATCTCTTACCAAACAGAGAAGTGGCTTGACGGAATAGTCTGGTTGATCAAGAATTGCTTTGTAACCAAACAAAACACTATCCAGATCAACCCAAAACAAAGAACTCGATTAGAGTAAATACACCAAACCATGGCCACTGTTACCAAACAGAGCCAGTATACAAAGCTATTTCCTCCAAACAAACTGATATATCGGAATTTGATTTTTAGAATCCTAGAATCTGATTTCTAAAATCCATACAGATCCAATTTTAAAATTGTGCTAGAATCGCTCTAGCTCCTAGAGAGTAATTTTGTTTGCCAATCACTTTTAATCTGGTTTATACAATATGTGTAATTATTATTTATTGTCCTCGACAAGGATAACTCGGACCTTCATTGGATCAACTAATCTATGGGCATCCTAATAGTTGGTTATATAATGGATTTTGTGATCCGTTACGGATCATGGGTGGGCGTCCAGGTTCAATTAACTTAGTGGGTTATTAAATGGGTCAGTTGGGAAACCTAAGAGACTAGTTAAATGGGTCAGTTAGGAAGCCCAAGTGTCTCTTAGGACTAGCTCTTGCTTATATAAAGTGAGGATGAGGAAGAGAGACACATTAGACCTCTTCTGCCCAGAAGGAGAGCCTGAACCAAGGAAGAAGATTCAGACCTCCATTGGAGATCTGAAGCACGTCTCAAGGTTGAAGATGAACCAGTCCAGGGATTCAGATCAGTGATAACCAATCATCGGATTGCATATCTGGTGTTCCCGTACAACAAAGGGGCTTCCCTTGCTTAGAAACAGAATTCGATAAGTCCATTTGGACTAGTCGATCATCTGTTACCAAACAGAGAAGTGGTTTGACGGAATAGTTTGGCTGGTCAAGAATTGCTTTGTAACCAAACAAAACATTATCCAGATCAACCCAAAACAAAGAACTCAATTAGAGTAGAATTACACCAACCCATGGTCACTGTTACCAAACAGAGCCAGTATTCAGAGCTATTTCCTCCAAATAAACTGATACATCGGAATCTGATTTTCAGAATCCTAGAATCTGATTTCTAAAATCCATACAGATCCAATTTTAAAACTGTGCTATAATCGCTCTAGCTCTTAGAGAGTAACTCTGTTTGCCAATCATTTTTAGTGATAGCCTAATCTAGTTTATACAATATGTGTAATTATTAGTTGTTATCCTCAACAAGGATAACTCGGACCTTCATTGGATCAACTAATCTGTGGGCATCCTAAAAAGTTTTGTTAAGTACAATTCCTAGCAAATAGTGTCAATCTGTAGTGGAATGGATCGATTTCAAGCTAGGTTGAATTCCTACTTGAGGAATTTGCCTATACTTCTCTTCCCGCAATTTTCTGATCTCGGCAATGGGAAGGCATCCTAAATACTAATCTCCATTCTAAGTTTTTAAAAGCTTTGAACATCTTCAGCCAACTATTCTGAGATGATATTCTGTTTTGAGGAAAGGAAAGGAAGAATATGCTTAATACATAGGCACTCTCTTCTACTTCTCCTAATGGTGTAGTGCGTAGTTGGAAAAAGCTTCTTGTTGATAGATTTTTGCTCAACTCGGATGGCTAATTATTATTAATACTTTGGAGAGAAACAAATATACTCCATGCCGCTTTAAGTAGAAAAATTGTAATGACTTGTTGATGCTGACTTTCAGGAGTACATTGTGAGCCTAGTAAATGTAACCAGAGAAAAGACGACATCAAGAAAAATGAGATATTGTTTATTTTATCAGGGAAAAAAAATCACAGAAACTTTCAGTATTGCTATTATAAAATTTCTCATATGCTGGTTTGGAAATAAATAAAGTAAATATATTAGAGATGCTTTCATGCGCACACATACAACAACACTTACTTATCAAGTTCATACCTCCAAGAATTTTATTTTGGCGTGTGGATCACACACCACAAACATTTTCCTTCTCTCATCAGGTCGAAGGCTTTGTTGATATCCTCAAATGGAAGATTATGTGTGATGAACTTATCAATTTTGATTTCCTGCATGTACAAATTTGTGAAATTAGCAACCACAATTTCTCTACTGACAATTCTCTTTTTGATAAGAAACCATATAGAGAATGATCCATTATTGAGCTGATTAATTGTCTGAGAACACTACAACTATATTCGACCGTCACTAAGAAAATCCAATCCAAGCCCATTCTTTTCTTGGGAGGCCATTAAAGCTTTTTTCTTCTCCTTTCTCATTTCTAAACTCGACGTATTCTTTGTATCCAATGATGAATGAGGCATTTCCCAAATATGAGATATTGAAGATAGCCCTTGGGTCAGTGTTCTCATAATAACCAAATACCCGTTTAATACTTTCAGGGGGGTCGCCGTTTAAAATGACGTACTTTTGCCGTATTGTATATTATGTATATCACTGTATAATACACGTCTAATACCTGAATTTCATATTAAATGCGTATAATATATCCGTATTTTTGTCGTACTAGTACCTTGTTAAACGCATATTTTATAATAAATTATTGTTAATAGTTAATATCATGATTCCTATTTATTTATAATTATTTATTATTTTTTAAAATTTTACATACTTTAGTTTTGCCGTAAAAACACCCGTACTTTCCGAACGAATCATTGTCATCTTATACCCGTGCCCGTAGTTGGTACCTATGAGTGTTATTACAGTTCAAAACTCAGACTTAAGTTCCTAAGAATTGAACACCTGAGAGTATAGGACTAATTAGAAGATTCAAAGTCATAAAAAATATAGATCAATTATGATTTTCTTGCTAGCCTTCCTTTGTATCAAGTATGCTTTTGTGGATTCAAATAAAGCTAGTAATATCCGAAAATCAGTTTTTGACTCCAAACAGTTCTAATTAAGGGAAAAAATAACTTGTACAAAAGCTTAACACATAGGGAAAACTAGTATCAAATTTGTCAAATAAGAAGTATGACTTGGCATATAAATATCAATTAAATAGCACTGCACCAAGCATATTAATAATCATACTACCAGTAGAGAAAATTTCCAATTTGCAGAGACACACACACGTAAAAAACTATATAACCACAGATTAATGCTAGTTGTCTATCAAAATTAATCTAAATCTTAAATGTCAATTTGAGACCCAAACTGCTAAAATTTTGCAAACTGATATCACCTGCTTCAATTAATTGATTCTCGATAGACAAGGTTTACAACTTTGGATTGCATCATTATCCACTGGTTTATGAAAAGCCTATCCTCAAGTCTGACTGAAGGCATTCTTTAAATGGACCCATGATGCTTCCTCCATATGTTCTTTCTTGACTCGTCATGGTGCCTTTCCTATTCATCTACCATACCTCAATTTATCAGTCACCACTTCAAGTGATTCATTAATAGCTTTGTTGCAATTAAAGACTGATACTTCTACTTTTCATAGAATTTGTCCAAAATATATTCTTGACCTGTAGGTCTCTGATCTCCTTGATTGGTGATAGGATCCACTCCCCTTAGGCCTTACCGCTTAGGCATATGCTCAGTGAATGGAATTGGATTGGTCGCACCTTCCCTCAATCCTTTTTGGATTACTTGAACTAATCTGAATTCCTTATCAACCTTCATTCATAGTTCATTCCCCTTGGGGAGTTAAATCTGGACTACATTCGCACTAAAACGAACTAACAATATGACAACTCTTCTGCACTCTTTTCCTAATATCCTCCGGTTTTGATCCATTTTATCAATCAATTGATTATGTCAATCTGTAGTTGGTTCTCCGTGGATTGCTCCATCCCATTGTACATCTTTGATCTTACCTCAAAAATATGGTCCACTCTTACTATAATGATATAGCTCTTCTGAAGAGAGCAGAACTAGCTCAGATACCAAACTTATGCAGGGGAAATAATCGTATTTTGCATTCTCATCAGGCGAATTTTGGAAAATCCGAAAAGCAATGTCTAACCTTCCACATTTGTAGTACATATCTACGAGGGCTGCAGATATGAAAGGATTTCGGTGAAATCCAAACCGGAATACATGACCATGGATTTGCCTCCCGTGTCTTAGAACTCCAAGTTAGGTACAAGCAGAGAGAATGCGTGATCTCATTAGGTTCAAATTCGAAACAGGCAAATAGTTCAAGTGCTCTTCTACCATCCTTATTCTGAGTAAACACAGAGATCATGCAATTCCATGAACATAGATTATGGTTGGGACTGGAACTGAACACTGATCTCGTACTTTTAATGTCCCCACATCTGCTATACATGGTCAGCAGAGCATTCTGCACACGGATATCGGATCCCATCAGAGTTTTAAGAGTGAGCCGATGGAGAAACCTCCCCTGGAACACACACTGGAGATTCCACACTTTACAAGGGTAATGAAGTCGTGAATTATATGGGGTTTCCACCTCATATTTTAAAGCTTCCCCAAAATGACCAATCTGTGCATAGCCTCCAATGGCAGTTTCAAGAAGCAACATCCGCTACAATTGAAATCTGGTGCAGCAATGAGAGAAGCTATGTAGTCTCAGCAATTATTGTACATGGGGAATTAACCGCTAGAACATTGTTCAAGAGTCAAAATTTTAGCTGACAAGAGTGAATTAATTTCCCAAACAGGAAAGCTGTGGGGGAATCACAGGAAAGGAGAATGGCCAAGAGAGTCATCAAGCTACATCGTGGACCCCATTTCTTGGAACAAATTCTGAGCTTATCAGAGAGATCACTATGGGAATACCCAGAAATCATTGTATTCCATGAGACCAAATCTCTTTATGGGATACCCTTGAACAAGAGCTCTGCATTCTTTACACTGTTGCATTTCGAGTACATGTCCACCAGGCAGTTTGCCACAACCAAATCTTTTTCCATTCCTCTCCAAATAGTGAACCCGTGAGCTGTTTTTCCTTCCTGCAACAGGTTTAACTTGGCACAAAGTGGGATAATGGTAGTTAGAGTCATCGAGTCAACTAGTTCTGTCCCGGTCCAGGATAAGAAATTGGTGACAATTTGGCTCAATGGAACAAGGGTGCAGTTCTAGTCTTAGGTTTTCCAGTTCTGAAGGAGAAAAAGATAGTGAAAAGGGTCTTGAATTAAAGCGAATCATGGCTAAGATAGCCAATCAAAATTTCTCTGTGTCATAATCTCATTCCATGGTTATATAAAATTACTCCATCTTACTCCATCTTACAAATGGTGAGTCTAGGGGATGGTGATGACCTACGATCAGTTTTATTTTTAATGGACCGATAGAGTGGTGTGTCCCTTTCTTGCCCATCTCATCGTTTGAAAAACCAGTTACGATCTCTAGCATAAGCATGCTATTGTTCCTCTCCCTCTATCCCACACCAGCTCTAAAGGAAAAGGGAGAGAGAGAGAGTAAAAAATCTCCATGATTCTATGTAAAGTGGGTTGGTACATATATGATCCTGATTGGTATCACAAGTTCACAACTAAGTTAATAAATTTTTTTCCCTAAATATTACATATATAAACGGACTTAGACTTGTTATAGAAGGACTAGATGACTCACTTTCTTCTTGAAATTTTGATGTTGAATCATGTTCTATATTGTTGGTTCTATGCTTCCCATCCAATAGGTCCCCTTTCTACGCTGTCGCTGTTGATAAGTCGCAGAATCTCAAATATATCATTTGGTATGTATAATCCTAGTTGGTATCCCAATTAAGGTAATATTTTTTTTTATATATAAGAAAGAAAAAACTTGTTCTAAATATTTCATTTATAAACTTACTTAGATATTCCGTGGCACATCCATGCATAATTTTACAGTTTGAGATTGACATTGTTCTTTCTTGAAACTCTCTAGGTATAGCTGAGGATCCTATAACATATTTTTCGTTAACTTATAATTTTATAATATTTTTTTTGATGACATATGTTACACCAACTTTGAAGAAATATTTTCAGCTTACTGATTGAACCTTTTATTCATTGTTCATCAAAGTTTTGTGGTTGCTTACGCTTTTGATGCTGAATATTACATTGTAATAGTTAGTGGTGAACTCTAACATTGGCATTTATACTATTTGCAATACTTATAAGGAGTTAGTGTTATACTATTTGGTGTTATATTGATTCAAATAAGCAAAGTTATAACATGGTTCATAGAATCGACAAATTGGGGTAAATAAACAAATTAAAAACTATCAACTAATAATACAAATATGAAAAGTATATTAAATACAATAAAATTAATCATAGTATAGAATACTTGGATATTGGAGACACTATCATAGAATGGGATAGTGAGGAAGGAGGCGTAGATCTAAATGGAAGAAATAAATAATATTTAAATTTACTATCAAATTTAATTATCGAAAGTAAGTAATACAAGTTTCTACATTTTGTGATGAATCGAATGACCACTTACTTTTCTACTGGTGTTGCAACCTCTCTTTCTTTGTTTGATGGACCAACATATGTGTCACACCCCAAAATCCCACCTTGGTCGTAATGGGACATTGGACCGTGAAACGGCTTAAATCTACTTAATTCCATAACATATAAGGCAACACTAAACACGAGTCTTCCAAAATGACAATAATAAAATTTTGATATTAACAACCACCCTATATAATTCTGACCAAGTCAACCATAAATTACAATGTAATCAAAGTAGCCTAATACCCAAATAATAAGTGTGAACCTAAGCAACATCAAAAGATCTCAAGTATTTATTACAATCTCTAAAAGTAAAACATGAGTCTAATAATAGGGATAACTGTCTAAATCCCTAGCTCCCTCCTCGGGAAGCTCACCTTCTTCTCCCTCTTCTTGATACTACTCCTCTACCCAAGGATCCGCAGCTAACTCCGACTCTAGACCTACCGAAGAAAACAGCCCGACTAAGTACAAAAAGCACTCAGTGTATATAAAATCCAACTAACATCATAATATCAACTGTAAATATTCAATATCATAATTCATGGCATATTGCGTGAGCATACCACATCATCAACTTGACTCATGTGCTTGTGAGGCTCTTGAACTTATGAGATACATGTGCTTATGAGATTACCGATGCATGTCGTTCCATATCTTACTAATACATGTTCTTCAATTGCGTACCAATACATGCAGTCCTACATGATCATTACTTACCAATACATGTTATCAACTACGTACAAATGCTATTCAACTAGTCATTGCTTACCAATACGTGCAATCCTACATGGTCATTACTTATCAATGTGTATTGCGTACCATCCCACATGCTTGTGCGTGCACTTGTGAGACTCTTAACCTACCACACATGTGAATATGTTCTTGAGTGTCGTGATTAATATCCGAATCGGTCATCCCTTAGGTTTAGATCTTCCGCCAGGATACTCCACCAAGGTCCATACCACGATGGTTAGAGAATTCCCAACATGCGAGACTTCCTCTAAGTTTTGGCCTACCCCAATATTGATCACCATACAACATATTTAGGGCATAATTTAACATAACAATCTTAAATAATACATTATCATAATCTTACCATTTTCATAACAAAATTCATGAGTATTAAATACATCCACCCTCATTTGTTCATAAAGATACCCTTCTTCCATCATATCAACCCATCCTCCGTTCACAAACCATAAATTTTCATCAAAATACATCCACCATGCATTCCCATCCTTCATTTTCACCCATCTATAAGGTTAAACATCACATAATACTCCATAACTCCCCAAATCATGCTCATACGACCAAGCCCACACTTGTAAAACCTTATTCCATACACATTGTCTACAATCTTACCATAATCATGCTAATAATCTCATATCTCTAGCTTAATCATATTTAAACATGCAAAGATTCATAATAGGGTTAAGTTGGATAGCATATTGACATTTGGGATTGTTCCCTTCGATCCAAATCGCTTGCTCCAAGCCAAATCTTCCTTCTCCAAGCAAGATCTCTCTTCTTCAAGCAATATCCCTCTTGAAACCCTAGGTTTGCCCCTCTTTCTCTCCCAAATTAGGTTAGAAACCTCTTAGACTCTAAAACCCTCGAATTAGAGTGTCTATTTATATTGGAGGGGTTCTGATGCAGGACAATGCAATCTAACCAAGATGGTGTGTTTGTGAGATCAGATTTCTTAATTGCAGCAATAATAAAATTCATAAACCATCTAGAATCCACAATTACAATAAAGAAAGTCAAAAGGGGAATTAGTAATGCCCTAGGTTAAGTCACAATCCCACAATAAGGAACCTTTCAATTTGATTAGGATGATCGTAATGGAAGTAGGAACTTCCATTAGCTTAGAGATTTAAACCAATAGTCAATGAGAATTTATTGTTAATCAAATATTTCAAGAAATTAAATTTAGGCTCAATAATGGTTTATTATTTGGATCATGCATGAATGTATCAACAACATGTAATGGACTATCAAAGAAACCAGCAGCAATAACTAAATGGTAATATAAAATTTAGGGTTAGGTTAAAGAGGTTTGCTGTTTTAGGGTTTCACAATATTGGGAATGATGTGTCTTCAATGATGGCTGTAACAGCATAACAGAGGGATAGGGCTCGGACAGACTGGACAGCAATGGAAACTGGGTAATAAGTCTGCCACAGTAAAAGAAAGGGCTGTATAGAAGTTATTACAGCAAGGGATATGGAAAGATAGGCTGAGGATAAGAGCTGAGGCAGCTGCTAGGGCAGAGAAAAGAACCTGCGACAGTCACTGTAGGGAGGTATACTGGCTGTAGAACAAAGGGGAAATAAGAGGAGGGGTTGTATGGAGGGGCAGCAGCAAGGGTAAGGACAATGGAGGGGTACGACAGTGATTGGAAGGTTTAAGGAATGGTAGGACAGCAGGGAATGTAATCTAGGGTTTTGGTTTAGTTAGGTTTTGCAAGAAACAAACAGAAAAGAAATAGAGAAGAAGAAATAAACAAGAGGGAAGAGACAATGGAGAATAGTTGCTGTGAATCGTACCCCCATGAACAGTATCCGTGAATAGTGATTTGAGAGAGATAGAGAGGAAGAAAAAACCTTGGAATCACTCCAAGGTTGGCATCACACCATTCCTATCACAGGAGATTCTAAAAACCAAAAATCTCTCATATTTCATTCATAAAGTTTATTGAGTCTTTGCAACTATTTATAGAAACTCTTAAAACCTCCTACGAAATCTAGACCATTAAATTAATCGATTGACAAGATTAAAACATAATAAAACCTAATAACATGAAATAAAACTAAAGTACCCTTACTTAAACTAACATTATAACTCACTAGTACCACACATAGGGCCTTATAAAAACTCAAATTAAACTCCTAAACATAAAGAAGACATGCTGAATTCTTCCAATGTGCATATCTTCCCACTGTGGGGACTTCATGATGAATCTTATATGCACATGAGGCCTTCAACACTCCAAATGATCCATCAAAGCTCGAATCAACCCTATGTGCATGTCGTCCATCCAGAAGGAAACATGTGTAGGGGCTCTTCTCCTCCTCCGCTTGTACACTCGCACACTAGATACTTTGATGTCCGCATCAAGTTCAAAACCCTAATTTCCGTACGTTCCTAAAAATTCCTGAGCGCGGTCCGATTGATTGGGACTTTACTGTGATCGATCAGAGCTATTCTGTTTTGTGCAATTGATCGCAGCATGCCGTGCGATCGATTGTATCCAGCACAATAGGCCATCAATTTTCAGATTTAGTCCGATCGATCAGAGGCTGTGCTACAATCGATCGGATCGATCACAGTGCCCCCTTGATGGTTTTTCCTGACAATGTCCGATGGATTAGGGGGTTCTGTTTTCGCGTGTTTATCCGTTTAAGCATTTTATAACACCCCACACCATTTGATTAGCATCAAACACGTATTAAAACATATCATTGACAATTTTACCCTTATAAATCAAGATAATGGCATGAAATAAAATTCAGGTCTCTACAATATGTTTCCTTTAACATATTTTGTGAGGATGGAGATGTGATAGATTTTGAAAAATGGAAGTTATATATCTTAGGTTAATATTGTAATTTAATTTGTGAACGACAACTAATTATGTAAGCTCAATGTCGCTACAGATTGTACAATTGGTGATCGGAGTTCCCCTCCTTTGTCTTCTGCAATTTTTATATTGCTTTCGATCTATTTATCAAATTTGTATGCAAATACTTAAGAAAATATGAAATGATATATGAAATCACACATATTTTACATCAAAAATAACATACCTGTGATAGGGCAATGAACTTTGGGAACTTGATTCAGCCATGGATATTCTAAGCGAACTTAGTCTGGAAAGAAAAAATTAATAATTTAATAAGGCCATGTTACTAACACGTTCTAGCAAATTGTGATGTATGAAAAATGACAGAGGAACAACAATTAGCAACATAGAAAAATTGGTAAATTAGTAATTTAATGTATGAAAAATGACAGAGGAACAATTATTAATAACATAAAAAACCTAGATAAAAAATGTGCAAAATCCATCCCAAGTTAAAGCCATTTGAATTATAAATAAGTGATAGAAGAATAACTAATTTGTGGGCAATATAAATTTGTTTCATACTTAATATTGTTAAAGTTCAACAATTCAGTGATTCCTAAACATGACCGTCAATTTATGGTATTATAGCATAAAAAATAGATAACGGGCAGGTGTTTTGTGACTTATATTGTCCACAGCCCCATTGTTTGCAACATCGTATTCCTTGCCCACTAACTCTATTCAAAACCTAGGTACATTTTACTATAAATATTTTACATGAATTAATGGATTTTCCAAATAAACATAAGACAAGGATAATGGGACAATCTGAACTAATTAATAGGCAGTTTTTCACTCAATGGCAATGGCAACTGCCGGAGTCTTGAGGATTCCATCCCTGAACCCTTCGAATCTGTCACATATGAGACACCTCTCGCAATGATGGATCAAGTACAGATATCATCAAAGCTGTTAAAGCCGTTCTGAAAATTTGAATATGGGCCGGAAATAATTGGGGCCGGAAATGACCTTGTATCTACAGGCGCACCCCGGTGGTTATAGTAGAGGTTATCCTTATCATGTGCACCAGTTGGGACAGGTCCTCATTTCAATAATAAAGTTTAAGGTTTTAGAATAGCTGCCCAATCCATTGGTGTGCACTGTGCACCTTACGACAAGTGGGGCATAAGCCGCATAACCCAATTATCAAATTGATGATAAGATTTAACCTACTTATATAAAATTTCAAACTCAGACAGCCAAGTAAAAAAAAGATTAATGATCCAGAAAAAAATTCATACCATCAGGGTTTAGGCCAACCACTTTGTTTGACAAAAGGCTGGCTTGCTATTTAAGAAGGCTGCTGATTGTTTAAATGCATGTCAGGCCTTAAACCCACAAAAGATGGCGTTACCTAATCTCAAAACCACATGGGAAAACTCAGAAGGAAAAAAAAATGGATCTCTCTCATAAGGAAAAAAGAATGAATAAAGTAATAAAACAGTCAACATAAGCCACAATTACCTTCTTTTACAGCAGAAGAGTAACTTGTCGAAGCAAGTCGAATCCTCTGCAAGGACTCTTGAAGCAGTTGAACCTTGTTATTCAAAAGCACAACCACTAACCACGGATAAGAGAGAGAAGCAGATTCAAAGATCAAAATCGCATTTACAGATGAGAGAGAGTCGAAGCTCAAAATCACATTCCGAAATGGGAGATAAATAGAATCAATGCTGAAAACCGCATTTAATTATTTATAGAGAATCAAAGTTTAAAATCATAAGAGAACGAATCAATGTTAAAATACACATGAGAGATACGAAAACTTCCTAAAATGGCGTTTGAAAGCTTTGAAATTGATAAATTCTAAAAAAAGAGATTTGAATGGACTAATTAAACAGTTTCATGGATTAAGAGATAAAGTAAAATAAAATAAACAAAATGAAAACTCATGTACAAATGCTTGAACCTAATAATTGTAGAAAAGGGGATGTGCAGAACAGTTAAAAAAACAATTAAATAGTTCCAAACAAATGCATTCAATTTTGTTTATTTATTCTAAAACCTGGCTAAACATTTGTATACGTTATTAAATTCAAAGTAAAAATCCTTTCAATCACAACGCTTTCAAAGAAATATACTTCATGACTCCTCAAATTTTCCCAAAAAATTAATAGAAATGCCAACGAAATATACCTATAATTCAAGAAAGCAGGAGCACTTCCATTTACCTGGAGAACACGAACCTTGTAACACAACGAGTTCTCGATGAATCCACATTTGTTGAAGGATTCGAAGTTGTTAGTAAGATGGTCAAATAGAAGCATTTTGGTTGGTAATTGTCCAGCGAATGTGATATATATATATATATATATATATATATATATAGAGAGAGAGAGAGAGAGAGAGAGAGAAGGAAGGATGAGAATTTGATGAAGTAGATAATATAAGGGAGGAAGGTTTGAAAGCGACATAACATTTGAAATCCTCAAAACTCCGGGGCTCCTATATCGAATAAACGTTTGAAAACACCATAACGGTTGAAATGCCCAACTGCCCGAGCTCCCATATCACATAACTCTAAAGCTCCCAAAGCACAGAAACGTTTCGAAAAATCATAACGCTTGGGATTTTCTTCTCTCAAAGAAAAGGAAACGTTTGAGAGAGAGGGTTTTAAGAGAGATAAATAGAGGAAGGGGAGTTTAAGAAGAAATGATTCCTCCATAACTCCCAAGTTCTCCTCATAATCAAAAAAGGCTTGGGATTTTCTTCTCAATAGAAAATTAATGAGTTTTAAGAGAGATAAAATAGAGGTAATTCCCAAAATCCCTTCATAATTGAAAAAAATTGGGAATTTCTTCTCTCAAAATAAAAGGAAATGTTTAGGAGAGAGGGTTTTAAGAGGGATAAATTGTGGAAGTGGAGTTTAAGAAGACACCCTGTAAAACTAACACGTGTCCACTAATGTAATCGACATGTTGCTAGATTCTTGTCGGTCGAATAAGAATCATTGATTCCCTCTGCTGTCCATTTTTTGCTCATTCAAGGCGCTTGGCCGGTGCTCCTTTCTCAAACCAAAACAACTCTAAACGTTGGGGAAGACCACTTGAGCGAACCGACCGAAGGGACTTGACTTATTTGAACCAAACGATAGCGGCTTAAAGCTAAGCCTATCACGAGCAGCGTCGCTGTTTGATCGGCAGGGAGGAGCATCTCAAAATATGGGGCAAAGGATCAAGCGCTTTGACTTTGTCCCCCGGGATCCAATATTGGTTGGGTTTGAGGGCCGTTTGATGGGTGACTATCCAGCACGGTTCGGGAGCACTTTTAGTCTGCGCAGGTGAATGGAAGCACCCCTATCAAGCAACAAAGGAGGGGCTCTTCCCACGGCGGAGTCAGTATTAATCATCTCTAAGACCACCACCTGTTCTCCCACCTGCTCAGGTGTCACTAGTAGTAATTAATGCAGATTAATCTGCATGTAACGGTTTCTCACCCCAACCCAATATCAATGAGACTGTATCCTGGAGGCTTCTTTAATCCCTTATCCTGAATTATTCTCCTGACCTCCACTACATCGCTCCACCTTCCAGCAGAAACATACATATTTGACAATGAAACATAGTATCCAACGTTTTCAGGTTCTAATCCAAGGAGATGTTCTGCGACTCGTCTCCCCATCTCGAGATCTCCATGATAGTTGCAAGCACTTAACAGAGCCCCCCAGACACCCGGTGCAGGTTGGGTCGGAATCCGCTTGATAAATTCGTAAGCCTCGTGGAGCCTCCCAGATCTACCAAGCATATCGACCATGCAAACGTGATGCTCAGTAGTTGGTTCCACTCCAAATTCCTCCCCCATACGGTCATAATACGAGAGACCTTCATCTACCAGTCCAGAGTGGCTGCAAGCTGATAACAGACTTATAAAAGTGCTTTTAGTTGCTTTAGTTCCAGATTTACACATCTCAGAGAATAGGTCAATCGCTTTTGTACTATTACTATGGAACCCATATGCAGAAATCATAGAATTCCAAGATGCAACAGATTTTTCAGGCGAATTTTGGAATATCCGAAAGGCAATGTCTAACCTTCCACATTTGCTATACATATCTACGAGGGTTGCAGATATGAAAGGATTTAGGTGAAATCCAAACCGGATCACATGACCATGGATTTGCCTCCCGTGTCTTAGAACTCCAAGTTGAGTACAGGCAGAGAGAATGCTGGCAAGGGTGATCTCATTAGGTTCAAATTCAAGACAGGCAAAAAGTTCAAGTGCTCTTTTACCATCCTTATTCTGAGAAAAACCAGAGATCATGCAATTCCATGAACATAGATTACAGTTGGGGTTGGAATTGAACACTGATCTCGCACTTTCAATGTCCCCGCATCTGCTATACATGGTCATCAGAGCATTCTGCACACGGATATCAGATCCCATCGGAGTTTTAAGAGCGAGCCCATGAAGAAACCTCCCTTGGAACACAAACTGGAGATTCCCACATGCAGAAAGGACACTTACAAGGGTAATGGAGTCGTGATTTATATGGGGTCTCCGCCTCATTAAGTTGAAAGATTCTAAAGCTTCCCTAAAATGACCAATCTGTGCATAACCTCCAATGACCGTGTTCCAAGAAGCAACATCGGCTACAATTGAAATCTGGTGCAGCAATGAGAGAGAAGCTACGTGATCTCCACAATTAATGTACATGAATATGACGGCGTTAACCGCCAAAACGTTGTTCGAGAATCCTAATTTTAGCTGCCAAGAGTGAATTAACTTCCCAAACAGGAGAGCTCTGGGGGAATCACAGGAAGGGAGAATGGCCAAGAGAGTCATCAAGCTGCATCGTGGACCCCAACGGAGCATTTCTTTGAACAAATTATGAGCTTCTTTAGAGAGATCATTATGGGAATACCCAGAAATCATTGTATTCCACGAGACCAAATCTCTTTCTGGGATGGCCTTGAACAAAATCTCTGCAGTCTTTACACTGTTGCATTTCGAGTACATGTCCACCAGGCTGTTTGTCACAACCAAATCTGTTTTCATTCCTCTCCGAATCGTGAACCCGTGAGCTGTTTTTCCTTCCAGCAACAAGTTTATCTCAGCACAAAGTGGGATAATGGTAATTAGAGTCACCGAGTTGGGTTGAACAGCCCCCATTAATTGCATCTCAAACAGAAGATCAAAGGCTTCCAAAATATTTCCATTCGCAGCATACCCATCAATCATCGCATTCCAGGAAACCACATCCTTACAGATTATTCCTCCAAACACTGTCTCCGCAGCCTTAATGTCTCCACACTGCGAATAGAATGAAATAAGGGAGTTTGCAACCTTAATGTAGGAAGTCTCCGTGTACCCTAATTTAATCCCCAAGCCATGAATGACTTGACCTGAACCTAGCTCTTTCAAACAAGAAGACGCCGAAATAGCACACGAGAGAGTCACATTATCTGCTTGTTCACCTGAAAACCCCATTTCCTCCAAATACAATAGTGATTTTTCAGGATAACCATTACGAAGACATCCATTCATAATTGAATTCCAAGACGTGGTGTTTCTACACTCCATCCCCGCGAACATACACTCCGAAGAGCTCAAGTCATTGCACTTTGCATATATGTTTATGAGAGAATTACATAGAAAATCATCCGAGTGCATCCCCACTTTCAAGCTTAAACTGTGAAGAACCCGACCTTGTTTCAAGTCATTAGTATGGGATAAGGCTGACAGGACAATTAGCAGAGTTGTGGAATTGAATTCACTCCCCCCCATCATCATCATCTCCCTAAACAAGTCCACTGCAGCCCCGAAACACCGATTATGGATGCAACCAGTGAGCATGGCATTGAAGGAGATCACATCTTTAATAGCAATTTCATTAAACATTGCCGACGCAGAGCGAAAATCGCCAGCTCTAGAATATGCAATGAGGAGAGAAGTGGAAGTGGGCAAATCTGGAAGAGCCCCTAGCTTGAGGGTCAAGCAATGAATGGCGAGGGTAGATTCGATGCCCGGTCTAAGGGTGGCGGATTTGATGAGATGAAGCGCAAAGTAAAAGAGGGTATGGTTTTTCTCGTTGGGGAAACTAACCGAGTGGAACGAATAAGAGGGTGTCACATTTTTCAGTGCGGCATTTCGTCGAACAGTTGGAATGCGGTGGATAGAGTAGAAGAGCTTGCACCAGGAGCTGAGCAAGAGCTTGAGCTTTTGCTTTTGGGGGCAGTGTGATGAGAAAGAAAGCATTACTGTGAGTGTTAGAGAAAGGGTAACGAAATGAGAAAGGGATGGGTGGTGCTAGACGCAGATCAATATATGTCTTCTTCATTTTTTCTCCATCCAAAAGCTCTGCAACACAAAAGATTGTGGGAAGGTCTGTTGATAAGATTTAAAATGTGTCTGTTTGGCTTTTCTTGCTAAACCACTTCTGTCTAAACAATGTCTTTGCTGACAAAGAGGGGTTGTGTTGCGGTTTTAGGACAAAAGAAGAAGACATGGTCATTTTTGTCTTTATATCTTTTGGGTATAACTTATTGAGTAGGCGTACCTATGAATCCCATTTGTAAACCAAACGCATCCATTGGTGAATGTCCTCTTAAATGCTCACCACAATGTATCCATACATGAATCCCATTTGTAACCCATTGGTGGATGCCCTCCCCTCTTAAATGCTCATCACATGAATCCCATTTGTAAACCTAAGTTATCCACCCATTGGTGGATGCCTTAAGTTTACAAATGGGATTCATGGGTACGTTAACTATTTCCTAACTTAATAGGTTTTTAGCAGTGATTAGTGGCTACCGTAGGTTTTTCTTGGCTCTTTATGCTTAGAGAGTGTGTTAGTTAAAAGATATGAGCACTGCTTGGTGACCCATGGGTCCGTTTCATATCTTACCCCGTGTCCTCGTGTCCCTTTTAACACCTCATTAACCGTGGTTAAGTTTAACTAAATTAAAACTAAGATTTTAATTTTTTGTGTTTTTTAAAAACCATGGTTGGATTACTTAATCCTAGGGCGAGTGAATCTTAACCACAGTAGGTGAGTATTTGAAATTGGGGCGTGAACCAATGAGGACAGGTCATTCCATTACAAAATGGGAACCACGGGTAAGTTAACTATTTTCCAAAAAATATCATTTCAATCAAAAACAAATACTTATAAATAAGTAAACGCATACCTACTTTTTTTTAAATTATTTATTTACAAAAAAATACTTATTTATTTATTTATAAAAGGTACGTATTAGCTTACAGTAGTGTAACTACATACTTAGAAGCTACCGTGTTAGCTTGGCCAAATAGTAGGTTTTTCAACTGCAACACCAATATGTGGGAATCGATCCACGACTACTCAAATTGGGAACATACACAACCATTAGTACCAGTGGACAGGTGTAAGATAATTTATTTATACATAATGTCAAGTGCAATTTTTTTTTTAAAAATCTAAGCTCGAATTGAAGTTATAAAAGACGAGCATAATGATTTACAGATTAGAGGAGTAGATGATCAAAGATGATTCTAAGACAAATTCTCTTAAGTGATCTACCACCTCCTCTACTAAGTGAATGCCAAGTTTTATACACATTTTCATAAGAAAACATCATGTGTTAGTACAATCAACCAAGCACATATTGAGGGATGAACCCTGAACACCCCATCATGGGGATATATATAAAACAAGTATATAGAAGTTGTTATCTCTCTATATCAACGTAAGAGGAGAGAATCTATTGGTGTCTATTTATAATCTCTATTCCTTTGTTACAATAGGAAATGAAATATACATATACGCAAATCATGATTTGGGGAGAGATTGTAGCACACGGTTTGGCAATGCAAGTCAGTTTAGGAAACTGACAGTAATGAAATATTGGCACAAGGTTTGAAATCTTCTTTGAGTTGACTATTACACCCCCTCAAGCTGATGGACCGCTCGCGGACGGAAAGCTTGTCTTGCAAAAATTTGAACCTGTGAGCTAATAGGCCTTTGGTAAAAACATCAGCAACTTGATCTTTTGTTGTGACATATCGAACATCAAGCTCTTTGTGAATGACTTTCTCACGAATGTAATGATAATCGATTTCTATGTGCTTTGTACGCGCATGAAATACCGGATTAGAAGCGAGGGATATTGCACTAACATTGTCACACCAAATTAAAGGAACAGTAGGCAAGAAGACTTTTAGATCACGAAGTAGCATACGCAACCATGAAATCTCAGCGACGGTGTTGGCTAAACAACGGTACTCGGCCTCAGTTGAAGAACGGGCGACGGTAGGTTGTTTCTTTGCGCTCCATGATATAGGATTAGAGCCAAAATAAATACAATAACCACTAGTTGATCGGCGATCAGTTGGATGGCCAGCCTAGTCAGCATCACAATAGGCAACTAGGCGAAGAGGACCACGCTGAAATTGGATGCCAAATTGTAGTGTGCCTTTGAGAAAGCGTATGATACGTTTCACAGCAGTCATGTGAGCAGTAGTAGGAGCATGCATATATTGGCAAACTTGGTTGACAGCAAAAAAGATGTCTGGGCGGGTTATGGTGAGGTATTGTAACCCCCCAACAATGCGGCGATACTCTGTGGGATCATCGAGGGGATCCCCTATGGTGAGTCCCAATTTGACATTTGAGGCAGCGGGTGATGTGACAGGTTTTGATCCTATCATACCAGTCCGAGTGAGGAGGTCCAACATATATTTGGTTTGAGAGAGAAACATCCCATTTTGATCACGGTGCACTTCTATACCCAAAAAGTAGTTGAGTGACCCAAGATTTTTCATGGCAAAGTGAAGACCCAATTGTGTGATTAAGTGTAGCACATATTCATGGTTGCTTCCCGTGATAATGATATCATCCACATAGATTAAGAGGTATGTGATGGTGCCACCTTCATGACGAATAAACAAGGATGTGTCTGCCGTGGAGGCTATGAAACCCAATTCCAATAGATGAGATGTGAACTTGTCAAACCAAGCACGAGGGGTTGACGAAGCCCATAGATGGATTTGTGCATTCGGCAAACATGGTTGGGAAAGGCAGGATCAACATACCCTTGTGGTTGGACCATGTAGACATCTTCATGTAGGTCTCCATGGAGAAAGGCACTTTCAACATCTAACTGTTGGATGGCCCAATCGTAGTGAAGGGCAATGGTGAGAACCACACGAATGGTAGGTTGTTTGACAACTGGGCTAAATGTCTCAAAGAAATCGATGCCGGGCTGTTGGTGGAACCCCTTTGCAACTAGGCGTGCCTTATAGCGTTGAATAGTGTCGTCTGAATTTTGCTTTATTCGGTACACCCACTTGCATCCCACAACATTCAAGTTGGGTGTAAGGGGTACTAATGACCATGTACCACATCGCTGAAGAGTGTTGAACTCATGATCCATTGCTTGCCGCCATTCAACTTGTTTGGATGCCTCGGTAAAGCATGTAGGTTCACGCTCTGCTACTGTAGTAAGGAGACATGTAGGAATTGGATGATTTGTAGCTAAAAGGGCTTTAGTTTTGAAGATACCAGATTTGGAGCGGGTATTCATGGGGTGAGTATTGGTGGTGGTTGTTTGGATATGAGTTGTGGGGAGTGAAGTGGCAGGTTCATTTGTTGGTAACTCGTGAAGTGGGTGCATGATGATAGGTGCAGTGGATGGGGCAAGGGAAATTGTTGGATGGTTGGTATTGGATATGGGTGGGTTGTTTTGAACTGTTAATGTGGGTTGATTTGAAGAGCTTACGGGCTGGGAGGTAAGGTTTGGAAGATTTGAGATGGTTTGGTCTAATGAGGTTACATGGTGAGTGGTTTGGTGGGACGATGGTTGTTGATGGTCAAGTTGGGTGTGGTTTGATGTAGGTGTAGAAGATGATGCAGGATACAATATGGGGCTGACTATGTGAGTTGCAGGTACAGTATTATTGTGCGGAAACCAGGCCGACAGTGGGCCAAACACAATCGGGTCCTCCATGCGCGTCAAGGCAGTGAAAGTAGATTGTTGAGAATTTACAGATCGTTGACAAAATGGAAATATGTGTTCATCAAAGACAACGTGGCGAGATTGATAGACTCGTCCTGTTGACGGATCGAGACATCGATAGCCCTTATGATTAAGACTATAGCCCAGAAACACACATTTGATTGACCGAAATTCGAGCTTATTACGGGTATAGGGACGGAGCCAAGGATAGCATGCACACCCAAATACGCGTAAAAAGGAATAGTTTGGAGTTTTGTGAAAGAGAACCTCCCAAGGTGAGATATCAATGAGAACTTTTGTTGGCATTCGATTAATTAGAAAAATGGCTGTGTTAAAGGCTTCAAGCCAATAGGTGGAAGGCATGTGAGCATGGGCTAAAAGGGTGAGTCCGGTTTCAACAATATGACGGTGTTTTCGCTCGGCCATACCATTTTGTTCGGGCGTATGGGGGCAAGAGAGTTGATGAGTGATACCATGAGTGGATAGCAAAGAGCTAAATCGAGAACTCATGAACTCTCCACCCCCATCCGAGCGAAAAATTTTGATTTTATGGTCCAACAGATTTTCAACAGTAGTTTTGAAGGAATGAAACACATCATAAACATTCGATCGTTGCCGTAAAGGAAACAACCAACAATAACGTGAATAATCGTCAATAAAAATAATGTAATATTTGAAACCACTTATTGATGAAGTAGGGGCCGGTCCCCATATGTCACTATGAACAAGTTCAAGAGGTCTAGTAGTAAAAGAGCTAGAAGAAGAAAACGGCAATTTCTTACTCTTCCCAAGTTGACATGAATGACAAATAGAAGAGAGTGTGGAAGGGCCAGAGTGTGGAAGAGCTGACTTGGAGATGATTGTCTGTAGTGTAGGAGTTGAAGGATGTCCAAGCCGTGAGTGCCATAGTAGAGAAGAGACACGTGCGCCAAGAAGTGCCGTAGGTCCGGATTTATTGATGTGTTTAAGGGAAATGCGGAATGGATACAATCCACTTTCAATCTGCCCGCGGAAAAGAGTCCTCCCCGATGCTTTGTCCTTCACAATAAAACCATTAGCATCAAAACAAAAAACACAGTCAGTCATTGTCTTTGGAAAATTTATGAACTGAGAGAAGGTTAGTGGAGGCACTAGGGCAATGTAAAATATTGCGTAGATGAAAGTGGGAGTCTGAAGAATGTAAAGTGGAGGAACCAATGTGGGTGATGGACAAACCTTGGCCGTTTCCTACTTGAACTTTATCACCTCCTTGATAATCTGAGTGAACTGACAAATTTCCCAAGTCTGAAGTGATGTGATGAGTGGCTCCGGTGTCGGTATACCAAGTTTGATCGGTCGGGGGAGATGGAGGAGCAACCATAGCAGCAAGCTTTTGTGGCGGGGTTCTTCCTTGGTAAGCATAGTTCATTCTGTGGTAACAGTCAATGGCAAGATGTCCAACCCTGTTGCAAATTTGACAGGTGGGTCGATGAGTTTGAGAGGATTGGCCACCACCACGGCCATGTCCACGTCCACGGGCTCGACCGCGATAATGTCCTCTATGCTGTCCATTCCTTTGAGGCAACATATGAGGAGCACGAGCAACAAATGCTGTAGTGGATTCTGTAACAGATGCAGGACTTTGAGATTCTTCAAGGCTTAACTCTTCACAAATAAGAAGAGAATGAAGTTCGTCCAATGTGACTGGATCGGAGCGCGAGCGAGTGCGAATAGAAGTATTGAATGGGTGATACGCACTAGGAAGACCATTTAAAGTATGAAGTATGAGATCATCTTCATCAACGGGGGCAGCACAAGCAGCGAGTTTGTCTGCCAAAACTTTAATTTGTTGAAGGTAGTCGTGCATAGAGGATGTCCCTTTCTTGACAGATTGAAGTTGTTGCTTAAGTTGCAATATATGAGAGCGAGAGAGGGACGCATACCGTTTTGCAAGAGTATCCCAAACGATTTTGGAGGTGGGTAGTCCAACAACATAAGGAAGGATGGCTTCAGATACAGTAGAATTGATCCATGTAAGAAGATTTTGATCTTTAATAACCCACTCCGTGTACTTGGGATTGACGGTAGTGGAGATGTTTCCATCAGATTCTTGTAGAAACTGAGGAGGACAGCTTGAAGACCCATCTACAAATGGTAGCAGGTTGTGACCTCGCAGGACCGCTAAAAACAGAGGTCTCCAAAGATGGTAGTTGCTGCGATCTAGTTTAATTGGTACCAAATGTGCAATGCTAGAGAGAACAAATGTGTTTGAAGATGCATTGCCTAGGACGTTGGAGGAAGCTGTAGCCATTTGGATTGATTCAAAGACTTGAGTCTTTGGCTTCTGATACCATAAAACAAGTATATAGAAGTTGTTATCTCTCTATCTCAACGTAAGAGGAGAGAATCTATTGGTGTCTATTTATAATCTCTATTCCTTTGTTATAATAGGAAATGAAATATACATATACGCAAATCATGATTTGGGGAGAGATTGTAGCACACGGTTTGGCAATGCAAGTCAGTTTAGGAAACTGACAGTAATGAAATATTGGCACAAGGTTTGAAATCTTCTTTGAGTTGACTATTAATATATACATACTACCTATAGATGGACTCTTCCAAAATATCTTTATAAATTTTCATAATTTATTTCTTTTTAATTTTTCTCTATTTTTAAAATTCCTTAATTAATTTTCATACTTTCTTAAAATGCACTTGTGGACTTCATATTTATTTTAAAACACCCGTGTTAATTTCATACTTTTCTAAAATGCCCTATTATATTTCTAGCTACTTTCCCTTTATTTCTCTAATATCCTTGTTAATTTTCATACTTTCCTAAAAATGCCATTTTAGGCTAAATTGCCTTTCCAACAATTCTTCTCCTAAGAACTTTTACATAAATTTCGCTTATATCCTCCCTTTCTTACTTTTTCAGGTAAAGTGGGATGGTCCATATTGATCATCAACTAGAGGGACTATATGTGCAAAAAAAACAAACAACTAGAAGGAGTATAGAGAAGAGGATCTCTCTTTTCCTTTATGGGACCAGACTAGCAGCTCTTCTTTATTCAATACTCATCCCAAAACCCAGCACAAATGACCAATGTGCTTTCATAATTACAAATAAAAATATTCAGAGCAAACCAAGTAAAGCCTTTGAGCAGTTGCAATTTCGTACTTACAAATAAGGGATATTTATGTCACCAAACTTTTTTCTTGTAATTCCCAAAATATCACTATCAAAGGCTTATTTTGGGTTAATCAGGTTATCTGTTCAACCGGAGCTCTTGTTCAGAGTTAATCTCTTCATCGTCCTGTTTATTTTTTTGCCGAGTCTTCTTCAGTGTGTAATTGTTAATCTTTCCCACTCTTGTTTTGATTCAAATCCACGGATTGGCCTCAAGTGTTCATCAATGTCTGTATTATTAAATATTCTTTTCTCTCTCTCGTTTCTTCGCCATTTTCATCCTACTTGCGCATGCACCTTCCTCCCTTGTTCAATCTTATTTTTGAAATGCTTCGTCCTCGTTGCGAAGACAGAACCGAGCACGAAACTTATGGTGGCCATGACTAGTATGGCTGAGCCGATATACACCCCGTCTTTAACTATATAGCATTCTCCATCCAACCATCCTTTTCCATAAGGTTGCCTGTTGTTCATACTTGTAGAGGCACCCAATAAAATAACTGCAAACCCAAAACTGATCCTGCAGAAAATTGTAACAATATTTTATCTTAGTAACAAGTTTCCATTATATTAGAAGAAGATTACAAAAATGAGGTATCTACAACTATTTCTCTCTCTCAAAATGCCAAAGGTTTGTTTAGTTTATCTGTTTCCACCAGGAGTATGTAGTGCCATGGCCATTTTCCTGTGTTCCACCCATTTAATTCTCTAGGGCCACCTCTTGAATATACTATGGCTCAATAGTACATTGATTTGACTACATTAGCATTAACCTACCTGCTTGTGTTATCGGTAGTGTGTGCAGGGACCAGGGGTGGAGCCAGGTGGGGGCGAGGGAAAGAAACTATGTATATATTACTATCTTCAGGGGCGGACCACATGGGGGCCAGGCGGCTTCAGCCTCCTTGAACTAAAAAAATCAGTAGTTTTGAGATTTTTTTTTTCTTTTACAAACGGACACAAACAAGCTTGGCCCCCCATTGTTAGCCAACTGCAAGGGGGGGGGGGGGGGTATCCCATGAACTTTTGAAAAAAGCATACGACAGCTCTCTAACTTTAAAAATGATTTTTTTTAACCAACCAACGGATGAAATGACCCACAAACTTATAGAAAATATTTTCAGACATACTCTTTTCGACAAATAATATTGTATATCCACCTAATAATTTTTCACAAACTCATCAATAATTAACAATATTATTAATCAACTATTGCTTGCCCCCTTACAAGAAAATCCTGACTCATCTCATCAGTGTGCCATGTGAGTGATCTGAGATCTATTCTCATGAGTTGTGGTGTGACAACCGATATGCCCACCATTTGGCCGAACTTCAAATGTTAGGACCTCTAAAGTCCAACCCACTAACTAATAAACTTATACTAACACAACTAACCAGGGTTCGACCTAATCTAACCGTATTTGCGTTAACAAAAAAAAAAGAGAGACACCATTAGCACACGCATGAGGAAAATTAAGAAGAAAAAGAGGTTTGATTAGAGTACTTAATGGGACAAAGTTGAGTGATGAGATTGTGTGTGTGATGCATAAGCAATGCATAATCATAATCAAAATTTGGTATGAAAGAGGTTCTACTATTTCATTGAGACTGATTACCTACCAGGAGAGAACAAGGAGAGTGATTGCTATTGTTTGTTTCCCCACCACCTTCTCTTTCGAGCAAAACTGTTTGCAAATCACCAAATTTCCAACAATCTGAGCCATAAAAATACAGATCAAAGCCGCAATACCGAACCCAAATGCTGGGCTCCTTGGAAGATAACACAGCTTTCCGTCCACCTTCATATTCTTCTCCTGTAATGTAACATCCAATTCAAGCTCTAGGAGGGACTTTTTAATACTACCAAAAAAAAAAAAAAAACCTGAGTCATGTAGAAACAGGCCTTACCTTTGTTCTTTTGAATTCAGCGACAAAACATGATAAGAAGGCGATGAGGCCGAGGGAGAGGACGATGGAGCAGACTATAGCGAATCCATATCGAGGTTTCTCCATTAGAGGCAGAGTTTTGAACTTAGATATGTCCAGGTAGAAGAAGACTTTCAAATTGAATAAATGAAATGGCTTGGAGCTTACTCAAGGGAAAGAAGAGTATGGTGGTTTCCTCATGATGGAGCTTCTTCCCTTGTGGTTGTTGAGACTTTGGGATGGAGAGATACCATTCCATCTGTATTTGGACAAGGAAGCCTGGCTTAGGATCACCTCATCTCATCTCATCTCATCTCTCCACTAACAGGGGGAGGTGGTCAACTGCTACACAAAACCACTATTTTATTAAACAAAAGAAAGGAATCCATATTCTAAAGTGATGGTTTTCCTCTTAGCTAGACTTGAATTGGAACTCGGTATTTTCTTTGCTTCTTCAAACATTTTTTGTTTGGTTCAAGAAAAGGTTGGGGAGGGGGACCCCTAATCACGCAGGACAACCAACGGTGAGGTGGGCACCACTACGACGCTAATGGGGACCTGGAGACTCCAACCCAGGCACAATAGCCTGTTAGCCCAAATGTCCGGCCCACTATGTTTGGTGCTTCATCCCGTAGAGTAGTGCAAACTCGTAGGACATGAATGATTGAATCCACCGAAGATAGGACTGTTTTTTCCTTGCACACATAAAAATTAATGAGTAAATCCAATATATAGATAAATGGATAGATAATGCTAGAACCACTCTTTTAAGGCTCACTTTTTTTTATATTTGACATAGTGTTAGTTCAAAATATGTGTCGTTAAGCGGAGCTCCCCTTTTTACAATTTCAAAATGGTAATCTTATAATTTGGTGTGTTGCAAAATTAACCCAGCAAAACTTAGTAATTATAAACATGCCATGCCCATTTGCTCATAGTGTAAAAAGGGGACCTCCACTTCAACACCGTGAAGCAGAGCTTCGGCTCAAAATTAATCTCATTTCTATAACCTAAATAGAGTTTAGTGAATCCTAAGTAGTTAAAGGTCAAAAAACTATAGTCGAATTAGACTGTCTAAAAAATCTGATCCAAATGATATTTTTTTGGGATTCAAAATAAATTCACATGTCATCTTTCTAAAAAGGGAAGTTCACTAAAACTTCTAGCTAGTGAGTGCCCGCCCATTAAAATACCCTCTCATCAAAATTTTATATTTCCTTTCTAATTGAGGTTGCATCTCACAGGTTGCATCTCACACTAAATGGCTAATATATATATATATATATATATATTTTGGAGCAAAAATCCAGGTTGGCATCATAATCCAAATATTATATTTTATAAAAGAAATTATTAGACTTACTTGGGGTTGGTGTTTTCTAGTTGCCTTGTGATTCTTCTCGGAAAGTTCTGTAACACAGGCGTTTACCTTTCTCTTTTGGAGAATGCTACAGAGTTTGTGGGGTCCAGTGGAGTAGAGCGGGAAATGGGTCCCATCCATCACTACCATTTGATGATGATGATCTTTAGTACTGTATGCTTGTGGAATGATGTAAGGTATCTGCTACATGAAAGGTTTTCGTCTTTCGGATTGTTTGGTTTACGGTGTAGATGATATCTTTGCTCGGAGGAGGATTGAAGTTGGTCTAGGCTAATGCATCTCAGAATGTTCTATGCGCTGTTGGGACTTGGGAATGTTAGTGTCACTTGCAGCTGAAGCGCGTGGCAGTACATTCTCTGTCCTTGGTGATGTGAGGAGGTGCGTCTTGTGAGCCTTTTTTGTCATGTGTCTCATGTTAACCAGGGCTGATCAATGGATCGGAACTTGATCTGGATCCGATCCAAATCTGATTAAACGGGATCCTAATCCTATTATAGATCCGTCGGATCTGATTCAGATATGTCTAAAATGATATTTTTTAGATATATTAATGTTAATTGGATCGGATTTGAATTAGATTGGATCTTGAATTAGTAATTGGATTTGGATTCAGATTTGATACTTCATAATCTGGCGGATCTCAGATCGGATCGGATCTAGATCTGTCGGATTCTTAATGGATCGGATTCAGATTTAGGCAAATCCGATCCGTTGATAGCCCTAATATTAACCCCCTTTAACTATAGTTAAGATTCACTAACCCTTATGGTTCACCCATCTACCCTTGTTTTTTAGGAAAAAAAAAATTGAACTACAAAAGTTAACTAGAATTAATGGGCATTTGAAGGGGCTTTGTGAGAGCGAGAGGAGCATTAGTTCACTTCTCGCCTGTGGAGCGAACTATTGCTCTATTGGAAATTATTACACAAGAATTCAGTAGATGGAAAAGCCTTCCATTATTTTTGTAATTTCCAAAATAATTTTTCCATCAAGCTAAGCTTATTTAGAGTCCGGTTCTAAGTAACCAGAGCGGGTGCGGGAGCAAGAGCACGAGGGCATCAAATTTCAATTTAGGATAGGGTCGGAAGCGCCTCTAGAGCGTCGATATATATACATAAAATATATATTGATGTTTTTGAAAATTACTTATAGATGTAAATATATCTTTTTTAGTTTTTTAAACTAAGAGAAAATTGAAAAAATCATTCATAATTCAAAATTTTCATCACATGAATTATTAAATGTATCATTCTAAATTCAATTACAAGATCACTAATAATTAACAAATTTTATATGAATCTTGTACCCTACAAAGAAAAATGACGAAATACACTTTATTTCACATAAAAAAAATTAGGATAAAAATAAAACTTTACACAAAAACCGCACCATTAGATGAGAGTGAGATGAGAGCGAGGTTTACAAAAGTTGAAATCGAGCTCCCAAGGTGAAAGCAAGGTTTAAGAGCGGAAGCGAGGTTTGAAAGCGGGAGCGGGTAGCAGGTTAGGAGATTTGGGTTACTAAGGTCCGGTTATAACACAAAAGCTTTTTAATTGATCTTTTAATTCTTAGTTAATAACTTTAACTTCTAGATTTTAGAGTTAATATTAAAAAAAAAAAATCAAAGTTAGATGGTTGAACCTAAGGTTAGTGAAACATAATCATAGTTAAAAGATATTAAAAGGGACATGTATTGACTTATGGGTTGGAGAATTCCAAGTCCAGAGAGACTCGTGATTCTCTCAAGTTACACAAAAGCCTCTTTAATTGGTCTTTTAGTCCTGGTTAATAACTTTATCCTTCAAAGTTAATATTTTTTTTCTCTAAAAATTAAAGTTAAATGGTTGAACCCTAAGGATTAATGAATCTTAATCATACTTAAGAGATATCAAAAGGAACACATGTTAATCTGTGGGATGTAACCGAGCTCGTTGGAGTTCGGTTACAACTAGCGGTGTATCCGAACTGAGCTAGCTCGAAGTTCGGCTCGGCTTGGCCCTAAAAGCCCGATTTGAGCTCGAAAAATAGGCTCAATCGAATCGAGCCAAGTTATTCTTTTAGTTTGAAAATGTAATCAAGCCGAGCTCGAGCCAAGGCATGTTTGTTTCGGCTCGGCCTGATTGAGGCTCGGTTCGGCTCGAAATCAGTTTGGCTTGAATATTATATAAAAAATAATATTATATATATATATATATATATATATATATCATTATTATATATATAAGTAATATATTTATTATATATATTAAAAATATTATTATTTTTATTAAAAAATTATTTTTTAATAATTCAATTAGAGCTCAAGCTAAGCCGAGCTTGGCTCGAGCTCGAGCTAAGATCGAGCATAACTGAGCATATTCAAGCTGAGTTGAGCTCGAACATTCATGAAAATATTTCTTACCGAGTTGAGCTCGGGCATGGATGAAAAAATTTCAAACCGAGCTGAGCAGGGCCAAGCCTGGCTCGAATACACCCCTAATTACAACTTGTGAGAATTTTGAGTCTTTATTGGGAGCTACCATTTTTTTTGAACACCAATTTTAAAATTAGTGATTTTCAAGGATTATTTTGGTTAAGGGCTATTGCACACGAGCAATTTTAGGATTTTTTTTTTAATTTTTGAAAGAAATTGCAGTGTCTTGTACCGTCTTGTTGAGTTGAGATCATGTTCAATAGCGAGAGTTCAAATCGCACCTAAGGATGGCAACAGGGCGGGTTTGGGCTAGGGCGCCCCATCCCGACCCCACCCCTAATGGAAAACTCCAACTCTAAACCCATCCCAAACTTGGGGCGGGCCAAGGCAGGGTGGGTCGCTTCTAACAGTTCTTAACCTTGTCCCCACCCCATCCTGTCCCGTCCTGTTAAGCACTAAATGGGGCGGGGCGGGACGAGGCGGGTCTGGTCGGGTATTCTATACTATAAGGACTATAATGAAGTAATTTTATTATTAAATTAAGGGTAAAATAGTGATTTAACATTATAAACGGGGTGAAGCGGGGCGGCCTAAACCCATCCCGGCCCGAACCCGACTCGGGTTTAACATATCATTCCCAAACCTGCCCCTACCTCGTTTAAAAGCTCCCCAAACCCGTCCTAATAGGGGCGGGTTACCCGATTAGACCTACCCGTTGCCATCCCTAATCACATCCACAGGTCAACACGTGTCCCTTTTAACACTCATTAACCATGGTTAAGATTTACTAACCCTTAGAGTTCAATAATCTATCATTGATTATTGAACCCTAAACTTGTTAATCTGAGTTAGGGCAGTTAAATGGGCTTTGTGAACTCTCGAGTCCAATCACAATTGGACAGATCCGAACTCATTTTTGTCATGCAATTTCCCCTAAAAGCATGCCTAAATTAATTAAAAATAAAATAAAGTATATCAGTTACCACAATTTCATTTAATTAGAAAAATAAGGGGAACGTCAATTGCTTACAAATCTCATTGCTAAGATGTCCCTGAGTAGGATCCCTCTCTCGCGCGCATTACATGTGCAGCCCACTAATTCCATTAAACACATAAAAGTGGGTTGAGTTTTGACCGAGGAATCACAATCCCATATATTGAGTATACTTTGAAAGTGTTCTTGACACCATAGGAAAGGGAGGGAGGTTCCGGGCTCGATTCCCGTCTAAGTGGGTGTTGTGATTAGTGGGCTAACCCCTAATCCTAGACAGTACAAAAAAAGTGTTCTTGATACGGTATAATGTAATTGAGATTGTTTTAAGTGTCAGGACTTTAATTAAAAGGCAAAAGAATAGATTTTGTTTCTTTATCTAGGTATAATTGATTCCGGGACTTACGTCTGGCGGAAGGTTTTGGGTTCGACTTCTCATTCCTCATTTGGGACCAACCCTGCATTAGATATTCCCGGACTTTCCTGGTATAGCGGGTTGCGGGCTCGTATCGCACCCTCAGGATTAGTCCTCACCTGGTATTTAAGAGAAGGGGGAGGGGGGATCCACCAATGAGGTGGTGTCTTAGGTTTGGGAATGGATTTCAAGGGTACAGTAACTATTTCCCCTTTCTCTTTGACCACTTGAAGCAAATGAAGGGTCCAACTCTTTGGCTCCCTCACCCCATTTCTTTCTCTCGTTTTTTTCTCCATATAACCGCGTCATACAATAACATTCTTTTATTTTCTTGGTGATTAGTTTTGTGTAAAATTGTAAGTTTTCTTCCCTATCTCTCTAAACCTTTGATAATTTATGTTGATATGTATTACACATCCATTTATAGGTTTTTTTTTTTTTCAATTGATAATTTATATATTTTGCTTTCTTTTTTTCTCTTATTTCTCACACACCCGTACATTCGCACATGTCTTTGCTAGTATCTTTATAAGGGTATTGCTAGTAATTTTTTTTTTCTTTGGTAGAGATGATATCATGTAACTAACACATACAGTCAGACCTAAGGTAGCATTCTTATTACTTAGAAGGACAAAGTGTTGATTTTGATTTAAAATTGATTTTTAAATTAATAAAAAACCGGTTCATTAGGATCTGGTGTTTTGATTTTAATCATTGACTAAAACCCCCCATTAATATAATCTTTGTTTAGGTTGGGTGTTTAATTTCTTGAAAGAGAGAAAACACACTTTTAGTGCATTTCATTTATTTCTTTAGCCCCGCATCGGAAAGGAAGAGAAAATCTAAAAAATTTAATTACCCCCTTAGTTGCTTTGTTATCAACACTCAAGCATGTGGTGTAAACTATTACCCACCAATTTCTTTAGATGATAACCAAGGTGCGCGAGCTATACTCGCACACGCACGGACATGGGCTCGGGTGCGGGCATAGGGCTTTGGGTGCTATGAGGCGCACGTGCGCATCGTCGTGAGTCGCTTGGGTCACTATTTATTTTGATTAAATCAGGATCATCCATCTAATCAGAACCGTTGATCAAGGTTAACCCTGATCGGATGATCAGAGTGATTGATCAGAGCCATCTGATCAAATCTCAGGCTCAGATTGGATTTAGGCCGTCGGATCTGGTAGTGAGATCTAATATCCCACTTGGGCTGTCAGGTAAATCAAGTAATGAGTGTCTGGGTCAGTGGTTGCAGGCCCATGATGTGGTTGCAGGCCCATGATGAGATGCTCTGACTAAGACCTGACCCAGATAGCCAAGTGGCTTGCCTGAGGCAGGAAGGGTCTAACCAAGTGGTTGAGCCCATCCACATGCAAGGGGACCTTGGTCCTCTATAAATAGAGAGCCTTAAAGAGGTGTTGAGTTCTGTTGGAACTCAGACCAGAACTAGATCCGTGAACCCAAACCAGTGAGTCAAGACCAGACCCTAGCCATAGTAAGTGCATCCTGATCCAATCCGGTTGAGCCATGGTCCATCAGGTGGAGTTCGAACATGGAACCTCTTAGGAGGACCCTAACCTAGAGACCTCCACTGATGGTGGACCTTGGAGCTCAAAGAAGAGGATGAAGGTCCATAACCCATATCCTAGAACCCAGATCCAACAGGCTGTCCGGATCGATCCAGATCCATGGATACCAGGAAATGGACTGCTGTCCAGCTCCTGATGAGGTTGCAGAATGTTTTCGGGTTTCTCAACCGTCCATCACTGAACAGTCCACATGCGAACCGTTCGATTGCCCGATCTAAGAAACCAGATCAGGTAGAGCAATGGATCTCTCCTATAAGGATAGATCCATCTTGGTGGCCATCCGATTTCGGGTGTAATCTTACCATATCCACATGATAGATCCTATAAGGATCATCATACCCAAACAGGGGTATCTTGTGGAATGAGTTAATCTGGACAAGTTTGATCTTGTACCCAAACAAAATCTAGAACTGTTAAAATCGGATTAACTAAAATCTTGTGACCAAACAGATTAGAAATAAGTTAAAATGGATTAATTTAAAAATCTGTAACTAACAGAACCTATGACAGAATTGATTTTGTTCAAACCAGAATCAGTTTATGTGCAGATTTGATTCTGGACAGAACCAGAATCTGTAACCAAACATAATAAGAGTAAACTTAATCTGGAATAGGTTAAAACAGGATTAGACCAAAATCCGAGTAGACTTAATCCTGTAACCAAACAGATCATTAAACCCTAAGGGGTAAAATGGTATTTTTTTGAAAATTGTCTAATAAATTAGATACTCTCTTACTGTAAATCTGATGAGACTTTAGGACACTTGGATTAATGGCAAAACCTAATTAAATGAAATATATATCTGAATATATATTTAATTTTAAAGGGCATCCTAAAGGAATATCAATACCCGTCTTCTACCGAGTAGTGTAAACTTGCTGGGAAGACCAGAGAGAATTCGAGCTGAGTTGTATCCCGGAGAGGAGCTGTCACATCCCTTGCACATGGGAGGTTTTAACTATCTTCAAGAAAGACTCAATTGTACCGCCTCTCAGTGAAACGATTCTTTACCTTAATTAATAAAATAATTGATTACTTAATTATTTGTCATTATTATATGTTTGCTAAGTGGCTATGTGTGTAGGGATTTAGCCCAATTACACCAACACAAAGCTCATGCAGTGTGTTTAGGGTTTAGCAGGCATTCAATGCTTAGTGTATAGAGTTGAAAGGAAGGTGATGATGGGATGCACATCACATAGGTTCCTAAAGACGAATAGAGGTTTCTAAAGAAAAATTGTACCCCGTCATCGTCTTCCACTAAGTGTTGCCAAAAACAAATTGTGCCACTAGACACATGCATACCCAAAAAAAAAAAAAAAAAAGTACTAGAGCAATTTATCCCTTATTATATAATTTATTCCAAACTACAATTTTCACACTACAACAACGATTAGTGACTACAATTATATATTTGCTAAGGATGTCCGTACTTAGAAATTCAATGTGTCCATTCTCTACTCAGATCTATAAAGCTTGGCACTTTACATTTTCTCATGGTAAATGTCCGGAGGTTTAATTCACTTTATCAAGATTTCTAATAAAATTAATTATTACAATCATGACATTTCAAGTCTTATCTTTACTATAATAATGCGAGAGCATGCGTTAGAAGATTTTTCCGAAATTCCCAAATTACCCTTATATAAAAACAAAACATTGATTTAATGTTTTACTTTAATTCCCAAACTACCCTTGCCTTTGATTTAATGTTTTACTTTAATTCCTAAACTACCCCTTGCCATCTATCTATTTAGAATCACAGTCAATCATGATTGACCTCGGGGAGAGTTCAATCACACCCATGGGTTAACAGGTGCCCCTGTTAATTCTTATTAACTGTGGTTAACTCCTTCCCCTCGCTCTCACGTGCATTGCACGTGCCACTAGCGAGTTCAATCGGGTGTCGTTAACTCCCTCCCCTCGCTCTCACGTGCATCGCATGTGCCACCTGCTAGTATTTTTTATGAAATTTGAAATAATTCATTCAAATATATATATACTAGCATAGACCCGTGCGATCCACGGTAATAACTATGAATATTTAAAATTAAATAATATTATTTATTTATTTAAATATTAAGTAATATATTTTAAGAATATTTCATAAATTTTATTTTCAATAGCATTAGTTTTTTATTATTTGTATTAATTAATTAATTTTATACTAATAATTTATTATTATTTTAATAACATTTATAGAAAAATCATAAGTTTTTTGTAGTATTAAACTTAAATTAATACACCTAAGAGTTGGAGATAAGAGAGAACTCTACAATAGTGGAGATAGATAGAGCTCTAGGTGAGATAGTGGGTCCCAAACCTGTAAGAGTTGGAGATAAAAGAAGTCTACAATAGTGGAGATAGAGAGGTCTCTAGGATGAAATAGTGAGTCCCAAATTTGAACGGTAGAGATTAAAGAGAAAAACCACATGTCATCTCTAAAATAGAGCTTATGAGATTGGAGGGATTGAAGGTTGGAGAGCAAAGAGAAAAATCTTATTTCTTTATATTTTAGTAGTAGATATCTATCTATAATATAAAGAAATAAGTGTCACCTAACCCCCAACAAATAAGTGTCACCTAACCCCTCCTCTGCTCTCCAATCTTCAATCCCAACAATCCTATGAGTTTTATTGTAGAGGTGTCATGTGGCTTCCCTCTTTAAGTCCACCATTCCTCTACTATGTTAAACAAAACCACCTCCAACCTATTCCTAAATTTTCTCACACATCTCTATCTCTATCGATCTCCCCAAACAATACATGATATATTCAAGTCTCTCACGCTCCTCTTCCTAAATTTTCTCTCACATCTCTATCTATCTCCAAACAATACTCACATTTTGCCACAAGAAACCCCCTCCCCAAGCAACCTCTGATCCATAAATTTGATCAATCAACCTATTTGCCAAAAGGCTATCTCAGAAGAAATTTTCAAATCTTTTATCTATTCTCTATCAAAGTTTGAGGTTAGTGTTATTTTTTACTTATCAATGTCTTCTTTTATCAATGTCTCTTCTTGAATCTTTTTTAATCCATGTCTCTTCTTGATTGAATAAAGAAACCCGTTTGTTTAATTGTGTTTCTTAGATTATTTTTGGGTTCTTTAAACGTGATTTACAATGGGAGGAACCCTGGAAAATCTACACAACTTGAGGTTGCAACGTTGCCATGGCGGGGGAGTAAGCTGCAACCAACACTGTCAAATTATGTTGTGTGGAAAATCTGCACAACCCCAACAACTAATAAACTGATGAGAATAAAGACAAGCCAATCATGTATACCCTAAAACCAGACAATAAAACAAATCAAATACTATGATTAAGATTTACTCACCTTAGGGTTCAATAATCTAACCTTTGTTTTATGAAAAAAATACTCAATTTTTTAACTGTGATTATGATTCACTCATTCATGGGGTTAATTTTTTTTTTCTAAAAATCAAAGTTAAATTATTCTAACTAATTATGTATTATTTGTCATTCAATGAGTTAAGACTTATTATCCCGTGCATCGCACGAGTGAATAAAATAAAAATCTCTACATATCTCTCTATCCCTTTTATCACAATCTCCTAAAATTTCTCTCTACATTCTCCCTCTATCCTTCTTATCTCTCTCTTTATCCCTTATCATAATCCCCTAAAATTTCTCTCTACATTCTCTATCTCTCTTATCACAATCTCCTAAAATCTTTCCAATGATTTTTGAATTGTGAAGAAAACGTATGTATTCTCTAAAATCTCTCCAATAGTTTTTGAATTGAAATGGACAGTGTAAGAGAAAGAGTTAACGATTGAGATTTTAAAAATGGTGTCACGTGACATCATTAAAATAGAATTCAAAGGATTAAAGATTGGAGAGCAAAGAGAGGGGGTTAGGTGACACTTATTTCTTTATATTAAGGTCTTGAGTTCGACTCTTGCCATCCCCTTGGGGCCACCCGCACAAGGTTTGGCATACCAGTTCATGTGGGTTGCGGGGTCTTACATGCACCCGGAGTTTATCCGGTCTACCGGAAGGGTGAACTTGGGGTTCCTCGCCAACTGAGCTACCCTTTGAGGTTGAAATAATTTATTTTGTGGAATTTGGAAGTCTTAAGGAGGAGTTGCAACCCAAGAGATCAAAAGAAGGATGTTTCTAGTTCTTAAAACAAAATGCATATTGTCAAACCACAAAACTTGAAAAGTGCTGGAAGTCGCAGCAAAAGAACGGACCTAAAAGTACATAAAAATAGTCAGGAACTAGTTACAATTTCCAACTCATAGCATAGTTAGACAGAGTCCGGTCACTGATTCTGGTGGGCTGGCTGGGGCCTGGGAGATGGCCCAGCATTCTAGCGGGGCTCTGGGAGGATTAACTAGTGTCCAAACAGAGTTCGGTCATTGGCTCTAGGGGTAGAGATCCGAATCGAACCATCTATACCTCTTCAATAGTATGTTCTTCTTCTTCTTCCTTCATTTGGTTCTGGACTGAGACTGACTCAATCCCCCTCTTATATAGAGGAACAAGGGGAGGGTTGGCCCCCCATTAATGGTCTCAAGGACTCATAGGCCCCGTGCAATCAACTGGGTGGTGAACCCGAACAGATCCAACGGACCTGAATGGGCTCTTTTGATCAACCCATGATCATCATGAATCATCCCACACTTGATAGTGAGGACACATGGCTCGCTATGAGTTCATGATTCAGGGTCCATCCGATGGGTAGCCTTTATAAAAATCAAATGAATATTTGCAAAGTGGAAGGTGCACCCTAGTTTGAGTGTAAGCTTCCTATTTTACGTACATCTATGTATTATAACCCCATGAGATTTCTGACTGCTGTGTGGGACTAAACCAAAAAAGAGGTAATAGTAAAAGGAAAGTGATTAAAAACTCTCCATGTACTATCGAGAGGAGCCCACTTAGTGCTTGACACCATTGGATTTTCAATCCAACAGGCTAGCTCAGTCCAGCTCTCGATAGTTCGAACTATCGAGAGTTTTAAATCACTTCCCATAGTAAAAAAAAAAAAAGACCCGGTCTCACTTAAGAGACCTAGGGCCGTTTGATTTGGATTAATATAACGATTAAACTGATAAGCTTTGTTGTCAAAAACATAAGTTTAAAAAAACCCAAAAAAGTGGCTTGTTCGAAAATAAATTTGAAAACTCAGGGATTAAAAACAGATTTTAATGTTTTTTTTTTTAAATTCATTCTATATAATTTATAAAAAAAAAAAAAAAGCATTTTCAACATGAACATCATCATGATCTTCCCTTGATGAACTAAACTGATAAATAGGGCATTATTTGGATGCCAGCATATCTTTGTTGGAGTGATCCATCAGATTGGTCAAATCCTGTTACAGAATAAAAAAAAAAAAAAAACCAGGTCTCTTTCTGTCAAATGATTTTCAACAGATTTTCTTTTGGTTACCATTACACTTAAGAACTTGATGACTGATGGTTACCAATGGGAGATAAAACAATACAGCACATCAACAGGTTATCAGGAAGCAATGTTTAAGGAACTGCAAAGTCGATACAAGTTAATAGTTTTTAACTTATTTTGTTCTCAGATAAGTTGGTTACTAGATATACATGTCCACATCAGTAAGGAACAATAATGGATTCTATAAGCTCTTGAAGCGGTGCAAGCTCCTTCTTGTCGATCAAACCAAATTCCTGCATACAACCATATAACATGCAACATTAAGAGCTAATAAACATTTTCTACATCAAATAAGAATCACAATTATATTTATTTGATCTGTTTGTGAAACACATTGTTAGCAAATGAAGGTAATTCAATATCTAGTCGTGGACGATGATAGGTCAAACTTTCATTCTCATCCACTTTCTCTTTTTTTGAACAAGTAAAAAAAAATGGTAGACCCCACAAAAAATTACCACATTTTTTCTTGTTTTTTGTTCAAAAAAATGAAAATATGAGAAGGAAAGTGGACATAGTATTACCCTGGCCACATGTAACTATTCATCTCTTCGACGGGTTTGATAACTTGAGTCAACGCACAAAATTGACCCTGCCAAGTATGATTTTCTAATGGAATATGAACGATCACGTTTTATAGCTGGGAGAGAACCTTTTACCGCTTTTCATCATTATTACAAGTTCTCAATTGGGAAAACCGTTTTTCTAGATATCATGAAAACATAACTCTTAATAGGAAATATTTTTTAAGATAAGTACCTGCTTCCAGTTTGTTTCTTTTCACTTCTTATTCTCTTTTAACTAGGAAGCATGTTTTTACAGTACAGCTATAAGAAGGTATTCTCAACAACTACATGCATATTAAGCTACTTCCGCCAGCCTCTGTAGTAATATAGAGGATATGTTCACAAATTCTTTATATATATAGAAGAAACGAGGCACCATAAATCTCCCATGCTACCCCCCCATCCAAAAGTTAGTCAACCAATTGGACTAACATGTTCAAGTTCTAGGTAGGGGTAACACATAGGTATAGATGTCTTGCAACAATTTCCTTCTTTCTTTCTTAAATAAGAAAAAACAAGCAAAGTGAAACTGAGATAGGAAAGACTTACACAAGTAAATAGTATGAAATGCTTAAAGCAAGTATTAAGATGAGCCTCCTCCTTAAGACTCACAATCTTCTGAAAGTGAGAGTGGTATATGTGAGCATACACACGGAACAGGCGTTTGAATATCGTCTTCACAACTTCTCTGAAGTTGGGAGGAAAGGGTGCCCCTACAAAAATATGATTGGATGAGTACAAAAATGAAACAAAGAGAAATGCAAAATATCTGTTGGGGTAAACCATAATGAATGAATGTGGCATTACAGTGAACAGTGGACATGAAAGGAGGTGATACCCAGGGGCAGAGCCAGGAATTTTTCCTTGGGGGGCCGGACACATGTAAGAAGAAAAGTAATGGGTTTGGGGGTTCGGGGGCTTAGCCCCCGAGAATTGTTTTTCTTGGGTAATGGATTCATCGTTCAATCGCACCTACAAGTCAATACGTGTCTCTTTTAACTCCTATTAACTATGGTTAAGATTCACTAACCTTTAATGATCAACAATCTAACCTTTTTTTAGAAAAAAATATCAATCCTAAGGGTTAAAATTACTTAACCACAGTTTAAAAAAATTAATATTCTTTTTCTTCTGAAAACCATGGTCAGATTGTTGAACCCTAAGGGTTAGTAAATCTTAACTACAATTAAGAAGAGTTTAAAGGGACACGTGCTAACTTGTGGGTGTTAACTTGTGGGTGCGATTGAACTCAAAGACATGTTAAGCTTGTGGGTGCAATTGAACTCAAAGACATGTTAACCTTGTGGGTGCGATTGAACTCGAAGAGAGTTCAATCGCAATTGACTGTGTCGTGACGTATTAGAGTACTTTTGAGTTACTGGTCCTTCCTTATCTTTTTGGGCAATGCTAGGTACAGTTTCTTTCAAACTCACTATGTTTACAAGCAAGACGTGTTTTCCATTAAGAATATGATTTGTTTTCCACTAACTCTTCAATCAAACGGAGAGTGAGGCTAGCATTATCCTATATGTTTTCCTTTCTAAACGATTTGGGGGGCCACTTTATATGAATTAAGGCTATTTTAAAAATCTTTACAACTCATTCACACTATCTAGTAAAGGTTTTCAAAAAATTTGGGGGGGGGGACATGCCCCCCCGCCTCCTGGCTCCGCACCTGGTGATACCCACCATGCCGGGTGTCTCACCGAGGAGATTTTCTTTACCCATAAAAGAAACTGGTCAAATGATCGTAACCATCCAATAGTAACCGGTGGCATTACAGTGAACAATGAACATGCAAGGAGGCGATGCCCACCATGCCACGGTCTCATCAAGGAGATTTCAATGCCCAAAAGGAACCAGGTCAAATGATCCTAACCATACAATAGTAACATACTTTTTTTTGGGATCTTTAGATCCTAACCATACAATAGTAACATTCTTTTTTTTGGGATCTTTAGAGCTATTAGAAATTAGGATAATCCAATTAGCTCCATTTTCAGTGAACAATGAACATACAAGGAGGCAATGCCCACCATGCCACAGATCTCACCAAGGAGATTTTCAATGCCCAAAAAGAACCCGGTCAAATGATCCTAACCATATAATAGTAACAATTTTTTATTTTTTTGGATCTTTAGAGCTATTAGAAATTAGGATAATCCAATTAGCTCCATTTTTAGGACTTTAAGACTTCCTAGGTGAAGCAGCTTGGATTGTGGAACCCAATCCCCCAGGCATTTGTGCCAGAAGTATTAACTTTTTGAATGAACCATCCTTACTGTTTAGTGTTTACTACTTTTGATTTACCGCAAAAATCTAGAGATAAATCAAGCGTACAAAAAAACTGACACCAGATATTACCAAGCTTTTGAGGAAATATGGATTCATCATCGAGCTGAGCTTCAATCCAGTCCATCAGGTACTCAACATATTTCGGTGCAGAAACTTCAATAGGTTTCTTGATCTGTACACCATCTGCCCATCTATACTCATACCTGTAGGGTTTCACAAAATCAGCAAATCAAAATTTATATGAACGGAACAGCTCAAAAGAAAAATCCTCGATTTATGATCTACATGCATAAGAAATGTAATATAGATGTACACAAAAAAGTTTTTACTAGGGGAGCTTGGAATAAATTGGAGAGTTCCGGAAAGGGGTTTACATCTATTTCAACATTTTCTTAAATCGGTCAGTTCTACTTATTCAAGGATTTACCTCAAGTCAGTTCAACTTATTCAAGGATTTACCTCAAGTATTTAATACTCAATCTGGATTGTTTTTTTATCATTTCTTTTCCTTAAAGTTTAGTGGGAGTGCAGAACATCACTTAATAAATTCTCAATAAACACCTATGAATATAACTAACAGTTCAGTAGTTGATGCAGTAAGTCATACTTAGGGCCTGCAGTCATTGTAGGACAGTTCTCAGGGGTACAGAACTCAGTGAGGGTGCCATAGAGCAGATTCACCTGATTGAAGAAATCCACAGCTGAAAACGAGAAACCCAGCAGCCTAAATTCAGCTTCGGATCTCATTGAGATAATTATAGCAAAAATAAAGAACAGATAAATATACATTTCAAACACCGGTAGAGAGAAAGGGGACCTAAACCAATGAGTTAGCTTCAAAATATTTAATGGAATGTAAGACAATAAATGAAAGATTGAAGAAAGAAAAGGAAGCTCTAAGATAAATATTTGATACGTCACTCTGAAGTAAGAGGTATTACTATTGACAGCGAGCCACTCATTTGCATCCTCCCCTGGAGGAAGTCTTACTGCTTCCCTCAAGTTTCCACTACCTAGGGTGGCATCAATGTGCTTTCTTAGCTGTGCACCCTGCATGTGAACAGAAAACCGTGAATGGGGAAATCAGTCAGCCACATAATATAGCAATCAAAAAAGCCCAGAAACTGAGGTTCTGTTTTCTTTAATATTCTAGAAATCAAATAAAATTTTGCATATACTTTTAAAAAGTCTTTAATACACTGCCCATGCCTTCAGTTGTCCAAAATTTAAGGGTTTATCCAAGAAGCCAAATCTGGAGAACTGGAGAGTACCATCCATAAACGGTAATAGAACATTGTCAGCTTCAAAATCTGATATGATGCGATTTAATGAAATCATTTTCATGGCCTTGGTGGAAGTGATGTGTGAGCAATCAGGGAAAGTCTCTTCTTGGAAATCTCATTTTTTACAACCACTAATAAATAGATCAGGGGCCTTCATGCAGCCATTTCAGCGCCTCATATAGCTTCCCACAGCTTCTACTGGTCTCACCACCTCGCACACAACTAGGATGACTCCATACCAAAGGGTCATGTCATCAGGTACTCTACACTTCCCACCATTCTTGCATGCCTGTGGTGTATGAAAGTGCATCCACATCCCCTGGAGTGGACAAAGCAATTTGTTACTCATCCGTTGTCTATATGGTTACTCATTCCGTGGCTTGAAATGAGATCCATACCTTATTCTCCACTGGAAAGGTCTAGAAATAGACTAAACACATAGTCCGCTCCTTCCCCATAATAAAACCATGTTTTTATTATATAGACATTAGTTGACCTCTCCTCATCCATCTTGACAACTTAACCCATGCACTTTGTGTTTCTTCAAACATACTCACACAAACACAATTAAGACTATTCACCAGTATTACAGAGGTCACATTCATTACATGTGGCAACTGAACCTTGCAGACAGCATCTCTTCCAAATTCCAACTAATGTTGGACAAGATCGTATACCACTTTCCTGCACTAGAACAAATCTCTAACACTTCGTCACAGGCCATATTGGTTCAGGATGCTTCCAAACCAACAATCTATAGCACTCATGTTTTTGTTCATTCTCATTTTTTTATTCATTGGTCTCGTCATGCATGTAAGGACTTTTTAGCAGGCAAATCATATCATTCGCTATGCCCTGCCATACTAAAGATGGACTAAAATAAATTATGTTGCTCTAGACTACAATCGTAGTTGGAGTTGTGTAGAAACAAAAAGGTTGCCAACTGGTTCATGTCTGAAGTCCTAACTATAAATAGCACACACACACTATATATATATATATATATATATGTTGTGCATCATGTGGGTTTAGGTTCCCTATGTCCGACTCTCTTCAAGCTTTATATGTACAAATGATTATATTATTCCTACCCAATCTTCAACAAGCATATTTAATCACTTGCTTTTGCCTATTCATCGGGATTCAGGTCCACGCATAAAGGGAAGAAAGTGGGATATGGCAGTTGTTATGAAGAAGAAATTGGATATGACTTCAAACTAACAAGAACATAATATTGCAGTAAGCGTGCAGCTGGTAGTGTGATGGTGCAGCATTATGCATTGTTAATAGCTTGGATAAATGTGAAACCCGATATAATAGTGAAAATAAAGCGCCGACGTTATCCATTTAAATCCCCTTTTCAGTTATTTGGGCATTGGGTTGGCTCCCACAGAAATTTCTCTAGTTCTGTATGCACAGCTTTGAAACTGGGGATGAAAAATGCCATTATAATACCCACATTATATCATCTCATTAGGAAAAGGGATGAGGGAAACAATAAACAGAAAGGTACGAAAGTTTTTATTCTTCAACCACTGACTTTTAGTACTTTTAACGTGAGATATATCATAACCATTAAAAAAATTAAAGATGATATGAGGTCAGTACCCATATTAGATAAGATCAACCAAGAAAGAAGGGACAGTATTTTTAATGAAACAGAGAACACACCTTACTCCCAGAGGGTGCACTCTTTTTTGGGCGAAATGTCCTTTGGTTCCTGTTTGCATATCAACCAATTGTAAGGCAGGATATATCTAGAAAGAGGTGCATGACAAAAATTTTAAAAGTCATCAATAATGAATTTTTTTCCCTAAAGAAGGATCATTTCATTGCATAATGGGAGGAAGCAGAGGAAAAATCTCTATCTGTTCCTGAGTTCCATTACTACTATGGCAATAATGAACCTTGAAATTATTCGAACACTTAATAGTTAATACTATAATCTACAAGTATTTGTCAGTTGATAAGGTCTGTGAAAGTCGATCACATAGATATGAATTCAAAAGCCGTCTTATCCTGCTAACCTACTAACCACTAATCCACTTGCCTACCAAAAAAGGTACTTGTCAGATTTTAACTGAAATATTATGTTCTTATTCCAAAGACATGAGCAACAAATAATAATAACCTTGTTCTGGAAATGCAACATTGTCACATAATTTAGGAAAGATTTTACTATTTTATACTACTATTTTGATTGGTAAAGAAGACTTATTGAAAGGGGGCAACTGATGCCATGCAATAGCCTTCACTGTGAACAAGTTTAAAAGTGCCTCTTTAGCTAATGAATCAGCTTACAAATTGGCACTTCTAAGTATGTGCCTATACAAAGATCAATATTATGCAATATTTTAAAATAGTTATATTTTTTTATCAGCAATATTTTATAATAATTATTGTATTGGAATTTCATATAGAAAAGAAGAAACATAGAAAATTAAGCGAAAGTGATAAACATTGGATACTCTCCTCGGTATAGAATTACATTCTCCACGAACGGTCTGTCAAACTAGATCAAGCTTATACGATGAAACTTTCATGCCAAAACACAACAATAGTTGCACCCCTCCACCATGCAGACAAATCACATCCTTGAATCTCTTTCCAACAAAAACTGCACTCACACCACCCAACACTTGAATTTCTCACTCGAATCTTCCTTAGCTTCTTTTTTTTCTCATCAGAATGGGATAACAATGTCCACGACCGATCTCTTAGACCCAATTCAAATATTTAGGATCCAATTATTAATCAGTTCGGGCCTAATTACATTGTTATTTTGGATCCTTGGTTGTTCACTCTAACTTTTCAGCATGCAGTTGGCAGGAATTATGAACAAAAGATATGCATGACAAGTTGATGGAATTAGACACATGATTTTAATTTCTTAACAAAAGATAGCCAAATAATTAGCAACAAGTGGGTGTAGTTGTTAAGTTTGACTTTGATGGGAGGTTGAACATATATGTGATTAGACCAATGTTTTAAAAGGAGTGTGAGGCTTACGCCTCAAGGCACGGCTCAAGGAGAACACCTCCAAGCACAATCTTGAGGCTTAAACACCCTAACGCTTACACCTCAAAGTGCGACGTCTTAAGGCATGCACCTCATATATTAACCCCCAAAAAAGGTCCAGCTACATATTTTATTTTATTTTATTTTTTGGTAGCGGAGGGTGTCCCAAACCCTTTGAGGCAAGTCATAAAATTAATGTTTTTCTTTCATTTTTACTTTATGTTACTTCTTCGCAATTATCTGTTTGAATCCAAAATCCTCACCTTCAGTTAAAGACTGAACATCATTTGTCTTTCAATATGCAAACATGCAAAAAAGTAAATCTATATTGCAGCTTTTGCTTCCTTGCCTCTATTAAATTTTATCTTGTTATCAAAGTGATCGTTGTATTATTTGTATAATATTCTCTCTCTCTCTCTCTCTCTCTCTCTATATATATATATATATATCATAATCCTTTATACTTATTTGCATAGATTCCTAATTTTCTAATCTAATTTTTTTTTTAACATGAGAGAGCGTTAGGCTTATGCATCATGCATCTAGGGGTCCTAACTTCTTGCCTCACGCCTTCGCCTTGTAAAACACTAGATAAAGCCTGTCATGGAGATAACCATGCTTAATACACTTCTTGCTCTTGCCTATATTCTCCAACAGATGTGTATCAAATTGATGTGAAAAATTATTTTCTCATAGTGATCCAAACGATTACCACCTTAAGTGTGGGACTAATTGAGGAAATAGAAAAAGTTGAGATCAAATGTGATTATGATTACAAAGTAATGATGTTGCAGTGAGTACAGGGGCGGGGCCAGGGGGTGAGGGGCACCTGACCCCCAAAATTTTTTATTTTTTTATATTACATAGTATTATAAAAAAACTAATTTATTTTTTTACTATTAATTATATATAGTGCCCCCCAAAATAACTCTAGTTAGTTGACTGTGGGAAGTTTGGCACCTCCAAAAATTTGTACTCTTTTTTATTGTATAATATAAAAAATTAATTAATTTTATTTAGAACAATCGTAAATTTTATTTAGAGCGGTGATTAGTAAACTGAGCATTCGGCTAGATAGTTGAATCCCAGTCCACGCATCCCTTTTAACACTACTTAAACTTAATTATATTAAGGTTAATAATTTTTTTTAAGACCAAGGCTGGATGGATGCATAATTACCAAGTATAAGTACGGGTATGATATGACAATGATCTGTTTGGGAAGTACGGGTGTTATACAGCAAAAGCACGACAAAAATATGGGAAAATTAAAAAATAATTATAACTAGATAAAAATCATGATATTAACTAATAACAATCAATTAATACAGAATATGCGTTTAACATGGTAAAAGTATTGGAAAAATACATGTATTGTACGCATTTAATACGTAATTCACATATTAAACGAGTATTATATGGCGATACATATAATACGTAACACGGCAAAAGTATGTTGTTTTAAATGACGAGCCCCTCTAAAAGTATTATACGGGTGTTTGGTAACTATGGATGGATGAACCCTAGGGTGAGTGAATCTTAACCACAGTTGTTGGGTGTTAAGAAAGGGGGCGTGGACCAATGAGGAACGACATTCAGCTACATAGCCAAATGGGCAGTCCGCTATTTATTTCCCTTTTATGCATATAATGGCTCTTAAAAGGGGAATGTTATTGGACCTTTTTTGGAATGTAACATTAATGAATTTTATGACCACAATGGACCCATTACTCAAAAAAAACTCGGGGGCTACGTCCATGAACCCCCAGGCCCCATACCCTCAAATCCATTAATTTTTTTGATACATGTATTGCCCCTCGAAGAAAAATTCCTGACTTTGCCCCTGAGTGAGTAGAATAATACAACTCTCTTTTTTGTGCCTCCTTCTGTCATAACCACTCGCTCCATCTCACATTGACTGATTCTGATTTGTAACATATCTGATAGCAGCAAGAAACACAATCCATCCATTTCTGCGCGAACCTTTTGGGATGACAATTCTTCTCCCCTTACCCAAGTTTTGGAAAGATGTTAACATCACATATGATCCTATGGAATTTGACGTACTTTCTCCAAGAAGGTTGCAAAGCCTACCTCTGAATTTCCTAGCGTATACTTCTGCCTTGAGGCAAGAGTCTCTCAACTACTTCTCTCCAGCCACTTGAACACTTCCGTTGGAACCCATAATGCATTGGAGAAATCCCTCCCCCCTCTCTCTATAGTTTTAATATATAATCCTTCTTTACCTTCAATTTCCTAGAGTTCAAAATACTTGTTTTCGACTGAAAAAACATGTTTCCTCATAGCCATAACTGGGGTTCATACCTTTACAGAATGCTAAAGAAGTATGTACCCCGTGATACATATATATTTCTAACTTGAGGATGAGTGTTGTCTCATGCATCTATGTTTTATTTTATGATTATGGACCCATGACATCTGATATATCTTTGCATGGGCATTTATGTCCAAGTACGCAATAAAACTTAAATAAAAATAATCCAGACATGTAGCTGTTCACATTCCCCCTTTTTCTCTTCTTGTCTTTTTTTTTCTCTTCTTCTCACTCAAAACTCTAGAATCGTCTTCACTTTCAACTTCAAATACCAGATCTCACACCGATTTAGCCTTAAAACAAGCCCCCAGAGGTAATGCCCAAATAAGTTGAGGGAAGAGTCAATCTTGAAACCCCTATACATGCCAACTCCTCCAAGTTTTCTTTTCAACAGGAATAAACAATGTTCCCTCAATTACCAAGCTTTCACTTATAGATAAACGATATGACTGATTGTTGTCCTAATACATGTCAATGAAATCATTATAACAGGAAATGGTGTTAGTGGCATTGGAAGATAATTTAATCCACCTTTTATATGAAAAATCTTGTTCCAATGACATTTCTTCTTAGATTAAGAAGTTCCCCATCACCTCTCGACATTTTTTTCCAAACACCAAAACAATAATCAAGATTACTTTAAAATATTAGCATTGATCGAATAGCCGATACACAGTTGGAGTTGAATGTTAAGTATCAAAAATATGGAGTGGAATTCAAACTAACCCTACTTATTCTTCCAGGTAGTTGGGAACCTCACATATGATGAAATATTATGTCTCTCGTGTCGTTTAAACAGTTAGCAATTTGAAATCATTGGTCACCGCAAAGTTAAGAGTTTCAACCTATTTCTTTCTTCTTGGATTGATTGGCTACAAATGCTAGTTGAGGGGATTATCCAAATAAACATTAACCTAGGATTGGATCGTATCGGCTTCTTAACGACTGGTTAATCTCCTGGAAATGCAAAACGCAAGATGGAAACTCCAAATTATTGACCGAAGCTAAGACTTCATGTCCCCTTGTGCTTTGAGATATTTGGTTACAAGGACCCTCATATGACCGGACACCAACTAAGTTCACCTACACCTGATATTATAAGTATTCTCAGGGGGTTAGGAATGAGGGCCCTGCACGAAATGAATTCTGCTTTGCTAGGAAAATGACCGTGGAGGTTTGGAGAAGAAAGAGAGTTTGTGGAGGAAAGTGATTGTAGCTAAATACGATACAGATACATTGTGGAACCCCAAGGAAGTAAGGAGCTCACATGGGATGAGACTTTGGAAATAAAAAGTTAAGGGAAAAGGGGAGTTTAGAAAGCATATTAGTTATAAGATAGGAGGAGAAGAGATCAAATTTTGGGATGATATGTAATGCATGTAACATACGCTTATCAGCAAATTTGGTAGCGTATAGTCACTAGCTTTAGACAAAAATTGTTCAGTGGCCTGTTGTTATCGATCATAAACAGGGAAGTCGCATGGTTGCCCACGTTAAGAAGGGGGTTAAATGATTGGGAAGTATAGGATTTTTAAACTTGCGTAGGCGTCTTATCTAGATGAAATCAAACACTAGTTTTCATTGTAGTAGAATTCAGTCAAGGGACAAACAAAGAAAGTTCTCTTGGATCATTTTATTTTCTTTAGGTCGTTTATCTAGATCTCCTTTCCTCACAAAATGGTGTGGAATCTCAGGATTCCATCCAAGAATTCTTCGTCTGGACAACTTTCTTACACAAAATTCTCACGCTAGACCACTTAAAGAGGAAGGGCAAGAGCTAGGACTGTCAATACGGCCCTCCAATGAGGGTAGTCCGCCTGGCAATTTTTTCCACCCATGAAGGCTGCAAGCCCAATAGGGCCAAAAAATCTAGGCCCACTAACATGAGGGTTGGGTTTGGCAACACCCTTTACGGCCTGGCCTAGACCTTGCATATAAACTATAATTGCAGTACGAGTGTACGACTTCCTTAGGTAGTATTTGCCGCCTATAGTTCAATGAATTTTCACAATGGTTTTTTTTTGGCTATGAGGCTAGCTCTCTTCTAGTATAGTATAAGAGCTCAACTTACAAAATGTTTTGCTTGTTAGTGACTACGTTATAAGGGTCAGGGATATGCTATTTTCATAAACATCTATCTACATTCAATCCCTCCCTTATCCGTGCAACCAAACACACCCTAGCTATCAGACAAGTTATTTAGATGCATATCAAGATAGAAGTAGAACACATGTCAGATTAATATATCTTTGAAAATAGAAACCATAGTTCAAAAATTAGGTGGTCAATTTTGAACTTGGCCGATATTAAGCCCGGATAAAGGAGGGTTGATGTCTAGGTGGCAGCTGGTGATAGTTTGGAAAAAAAAAAAATACTTGCTAAATATCTCTTTTGAGTTTCAAGCTTAGGCCCACCCCTGACTAGAGGCTAGTGCTTGGGCCTAGCCAACTTAGGCCCTTTGAGGGCTTGGGACGGGCTTTGGCTGGACCTTTATAAGTGAGGGTTGGTCTTGGACAAACCTTGGCCCGGCCCATTGACAGCCCTAGCAAGAACATATGCTTTTTGTGTATGCTTGAGGAGGAATCCATCGAACATTTTCTTCGGCATTATCCTCCCACTTTCTGGATTTTGGGGGCATTTTTATACTACCTGGGAATTGAGTGAGTCTTCCCTTTTGACTCTCAAGGACCTAATCTCCAGTTAGTTCTTATGAGATGTATGTGCTGCTTTGTGACAAGTGTGAGGATTCCTCTGGGGTGCTATAAGTTAGGGTTTATGGAAGGAAAGAAGTAAAAGGGTGTGTGAGTTTGACAACTTGGTGGTGCCGGTGGAGACAATCATTTCTCATCTTTCTAATATGCTTTCTCTTAGTCTTTAATTAGTAAAGATTTTGACGAGTTAGGATTGTTTGGCCTCTTGGCTCATTACTAGTTTTGGCTCTTTTTTCCAGATTTTAGTTATGTAGTTAGCTTTATTTATTTGGCCAGCAATCAGTGATCCCTATTTTCCAGTATCTTCTTACTGATTAATGCTATATCTATATTACCAATCAAAAAAAAAGTGTAACCCAATCTTCCATGAATTCATAAAGTATATTGAAGCAATCTGCCACTTTATCCATGGGCAACATCTTGAGGGCCATACCACTCTCTTACAAGTTTCCTACCAAAATCAATTTAATGAAATTTCTAATAAAGCAATGACAAAGGAGTAAGGACAAAACTTTGTTTGCAAAGTGATCTTTGACCCCTCCACACCAAGTTGAAGGGAAGTGTGAGCAATATCGAGGACAGCATACATTGTATTTTATTTGTAAATAAGATCTGTATACGCAAATGCAAATGGAAACAAAATATAGTTGCAATTAGCATATAATACAATGAGGCTAGCCAATGGCCAAGCAATTTTTCCAAATCACATATAGTTTTTATATCATGTTTAAGAAAATGAGAAACAACTATGAGTCAAATAGTCAATAATACAAGTCTCGGACTAAGAAACATATACACACTCATGGCCAAGCAAGTTTTCTAAATACCATATATATTTTCATCATGTAATAAAAACATGAGATTCAACTCATTCAAATAATCAATAATACTATCCTCTATAAAAGATGTGTAGATGCGCGCACACACACATTTTTTTAATTGACCAGTTTTCCAAATCACATAATTTTAATAACCTCCACCCTTTTTTTTTATTGGTATTTAATAACCTCCACCCTTACACGCAGAAAAAAATACACACGCGCAATGCATGCAAATAACTCCTTAATCTTTTGTTATCCTAAAGAAAGTAACGTGCATCTGAAGGGATGCACTGAATGATAAGATATTATTAGCTGCTTAGCAACTAGAAGAGCATGCGCCAATGGTAAGATCATATTTAGGAATTTCCCTACTTGAAACAACTTTTGCTTTGGTAGCAATTAAGATGTTATGAACACACATAAAAATCCTAGGATCCAATAATAACAAAAGCATGTCGGTCTAGCCTAATGAGCAAGTGAAGGTGGCATTGCGATCGGCATTTAAGACATCTCTGAATCTTGGGTTCTGTGTGCTAATTATATCAACTCCTCTATGTCAATGCCCAATATTGCACACATGCAGCAAGGTTAAACTTAAAGTATATAGGTAGAAATATGATGTTGTGTAAAGATGTAGTTCACCGATATAATGTGATTAAGCCATATTTACTTGTTTCACTATCTTTATTTGAGTGTCAATCAAGACCTGGAATGGAATTTATCACAAGATTATTTCTTCCAAAATTAACCTTAAAACAAAAAATCTGATTCGTATATATTTTAATAAATATTTCAATTCTAGTAAGTTATAGCATGCCTTGCATGTGAGCAATAACTATATATCTCTACTTTTTTCCAAGAATCCAAATTCACATTTAATGATGGTGTCACAAAACAATTATTTCACAAATAAGACCATAAGTTTGACAAAGTGGATATTTTTATCTGAAAATGAAGCTCTCAAAATTTGCGACAAGTTTCTTTCCAATTCCAGTTGGAAAAAAAATGTTTTGACTTCGAATACTGGCAGATTCATCAAAATGACCTAACCATTTCCCTTGTATCGTATTTTATTAGGCATTAATGGCTCATGATGGATCAAACCAGTGTTGCAAATCTCCCGAGAAAATCCCAATTTCTCCCGAGTAAAATATCAAAAGTTTAAAACTCTATTTTTATCGCGACATTTTAAAAATCTCGCAAGAAATATAATTTTCTCTTTTTATCCCATAAATATCACGAGAATTGCCCGAGATTTAACCGGAATTTTCGTGAGAAATACACAAATTTGTTGGTTTTATGAATTTATAACTTTGTGATATTTATTACTATTTGCTGTACTTTTTATATATATATTTTAATCATTCCCGGGATTTAGGCGAGAAATACCCGAAAAAATTTAGATTTGAAAATTTCCCGAGAAAAACTTCCACCGATAAAAACCCGAGAATGAGATTTGTAACACTGAACTTCAAACTTCAAAGAATACTTTGACAATATTAGCAAGAAAACAGTCCTAGTTCTTGAATAATCACTCTGGATCCAACAGACAGCTAAAAATTCTTATATCATTAACAAGGAAGTGACAAATGCCCAATAACTATTCATTAATAAAATAATTTCCAATAAAGACAACATCAAATGTTTGAAACCTAACACGCATAGTGTAATACTTTTTATGCTTAACTTATTTAAACCCACATTTTCAATATCTTTACTATTATAATGGGAGAGGCAGGCGTAGCCTGAATGTTCCGAAATTCCTAAATTACCCTTCTATAAAACAAAACTTTAATTTATTATTTTATTTTTAATTCCCAAACTACCCTCATCTATTTATTTTGGAAATTAAAAATAAAATAATAAATTAAAGTTTTGTTTTATAGAAGGGTAATTTAGGAATTTCAGAACATTCAGGCTACGCCTGCCTCTCCCAATATAATAGTAAAGATTAGAATCACAATCAATCACGATTGAACGTGGGGAGAGTTCAATTGCACCCACAAGTTAACACGTGTCCCTTTTAACTCCTATTAACTATGGTTAACTCCTTCCCCTCGCTCTCACGTGCATCGCACGTGCCACCCGCTAGTCATATATAATAACATTAAGTACCATTAAAACTACTTAATGCAAGTGCATATTTGAGTATGTGTAAGTGTAAATTAAATGCGCGATATCATGGACCTTATTGTTGTGACATTTATGCAGCCTAAGCATTATTGAAAGAAACAATATATCCATCCCCCCCCCAAAAAAAAAGGGTGAAAAATACCCATAAAGAAATGCCTTAAATAAAATCCCAATTAAAAATACAAAATAAACATCAAAGAAAGAAAATGGCATGAAATTACCACTGAAATGCTTATTGAAAAGTTTGATGCATGAAAAGCAAGAAGTTACCAATTATTGTGATCGTGATCGTGATCGTTCCAGTCTAGGCTAAATTCAGTTCTTAGATATGCATCGTAATAACTATCTATCTATAATCTAAATACAAGCAGTGATCTAGAAGATTTCTGATGAAATTATATGGTACTATTGGGAAAGAAAATGATTAGCGGGGCCAATCTAGCCAAGAACAAATCTAACCAAGTAGCAACGCTTTGAATTAACCAAATCAGAGATACATACAAGATTTTATCGATCCAAAAACATCAAATTTTATATAAATGATCCTTAAACGACATAAAAGTAAAAGTCATCAAATGCCAAAAAAAAAAAAATGCAGGGAAAATCTAAAAGAAAGAAATGAAGGATAGAGCGATGATTGGATCAGAAAACGGAGAAAAATCGCTGACCTTCCGAGACCAAAGAGGCTCATGGCGAGAGAGATCTGGTGTTTGTATTTTTCTTCAGCTCTCTGTGTTGGAAACTGAAAGAGCTTTCGGGGAAAAGTTTCTCCGACTTAAATGGACAGAGATGGAATCGGGCAGCTTATTCGGAGTTGCCCGTGGTAGCCATTATTCACGGGCAGCTTTAATACAAGAAGCATCCTAAAAAGTCTCATCGTCTTACCCAAAGTTGGGATTATCGTCAATTGCGATTGAACTCAGGAGAGTTCAATCGCACCCATAGATCAACAACACGTGTTCCTTTTAATCCATTAACTATGGTTTAGATTCATTAACTCATTGGGTTTAACAATCAAACCTTAGAAAAAAAATCTTAATCCTAACTGTTAAAACTTTTTAACCAGAGTTAAAAGGATGATTAAATGTGCTTTGCTTTGTGTGTGATTGAGTAGTGTGTATGATAGAGTCCTGTATATATCTTCCCCCCCCCCTCCAAAAAAAAAAAAAAAAACAGAACTTTCCCAAGTTGTTGGGTACTAGACTTTGCATGGTTGTATAATGGTCTAATAATTGCTGTATATATCTTACCAAAAAAAAACAGAACTTTCCCAAGTTGGGTGTTAATTATTATTGTTCCCTTTAGTCCCAAATTGGTTGGGTACTAGACTTGTAAGGGTCCAACAATCCTCCATTAATCAGGCCTTTTTGGAGTGATTGAGTACGTTTACCCTTATGTGTTTGATTGTGTATTTAGGTGTTAATTTACCTATTTAAAGGGAAAAAAAAACTATTGCAAGTTCAATCGCAACAAGATCCAAACTCAAAACATTCCTCACCCATGTTGAGCCACGGCATTGTGTCAAAGTGATAGTGATGGCATAGTGTCATGACAGTGATGATGGCTGTGGTGGCCCAAACATGGACGAGCAATACTATGTTGTGCTTCGTGCTTAGGTGGTAGGCAATGTATTATGCAAGTGCAATGTTAGTACCAAAGCTCGGTCAATACGTATAATACCTTTAATCGCGCCATTGGAGCTTCACAAATTTATCTGAAAACTTTACTCACTAACCTCTTTCATGCTTCTTTTTTAAAGTATGCTGAAATATATTTTGCACTTCTTGTTAGAGTATATATTTCTTTATTCCAATACCATACTTTCCACGAAGGATCTATAATACCATTAATAATTTCTATAATGATCTTGGAGTCAATTTCAACTATAATATTAGCGAGATTGAGCTTCTCACAGAAAGAACAACCATTGTAAATTGCTCTGATATCTACAATAGTATTAGATTCAATACCACAATGCTCATAAAAAGTCAATAATAGTGTACCATTAGCATCACAAATAATACCTACACCTCCACTTTTCCTCTACAAAAATATATAAGTTGGTTAATAACTACAGGATATTAAAAATTCCCGACATTCCCGTTCTTAAATATATGTGCCTGGAAAGAAATAAAATTTGGTTAATCAGTCTACAAGATATCACCCATTAGAATATTGATGGTTTTTTTTTTTCCTGCTTCGGATATCATATTGGAGCTTTTGCAACTCATCACGGGGGGGGGGGGGGGCTTTTTTTTTGAGACCCCTCTCCTGAGAGAGGCCATACCACACCACTGGTGCAAGAGGTGGGGTGTATTAGAATATTGATGTTGGGGCACATTAATGTTATCATCTAATGCCTACATTTTATTAAATTTAGTTTTCCAAGAAAGTGAATGCCATTTTCAATATATATATATAGACTTTGTTAGAGCTTCCCGCAAGACATCCATCCATCCTTGTATTTTTACAGATTTGTTTATGGATTATCTGATCAACGGTGTTCGGATCTAGTTCCACAATCATCCAACGTTTCTAATTAAATATCATCTATTTTTAATAACAGGAGTGCCGGGAACTTGATATATTTTTGGGAAGACGATTAATAATACAGTTTAAATACAAAGACGAGCTCTGCTCCATGGAGTTGAGTGGAGCTCCCCTTTTTACATTGAACGGGTGGCAATGTTGTAATAATATGTATTGGAAAATTACCCCAGCCTCCCTCAATAATTACAACCGTTCCACTGCCCTTGTGTAAAAAGAGGAGCTCCTCTTCAACACCGTGAAGCATAGCTCCAGCTCAAAATTAATCTCTTAATAATAATAGTGACAGTATGTATTCGAATATCCAACACTAAGTCGTTACACAGATACATATCAGATTTGGTGCTGACCAGTTTTAACCGACTGAAACCTATCCATTAATCCTTAACCGCTTACACATACATTGAGTTTACCAATTTTGGTACACCCACCGTATACACAAGCCAAATGAATCAAAATGTGATGGTGTATACTCCTCTCTACCCACCCGCGTTACACAAATATTGAGTGTACCAATTTTGGTACACCCTCCATTCTTCTCTTATGTCCCTATTTAGTCCTTCCTCAAAGCATTTTTCATTCCCATCAAAACAATGGTTAGACATTCAACACAAATTCTCACCTCCCTATATACGTGAACTTCTCTTACTCTATACCCATACCTTTAGCATGCAAACTCCAATTCTCTGTTAATTTCTTTTACTCCAACCCTAACCATCAAACCGGGCATGAAACCCATCTCATTCCTATTAAATCCACTTTTTAGTCATTTGATTATTTAATGATAAAGTGAGACCGTGTATGGCATTTGACCAATTACATCGCCACTAGATCTCATAAACTCTTTCTAAGCATCTTATTGCAAATATATTAGATAAATACATTTAATTTAACCATGTATACTCCATAACTGCTTTGTCAATTTTTTGATTTATATTGTTCGAGTATCTTTTTTTTATATGTTTATTCTATAAAATTGTGTTGTAGATTCTCAACCTATTTGTTACTGTAGTACTTGATATTTGGTCTATGCCAGTTTACTTTTATGAAATTTCTTTAATTTCCTCTCACATAAGTGGTTGTGTTTTTTAATGTTTTTAAACAATTTCTTCTCTTATCATTATGTTTTCTTAAATCTCTCAAATTTTGTCCCCTGCATAGCACGAGGTGTTTGCTAGGATCAATCACGGGTGTTTAACTATGAGAGATTCTCCACAGATTAATCTTCCTCTAGAGAATACAAATTAGTAGATGTCTTGTCAAAACAGGAGAGTTAACCAAGGTAGTGCCTCCAGGGTGGTCCACAAACCATATGATCTCAATCATTCACTGATGGAGTAATTTCCATGTAAATCCCACGAGTGTCAGACCGACATCACATACATCTCTCTCTCTCTCTCTCTGTGACACACACATACCACACAGGTACACAGCATGAACCATTTGAACTGAACTAGGAATGTGAGAGATGAGAAAAATCAGTTTCCCTCCTACTATTGAACCTCGAAAAAAAAAAACTGTGCCTACAATATGTTTGGTACCTGAGAAGCTAATCTCTGCTGCAACTCCCTGACTTTTGAGGAGAGCTCGGACTTCTGCTCCTTGTAGCTCTGCAGCAGATACTCCTTTCCTTCTATCACTTCCTTCAACTCTCCTACTTCCCTCTTCAGAATTTCAATCCTCTCTCCATCTCCTCTTCCCCTGTCCACCAGCTCCAAATCTCTCCCCCCGTCGAGGTAACCATTCAGATGGCCATTTGTTCCTTCTGCCAGCAAGTTTCTGGCCATTACAGTCTTCTCATAGGGGCTTGCATCTCCCATGCAGTGATCTGCTATAGCCTTCCTCAGCCTCTGTATCTCTCTCTCAGAATCAAACAGGTCCCTGTTTGCAGCATCAATCTGTGACTGCAGAAGGGTAGAATGTGTCAGCTGAGCATTGAGTGAATTCTGCACCTCCATGATCTGATCCTGCATCTCCAGGATCATGTCGTCCCTTCTCTTCAGCTGCTGCCTCAGCTTGTGTATCACTTCCCGCTTGCTGAAGATGTCAGAGCCAGATTCTGAAACACAGAGAGACTCCGAGCTGTTTGAGTGGTGGAATGGCTTCTGTGGCAGCTCAAGGCGATCAGGTGAAGATGACCACATCACACCGTTTTCTCTGTTAGATCCAGGAGCTGGAACCGTCACCAAAGGGAGTGACATATCAGTTTCTGTCAGCATGGGTCCTGTCGTTGGGTGCTTAACTTCCACCATGCCTTCTGAAATCCCTGTTTCAAGACACATAAGAGATCAATAAGAAATAAAATGTAGTGACCTTGATTTATCAATTGATCTCACTAGGAGTATTTTAGTAATTGTCTAGTGAGCGTTTAGCGATGGTGTTAACCTAGGAGAGGTTAGGGTTGCGTAAAACAATAACTCATAGCCAGATTAACTTAGAACATAGGACCAAATATCTCTAATAGTAATGGCCATTTTGTAAATTACTAACCTAGGGTGAGTATAAAAACAAAAGAAAGCATAACAAGAGAGGAAAAGGAGAAGGAAGGGAAGACATGCAAGCATAGAGGAAGGTGATGGCTGCCTTGCTTTGGGGAGGCAAATCTGTTGTCGAACGTTCGAGATCTGCGTGGAACAAGGTTTGATTCAACCTAGGCGTTCATCCCTTCGAATTCGTTTTAAATCATTCATAATCTAGAAAAAAGAAGCAAGTAGACACTCCATTAGTTTTTTGATACATTCTTTTGTATTTATTAGCATTATTTTGTGTTAGCATATGTGTTCAATGGATCTATGTTGAAAACTGAGTTGAGGGAATAAATGGGAAAAAAAGTGAGTTTCTCCTCGGGCATAATCGTAGCTCGTTCAAGCGACAATACCCTGGCTCGAGTGAGATCCGCATAGGGAATTTGTTTGGTCTCAATCTTTGGCATGTTGGCTAGAGCGAGTATGTTTTTGAATCGAGCGAGTTGGCTCGAGCGAGAATTGTAAATTCCAGCATATTATAAGTTTTATATTCTGATATGACTACCACCTATATTGAGTTATAAATTTGAATGTATGCCATATTGTTTGGTTGTGTACTTGATTTATGCATATGATGCATATGATGAATTGATTTATGCATATGAGGAATGTGATTGTTGCCAAGTATGGGGAGACTTCTTGTTGGATCCCTAGGGCGATCTGGGGAACTAATGGGCTTAGTCTTTGGAAGGGCATTATGGCGTCCGTTGACCGGGTGGTGCCTTTTTTCAGGTTTCGGGTCGGGAGAGGATCGGAAGTCAGGTTTTGGAAGGATATCTGGTTAGGATCATCTCATCTGATGGATGACTTTGGCAATCCTTTTGCTCTTTCTATTGATAGGGATACTCTAGTGGAGAACTGTTACAAGAGAGGCCAGAAGGAGTAGTCTGGTGTCCCAGATTGCGTCGGGATCTCAATGATTGGGAAATCAGTAATTTATCTCATCTCTTGGAGCGTTTGTATGCTTATCCTTTGAGCCTTGAGGTTAGGGATAGTAAGTCGTGGTCTAGAAACAGCAATGGAAGGTTCTCGGTTCGGTTGTTGTTCCAGTCTCTGCGTTCTTTCCCAGTGGGCTCCTTTCCCTATAGAGTGGTGTGGAACCCCGATATGCCATCCAAAGTGTATTTCTTTCTGTGGACAGTGTCGTTGGATAAAATCCTAACAGGGGATCATCTGAAGCATAGGGGCTGGAGTTTGGCGAATAGATGTTATATGTGTCTCCAAGCGAAAGAAACGTCGTCTCATCTTCTTTTACACTGTCCTATAGTGACGGAGGTGTAGAGTTTCTTTATCTCTCGTATGGGAGTAGAGTGGGTTGTTCCCCCTTCTATTAGTAACCTCCTTGCTGGTTGGCATAGGGAGAGAGGAGGGGAGCTTGGAAGGAGATTTGGGGAGTTCTTCCCGGGGCCATCTCTTGGGAGATATGGAAAGAGCGCAACCGGAGAATCTTTAAAGACATCTCATCCACCGTTCCCAGTTTGTGTGCTCGAATCAGATTGTCAGTTTTGGAGTGGGTGGGGTTATATAGGTCGAGAGAGGAATTCCAGGATATTCTGTATTAGGACTCGTAGTTGTTTGGGGGGGTGGTTTGAGGTATTGCAGTAGGCCGAGATCAAGTTTACTTGCTTGTAAGCTGGATGGATCCTTATCTTTCTCTGTTCTCTCTTTGTTTTTTGTTTAATAAAATGAGGTATTGATAAAAAAAAAAAAAAAACAATTGTTACACCAAAACATGTTAGGGTTTGTTAATGGAGTGAGATGTGTTCAATCTCCAGGAACGGGTCCTTGGGTGAGTTGTGTACAACCCTAGGTTTTGCTGAATTGAGTGAACTGTGTGTAACCCCCAAGGGATTGTTAACTTGGAGAATTGTGTGTGACCCAGGGTTTTGCTGATTTGGGTGAACTGTGTGACCCCAAAGATTCCTTTTGGGTGTGCTGTGTACTGTTAGAGTGAGTTGTGTATGACCCCTAACAGCAAGTAATCTGAGCAAAGAACCATATAGCCAAAAATGTACTACTCTTGTAATATGTTGATGTAATTTATATAGTTGTTCGATTATAATTAAATGCATATGTAAACCATGGAATAATGATATGAGATAACTGCATTGTTTCACACACTATAGATGTTATGTGCACCTAGTAGATGTGTTCTTCTGTTGGGCGTTATGCTCACTCTTACAATTTTGATATTTTTTAGGAGGAAATTTGGGGGACAGGGATTCTCCACGCGTAGCATAGCTAGTAGATCACTCTTTATTTATCTAATTTTATTGAGAGGAAGGATTGTAGTAAGGAACTTTTGTGGTAAACATTAAGACGTTTAATTTTAATCAATTAGCATAACTTTTATTGAGAATTTTGGTTGATGCTTGATATCGAAATCAGTGTATGGATCATGATTTTCGTTATGCATTGGGATGTTTTCCCAGTTCATGCACTGAAATCTGCATATGAAATGAGATATTTTGTCTCCAGATTTTGGAGTCATGACATAAAAAATTAAAATAAAAAGGTCTTTTAAGAATGTATTATCCCACAGGCACCAATGCGAATGTACAAGCAGCTTAATGCCCTTGGGTTGGACACTGTTATTGAATGTGAATGATGAATAAGACCATCTTAAAATGATGTCATGATTGGAGTTAAAGGCAATGGGTTCCAATTTGAATGTCATGATATACGTTCTTGTTTCAAATAGCACATTTATAATTGCAATGAGTTCTTGGCAATGGTATGAAATGATCATAAAGACCTTTATTATCATGATATCCGTTCTTGTTTCAAATAGCACATTTATAATTGCAATGAGTCCTTGGCAATGGTATGAAATGATAATAAAGACCTTTAAGCACCCCATTTTTGCACCCGCTATTTGGCTATTCCTCATATTTTCTCCAAAGCTCCAAGGAATCTACCCACATACCTTTCATTATAGCCTAACACCAATATCCTAGCCCAACACCCTACCCGCAGTCCAAGCCCAAGAGACCAAAGTTTTAAAGTAAGGACTAAGGAGCCTGATATACCGTATCCAGTAGGTTAGTGCTATAGCAGGTAGTTGTGGTAGAGCTATGTGTTTAGCTCGCTGAGCGGTACAGGGGCAGCGTGCCCCTTCGCCCAACGGCTTGGGGGTGGAGCCCTTGACCCAAATTTTTTTGGTGGCTTAGTAAGCAAAAAGTCAAATTATGCTAAAAATCAGACTTTCATTCGAACCATTTTGATTTTGTTCGAATGACTTCATCTCGTTCGAACGAGATTAGGTTTGTTTAAACGAAAAGCTCTATGTTGTTGTCTGAGCAATTGAACCTGTTCCAGAATTTTTTTGTTTGAATAGATAACCATTTTGTTCGAAGTTCGAACGACCATAGCAGAATTCACGAGTTCTCTGGTCTAACCCCTATTTTGGCCACCCAATCCCCTTCTAACACCTCCCTAACCCCCCTAATAATCATCAAAATACCTTAACCCTTAGAAAATCTGTAAATACCCAACCCTCACAAGTCATTTAACTTAATTCCAAATTCATACACCCAAACCCTAATTTCCATCCAAGATACCCTACAGAAATCCAGAAAGAGTGAACCCCCATAGCCCAAAATCCCAATCCTAATCCCCTAAACCTTGGAGATTAAGCTAGGGTGGAATCCTAGGCTGTACCCCTATTAGAGCTAATCATTCCTTGGCCTAAGCATCCTCACCCTTGGAAGCTTTGAAGAAGGTGAAGGAGGAGCAGGTCTCCTTCCTTTTATTTTTTGTATTTCTTTTCTGCTTTTAGTTGGTATCCAGTCCTTTTCTAGAACCACTTAAGGTCCCATCTTCCTCCAGCTTAGAGGGTCCTTCTATTCCATCTCTAATGGCGTAGGGGGATCCCTTTGAAAAGAAGAAGATGAGCTCTCTTCCCTTCTTTATGCTTTACAGTTTACATTATGCTTTATTTTTCTCTCTTTCCCACATAAGTGGATATGGGTAGTAGGCCCATGGTGAGACCTTAGCTTCTGTTTTCTGGCCCATGCCCAAAATCAATCATAGAACCAGTTTCGTTCCGACAAGTTCCACTTCTTTCGAACGAACATGGCTAATTTTGACTCTTAACCCTTTTTTTAGTCTTTTTCTCTTTACTTTAACCATGCCTTAGATTATTCTGTAACTATAGTTAAATCCCTTCATTTGGCATAAAATCAGGTTCTGTACTGTTGTAGAACCATAGTCGTTCGAACTAGACCAATATGGTTCGAACGAACTTGATCCTGTAACACTCCTTGGTCCCCTAGACCTACCTTAGGTTATCTTCTAACCTAGGTTGCTAACCCCCCTCCCCCTCTCTTCTTATGCCTCTCGAATGAGCCTAAATAAAGTCAAAATACCAAAAATATTCAATTAACTCTCAATCTATAGAACTACTGTGGCTTCATCCCGCCAAGTCTGGTAAGTAAGCGGCCCTAATGGATCCAGCCCCTTAAGTTTAGTTTCTCTTGCTTAATTTATCTCCTAATTAGCCTAATTAAATACCATTTTTGATTTCTTTTGTAATTTCCCTTAATTTGGCTTAGATGCAAGGAGTAGGTTACCATCTCTGAATGGGGGTCCTAGGGTGCCTAACACCTTCCTCGGGACTTAAATAAATCACTTACCTAGAATCTCGGATCGGACCTTAGGCTTCATCCATTGTATTATTGGGATCCTATTTCCCCCTAATTAAATAGGTGGTGATTCTCTATTAGGCGTTTAGCGTCGTTCCTCCGCAGGGCCTGGCCCAGAAGGAAAGGCGGTAAATTCCAATGCTCACAAGACCATTTCAAAACGATTTCTTACAAGTGGAGTCAAGGCAGTGGGTTCATAATTTAAATAATGCATTTATTATTGGCTCACAAACATGCATTCTTATCCTTATTTCAAATAGTACAATATAAAAGGTCAGCAACTGCATAAAGAATCTGACTGATCCAATCGAGTACAAGTCATCATGTCGATTGGCCTATGGCCCATCATTTGGATTTTTGGAAAGCACAACTTGACGTGAATGGGTAGCAATTTCATAGTGTATGTGCGCGCACGCATGTGTGTGTGTATATATATGTATTCCAGTGTAATTAAAGTGCTCAGGCGATAGAGATTAAGGGGGCACAGTGCAGCATGGGGCAGTGCCTAGGTAAGCAAAACCTATTTATTAAAATTATAAACATTCAAGACCGGCCACAATGTCATTGGAAAAAATAGAGAACACACTGTGGAGAGAGAAGCTAGACGAAACCCTATATAAAATCTATTAAGTAAAATATGTTTTATTAGTATATATTTTTATTTTTAATTCTTACATAAAAACTAAAACTACGTATTTGGGCATCTTTATCACTAGCAGTTTAGCAACCAAAGGCCTAGGTACCACTACGCGACCTTGTCCTAACGGATGCCATCTTAGAAACTGATGCAGGCACTTTCTAGGGAAAGTAGTTTCCTCGGCATTCCCTAGGCGACACTTTGACTACATTGATACATGCAAATACACACAAACTGTCACACAGACCAAGTTTGGGAGAATACATTTATATTACCAGCCATGGATAATTCCTCTCCGCCTCCAAATTTACACAACTATCATCCCAAAATTTGCTTCTCTGTGCATTAGAAGTCAATCCATTTAAAAAACAGAGATATTGAGAAGGAATAACCCGAGAGATCACCCCGGATGATATTAGGAGACAATCGAGGTTAAGCTAAACATAAGGAGGGAAATCTACAGATTTGGCAGAATCCCGGTCAACAAGGTCCCTCAATGAACCGACCAAACAGTCGTATTTGGTTCTCTGTGACGAAGATTTGTATGGATAGGACTTCCAGAAAACAATAAGTAGAAACACAATAAAGAAAAGACCCCATAGATGATTAACAGTGTAGTCAAGGCATTGCCTAGGCGTTTTTGGACCATCATTGCCTAGGCATTTTTGGACCATCATCGCCTAGGCGCCTCTCTAGGCATGCGGAAGTCATGGATCATCTTAACTGTAAGCTTATTTAAATAAAATATCGTTTCAGTAAACGATTAATTAATATATTTATATGTCAATAAGGTTATACCCCCCCTTTAAAAATTCAATAAAAACTATCCTACATCCAAATTCCTAAAGATTAAAAAATCAAATTTTCAGTTCAAGAACAAAATCCATTTTTTAGGGATGAAATCAAAATTTCAACTTGCAAATGCTAAAGTATTTCTCAAATCTTAAAATTTCATAAATCATAGTATATCAAAATATTACTAAAATCCTAAAGTACTCTAAGAGAAGTCTCATATTTTAGTCTTCGGAAATATTTTCATCTACAGAGTCAAGAATTCAATTACGGTTCAGCAGAAAAAACTTACACCGCTTGATTTGTTGGACATTTATCTTGTTCCAAGCATTGAGAGGGAGATCGGAGCATTGCAATTAGAAGTACATTGAAAATTTCCTAATGATATTCTCCTTTTTATTATTGGCATCAGATTTAACTAGAGCCACTATTGTAACATGAAAATAAGCTTGCTACTAATATAACCAGGAAATGAGGTGGACTATTAAATGTTAATTTGCGTAGATTATTGTCAACCCTAGTTGGTTTGAATTGTTGTGTATATATATATATATATATATAAATTAATTATTTTTATTGCCTAGATAGCCTCTCGCCTAGGCATCGCCTAGACGACTTAACTACACTGGATGATTTTCAACTCAAGATGTTGTAAAGGGGAAAAGAAAATAATAATGGTACTTACAACAAGGACAGGGTCACGAGAAATTTAAACAATGGTTGACAACCATAGTTACCAAGGGAAATAGGATGCATAAACAGGAGAAGCAACAAGAATAAAATCAGAAGCATCCAAGGGTTTGTTATTGGAAGATGGATCTAGATCCCCAGTAGAAGACTTTTTTTTTTTTATCAGCAAAAACAATTTATTAAGGAGAAAAAGGGGACAAATTCACAAATAGTGAATTACAAAGCAACAAAGTGAGCAAAAAGGAAAACTAAACTACTAACAACAAACTAACAAAATACAGCACAAGCCCAGCTCAACACTCCCCTGCTAAAACTAGGAAATCAGCTCATCGACCCTATCTCCACCACATCCACTTTAGTGGAGATCCAATCGCGTAACAAAGACCGCGCAAGCGAGAGCACACGCTGTTGACCAGTAGAAGACTTTTTGCAACTACGAAGTTGAATTGCAAAAGTATGCCAACAGTTATTTGTACTTACGGCCAAAAGTACATGCTGAATGGAGTCTACAAATGAATTCTTGTAGAACACACAGTAATCTTAGGGCTATTACAAGACTTGCTGGGAAGGAGTTACAACACAATGAAATTATTAATCTTTTGAAGAAAAATATTTAGCATAAAATGATGGGATAGATATAGGGTAATTATATAGGGTTCGTTGGCTGCAAAGTGCTGTCTTTGTTGAGGATGAGGCGAGGGATGCAAAACCTCTGTTTATCTCACAGTATGTACAAGGAATAAAGAAAGCACTATCCACAAAACAGTGCTTTTTGAGGCCTCATTGTGGAAAATGTGTCCCCCAAAGATGTTCAGTTGGAACTATTAGAATTTGTCTCCTAATTCTATTTCCACAATTTTGTCTTTATCAAGGTATTTCTTGGCTTCACGTAATGCTGAGGATGTGTGAATGAGCAGGGCTCTCAAAGAGATTGGAACTCTCAACAAGAACAGGCTCTTGGGTAATCTTAGTGGCTCTCGTGGATACAAGTGCTCAATATTTGAGAGTGGGGAAACTCTTTTAACTTGTAATCTCCGCATCCTGGAAGCTATTGGACTACCTCAACGCGTAGAACACACAATAAATGTTTTAAGTAAATTTAGGGCTATTTATAAGACTTTCTAGCAAGGGGTTACAACACATGAAACTATTAATCTTTTTAAGAAGTTCAAATATGTAGCATAAAAAGTTAGGGGATAGAAATAGGGTAATTACCATAATTATATAGGGTTTGTTTGGCAGCAAAGTAAGTTCTGTCATTATTGGGGAAGAGTCAAGGGATACAAAACCACTGTTGTCTCACAACATGCACGGAAGCCGTTTGGCATTGTTCCTCAGAAAATATTTTTCTCATCCCAAGAGAGAAACTGCGTAACGTAAACGCATTTGGAAACAAAATTTCAGGGAACAATTTTAAGAATTGTTCCATTTTCAGCACAATTTTAGCCGAACAAAAAAAAGACAAAGACGCTTCTCAGAATGAATTCTGAGAAACACGCTTAAAACAAACAAGATAAGAATGAAAACGGATGAGATTGATGGGACATAATAAAATTTTAGGAAGTTTATAAAATGTCTTGATGAATATAACCATATTTTATGCCTACAATAATTTTACTTTTTTCCCTTTATTTTATATCGAAACGTAATTCTTTTGTTTCCTTTCTTCATAATTGATTCTAACTAACAGTTACCAAATGCATTCTTTGCACATAATTGATTATAAGAATCAAAACTGATGAGATTGATGGGACATAATAAAACTTTGGGTACTTTTATAACACTTATAAATGTCTTAATGAATACCATATTTGATGCCAACAATAATCTTGATTTTTCCCTTTATTTTCTATCCAAATGTAATTCTTTTGTTTCCTTTCTTCGTAATTGATTCTAACTGATAGTTACCAAACGCGTTCTTTGCACATAATTGTTAATAAGAATCAAAACTTGTGAGAGTTAGAATTTTTTTCCCAAAATGAGAGAATCAACAAAATTGATGCAAAACGGCCCTTAAGAACTATCCACAAAACAGTGCTCTCTGGTGACTCTTTGCGGATAATGCGTCCCCAAAGATGATCAGTTGGGAAGTGTAGGAATTTATCTCCTAATTCTATTTCTATATGTTTGGCTTTAATAAAGGTTTTGTTGGCTTATCTTATTGTTGAGGATGTGTGCGTTAGCAGGGCTCTCCAAGAGAGCGGGACTCGATAATCTTAGTGGCTCTTGTAGATACAAGCACTCAATTTTTGAGAGTGGGGACTCTTTTACCTTGTAACCTCTGCATACAAAAGCCATTGGATTTCCCTCCACTCGTAGAACATACAATAAATGTGTGAACATGGAATTTAGCACCATTCCAAATTGGGATAAACCCTAATAAGAAGTAATGATAAATTACCAAAAATGAGAGTCGCCACCTATTCTAATTTTAAGGAAAAATAGGAACCCTGATTTAATGGAATAGAAAGTGCTGGAACCATGTTATCCAGTAGCTCTTCTTAAAATCACAGCCTATGTACAATGAAGAAAATATAAAGCTCTATCACCTCATGTGCATGATTGATGATATAAAGTGTAAGAATTAACCCCTCAAAATTCAACGAGGTATTTGGGAGGAGAGATATAGATGAATTTACAAAGGAAATGCCATTTTATTTATCAGCACTATTGATAAAATTAAGGTGATCGAATCGCACTATTTGAGTGATTAGCATTTGACTGCTGTCTTCCCTGCCCATCATGATATCTTGGCAATGTGGTAACTGGTAACCCCATATGGAAGACAAGTTGAAACTGAAATTTGATTGTTGCTGTTTTGCCAATCTCCGTCTGGCATTAGTGGTGTATTTAGAAATAATTAGGGAAATTTTTCCAAGTTTTTTTGGGCTTGATAGGGGAAGGAGACTGTAACACAACCGAAAGTGGTGTCTTTAGAAATAATTAGGGAAATTTTTCCAAGTTTTTTGGGGCTCGATAGGGGAAGGAGACTGTAACACGACCGAAATTTCAGCCCTCCATGGCTTGGGACCCACTAAGAGACTTTCCCTAAATATTGTTGTGGCGGAAGGGCATAAAAGCAATGCGATTTGCCGTAAAGAAAAGGGGGGCCATGAAGGCCAAGCCATCTAATATTCTGACCAAAGAAATTCAGGAGTTGACATCAAGTATCGATGACATACATTCATTCTATTGTGTGCCTAGGTCGGTGAATACTATGGCAGATTCGCAAACCAAAGGAAGATGTGTTGAGAGGGATAGGATGTATTGACAAGTGGAGTTCTCTTTGTAATTTATTTCAGTTTTTTAGCTTTTTCTGGCCTTTATTTTCTTGAGGACTATGTCTTTTGTATCTATTCTTCTCTTCTAATAAAGATTTATCTAGTTAAAATTAAGAAAAGGTAAAGAAAAAGAAAAATAGTACAAATAGAATGCACTAAACATTAAATATTAAACAACATTGTAGCACAACAACCAATACCCATCTACATACAGGATAATCATGATTACTAATAGAATATAGACATATTTTCTAACGGTGTGTGTCTGTGTGTGCATTTATTATATATATATGAAAAACATCTACAAGCCAAGGTTCAAGAAAGGTGAACGGAAAGAAGCATCACACCTGAAAGACAATTGTAACAGCCATCTTTATCCTGCGTAAAAGAATAAGTGTTTGAATGCAAAATACAAGCTCCAGACCTTCTGTTAGTAGATTTTCCATTTCCTGAATTGTCACAACTTTGGGAATTATAAGTAGGTACAAGTGCAGAACATAGAGCTTTATCAAATAATTAAATAGTTACACCACCTTTGGATCCAATACTAGCATTATCCAGGCGCTTTGTATCAAGAACTTGCTTGAGCTTATATCCAAGCCGAACTGATAGTGTACTCAACAAGGCACCACCAGCAATAAGGACCCAACTCGGCCCCTGCCCTTCAAAAGTTTTCGATTTCTGAGTTCTGGGAACCCCATTTGTTCTTGGTTTCATTTTAAGAGCTCGTGAGATGGAGGGAAACACTCTGAAGCATCCAAATATGCCCTACATCAATAATGCACAGAACTTTCATTGCTATCTATGTGAAAGAAAATTAGGTCAACCTACATGAGAAAAATTAGGGATCTCATCTTCATTAGATCATTATGTCTGGTGAAATTGATGTTTTGCAATATCAAAAGGCAAGCATAACAAATATATACAAGAGACAACACAGTAATTCAAGCTACGAACGTAGAGAACATATATAACACTTTTATCAGAAATTTGAATGTAGAATAATTAGATAATTGAACAGGACAGCTGGCAGTTTAACCCTTCATGATGTCCATCAGAATAAGCTCTATGGTCACTTTATGCACATACGAAAAACTGAAGCTTCACTAGTTGGGGGACTGAAAAACCACAGTATTCTTGGCAGAATTCTCACATTGATTTGATTTATGATCAACATAAAAATCCTATTACTTATATACAGAATAAATTTCACTATTGGTTTTTAAAAAATGAGTATATTAATTTGCTCAAAATTAACAAATACTGAAGCTTCGTCAAGTCGGAGGACTGAAAAGCCACAGTATTCTTGGCAGCATTCTCGCGTTGATTTGATTTATGATTAACATAAATCAACGAAAAACTATTATTTATACAAAATAAATTCCACTATTGAAAAAATGAGTATTTTTATTTGTTAAAAATTATGATTCCCTTCAATACAATTGCCTCCTTTTTCTACATTATTTGGAAAAATACACAAACCTCCCATGAGGTTTCTGAAATAAGACTGCCCACCTTCGCCAGTACCTAGCCATAGATAAACTGACAAAGTTAACTACATCAACGGGATTTATTAGCTTGATTTGTATCCCATCACCGACTAAATAGGGATAAAATCTTCCTCTATCATAATCTATACAATGTTCTTTTATCAGTAAATAAGAGAGATATATAACATTGGCAGGACAAAAGAAGAGAAAGAGACGAAAGTCCCCATATACAAAGAACTCCTTGACGTGCCCTAACGCTCCATTGGTTTGTGAGCAAGGCTTTTCATGAAAAGAAAATGTGAGAAAAGAAAAGAAAAGAAAACAGGCTTTTCTTGTATGTGTTTTGTTAGATAGAAAATTTTGCCAGAAAGTAGCCTTTTATTTGTTTGGTTGGCAAGAACTAGCAAGAAGAGAAAATAAAACTTTTGTATTTCCTAAATTTCCCTTCTCAAGGTTTCATATGCACATTGAGGATGGGTAAAATTGGAATATGCATTTAAAAGGAGTTGTTTCTTTCATTTTCTCGCAAATATTTCTTCAAAAGAAGGATTTTGTAAAAAAAAAAGGTCAAATGCAAGAAATGACAACACTGTACAGAAACCCCTTTTATTGAGAAAAGTACCTTTTTTGGGGGTAACGGAGGGAGTCCCAAATGCAAGAAAAACAACTCTTCTCGAGAAAACTTGCTTTTCTTACCCATTTTCTCGCAATCCAAATGCAACGGGTATGTTTTTCCACAAGATCTTTACTAAAGTGAATCGAGTTACTAGACACCAAGGACCCAGACCCTTGCCGAAGACCCATGAAATGACAAAGAACAAATCCCCTTCCACTTGGAGGGCGCCAAAGAAGAAGGCATGATAGACTTGCAACCTTTCCAAAAGCACTTTGGCTTCATTGGACATTTAAGCCCACCAGGCTGGAAAAGACTTTAAGGGCAACCTTTTTTTATCCCTAACCAAACCCTCATAACCTGCTAAACCAAGGTTGTCAAGGTTGCATATATAAAAGCTGAGCTTTATTCTCCCCATAGAAGGCCTCTTCAAAAATGTCCGAGCTCCATACAAGTTCCTTGTGCCACTACAAAATTGTCTTCCACCCAATCTCGAAATCAACATAGTAACACTCGAAATTCCTTGTTAATTGAAGAAGACATTTGATGGTCTTGAACTTGATCTCCTCAAATTTTTGAGACTGATATTTGAGTTTGGCTTGTAATACATGTCAATTTCTTTCCAACCAGAAGGACCCTCAAAATGCGATGGAATAATTTTCCAAAGTGTTTCTTCTCGCCCATAGGTCTTGAAATAACAACTACCAAACAACTCTTTCAAGCCATGTGGGAACATCTTAGAGATTCCAAATATAACTAGAAATAGAAACCAAAGATCCTTAGCAGTTGCAATGAATAAATAAGTGATCCACAGACTCCATATCTCTCCACACATAAATCACATGTTTGAAATAATTTTTTCCTATTTGCAAGGTGGTGGTTGGGAGTAAAATTGTCCCTAACCACCATCCAAGAGGGGGGAAAAAGAGCTTTGGATATGACGGGAGTCTTCAAATCTTCTTATGAGCTTTCACTAGAACATGGCAGAAGAATTTCACCATGAAGGACCCATATGGACACCCAACCTAATCCTCATGTCATCCCCTACAATTCTACAACCAGAATGTAGTAATGTAGATACCCTCAAGATTTGAAAAAAGCTCAAGGTATGGTTGAAAATCTCAATCACTAATGAGCCCCACAAATCTAGGAATACCAAACCACTGTTCCCCCACACTCACAGAACAATCTAACACAAAATTCAAAATGATGAAGCAACTTCTATGCAAGATCGGGAGTACAACTTTAAGGGTATTAAAATATGTGTGAATTTTTAATAAATTGTCCTAATTATCTTTAATTGGCAGGTCTTCGAAATATAATTTTAGGGTAGTATTTTTTTTACATTAATTCAACAATTTTTCACAATAATAAGCAATACTTAATGAATTATTGTAAAATTCACAAAATATCACAAAAAAAATTGAGAATATCTCAGTCATAAATATCCGAAGCTTCAACGAACTGTCGAAACCAATGTTTTAATAACTGGATCGGGGATTGAACCGGCAAAGTGACCAATTCTCGGTTCACCAATTCAACCATCCAATTCAGTTCGGTTCAACCATAGTGTGGAAAGTATTAATATATGCTATAAAAGTAATGAAATAGGGAAGAAAAAAGAATAAGGAGAGAAGGACTTCTTCCTCTCTTTCATTTCCCTCACTCGTATCTCCTCTCTCTTTTTGTATCCTCTCCCCCCTTTACTTTTCCTCTCCTCTCTCCCTTCTCCTCTCTCCTCACTCTCCCGTCTTCTCTCTCCTCTCTCTTTCCTTTACCTCTCTCTTCTGAGCTTACTGATTTGGAGGAATGCTAGGGGAATTGAGGGCATTGCCTCACATCAACCCCATCTTCTTCACGTTTGCTAAACACCACTTGATAGAGCAAGGTCAGTATAGCACCTAGGCATCACATGGACACTAATTCTGATAAGATATTCATAAGGATAACATGCCGCTTCTCTAGCTAGTGGTTTGCTCCATCCCGGCCGAACTGAATCAAACAGCCCTATGCATGGCCAGACCAGACCCTCTAAGCGGATTGCAACCTACATGGCCAAGGTTACACAAACATAGCCATAACATGCAAATAATAATAATAAATAACACAAACATGTTGATTATACAAATCCTCAAAGATCACTCACCCATTTCTTGGTATATGGGGGCGACGTCAGCAGTCCCCACAATTTTCATTATGGGTCCGAATTCTTATTGCACATGCACTTGTATTAAAGCTACTTTTTTATTTCTTTGATTCTTAATTCAACTTGCATCAATTAACTTTCTTACTGTTGTCTTCTAAAACCATTGAATTCAAAATTTTAGACCAAGTCAAAACAACAGTGCTTACTCCACAGTGATCACTTTCCATTGCTATCAAAGCTCATAACACGGCTGAAGTCCTTGACCTTGGTAGCTCGTCTACTACAATCAAATTGTTCTATAATCTATTCCTCCTCATTTTTTCATTCTGCTTTATTTTTTTGCATCTGCTTGGACATTTTTCTAACATACATTCTCTATAACAACTATATAAGGATTATTATAAACTATTAAGGAAGGTCTCTCCTCAAGGTCGTAAATTGCTTAAGCCCCATTGTGAGATCTAAGATACAAAGAGGTAAAGACTCTTTCCAATGTCACAAGTAACTTTTCTTGGGTATTTGGTCAAACAAAAACAACAACACTTCGCGAAATACATATGGCAACATGTAAGTATTGCCCGACCAGACCCTCTAAACGGTTTACAACCCATGTAACCAAGGTTATACAAACATAACCTTAATATGCAAAAAAAATAAATTAACAAGTTATTGATTATACAAATCCTCAAAGATCACTCCCCCATTTCTTGGTACATGGGGACAACATCAGCGGTCCCCACAATTTTGATTATGTGTCCGAATTTTTTTATTGCACATGCACTTGTATTAGCTACTTGCATCAATTAACTTTCCTACTTTTCTCTCCTAAAATCATCAAATTCAAAAATTAAGACTAAGTCAAAACAACAATGCTTAGTCCACAATGATCACTTTCCATTGCTATCAAAACTCATAACATGGCCAAAATATTTCTCTTGTGGCCGAAGTCCTCGGCCTTGGTAACTCGTCTGCTACATTTAAATTGTTCTATAATATATTCCCCTTCTTCTTCTTTCACTATGCTTTAATCTTTGCATCTGCTTGGACATTTTTCAAACATGACCACATCCTCTATAACAACTATATGAGGATTATTATAGAGGAAGGTCTTACCTCAGGGTTGTAAATTGCTTAAGCCCCATTGTGAGATCTACGATACAAAGTGATAAAGACTCTTTCCAATGTCACGTGGACGTTGAAGGTGGTCAAACAAAAACAGCAACACTAAGTGAAATACATATGGTGACATGTAAGTATTGATTTCTATTTGTTCTTTTTTCCATGAGATTTCACTCTAAATCAAAGTATGTGATCTTGTGCAGGGTTTTATTATACGTGTATGATTTGATGAACAAATACTTGAATAATACCTATAGTGTTGCCTCATTAAAAAACCTCCAAGCTCCATTGTCTATGTGCCTCACTCCAGTACCTCGCACTTTGAGTCAAAGTGCCAAGCTCTAATGCCAATCACTTGTTGATACTTTATTCTCTGAAGGTGACAAAAGTGTCTCAAGTGCCCAGTGGCCTTGAGCACTAGAGACACAGCGACAATACATAATCATTTATACAGATTAAGTGATTAAAATCACCATACCCCCATCCTATTAAATTCATATCAAACTTGTAAATCCTTCAACAGCTACAATTCATCCATACAGCCAAAAATCTAAATCTCACAATTCTTAATAGAATATAAACAGTGGAACAAGGTACAGGCACCTAAAAGGGAAAAGAACAGCTCAACCACAATAAAAGCGAAAGGATCCAAAAGAAGCAAAGCAAATAAATCAAACATCAGAATCACACAAAAAAAAAAGAACAGAGACAAAAACTTCTTCTACATTCGGAGAAATGGTCCATGAAACATGTAAAAATTTCATTGAAAACAAACAGGAAGAACAATATTAAGAAACCAACCTCATTCAACCCCTTTCCACTCCTAGGGTTTCGATCTTCTCAAATGGCTGGCTCAACCTGGATTTTTTTTATTATTAAAAAAAAAAAAAATGGCAGGTGCTTTGGCCCTAATGCGTTTCTCCCTTATGAAATTGGCGGCTTCGCGAGCGAGAATTTCGAAAGGGAGTGGAGTGGAGTGGAGTAACCAGATAGCCACGTCAGCGCGCCACGTGTACACCCGTGCCCTAGAAAATGGAGACGATACTTTCTCTCCTCTCTCTGTTTCTGTTACAGTCTGTTTGTTCTCCCCCCCCAACCTGCGTTGAGGGGATTTGGACGATTTTTCCTTGCACAAAATGCCACACACTCTCCTTCTACTCTCCCCTTTTCAGGGCAAGGGGACAAGGGCTTTGTGGAGCTGTCTCTCAATTCTCAAAAGGGGAGAGTGCAACAAGACGAGAGTGGCCTAAAAAAATTAGTATCCCACACTTGTATTTCAAGTTTTCCATTACTCCCTTTAACAAAAGCTTTTAAAATAACTATGGTACACTTTATATCATTACTAGCATGAACCACGTCCACACGAATTTTCTCTTCTTTTTTTTTTTTCTTGCTGAAGTTATCATATAGGTTAGGCTAGTAGGAGTTAGCATTTGGGGATTTCTTGCAACTTATACAAGGGGATTCGATCTCCTGACCTCCCACATCTAGGGGCCACACCCAACCACTAGCGTAAGAGGATAGGGTGTTACACACGAAACGTTCTCAAAGGAAAGAGGAAAAAAAAAATTGGCACTTGACCCAATTTCAATTACCAAAACGAATATGAAACTTAAATTTTAAGGAGTGGTAGCCCATATGTGCTTAGTCAATTTTTTTTTCCAAAGAGGCAAGATGTTATCCTATAATAGGGAGATGGTTTGACACTTGTTATCACCACCTTATGTCCTAGATTAGCGGTATACTGAAAACTTACGAATTAGTCTAAGGATACTCTCAAAGTGTACTCCCAAATATACTCTTAAATCTTAATTATTTATCTAAATTATTAAGCGGTTAAGATTAGAGCTAATGTGTGTGTTTAATTGATGAATTAGTCTAGGGATACTCCCAAGGTGTACTTCCAAATATACTCCTAAATCCTAACCGTTTATCTCGATATTAAATGATTAGGATTAGAGCTAATGTGACATTGGAAAAGACAAAATAAGCCAACTCAAATCCTAACCTTTAATGGTTGGTTACAAACGGTTAGGATTAGGGAGTAGATTTGGGAGTACCTATAGACTACTTTAAATTGATTAGTGTTTACAAAAAAGAAAAATAGAGCTAATGTGAATTAAAAAAGACAAAATAAGCCGACTCAATTCCTATCCCTTTTGGTCTAGCTTGTGCTACAAAGGTGTGTTTGCGCACCGTGATTGTATGTGTTTAACTCTAACCAAAAACAAAAAATCCGAGCCCTTAGTGGTTTAAGTTATAAATGGTTAGTACTAAGGAGTATATTTGGAGTACCGTAGACTGACTCAAAGTTTACCAAAACGATGATAAAAGGCATGAAAAAGCTATTGTGCTCTTCATATAAAAGACGGGGAAGGAGGCATTCCATGGTGACTCGCCTTCACAAAGACCCAAACCCACATTTCAACCCATTCCCTCCTCAAATGTTCAACATCTATTCATTCTTCGTAGACATCTTTGAAGGCTTGATATCTATCTCTTCATTCACCATGACTCCCCGCGAGCTCACATTTTTGTAAACGGTGTTTAATTTCAACACCAATTCGATGCTTTGTTTCAGTTTCAATTTGTAATAATTGGATTGATTCTGTGTTTGAACTTTGGGTTTAAATCTCAATTTTTCTTTCATTTGCTAGTACGTTCGGATTTGTTGATTGTGGCATTCACATAAATTTTTGACAAGCTGAGATTCTGTTACAGATGGTGGTTTCTCTCTGTATGTTTTGTTATATTGTAATTCATTGAGTTCAATACATTTTTGGCATAAAAAAATTCGACACATTTCCCCCTTTGCTCGTATTGAGGGGATTTCTTTATTTGTTAAAGTTCGCATAAGAAATACCCAAAACAAAAGGCTTGTGTAAGTGGTGGTTTGAGAGCCTTAATTGATTGTAACAAGTAAGTTAAACCTAAGAAGCTAATTATATTCGTAGAGATTCAAGTAGCAATTTGGGATTTTTTTTCATCAATGAACTGAATAGAGTGGTAAATTCACATTGTTTGACAAATAAGTTGGAGGAATTATGTATATTTGTGTGTAGATTCCCGGGGCGTGACACTTGAATCCTTCGAGGCTGCATCGGCATTAGGTGGTTTCAAGGTGCGATTCGGCTAACACCGACAATTACAAGTTTTATCACCTTGGACAAGTTGGGACCAACTCAGCAAGTCATTGCCACATACATTTATGAAGATCACTAGGACTTAGGCCTACATCTCCTTTTAGAGAGTTCGGATGGGCAACAGCGCATGCTGTTGCGCTGTTGCCCCTTTGTTTCTTACAAAGGAGGGCCCCATTTTGAACAAGGGTAAACTGGGAATAAAAAAAAAGGGCCCCATTGTTTTGTAAGAAACAAAGGGGCAACAGCGTGCGCTGTTGCCCATCCTAACTCTTAGAGAGTTCGGATGGGCAACAGCGCATGCTGTTGCGCTGTTGCCCCTTTGTTTCTTACAAAGGAGGGCCCCATTTTGAACAAGGGTAAACTGGGAATAAAAAAAAAAGGGCCCCATTGTTTTGTAAGAAACAAAGGGGCAACAGCGTGCGCTGTTGCCCATCCTAACTCCTTTTAGAGCCATATCGGAACCCCCCGAGACACTGATAACTTGGCCTCTTGTATCTATCTCAGCTGTAACTTAGAATCCTGATAGACTCATCTTTACTTCCAAATTTCCCAAAGAAAAACAATTAAATGAAAGTAAGTTACACTTGATTTTCTTATTTTAGTTCACATTTTATGGTTATCTTTGACTTTGAAACTTCCTTCAAGAGTTGATACACGACTATTTAACCAACTTTACATGAACTACACTCTCATTTTACTTGTTTCCAGGTATACCAGGCCTCGCATTTCAGTGATCATATAGAGGCAATCAAGTTCATTTGCAAGGATATTTGGTCAGAGCTCTTTAAGAAACAAATAGGCAACCTGAAGACTAACCATAGAGTAAGTCCAAGAATCTTTTTTATTGCATAGAAATGGGATGTATTTGTTTGATGTTCACAAACTCATGGTCTTCTTGCAGGGTACTTTTGTGTTGCAAGATATTCGGTTACACCCATGTCAATTGATCCATACACAGCAAACTTAGATTCATCTCAAGATCCTTCTATGGCTACAGCCGAGATCAACAAAGCAAAGCAAGCCACGAGCATGCATCTCTATTTCCCATGTGGGATTATAAGGGAAGCAATTTCAAATTTGTGTGGTTTCTGTAGACATGTCCAATCTTCCTGCATGTGAGTTATAGGTTTCTGGGTTTTTTGAGTTTTAGGTGATGTTTGGTAACAGTAATCTAAAAAGAAGAGCTTATTTGAAAATTGTGCTTAGTTGGACTTTAGATTGTTAAGTTTAAGGTTAATTGCATGTCTACATTTTAGAGGTTTTAGAGGTAAAAACCTCTTATTCTACTTTAAAAAGTAGCTAGCTGATATTCTTGAATGTTTCAAAAAAATCTCGGGAAAATATCTTTAAGTTCCTTGGTTCTTATGAAGCTTCTTCGAGGCAACTTATCCCTTCCTTATTTTAGGGAAAAAAAGCTGTATCGCCCGGCCAAACGTTCGTAGCACGAGGGCTAACCTTCGATTCATTCTTTGTTAAAAACCGTCTATCCCTAGGACCCCGAATAAGACGATTTCTCAGATGTCTTTCTGGGGAAGAACCTGAAACAATGGAGCGGCAAAAAGCAAAGAACGGTTTCCAGATCGAGCGCATAAGCAAAGTACCATATCCACATTCAATCCCCCAGGCCCTCCTGTTTACCTCTTTTCAGGGGTGAAAGCTGCACCACGGATTCTTGAACAGAAAGCAGGATGCTTGCAAAGACCATTTATGGTCTATCCGTGTGAGCTACTTTTTAAAGTAGAGGTTTTTACCTCTAATCTCTAAAATGCATACATGCAATTAACCTTCAACTTAGCAATCTAACGTCCAACTAAGCACAATTTTCAAATAAGCTCTTCTTTTTAGATTAGTGTTACCAAACGCCACCTTATTGTCTAAATTTGAGCTACATGTGTGACAGGAAGAAGCCATCCTTTTGACTGCTTCTATCCACAGATTATGCCTTGGTTTAGTGGATCACTAGGCCAAAACTTGACCCATGCACTTAGACGACCCTCAAGATCTATCTTACCCTTTTGGTGTATGAAGAAATTCGGAAGCAAATCATTTGTGCTCTTCCTTGGGTTCTTCCCTGTTCCCATGAGTGTTTAAAGGCCAGAATAAAATCATTTGTAAGAATTTAACAGCAGTAAACAGCCTTAGAAGAGATCCTAGCCTTCAAATACTCAGGCCATAGGGAAGAACACAGACAATTTGGGTCCCAATAAATTCAATACTAATAAGCTATTTTCAGCAGTGATTTTGCAATGTATCCTGATAATATGCTATTTTATTGTTTTTCTTGAACCTGCAAAGAATCTATGGATTACATATTTACATTATCACTTATAAGTTCTTGTTCATATTTTGAAGTGTCTTTGGAACTATTGAAAGGTCATGTGGCAATAGCGTTGTGATGTCTTGTTGCTGTTGATTGATCCACAACATGATTGTTTTTTTTATCTATACACAATACATCCTCTTGACTACATATCTTATGCGCCTTGTTTTTTTTATAAAATAAAAATTATTTAAATATTGGCCTGATGAGTGTTTTTTCCTGGAGAGCGACGGAAAAGTGGGTTTCCCTTTCTGTTTGCTGTGTTGATTGGGGTTTCAATATCATATCATGCATTTGTATTTCTTTTTTGTTTGCTTGTGTGATAAATTACTTTGATTAAAAACTGGTTTGGCTATACAGGAAAAAAAATGCAAATATGTAACCATTTTAGGTTCCATTGCATCTCAAAATATTGTATAATTTTAAAGCTTCCTCTCTGTTAATGACCAAACTTCATTTTTATCATAATTGAAGTGTTTTTTTTCGAAGTTGCAACACAAGGATATGTTTTGGGAGGAACTCTTACAGATCATACCTGTCAGCAGTTGCAAAGATGACACACAGAAGGATGAGGCTCACCATTGGATCAGCCAATCAGGCTCGCCTACAAGGTATTGCTCCAAAATTTGATCTGATTGGATATGGATATCATCGCCAGATTTCAGTTCCACTCAAATATGCAGATGCTGATGTCTGTCACATATAGAGGCCAAGAAGAAGCGGCAGATTGCTTTGTTAGGGTGCTTGTGCACCCACGTTGAAGGTCAGAATAACAATCATGCTCAGGTGAAAGGGTACAATTTGGAACCCCTTGGCAGGGTGGAAGAAGGAAATTATGATTTTGATCTGTTGATAAAATCTCAGTGAGATTTTGAAAGGAAAATGATTGTGAGACCAGCCGGTCATAGGCAACCCAAGACTGGACACGGGGATGGGGTCCAATTTTTTGGATGCCCTAGTGTACCTGCTACTTGTTGATCCCATAAAACATGTTATTTTAGTTTAATTGAATCATGTTATTTTGTTTCAATCAAGTTATTTAAGTAAATCATACAAATTCACTTATTCGATAGAAAAATATATTTGAATCACGTTATTTTGCTTGAATCACGCTACTTGAGTGAATCATACAAATTAACTTATTAAAATAAAATAATTCAAATCATGTCATAATACTTTGATTCAAGTAAAATTACCTGAATCATATTATTTTACGAAAAAGATGGAAAAGCCTTTTCATGGGATGAGTAAGTAGCCTATGTATTAGGGCGACCATACGGTCTCTGCGTAGCAAAGTACATGTTGGAAAGCCATTACCATGTTCATTTCCCCTTGGTATTACATATATAGTCATTCACAGGAAACTACATTTCTCATTGGAATGAGACTTCCTGACATCTCTTCTGCAACATCGCAATCGATCCATGTTGTTGCTGGGGTCATTCGTCGACCACAAGATTTTGAATCCCCATAAGAAGGTGATGAAGGTGGAGGCAGATCTACCTTACATTCAGAACGCCATTGGCAAATTGAAGCTCCCAGTGACTAGCTTGGCGGGGCTGGGTGGGGGTTGTGCGGAGCATCGTGTTCCCCCATCACGATAATGGCTCCGAAACGAACATGGCGTCCACAATTACTAGGAGAATTTGGTGGGGATTTCACGGATGTAATGGCTGTTGTTGCACTACTTGAGGTCGTGGCCTGATCGTTACTGGGATCCCTCAGAAAGCATGCATAAATGAATGTGAGGAACCAAAATAACCATGGGAACCCCACCAGCACCATTCCTGCAACAGGATACCAGGCCATAGATTGCGTTTCAGGGAGGAAAATGTACATACCCATGAAAACTCCACCAGCTACTATACAGATGAAGAACACCCCTGAGATCAAATACACTCGAACATCTCCTTCCCTTTTCTCCATTCTCTTTCGCAGGTTGGATCTAAATTCTGGATTATCAGAATTAATCAGATGCTGGAGAATCTCACGAGAGAGAGAAGAGCGGTGAAGCGTGAGGTCGTTATTTGTAACGGTTGATTATTACGAAATCACAGTCTTGTCCCCTAACATTGGATTTAATTACATCCTACTCCTCTTTAGACCATGTATAACTGTAAAAGAATTAAGAACAAACCGGTATCTTAGAAGTGGAGCTGCAAGAAGTCCAATGTATGAACATTTCAGCTCTTAACTGTCCCGAGTTTGATCCCTCATCGGTTGGGGTTTAGACTTTTATTTATTAGACTTACCCTTAGGGCACCTTAGCGATCTAGGCCTGGCTGTGTGTATGTATATGTTATTTACATGGTATAACATTTCACCAAGAACATTTCCAACTCTAAAATCGCCTCTGGATGTGGCATGATCACTTTTTTTTAAAAAAAAATAAATTTATCTACTCTAAATATTCTTGTTATGTATGAACAGAGTTTAACTCTAAAATCGCTTCAATTTTGGCGTGAGGCCTTTGAATGCCTAAACCAATTTTCATGTATTTTTTTGTTGTCTTTTTTATTTCTTCTTGTTTCGCTGTTTTCTTATTACTTTTTGCATTTTTTTGTTTGACTTCTTTGCATTTTTTCTTTATTATTACTGTATTAAGAATGAGGACCCTTTAAAATTCTTTTTTTAAAAAAATTATAATTTAAAATTAGTATTAAAAAAAATGAATATTTATTCAGATAAACTTCCTTGTTTTGTTGTCTTGTATCTGGCTTCTTCTACTTACTTTTGCTAGTCTTCTTTATTAGCTTGCCAATGTTGCCTATGCCCATTTAGCTACGGGCTGAATTTAAATTTGCCGCAATTTGCTAGCGAACCCGTGTTGGCCCATCTTGGGCTGGTATTGAATTTGGTCGCTAGGCCTTTGAAGACCTCAGCCAATTTGGTTGCGGCCGGTAGCTTTAATTTGGCTACGAGGCCAGGCCTCAATAAATTTTGTCTTTTGTGCGTGTATTTTGTGTGCGTATGTTTTTGTCTTTTTTTTTTTTGGGTACTTTTTTCTTGGTTTTCTTAGTACTTTTGTGCTTTTCCCTAAAAATCAAGGATGAGTTAGTGAATCCAGTGATCGGTGAATCTTAACCACAGTTAAGGGTGTCAAAATTGGACACGTCCTAACCTTTGATATTCTTTTTTTAATTAATTATATTTTAAAATTAGCAAGCCCTGCAAGAGTACAAAAATGGGTTTTTACAATTGAGGTAGACCCATGTTTCAGGGAAATTTCCATGGGCACGAGGTTGAGCGGATATTCTGTTGTACTGCTACTAGTCAATAGAACATCCTTTCCTCAAACTTTCTTTTCCTGTTTCCTTGTGTATTTGTAACCTCTTCAGAATCTATATTAATATGGCTACTCATTATAAATGCTTAGAGCATTCCTAGCAGCCTCACCAAATTTCACTCACCAAAATAGCCAAAACCCACAAAAAGTGGTTTTGGTGAGCCACTTTTTTAAAACACTCCCAACAGCCTCACCATTTTAACCAAAAAAAAGAGGAGAGAGAAACAATATTTTATCATTTGTGTGGGAAAATGAAAAAGGAAGAGAGAGAAAAATATTATTTTATTATTTGTGTGGGACCACAAAAAAGAAAGGGAGAGAGAGAAACCTTATTTTATTATTTGTGTGGGCCCAAGGGTGAGAAGATTTAACTTTGGTGAGTACTGTAGACTCACCAAATGAATTTCTTCATTCTGTTGAGGCTGCTGGGAGTCATTTTAACACCTTTTTAGTCTTTTGGCTCACCAAAATAACCAAAAAAGTTATTTTGGTGAGGCTGCAAGGAATGCTCTTACAATCATTTTGATTCCCATTGAGAAATCTAATTCTCTTCTCTTGCCTCTCTCATATCTTTATGAATGTTTCTATCCTCTCTGGTGTAGTTCCAGGCCAATGCCTCGACCATCAAAGAGTCTTGCTACTACAGTCGAAGCGCAAGGTTGGTCGATTGACCTTCCTAATTCAAGGATGATCACGTCCTGGAATTCAAGCACAGATTGCTGCATATGGGATGGTGTCACTTGTCGCGTGATCCGCCTCGACCTTAGTAGCAGCTCTATTTCTGGTGCAATCAATAGTTCTAGCAGCCTCTTCGGTCTTGGCCACCTCCAAAGACTCAACTTAGCTAACAATAGCTTCAATCTCGCTTCGGCCAGCTCTCCAGATTGGCCCATCTCAACCTCTCTGATGTTGGTTTTTATGGTAAAGTCCCACTCGACCTTTCACGGATAACAAGATTGGTTTCTCTTGACATTTCTTTGTACTTCAATTAATGTGGGGTTAAAACTCGAAAACCCGGATCTCGAAACCCTCTGTCTAGATGTGATAAACATTTCTATGAAGGGTGTTGAATGGTGTCAAACCCTGTCCTCGGCACTCCCTAATCTTCGCGTGCTTAGCTTGTCTCGTTGTTGGTCCCATCCACCATGCCCTTTCAGAACTCCGTCGTTTCCTATCCTATCTCAGCCTTAATTTGAACACTCTTTCTTCGTTGATACCCGAACGTCACTGTATCTCGGTTACTGCGACTTACATGGGGAATTCCCTGCAAAGATTTTCTCTCTACCGACCCTACAGACACTTGATGTATCAAACAATCATCTTCTCGTCCGTTTTTTGCCAAAATTTCCCCGAGGTTCAACTAGTCTAAGACCAAAGAACATTTAAAAAGAGGAAAACCTAGGGTTTGAGAGAGAGCTTTGTGATTCAGGAGAGAAACAAGCTTGGAAGAAGGGAGATCGTTGATCGAATACATTGCTTATCCGTAGATTCTATTTTTTCTCGGCGTGAGAAGGATTTCTGTTGCAAGGAATCATCATCGTTTAAGGTTGATATATCTTTCAACTTATAGTGGTACTATAATCATGAATTTGAATTAATAATAAGAATTTTCATGCAATTAGAGATAAACTTCTGGTTTTAGTGATAGTTTAAATCAAGAATAAGAACCATATGTCTGTAATAAAGTTATGGACTTTTTATGATGTATATTTAGGGGTTATTGTCATTGTGTGATTTTGTAATCGTTGTGTTATTGATGTGATATATAATAAATAAATATGATTGTGTACTTGTAATTTATTATGAATGATGTTTAATGATCAATGACTATAGCTAATACTCTCTATGATTATGATTGACATGCTATGATTTAGATAAGACATGATATATGCTACTTATGATGTGGTTTATATTTTGGATGGATAAAAGCCTTAGATTACATCTTGTCACTTAAAGTATTTATTATGATAGTATGAGACATTATGGTGGATGAGATATTTCACACTCCTTTCACTCACAAATATATTTATGGGTTTTGTACTAATATCTTGATGTTGGTACAAGTGATGGGATGAGTCTAAGGCTCTATTTTTTCCAATGTAAAATAGGGGTAAACAAATGAAATCGCATTTTCTATGAATTTCATTTGTTTCCCCATATTTTATATGGAAACAAATGGAACCTATAAGTGTCAAGCTTGCTTGGCCCTTTTCTCAGCATTATATCTCATCTGATGTTTTTTCGTCTGTTCACAATTTTAATATTGCCATGTTTAAAAAAGAAAGACTAGAAGTTTTTTCAATAAATATCATTAATTTTTTTTTATTTTTTTAAAAATATTTCTTTTGAAAGGGCTTTGACCAGACCTTACAAGTCGGGCTGGGCTTCAAAGTCCAACTAACAAGCCCCCTTAAATGATCCAAACCAACCTTAGTTGCAGAGGAGAGGGACAGAGAGGATGGAAAAAGCAAACGCGTTTGCTCAGCACCAGCAGCAGCAGTTGTTGCTGCAACGCCAGCAGCAACAACAGCTCATTCTCATACAACAGTACCAACAACAAGCCATCTCTCGTTTTCCATCCAACATCGATACTCATTTACGACCTCCAGCACTTCACCGTCCAATTAATCTACAGCAACAGCAACAAGGCCCTAGACCTAATGGGAACCAGCAGCAACAAAACCCTAACCCTAACCCTAACCCTAACCCTAACCCTAACCCTAACTCTAACTCAAATCAGCAGCAGCAGCAACAGAAGGCGAATCGGCATGGGCATCAGGCGGAGCAGGAAATGGGCTACCAGGACGCGTGGCGTGTCTGCCACCCCGACATCAAGCGTCCTTTCTCATCCCTCGAAGAGGCATGCGAGAGGTTTCTTCTATCTTCAATTTCTGGATTTTATTTTTAGGGTTTCATTCAGTTCCATGTTTTTCTATATGCTCGAATTTACTTTTCTGTTGTTTGTTTTTCCATAGCATTTCCATATTTATTCGATTGTTGGTAGATTTACTTAAAGTTGGTTGTACCTTTTGAAATAGACACATACCAATTGAGCTTGATTTCAGTTTCGAAAAATTCACATTCAAGTTAATAGGGAAATTTTCCTGTATATAATGCATGTGTTAACAATGTATGAAAGTTTTAAGAGCAGTGATTAGGGGACTCCGCATAGTGGAATGCCGTGTCCACGTGCCCCTTTTAATTAAGGTCTAGCTTAATTAAATTAAGATTAAAATATTTTTTAATTTTTTTTCTTCTAAAAACCAAGGTTGGATGGATGACCCCTAGGGGTTGGTGAATCTTAACCACAGTTAGTGGGTGTTTGTGTGGGGTTTGGACGTGTGTGTGTGAGTTACTTGTGTGTGTATACCAAAAGAAGGAGGTGGTATGATATTTAATAGGAATATTAGAAGGAAGTCAAAATTGTTAGTAGTCTTTTTAATTGGGATCATGGAAGTGTGTGTTGCTTAACCTTATGAGTGTTGATTTTACTCACCGAAAAGAGAACACACAAGAAATCAAAACTTCAAAAGAGAATCAATAAAACTAAGGGATAGAGAGTGGCCCGGCCTACCGATGATGCGAATGTGTATGAAGTTAGTGGAGACAGTTAGATGTAGTGGAGTCAGTTGAGTTAGTAGAGATAGTGGTAGAGCCAGTTGAGTCAGTTAAAGGTAGTGGTAATGTGTAAGGTGTGTTGTAATGCTTTATGTTAAGTCTGGTTCTATATAAACTTCATGTATTCAATGAAAAGGCAAGAGAATTATATTGTGCTTCATCTTGAAGTCTTGGAGAGTTACTGGTTCCTCTCGAAAGAACCATTGTCTTCCTTTTATCAACCTACAAAATAGGTAATAAGAAGAAGGTACGTAACAATTTGGTATCAGAGCCTCGTCAAATGTCGGGTGAAAGACCTAATGAAAGACCTGGGGACAGTAACATATCTCAAACTCTCAATGAGATACTATTACAAATCTCAGATTTGCGGAGTAAGTATGATCAATTGACAACTTTTGTAGAAAAAGGAAATAGCGATGTTGTTGGGAGCCGAATGGGGGAGCATTCGCACCGTGCCAATGGACCAGAATCATCACATGCGGGGACTGCAGGAAGGATCCAATCACGTTGAAATTGAATTTTCCTACATTTGAAGACGGGGATCCATCATGGTGGATATATCGGGCTGAGCAATTATTTGCTTACCATCATATTGAACCTAGAGAAAGATTGCATATGGCTTCATTCCATCTCCAAGGAGAAGCATTACAGTGGTTTAGATGGTATGAAAAGTCCCAGATTTACATTTCATGGAGGGATTTCTTGGATGCTTTAAACAACCGTTTCGGGCCTACAAAATACGAGGATCATGCAGGAGCATTAGCCTAACTAAGGCAGGCTGAATCATTAAGAGAGTACCAGGCTGAGTTTGAGAAGTTAGCTAACCAAACAGAGGGCTTACCTGAGTCCTTCCTCATTAGTTGTTTTGTATGTGGGCTACGAGATGATATACGCCTAGACGTGCAATATTCAGGCCTACATATCTTACCTCCGCCATTGGCCTTGCTCGTTTACAGGAAGAAAAGGTTGCAGCTCAATGCCGTCTAATTCAAACGAATGTTCCAAGGACAGCCTTAACAACCGCTAACAATGCCACATATGTCACTCTTGTCTTCCCAACGATCAAACGTATCACACCTATCGAAGCACAAGAACGTCGCAAGCGTGGATTGTGCTACCATTGCGATGGGAAGTTCTACCTCGGTCATAAGTGTAAGGAGCAGAAGTTGTTTTTAATCAATGGGCCTTGGCCGGATGAGGAAGAACAAGAGGAAGATTTGTCGGAGCTTGAAGGAAAGGTGTTCAAGCCACCTTAACCTTGAGGACATTGTTAGTCCAAGGGGGAAGGAATGATGTGAATGTGTATGAAGTTAGTGGAGACAGTTAGATGTAGTGGAGTCAGTTGAGTTAGTAGAGATAGTGGTAGAGACGTAGAGTCAGTTAAAGGTAGTGGTAATGTGTAAGGTGTGTTGTAATGCTTTATGTTAAGTCTTGTTCTATATAAACTTCATGTATTCAATGAAAAGGGGAGAGAATTATATTGTGCTTCATCTTGAAGTCTTGGAGAGTTACTGGTTCCTCTTGAAAGAACCATTGTCTTCCTTTTATCAACCTACAAAATAGGTAATAAGAAGAAGGTACGTAACAACCGACCTCTTCTTTAATGAAAGAATTGACAATATTGTTGGCCTCCCTAGAAATACGCCTAAGGAGCTGTTCTTCTAGAGAAAGTCGAGTTCATCAACGGGTTGACCTAAACACTATGAATTTGGGTTCCAACTAGTCATCGACCAAATTATTTCGAGTTTCATCCTCAACAAGTGGCGGTCCCACTTAGAAGTCTATGAGGGCTCCTCTTACTCTCTATCATATTATCATTGCTTGTATTTTTGCTTCATTAAATTCCCATTGAACCTGACTTTGCAAGCAAAATATTCCTTTTATGTTCTTTAAGATACTCAAGAGTCTCAGATGGGCATGGTTTTCTTAATGAAATCCTTAAAATTTAGTTTTCAATGCTTATTGGAGGTTATCTCCATCTTTCTACCAGCTTATTTGAATGATCATCAATATCCTCTATTTCGAACCACTTTCTCAAGAAATTTTTGATACTCGCCTTCACAAATTATTCGTTTGACTCTTGCCTCTTTGTAAATCTGTACAATTTAATATTTCCATTGGTTTAAATTGTACGGATAGGGTTGATGCTATGCCATACTCTTCCAGATATACACATGGTTCAACATGGTATATGTAATGAGAATACTAATATTCCCCAAATCATTTGATACATAAAAAAATAATAATAATAAGGGTAAAGCCTCATGTACAAAAAGATGAAGGCATTATTAAAATAAAATCAATGGCCCAAAGCTGTAAAGAAATCTATAGGTTTCCACGACTTAAAGCAGCTCAACTAGAAGAGCAAGATGCCAACTCTATTCCTGTTAAGGCCTTAACCGAGGACCAAAGAAATGGAAGTGTCATTCTATTTTTTCAATCATTGGTATCCTAAAACATATGCCGGTTCCTCTTCTTCCAAATCCACCAACTTTTCAAAAAGGGGCCATCCTATGTAGATTTGCGCCCATTCCCTAAAAGCGCCACATGGCCATCTCTGGATGAGTTCAGTGAGAATACCTCGTATGCCTGATTATACTCCTAATCCTTGCAAAAGTGGTGCTAAATTCAGCACGTGACGTCAACAGTGGAGAAGGATGGTTGACGGTTTATCCTTGAGCTTTGCAAATGAAGTAGGTATTGGCAATCACACTCCTGCTAATTAAATTTCTCACTATGAGAATTTTGTCTAGGGATGTTGTCCAAAGGAAGAAAGTCACTTTGGATGGGATCAAGGGGGTTGCAACACGAACTTCACTAGGTCCAAATCACTAGCAGCTACAGTAATAGCCTGTAAGAAGGATCAAATTGAAATGATCATTCTTCTATACTCGCCTACTAGTGAATCCACTAAGACCAATGTTTGATTTAGTCGCTTAATGTGGTGTACAATTGATCGAAATCTTAGTTTGGAGTCCCTTATGAACTTTGGATTCTTGTAATCTCTTGCTCGCATTTGTTTTGGTTCTTGTATCCTTGCTCTTCTTTGATTTATAATATTGGCTTGATTACCGATCAAAAAAAAAAGCCAGTTTGTCCAAAGTGTTCACATAATACTCAAGTAAAAAAAATCTTCTTTCTCATCAGCCGTTGCATAAAGATTTGAAGAAGCATGAGATTAGGAGTATCTCCGCATTAAGTGTCCTCTCAGAATCTTGCTCTCGTCCCTCTGCCAGACTTATATTAAATACCTTTGCAAAAAAATTTAGACACATTGGATATACCTTTCCATATGCTGACACCATTTCTGTTTGGAACTTTGTTTATCCCAACCCAGATTTTGGACCCTTACTTGTCTGCTACAAATTGTCTTATTTCTCACTAATCCTCCACAGCCACCCAAAGAGTTCTTTTAAGGGTCAAATCCCTATCCCATCACCTCTTTTGGACTGCATACCCTATTCCATTTGACCTAGTGATGATGTTCTTAGACAACATCTTTGCCATTTAATTGAAAACCCCCTTCAATCTTCTGTAGTTAAGCTGCCACAGAAGTTGGAATTGTGAAAATGGATAAAAAAAAAAAAGTGGGTGGACAGGACAAGTTGCTTTGAAATAAGGTAACGTTTCTGGATCTCTGGAGATATCCTTTTTTTCCATGTTACCAATACTCTATTGAATCATTTCACCATCGGATGCCATAAGGCTTTAGTGCGATAAGTCGATTACTCCCAACAAAAATCCCCCAAGGATGATGTATAGGGCATGTTCGGCATTTTAAGGCTCATGGTAGCTCCCCAATTGAACCTTTCCCACTACATATACTTCGTTATTTTTTAGGTTTATCCTTGTGCTAGATACTGCCTCTATACAGCATAGTGTGCATCTCATATACCTCATTTGTTTGTGGCTGTCTCTTCCAAAGATAATGGAGTCATTGTGAATTGAAGGTGGGAGATAGTTGGACTATTTGACCACATCAAGAAGTCATCTGTTGCCTTGCTAACTTCAGCCCTTTTGATTAACCTGCTCAAAGCTTCAACCACCATAATAAACATGGAAGGGGATAGGAGGTCTCCCTATCATAGCCCCCCTGGAGCTTTAGAAGAAACCAACAAGAGACTGATTAGCCAGAACTAAGAATGATGTCGTTCATCTTCCTCCACTTCTGCCCTCAACCCATTATGCTCAGGATGTAGTCCAGAAATCCTCAATTGACATGGCCATTGGCTTGCTCTATGTCAATTTCACAAACTACTTCTGGAATTCTGTTTTTGACATGTGAATCAACTCATTCTTTTCCAATAAGGGTCTGTCAAGGCTTTTACATGCACAGATGAAGGTTCTTGATAGGGGGATATCACCAAATTTAGTACCTTAGCCTGGATGCAAGAATTTCAGCTGTAACTTTATAACTTATATAGACTACTCAATGAGGTCTTAATCTATATCTTTGGCTCCTCCTTTCTTTAGTTTGGATCCAATGAAAGAGGCATTTGCACTCCTTATAAAGAACCCCTTCTTGTGAAATTCCTCAAACAGTTTGATGAGCTTCTTTTTGATAACTCTCCAACATTTCTATATTGTTCTTGCTTTGGACAGCAGTGTTGGACAAGATCCTCACATCCCATCATTGGGTGTTTGTCTAAACGCTGATTATAGTGCCTTCCTGCGGAGGAATAAGTGGGCCATATAATTTTGCTTTGTCCCTTTCCTTCAGGGATTTGGGTCACTTGCTATTCTGCCTGGGGTGCCTTTAGGGATGGCAATGGCGCGGGTTTGGGCCGGGGCGCTCCCATCCCGACCTCGCCCCTAATGGAAAATTCCTACCCCAAACCTGGGTCGGGTCAGGGCAGGGTAGGTCACTTCCGACTTTTTAAAACATTTCTTAACCCCGTTCCCACCCAGTCTCGTTAAGCACTAGATGGGTTGCGGCGGAGCGGGTCGGGACTATATTTCATACCTTAAGTATTATAATGTGGTAATTTGAGTATTAAAATAAGGGTAAAAAAGTGATTTGACATTATAAACAGGGCAGAGCGGGGCGGTGTAAACCCATCCCCTGCCCAAACCCGACTCAGGTTTAGCATCTAATTCCCAAACCCGCCCCTACCCCGTTTAAAAGCTCCCCAAACCCGTCCCAATAGGGGCGGGGCGGGGCGGGTTACCCGGTTAGCCCGGCCCGTTGCCATCACTAGGTGCATTGGGTCTCCTCTTACACCTTCCAGGATTTCTTACATAGTTGGGTCATGACTGAGTTAGAGGCTCCCATCTGTGTGCTGTGAGACCCTTAGTTGGGTGCCTATTGTGGGTCAATTTGGTAGGAGAAAACATGTTGGTCAATTTGGGAACTGTGTTGGGATGATATCTAACAAGTTTTGGATCCGTTCTTTTATTAGTGGGGGTTCTACCTCGGCTCCATTTGTGCTTTTTAGTTTACGCTAGTGTAACTCTTACTTTGCTCCCTTGTACCTACTTCTTTTTAATATATACATCTCTTTATCGTTCAAAAAAAAAAAATTGGTAGGAGAAAATATGAGAGTTGTTGATGATACATGTTCTCCTATGGACACAGTCTTGTCTAGGTACCAAGCGACTTCTTTTAGAATGGTGTTCCATTAGGTGGGATTACGTTGAGATGGGAGGCCAGCCCTTCTTATGAGTTCTATCTAGCTATTTTCAAGGTTACCATACAGTCCTTCTTTTCCTCTTTAATAAAAACCATGATATTACCTAATAACAATCATTTAATATGGAATATCCATTAAACACAATAAAAGTATGGCAATAATACGTGTATTATACGTGTTTAATATGTAATTCGCGTATTAAACGAGTATTATACGGTGATACGGGTATAACACGTAACACTGCAAAAGTACGAAGTTTTAAACGGCAACCCCCCCTAAATGTATTATACGAGTACTATATGGGTATAATATGGGTGTTTGGTAACTATGGTTTTAGACAATATACACATTTTGAATCACCTTATTTGTAGAGATTATTTTGTTCCAAGTAGGAGCTGGATGTGTGTAGAGGGGTGTTTTGATTCTTGAAGAAATGGGGTTTACTGCAACCTCAATCTAGCCTAAATCCGATATCCAGACCGTTCTAAATTGAGTTATTTTTGGGAGAAATGATTCAGAGATCACAAGAAAGAAAATGGGAAGAAGAATGAAATGATTCAGAGATCACAAGAAAGAAAAGGGGAAGAAGAAGGAAATGATTCAGAGGGAGAGAAGAAAGAACAATGAAGAAAAGTAGTGACATAATGTTTTTTCTTGATGAATCCTTTACTTTCTCTCTTTGTAAATTCTATTTGGAAATCTGATTGTTTTTGGAAAATCTTCTGGGAATTCAAAAAAAAATCTCTCTCTCTCAACAAGGAGGGGTCACCTCTATTTATAGGTGATTAACAAAATCGTAACTAACTTGTACAGCTGTCATAACCGTTTTTTGTAACTGACTTTTAGAGAGAAAATATTGGATTCCATCAAGATAAAGGCGTTTTGTCACCATACTTCCTTTAAGCTTTTATGACCAAAGCTTTCAGATATATTCTTCAAAGGTTAAAAGCGGTATTCACAATATCCATCTTTTAACAAATTCTATCTAAGCCCTCCAAACCACAACTCATCATCCTCCCCCAACAGCAATTGGTAACTACATCGTGAAAGCGGGTCATACGCTTTCATGGTGTACTGTCCTACTGAGGTAATATATTAGTGTTCAGACAGCAACACTCCTCTAAAGTAATAATCATGATATCAATAATAATAATAGCGATGATAATAATCATCTAATAATCATCTCAAGTCCAATAGAGAAATCGTAGGTGTTGGACGAAGACACCCTTCCCGCATCTCAAGTCCAATAGAGAAATCGTAGGTGTTGGACGAAGACACCCTTCCCGTCAGGCCTTAAGAGAAACTGAGGAAAAATCCATCCTCAATGCTTTCTCCCTGACTGTCAGCCCAGGAAGTAATCCATGCTTCACTGGAATAGGTAATGAGGGGAAACAGCCACACTCATTCCCACGGGGAGGTACCAATCCATACCGTTCACCCCTGACAAAACAAATCTTCTTTCTGGCAGAAGTCATCAGAAAGGTATACAAGGAGGGTACTGATCCATACCACGCCCATCATCATGAGAAAGGCGTTGAAAGCCAGAACGAGGCACTGAAGCCATATAGAATATCCGAAGGCGTTGAAGCCTGAATCAACATCAAAGGCATTAAAGCCTGAAACAGCATCCAAAGGCGTTAGAGCTCGAAATAGTATCCAAAGGCGTTAGAACCCGAAATGATATCCGAAGGCGTTAGAGCCTGAAACAATATCCAAAGGCGTTAGAGCCTGAATCTGTGTCAATAGCGTTAAAAGCGCAATAGTTTCTACTTTCATCAGTAACATAAGGGTAAAATTGTCATTAATGAGCAAAAAATCCTTTTTATGAACTAAAAGCATAAGAGCTTAAAATCATTGATCATTAATGACCAGAATCATCATTATCAGATAAACATGGAATTCTGTTAACCAATTCTCAAAAAGGATTTTAGTATATGTAATTTGTTAGAACGTCCTTTGAGCCACGTGTCATTATTTTATTGAATTATGAACAACATCCTTAAATTCAAAATTTCACAAGTCAAGCTTTTCAATAACCATCATCAACATTTTAGCCCCCTGTCTGTGAGGGCGCTTTTAGGCTTAATCATACTCTAATAGCGTCTGAGCAGACAAATCATCATGATAAAAGGAGTTCATTAAATAATATGCTATCATAAATTTGGCGTCTAAAAAAAAATGTCTTTTCGAATCCCGCTTAAAACAACTTGCCACATTTATAGCCAATAAGATCATGCAGCCAGCCTGTCAAAGTCATTATGATCGTACCCTTTTTTTGAATTTCAAATCAAAACGTGCTTCTTGAAAACCGCACACCATAAATGTTTAATCATTATAAAAATCAAATAATCAGTTCCTTATTGCTTTACTGTTCATCTTCTTCTTCGTGCAAGTATACCCTGAGTTTTATCTTTCTTCTGTGATTGGGCTTTTTTATTGATCTCATTGTGGTTTTCCTTCAAAAGAATCAAGGATTTCGATCTCTTATTTGGAATTCCAGAACATCTTTTAGAATTCTAGTGAGTTTCTGCTCTCTCATTTCTTTGCTTACTATTTCTATTTGACTGTTTATGCTTATGCTTGCTGTTTTACTCTTTTTTTTTTTTTTTTTTAATTTGTTTCATCATTGTAGAGGTTTTTGATTATCTGTATACTATGTCATTTTATTTACTCTTGTTCTTTTATCGTTGTTATTACATGTATATTTTTTTTATATGTATGTTATTGTTATTTATTTCATTTTTTTTTAGAAGAACACACTGTAATTTATCATATATTTTTTTTAATTTCTGCAACTTTTACGCTTTCAGCTATGACATCTTCTTCTCAAAAAAATATTTTAAGTAATGAATTTTGGGATTCAGCTATGCATCACTCCTGGGATACCGCTGTTCCTTCTGATGGGTGGGCTTTGCCTTATGAAGATATTGTTGGAGCTAAATGATTTTGTCCTTCACCTTTCGCTACTACTATGTTTAGGGTAGAGAGGAAAGATTTTCCGCTTTCACAAGTTAATTTTAGTTCTCATAGCGGTTGCACCAAGGAATGGACAGCGTGGTGTGATTACATACTCACTCATCCGGAGTATGGTCCTAAATTACATGCAGCTGAAATTTTTAGAGCAATAGAGCTTTCAAAGGATTTTGAAGTTAGAAAAGACACAGATAGCTTATCACAGCTGGTTACCAGATGGAACAGTCAGACTCATTCTTTTATTACTTCATGGGGAGAAATTACCCCTACTTTGGAAGATGTAATGGCGTTATGGAGATTGCCGATCTTTGGGAACAGTGATATACAAGACATTGTTTTGAGCAAAGAAGAGATAAAAGCGTCAAGACTCTTGCATGCTCTTGTTTGGGAGTCAAGAGTAAATCCTGTTTGGGGAGCTTCAAAGGAATCCCATGCAAGGTGGCCAAATTTTTACGGCTGGGTACGCTATTTCTTCAGAGAGAAAGGCCCTGTGAACAAAGAGACAGGAGTTAGAGAATATAAATATGGAAAATAGTACAAGTCTCCTTTGGAGCTGACAGCGTTTATCTGCATGTGGCTGTCAAGATATATTTTTGAAGGCGCTCTAACAGATAAAGTTTTGGACAGATTATTCCCCCTGGCTTTCCGCCTTGCTGATGGTCAGAACTTTCCCCTAGGAATATATTTTTTGGGAACTTTATACAAGAATTTAGATCAAATTCACAAGTGTCAGGCCTGGTCAGCAGGTTCTTTTCACATAGAATCATTCGTTCATACTGCTTTCCTTCAGATGTGGTTATGGGAACGCTTTCCCGGTTATGCGCCTTCAGCTAGGCAATTTTCTCCTTTACAATCTGATGATACCGCTGTTGAAGATCTCCCAAGTCCAAGGGCATGGCGGTGGAGTAGCATTTCCAGGAAGAAGGATGCGTTGATCTTTGATTTCATTGACAAGGAAATGTGTTTTTGCTTCAGGCCTTATATTGAGCCTTTGAAGGGAATTGAAAAATTTTGTTATCATTCCGAAACTCCTTTGGCTTTTCTGGGTACAAATTCTGAAGAGCGGGCAGAAATTTCATTGAAGACTCTTCACTGTTTCGCTATCTTGTCCAAGTGCCACTTAATAGGTCTCTTCAGTGTGGACGGCGGCAAGACAAACAGTTTTTGTCTTGAGTCTTACAACCCTGATCGGTGTCTGAGGCAGCTTGGGCTTGATCAAGGCGTTCCTGATGGTGTAGCTGAATCTTTCTCTCTAAAGAGAACCATGAAAGCTTTCATTCTAGAGAGTTGGTCTTCAAATTTAAGGCCATCTGTTGCCGGTTTCTACTTGGCTGGGGAGCACAGGATGGGCAGATGTACGAAGAACTACCAGCTTTTCTGGAAAGCTTGCGTTGGTACTTTCAAAGCCTTTGTTCAAGGTCCGCCGATGCTCAGTCAAACGATTAATTTGTCTTTGGACAAGGAAAAGTGTTTGAAAGAGGCACCTGGTGCAGGCAAGAAAAGGAAGGCCGTAGCTTCTCCACGCAAGAAGTCAAAATCAAAATCCGCTGATGGAGGTCCCTCAGAGATCCGAGAGGAAAACATTACTCCTCCTCAGCCTGCAATCATTACTGCTCCAAAGGCGGCTACTCCAAAAGCGCTTAGAATCAAAAAGATTGCAATAAAGAAGAAGACTCCTCTCTCTAAGAAGCGAAAGAGCCAATCAGTAAGCAAAGCCTTTTCAATTAAAAATAATTTCTCATTTGTATACTTTTTTTTTTCAATTTTTTCGTCACTTATATATTTTTTTTTCTTTTTCTTTAAATTTGTCACAGGATCCTTCTTCTGATAGTGAAGATAACGAGCCATTGATTGTGCGCAAGCAGAATCTCCAGACTCAACATGAGTTAGGAAGGACTGAAATTTCTTTTACTCAAGAGAAGAATACAACACCGCTTTCGGATATTGGTGCAGGAAGCTCTGGAACTCCATCTACTCCAGTGGGACTCAGCATCCCTGAAGATGATGTTACTGATATTCCTTTCCCTCCATCAGCGGAAGCAAGAGTACAAGTTGAAAATTTGGCAAATGTTTGGCTTGAGAGTGAACCCAGTTCCTCCCCGCTTTCCAAAAAGAAAGATCAACCTGCTAAAGCTTCCGGTGTTCGGAGAACTGCAAACCCTGCCAGAACCATTGATATAGCCAAAGCGTTAACATCTCTGAAGAGAATGAGATCGCAAGCTATCAAGGCGAAATCACTTCTCCTTCAAAGGACAGCGCAATCTTCCTCACCTCTTATGATTGAGGCTATTACTACTGGTTCTGGAAACACAGGTTAATTTTTTTTTAAAACCGTTTTACCAGTATCTGTATTTACATGCTTATCTTTATATTCGTGATGCATTAATAAAGTGTTCTGACAATATGTATCATTTTGAAGGTCCTTCTGAAAGCACTCAGGTTGAATCATCAGAAAATATTGCTTCTGCTTCTGCAACAGTTGAGATTCTTTCTGATGTTCTTCCCAGGGACAAAAACGCTGTTGAGGCTGAAGTACATAATGTTTTTGATGAAAGGACTACTGGAGTTGAGGCCTCAGAACAACTTATGGAGGTGGAGCCTCCTTCAGCCAGTGAAATAGCGTTTTTCTCTTCAGTGGTGCAGAGTTCTGTGCAACAGCCTTTTCCTGAAATTATTGCAGAGGTTTCTTCTTCTCTTGATAACACTCCTTCTGTTGGCGGAAGCACTCATACGCCAATGCCTTCAACTGAGAGTGTCAGCGCTCAAATAATTGCTTCTACTGAAAGCGTTATTATTGGCTCTTCAGAAGTTATTGAAACAGAAGCTGCTCCGGAAGGCGTCCATGAAGATATTCAAGCTGTCAGTACTGCCATGGAAATCAATGTTGCTTCTAATGAGGAAATGACAATCACTGATTCTGATCTTCATGCGACAGCTTTTTCGCCAGTTACTACATCAGAATTATCCGCTTTTGTTGGTAATTTTATGAGTGAAGACCCTGCTACACCTTCTACTTCAATAGAGCCGCTATCAGTCGATTCTCTTGATAATATTCTGAAGCGATATCCTGTTCCTGAAAGCTCAGTCCCCTTATGGACAGAAATAATTAAACGCTATCAGGACATCACTGCTACCTGCTCTTTGAAGAATCCTATCATCAGGGCGGGCTGCATAGAGACAGTATGCTCTGTTATTGGAAGGATCAGAGATATCAAGCCTCATCTTGCATTTCTGAGGATAAAGACTCTTGAAGACTGGGGGCAGGAGCTGAAGGAGTTAGAGGATATTAATGTTAATGTGAAATGGTTAACAGATTTTCTGAGTAGTTTATCTGTTACATTTTTCCAAGCCAAGAGCTTTGCCAGGTTGAATAGCTCCTACAAAAATAAAGTGATCAAAGCGGAAGAATTTAAGAAAACAATATCAAATGAACAAGATAGTATTCATATTATTCGTCAAGAAATTGCCCGCCATCAAGCCATGTTGGAGGAGAAAGAAAAGAAGATAAAAGCTGCTCAAGATAGTCTGACGGTTTTACAAGAAGAAATCAAAGCAGATCATGAAGAATATATTCGTCTAAAGGCTTCTGCTGAAAGACTTGTGTATCTAAATGAGAAAGGCTTTACCTCTGATATTTTGTAAAAGCTTTTTCTTTATTCTTTTGTAACTCTTGTCAAATTTTATATGAATACAAAGAAAATTTTTTGTTACTTTTCTTACTAAGCATAGTACTTCTTTAACCATTTTACATTGATAGGATCATGTAATATTTCACCAGATGGCGTAGACAAAAGACAATAACCGCTGTCAAAACTTTGCCTTATCAAAAATGGCCCTTCCCAATTAGGAGTAAATTTCGCTACTTTTGTACCATTCCTGATATGAATAGCTGTTCGAAGGACCAAGTCACCTTCTTTCAGAATTCTATGTCGTACTGCCTTGTCATACGCTTTAGCAACTCTCTTTTGATACGCTTTTGTCTTTATAGCTACAGCTTCACGTTTTTCATCCATAACTTCTAGCTGAGCTAATCTAGCAGCTTGGAGGCATGCCTCTTCTCCATCAAATACTTCAATTCTTGTAGATGGTATCTTGATTTCCAGAGGCACAACAGCTTCTGTCCCATATACTAAAGAGAAATGGGTAACACCTGTTGCAGTCCTTGCTGAAGTTCTGTAAGCCCAGAGCGCTGTTGGAAGTCTTTCACACCATTTTTTATGAGCTCCTTCTATCATTTTTCCAATTATCTTCAGAATAGTCTTGTTAGTAGCCTCTGCTTGCCCATTCCCTTTAGGATAATAGGGGGTTGACTTCTTGTGTTTGATATCATATTTCTCCAGTAACTCTCACATTAGAATTTATGAAAGGCGTTCCATTATCAGTGATGACCTCCTTTGGTATCCCAAAACGGCAGATGATGTTCTCTTTAATAAATTTAGCTACCATGATACCTGTAGCCTTTCTTAATGGTATAGCTTCTACCCACTTGGTGAAATATTCAGTAGCCACAAGTATCCAAACATATCCTTCAGCAGGAGGATTAACAGGTCCGATTAAATCTAGCCCCCAAGTATGAAAGGGCCAGGGCGTAGAGACATACCGTAGAGATTGTGTAGGTGCATGAATGACATTTCCTCTCATCTGACACTGATGACAGCTTTGAACATGTAGGTGTGAATCTGCCTCCATGGTAGGCCAATAATATCCCAATCCCAAAATGTGTTGAAACAACTTTCTTTTTCCTTGATGAACACCACTATCTCCACTGTGAGCTTCATGTAATGCTATTTCGATCTCCTTTCCAGACAAGCACTTGAGAGCAATACCGTTGTATCCTTTCCTGAATAATTCTCCTTTGTCAAAGTAGAATTTAGCAACTTTCTTCTTAAATTTGAAAGATTCCTTTTGGTCAGTAGGCATTATTCCATCTGGGAAGTAGTCATTGTATGATTTCTTCCAATCTTCCCAAGAGTTTGTAAAGTGACATTCTTCTTTGTCTGGCAATATTTGACAATCAGAACATTCTTTCTGTAACATAGCAGCATCTTTCTCCATTGTTGGCCAGTATATTCCAAAACGCTGTAACCTCCTATACAGACTAACAGAAGGATTATACCCACATATTTTTGTGTGTATTTGCATCATTTGTTTCTTAGCTTCTTTTGCTCCAACACATCTCATCAAAACTCCTTCGGGCCCTTTGAAATACTGATCCCCATTTATCTGCAAGAAATTTTTTAAGACTTTCAGTGTTGTGGTAGGGACCACTGTTGAATCATGAAGGCAGAAAACATCCTTCAAAATTGGTTCTCTCCAATCTGTTTCTTCTGATTCTGTGTCGCATAATTCTTCCATCAGCGGTGTAGCTATTATACGCCTTTCAATTACCACCTGAGAAGATTCTCCTTCAAATATTAACTTTGATGCCAAAGTAACAAGTGCATCAGCATGGCGGTTCCCTGTACGCTCTTGATATTTGAATTCTATCTTATCAAAATTAGTCATTATTCTTTGAACCGCTGTTCTGTAGGGAGCCAAATCAACATCTTTTACATTGAATGACCCTTCCATTTGACTAATTACCAAATTGGAATCTCCTATTACATTTATTCTTTGGGTCTTTAACTCTTTAGCAATTGACAAACCTATGAGAAAAGCTTCATATTCTGCTATATTGTTAGAGCAAGGAAAATCCAATTTGAAAGAAAAAGACATTACCTCACCCCCAGGAGCTTTTAACACAATACCTGCCCCAGCTGAATCTGTGGTTTTAGATCCGTCAAAATACATGAACCATTCCTCTTTTGCTTCAATAGTCATTGCTTCAGGGAATTCTCCTGGTAGTTCTTCTTTTAATATCAAATCATCATTTCCTGGGAAATTTGCCAATAGATCTGCTACTGCTTGTCCTTTGATGGCACGAGGGCAAAGACATGTAATATCAAACTCTGATAACGAAAGGAGCCATTTAGCTGCTCGTCCTGAAAGAACTGGTTTTGACATGAGATATTTGGTTGGATCAGATTTTGTCATCAGAAAAATCTTATGAGATAGTAAATAATGACGGAATTTTTGTAAGGCATAGATCAGAGATAAACAACTCCTTTCAATCCGAGGGTATCTTAATTCTGCATCTCTGAGAATTCTGCTGAGATAGTATATTGGCCGTTCACAACCAGACAAATCTTCTTGGGCTAGAAGAGCTCTAATAGCGGTTTCTGTTGAAGCCAGATACAGGACCAAAGGCTTTTTGAGGATTGGTGCCATCATAGTTGCTGTTGAACTCATCATTTGTTGAAGTTGTTTGAAAGCTTTTTCATGCACTGTTTCCCATTTGAATACACAGTTCTTCCGTAGGAGTGGCATAAGAGGTACTGTGACAGCTGCCAGTCCTGGGATGAATCTCCTTATATAGGATACCTTTCCTAAAAAACTTTTCAACTCTTTGACTGTGCTTGGGGCTGTCATGGATGCAATTGCTTGAGCCTTTGTAGGATCAACATCTATACCCTGCCTATTTACAATGAACCCCAAGAATTTGCTTGCAGAAACTTTGAAAGCGCATTTTAACGGATTCATTCTTAACTGATAATGGCGGCACCGTTGAAAAACTCTTCTTAGATCCTCAACATGACTGCAACGCTTTCGAGACTTGATAACAATATCATCCACATAATCTTCCACTGTATTATGAAACATATCATGAAAAATGGCTGTCATAGCTCTTTGATAAGTAGCCCCGGCATTTCTTAACCCAAATGACATCATTGTATAATAAAAGTTTCCAATTGGTGTCCGAAAGGCGGTTTTTTCTGCATCTTCTGCTGCCATCTTGATCTGATTGTAACCACTGTAACCGTCCATGAATGAAAAAACATCATGACCTGCTGTCGCATCAACTAATAGGTCCATATTGGGTAGAGGAAATTCATCTTTTGGGCATGCTTTATTTAAATTTCTGAAATCAACACAGCAACGGATTTGCCCATTCTTCTTTTTGACTGGTACAATATTGGCTAACCAGGTTGAATGTTGGATTGGCTTGATAAAACCTGCTTTCAGAAGCTTTTCAACTTCTATTTTGATTTGATCTTCAATATCTGGTCTGAATTTTCTTAGCATTTGCTTTATTGGTACATATCCTGGCTCAATATTCAATTTATGTGTGACCAATGTAGGATCTAATCCTGGCATTTCTTCATAATTCCACGCAAAAATATCTCGGTATTCTTTGAGCAAATTTACCAATTCTTCTTTTTCTTTTGGGACCAACTTGGAACTGATAAGTACCGGCCGTTTTTCTGATAAAGTTTCTGCAATGTTTACTTCCTCAAGACTTTCTTGTACCGCTTTTACACCATCCTGCATTTGTTCTGGCGCTTCCCCAATTTCACTTGTTTCTTCTGCTTGAAATATTTGATCCATCATGGGAATTTGGTTTTCTTTTGATGAATCAGTTTCCTTTGATTGTCATAAGATATATACAACCTTTCCATCTGGTTGTACCACCCTCTTACAGCCTCCAGTTCTTGATTCTTCGATAGAATTCCCCTTTAGAATTTCTGTTTTCACGCTTTCGTCTCGGGGTCTTTTTGAGGCTTTTGAATTTTCTGATGGCGTTAAAACAGTGGATGATGGTGGCATAACTCCTTTGGTCATTTCAAAAGCGGTTTCACCTTCAGCCAACTCATCATAAAACAATGCTTCTAAGATATGAGCTTCAGCTTTAACAAATGGCGCAGCAGTTGCTAGTATTCTGATAACTTTTCCTTTGTATATCCCCTTAACACATTGATGAAATGTTGATGGTATTAGCTGAAACTTGTGGATCCAAGGGCGGCCGAGAAGAATATGATAGCTTACATTTGCTTCAATAACATGGACTCTGACTGCTGAATTTATTGGCCCTACTTGAAGATTAATAGTTGCATAGCCAACAGTGTTCTGGCACTGTCCTCCAAATCCTGATATCTCTATAGACTGCTTTGAAATTTTTGAAGGATCTAACCCCATTGCTATTGCCGTTGATAATGGGATAAGGTTTAAGGAAGACCCAGGGTCTATCAGTGCTCTTTTTGCTTCAATAGAATTTATTAAAGCTGTAACATACAAAGGCTTATTGTGAGCTATTGATGAGGCTTTCATATCATCAGCAGTGAAACTCACATCTTGAATTTCCGGCATTGCCTTTCTTGTAGCAGAATAGACAAGAAAGCAATGTTCTGAATGAGCTTCTGCAACTGTCGTCAAAGCCGCTGTTGCAGCTATTCTTGCCGCTTTTGAGAAATGCATTTGGTCAAAGAAGTTTTTAAACTTTGAACTCTGTGAGAGAGTTTCTATTGCTGACTGATCATTAGGGATAATTTCCTCTTCAATTTCTTTTTCTGTCATAATTACTGAGTTATGACAGACCATAGCAACCACATCTTTCACTTTATGATTTGGCAAAGGATCCTGATGGACAGATCCTTCAGGAGTAGTTGAGATTTTCAGGTGTCCAGCAGCTATTTTGTCATTAAAAATCCGCCTTAGAGAGAAACAATCTTTTGTTGAATGGCGTATGGTTTGGTGATACACACAGTATTTGCTGCTTTGTTTGTCTTCTTCTGTAGGCTTTTGGAATGGTGATGGTAAGTACAAAACGCCATCAGCAATCCATACTTCCACAATTCGTTATACTTCGGCCATGCTGCAGGGAAAAGGCGGTGGAATGCTTTCTGGGTTGTACTTTGGTTTTTTATCAGATTGATAAGAGGTATTTCTCTGGAATGGCCGCCTTCCAGAATTTTCTGCCGCCATTGCTGATTCTCTCTTGTCCCTCCTACCATATCTGTCTTCATACCTTGGTAGAGTTGCTCTTGATATGACTGTGTTGAGCCTTTGAGAAATATCATAAAGCTTTTCAAAAGAGGGGATAGTAGCTACTTCCAAATAAGCTCTGTATTCTTTTGCTGCTCCATCGACACATATTTGTACAAGTTGCTCCTCAGTTGTTTGTTCATGACAATCTAAAACCAAATACCGAAAGCGGCGAACATATTGTGTCAGATCTTCATTAGGTCTTTGCCGCTCTTTCGACAAGGTATTGAGAGTAACGCGGTCTTCTACAGAGAAGAACTTCTTGGAAAAGATATTGACCATTTCTTCCCAAGAGTGAATAGAGTTTGGGGCCAAAGTCGTGTACCAAGTGAAGGCACGATCAATCAAAGATTTAGCAAATTCGCGGAGATGGAGTTCTTCATTGTTAGCATATCTGCTTAATGCATCAGTGAAACGCATCACATGCTCTCGAGCATTTCCAGTTCTTCCGTTGTAAAGAGTGAATTGGGGTGTGATATATCCTACTGGATATTCCATTCTCATGATTCTTGCCGAAAAGGGTGGTCTAGCATCAAAAGCATTTGAAAGTCCAGAGCGTTTTGCTTGCTCCCTTTCAAACATCTCAGAGAAATTCTCGGCTGTCATGTATGAGGAATGTCTCCCTTCCTGTTCATGATGATTACAGGGTGGAGAAGAAGGAATAGGATCTTTCTTGGGAGGATTATTGTGCATGTCATTTTCTTCGTCATGTTGAGATGGAGAAGGTGTACGCTCCTGCGACCTCTCCGAATTGCGAATATTATCTTCACGATGGGCTTTCTTAAAAAACTCCTGCATTTGTTTTTCTGATGCTGCTACCTGAGTTTGGATAGCCTGCATCTGAGCTTGCATCTGTACTTGGGTTGCTTGAAACTGAGCAAGAAAAGGCCCAAGAACAGCAGAAAGATCAGGAACTTCCACTCTGGAAGTATGAGATTCTTCCCTATTTTCTTCTTGAACAACGTGTGCTTGAGACGAAGCACCTCTTTTAGTCACCATTTTCTCTCAGAAATTGTTACAGAAGATCCCCAGCAGAGTCGCCAAAAATGTAGAGGGGTGTTTTGATTCTTGAAGAAATGGGGTTTACTGCAACCTCAATCTAGCCTAAATCCGATATCCAGACCGTTCTAAATTGAGTTATTTTTGGGAGAAATGATTCAGAGATCACAAGAAAGAAAAGGGGAAGAAGAAGGAAATGATTCAGAGGGAGAGAAGAAAGAACAATGAAGAAAAGTAGTGACAGAATGTTTTTTTCTTGATGAATCCTTTACTTTCTCTCTTTGTAAATTCTATTTGGAAATCTGATTGTTTTTGGAAAATCTTCTGGGAATTCAAAAAAAAATCTCTCTCTCAACAAGGAGGGGTCACCTCTATTTATAGGTGATTAACAAAATCGTAACTAACTTGTACAGCTGTCATAACCGTTTTTTGTAACTGACTTTTAGAGAGAAAATATTGGATTCCATCAAGATAAAGGCGTTTTGTCACCATACTTCCTTTAAGCTTTTATGACCAAAGCTTTCAGATATATTCTTCAAAGGTTAAAAGCGGTATTCACAATATCCATCTTTTAACAAATTCTATCTAAGCCCTCCAAACCACAACTCATCATCCTCCCCCAACAGCAATTGGTAACTACATCGTGAAAGCGGGTCATACGCTTTCATGGTGTACTGTCCTACTGAGGTAATATATTAGTGTTCAGACAGCAACACTCCTCTAAAGTAATAATCATGATAGCAATAATAATAATAGCGATGATAATAATCATCTAATAATCATCTCAAGTCCAATAGGGAAATCGTAGGTGTTGGACGAAGACACCCTTCCTGCATCTCAAGTCCAATAGGGAAATCGTAGGTGTTGGACGAAGACACCCTTCCCGCATCTCAAGTCCAATAGAGAAATCGTAGGTGTTGGACGAAGACACCCTTCCCGTCAGGCCTTAAGAGAAACTGAGGAAAAATCCATCCTCAATGCTTTCTCCCTGACTGTCAGCCCAGGAAGTAATCCATGCTTCACTGGAATAGGTAATGAGGGGAAACAGCCACACTCATTCCCACGGGGAGGTACCAATCCATACCGTTCACCCCTGACAAAACAAATCTTCTTTCTGGCAGAAGTCATCAGAAAGGTATACAAGGAGGGTACTGATCCATACCACGCCCATCATCATGAGAAAGGCGTTGAAAGCCAGAACGAGGCACTGAAGCCATATAGAATATCCGAAGGCGTTGAAGCCTGAATCAACATCAAAGGCATTAAAGCCTGAAACAGCATCCAAAGGCGTTAGAGCTCGAAATAGTATCCAAAGGCGTTAGAACCCGAAATGATATCCGAAGGCGTTAGAGCCTGAAACAATATCCAAAGGCGTTAGAGCCTGAATCTGTGTCAATAGCGTTAAAAGCGCAATAGTTTCTACTTTCATCAGTGACATAAGGGTAAAATTGTCATTAATGAGTAAAAAATCCTTTTTATGAACTAAAAGCATAAGAGCTTAAAATCATTGATCATTAATGACCAGAATCATCATTATCAGATAAACATGGAATTCTGTTAACCAATTCTCAAAAAGGATTTTAGTATATGTAATATGTTAGAACGTCCTTTGAGCCACGTGTCATTATTTTATTGAATTATGAACAACATCCTTAAATTCAAAATTTCACAAGTCAAGCTTTTCAATAACCATCATCAACAATGTGTCTTGTAAAAGAGGATATTTTTAGCCATGTATTTATCCAATGCTGAATCACTAGGGTTTTTTGCAAGGTACTTTAGAGCTTTTGGGGTTGTTTTGGGTTTTCCTGGTAAACATGGTTGACCACTTTTTGTTGGGAGGTTTGAAAGATATAAAATTTGAGACAAATATTGGCACCCCAAGAAGATTTGTAGAAGTATGAATAAAATGGAGATTCAATGGCATGTTTCTATAGGAGTGTGGTGTCGTACTGTTGTCAAAATAGTGTGCTTGATTGGTATTAGTTTGCTATTTTGCATGGTTCTCCCCCTCCCCCCTGGATTTTCCTTAATGGGTTATGTCAAGCTAAACTTTGATGTTAATCTACAAGAGGAGAAAATCTTTTCTCATTCAGTCGGATCTATGAAGTCCAATAAAGCGGGAGTGAGATGGTTGCTCCAAGATTTTTTTGTTTTGTGAGATACTTCCTGAAATCTCCAAATGTGGGAGGGGATGGTCCCAAGGCGATGCGTACTTATTGTTAGGATGTGAGGATGAGGAGGGGCATAGTTACCAAGTACGGGTATGGGTATAATACGGCAATGATCCGTTTGGGAAGTACGGGTGTATACCGAAAAAATATGGCAAAAGTATGGGAAAATTAAAAAATAATTATAAATAAATAAAGAGCATGGTATTAACTAATAATTATTATTTAATACGGAATATGCGGTTAACACGGTAAAAGTACGGTAAAAATACATGTATTGTATGTATTTAATACGTAATTCATGTATTAAACGGGTATTAAACGGCGATACGCGAAGAATACGTAATACGACAAAAGTATGTAGTTTTAAACGGTGACCCCCCTAAAAGTATTATATCGGTACTATACGGGTATAATACGGGTGTTTGGTAACTATGGATGGGGGTGGTGGCTTTGTATTGATCCATGTCAACATCTTTATTTGACACCCCCTTTTGAATTATTTCATACCATAGAAGCATGCTTTAGCTAACTACTTGTGCCAAAGGTGTAGGATGTATAGAGACATTAAATATATGTAAGGAATTCCCTTTATTTGTATGTTAATGTAGTCTTATTGTTCAATCATTTGGAAGAGGGAGAAAAAAAAATGAGGTTCCACCCAAAAGGATTGAAACAATGTGTGGGTGTGGTGCAGTGAAGGGAGAAAATCATGTCTTTGTTTTGTTTTCCACTCCATGCCATAACATAGGTGCAGTGAAGGGACAAACTCGTATTTCATAGTTTTTAATGTACTTCATGTCAGAACATTCTCTACCGTTCACTTTAAGCTGCTCTAGACTGTACTGGATAGTCATTCAGATGAGCCACTTGATGCATGAAAACCGCATGGTCTTGCCCATTTTTTTTTAAAATTGTTGTATCATGATTTAAGACTAATCGCATAGGCATTGGGTGTGAACACGTATTTTTTGTGATATAATCTGTGTGTGAACATTCGTGCTGTGCATGCCATTTAACACCAATGCATTATTCTCACTTGCTTTCTCATTTTATTTATTGTCACCCATTTTTAAAAAAGTCATTTCTTTTCATGATTTTATGCAGGTTATTGCCTTATCATGTGGTTGCGGACTATGAAACAGAAGAGGATGACAGGATCCTTGATTCTGACACAACAGGCCAGATGTCATCGCGCTCCCAGCAGTGGGACCACAACATTTCCGCCAAGGTTTCAGAATTCACTGCTACTTTTGAGAAACAAATCCTTGCCTTTAATATAATATCCCGCAAACGGGCCCTAGGGGAGTTTCGGTCAGAGGAGAAGTTAATGATTGAGCAGGCTCTCCTGCAAGAGGAGAAACAAACCATTATGGAACTAAGTGCAGAAATTGAGTCAAGGGAGAAAGCTGGCCGAGAGGCTGCAGAGGCTAAGATGAGGATGGCAGCAATGGTGCAGGCAGAGCAAGCTCGTGCGGAGGCACTGGCCCATACTGAGATGATATCGCGTGCTCCAATGAGAGGGAATGCTTTTGGAACTCAAGGCAATGGAGGTTCAGTTGGTCATGATATGGCCAGGCAGGAACAGGGGGTTAACCCAGATGAGATAATACATGGATGGCGAAATACTCAGAGAGACAATGAAGAGCCCTCAGAGGAGTTCTTGAATGATGAGAATGAGACTGAAAATGGGGAGACAGGGATGCAAGATGAGTGGCGTGAAGTTGGGGAGTTTGATTTGAACACTAGGTAACAATGAAGCTGCGTTGGAAGACTCAAGACTCTGCTTTGTAATGTGGCAAGGAATCTGTATCAATTGCTGCTATTGGTGATACCCAACAGAATGCATTATCATCATCTGGAAAATCACAGGGTCTAGTTCTTGTTGCAATATCATGGGCATGTCCTTGATTCACGACTGTCAGAACTTGTCAAGCACAGTGTGGTATATCCCACTGTGGAGATAGATGCTCTTTTTGAAAATTCCATCCCACTTATAAATGACCTAGAAAAATAATCCCCTCCCCGGGTCGAGGAGGAGATTTACCGTCCTGCCCCCTTTATTGTGCCACATGTCCTTTTTTTACTCCCTTTAATTGTGGTTAAGATTCACTATCCCCTGCTCAATATTTGGTTGCTTAGAAAATAGGTGAAAACATAGAAAAGAAAAGAAAAGTAAATTTTGGATTTTTGATACAATTCTTAGATGGGTTTTGTCCAATTTTCTTTTCTTCTCTCTTTTCACTTATTTTCTCGGCAACCACACAAACATAGAGTTCGGGTTAAAGCATCTATTTTTGGTTCTTATAAAAAAAAAAAAAAAAACAATTAACCACAGGTTAAAACATTTTTACTATGTTCCAAGCGGCTTTGTGAGGGCAACGAGGAATAGTCCCCCTGTTGGCCCAAGGAGGGGACTATTGCTCATTGATTTAATTGTTTCAGGCTGTTTATAAATTTACTGAATAGCCTAAACATGCCCAGAATATCAAGAAAATGTCACTCTCACACTGATGAGTTTAAATTCCAATGACTTCTCACTGTAGAAATGAAATTCTCTCATAATGCACAAAGAATTAGTTTTTGGCTAAACAGGGATGAATAAATTCGAGACTGCCCATGTTTAGACACTAGTTATAGATTATAAAATTAGGCATATTATTGGACATTACAAATATTTTATAAAATGATTATTTTGGTATATAGATCGTATGGTCAATAAGTTTTTTGAGAGAGGGCTTTGAAGAAGAAAATATAAAAATAAATCTTTACCGATTTAACCGGACTAACCTCATAGAATCATATAACAAAGGTTAAATTTCACTAACCTCTCTTGAGGTTTGCTAAAATTTCAAAAACCTCCCCTCTTGTTTATAAAATTACAGTTGCCCTCCCTTCTACTTAAGTTGTCTATAACAAATACCCCATTCCTTAGTTTTCCATTACTTACTTACATGGAGATGTCATGATTTAAATATTTTGAAATGTCTAAATTACTCTTCTTAAAGTCAAAGCCAATAAACAAAATAAGTGATAAATGGGTTTGGTAGGCTTGGGTGCACATGATAATGATGTGGTCCTTCAAATTTTGTTACATGAGAATGATCTGGTCCTTCAAATTTTGTTATTAGCATAACCTGAAGCTCTTAGAGTCACTTCTATTGTGGGTAGAAGACCAAGCAAGTAGTGAGCATCTCTCTCTCTCTCGGTGAAAGAAAGCCACCATAAGATCTGCAGTTGCATGATGAAACTAAATTACTCCTCTACCGATGGCAATTCAGCAATAGGTCTTTGGAGTGAGAATTTCAACAAAGCAAGCCACTAGCGATTTTTTTGATTGTTTGAACCATTAGCGATTTTTTTGACCTAACCGGAAATTTTTTGGTTATGATCAACTACTGGATGCAACTCCAGTGATAAATAATAGCAAACTTGGCAGAAATTCTACTGGACCTGTCAATATTTCTTCAGCTAAACACTAGTGTAGACACTGTTTATTTTCACTTTGGCACATATAACTTCGTTTTGAATGACTGATCAGAGCAGGATAATACCATCCTCAAAGTTGCAAAAGTCTGGTACTCATGTAAGGTAGAAAGCCAGAAACCACGCTGAACTCTCCCTTATGTTACGTTCCGCTGGGACTTTTGGGTTTTCTTTGTGGAGTTTTCAAACCAAAGCCATAACAATCTCGAGTTATGGGGGTAAAATTGTAAAAGATAATCTTCCGTTAAACGGTGTTAACCTAATAAGCAGGGGAGGGGAGTGTACTTTCAGAAACAAAAGGAGAGGTTTTTGAAATTTCACCAAATCTCATAGGAGGTCACTCTAATTTACCTTATAAAAAATCAAATAACAAGAAACGGACTAGCTAATACATTGATAAAAAGGGTCTAGCTATTCCAACGGTTCCTTTATTAAAACATTGGTTAAGATGTGCTAAAAGAATACAAATATATATATTTATATATATTATAGAGTTGGATTGATAAAATATGTAAAATCATTATTTAAACCAAATTTGATGAGGAATTTTTTTTCTTCGTTTAATTTTTGTACAATGCAACATTTATCTATTGTTAGTAACAAGGTTCGAAATGGTTAGTGGTTTCCTGTTTTTCATATCATTGAGGGATATTTTCTCTCCCTCGGGCTTGATCCCAACATGTGATGCATATGGTTCAAGTGGGTACCTCTCTCTCTTTCTATGTCCCTTCTCTTCTCTCTACTCTCTCTCCCTCAAGTAGCCTCTTTCTCTCTCTATCGCTCTTTGTTCTCTCTCTCTCTGCTCCCTCTTTGAGCTCACTGCCTCTCTCTATACTTGGTATATAGTTAACCATTTTTTATGTGGATATCATTTACCTACGGTTAGTATCAATGATTAATATTTAGCATTGTTTAATTGTGTTGTTAATTATATTTAAAAATTTATAATTTTATTGTTCATTAACTACATTATGTCAGTTGTTAGTTAATTTTTAGAATTCTCAATTGAATTTGTTATTATTAAATTGATTGATTTAATTATTCATTAGATTATTTAATTGTTAACTTATGTTAGTTGCTAATTAGATTTAAAAATTGTTAATTGAATTTATTATTATTAAATTGATTTATTGAATTATTTAATTTGACAAGAGAGAGAGAGAGAGTGGAGCTAGAAAGAGGGAAATAGTGAGAGAGTGTAGGGTTGTCAATAGATCAGATCAGTAGGGCTGTCAACGGGGTTGGATTTGGACGGATCTGCTTAGATCCGAATCTAATCCGATTAAGAATCCGATAAATCCGAATCCGATCCAAAATCTGTTGGATCATGAATTAATCGATCTGAATCCGATTACATTTGTAAGATCCGAATCTGAACCAATCCGATTCGATTAAGGTTAATTTTTTTAAAAAAAACTCTATTTTAATAATATAAAAATCTAATATTATCTTAATTAACTCTAATTAATGTTAATTTTTTTAAAATTAATACTTTATGCATAGAAAATCTATGTAATATATTTAAAATGATTTTAAAAAATATTATTATAATCGAATCGGATTTTAATCGGATCAGATCCAATTATAATCGGATTCCACCGATTTGATCTGATCCGAATCCAATCCGACGGATCACATATAGGGTTCAAAGTCTGGCTAATCGGATCCGATCCGATCCTGATAAGTGGGAGGGGAAGATGTGATGTGAGAGAGAGGGAAAGAAAAGAATGCAGACGTGAGAGAGATGGGCTGAAATAAATTAAAATTTTTTTTTATTATGTTTCTTAATCGGGATTGATGGATGCCTTTTTCTTTCCATCTACGATAACGAATACATGGCAAATTATAATTGAATCTACAAGAATTCTTGTAGAGGTGTCTTTAAAGGATTTGTGAGAGGGGTTAAAATAGAAATAAATTTGATTTTATTCTTGTTTCTAAAACAAGAATAAATACCCATTCTTCAAACTTAAATTAAAGTGGGTACGTGGCTACCAACCGTACACTGTCCAATCGAGAATCCAACATGCCAAGGCGGCCACCGTTTTAATGCATGTCAGACTTGGCGCCGTTGGATTCTGGGTCAGACAGCTCAGCAGTCAGCACATACAATCACTTCCCATTTCTAAAGGGAAGTGATTTAACCTACTATCCATAGTTGAACCTTTGAATTAAAAATCTAGGGATGCAAACACTAGATAGGCCCCATTGTTTAAAGGATATGTACAAAGACAACCACTGGATTTTTAATCCAACGGTCTTTTTTTTTATCACTTTGATTTCTAAATATTAGTGGGAAGTGATTTAAAACTCTCTAATCCAGAGCTGAACAATTAGTTTCAAAATAGGAAATGTTGCACTTACCGCACATAATTTATAGTTACGAATTCACTCACTCCTATAGTTGAGCAATCTAAGCTTGATTTTTAAAAAATAAAAAAATAAAAATATTTATTTTAATTTTCTAAAGCTTCTTAAGCTCAATCGAGTTTTAATTTTTTTTTTTTTCCTTTTTCTGATGCCCCGTTCACACTGACTTCGCGATTGTTTTTTCAAAATAATATTGGATCCATCTTTGAAGTTTGAACCACACGTTAGCTTTCTACGTGTTCACATTAGATATTTAACGGTATGCTCCACTTGTTTTTTCTCCTCTTTTTACATAGTGGCCGATTTGACGTGAGTTCTGTAACTTCCGTTTACTCCATCACTTACCATTTTCTTTAGAATCTTTTCCGGTAGGCGCTCGTGAGGAGACTACTATCATCAATCTAAAGTCATCACATACCCTACATCTATCAAGTGTTGCGTAGCAAATCAATGCATGGTTGATTGACGTGCACACTAGATGTATACGTGACACCAACTCGAGAGGGTAGGTTGAAGGAACAAGAAAAATAACATTATCTTGTTGACAATAGCCAGGGGTGGAGCCAGGGTTGGGGGATTTGTTTTTTAAGTATAGTATTAAAGCAGTGATTAGTGTTCCTTTTAACACCTCTTTAACCTTATTTAAGCTTAACTAAAGTAGAGTTAAATTTTTTTTTTAACCAAGGTTGGATTGCTTAATTCTAGGTGTGAGTGAATCTTAATCACAGTTAGTAAGTTTTAAAAAGTAGGGCGTGGACCAATGAGGAGCGGCCATTTCGTTAAATAATAGAAACAGTCGTTAAGTTAAGCATATTCCTAATATTTATTGCTTGGGAGAGGGGTGGAGCCGGGGACTAAGCGGTTTAGCCCCTAAACTTTTGAGAAAAAATTAGTTCATTAAACTTTTGAAAAAATATATATATTCTTTACAAACCGACACAAACAAACATGATGGTCAATGAGCTTGGCCTTAAAAAAAAAAAATTAGGGGCTACACCCGAACCCCCATCGCCCCATCGTTAACCCCCCCCCCCCCCCCAAAAGAGAATCCTGGCTCTGCCCTTGACAATAACTACTACCAACTTTTCAAGACAGAAAACAGCATAGAAAGGGATCTCTTGTTTTCTAGGTTTGTTGGGGATTAGATCTATATAATAAGGGCCGATGAAGCTCTTTAATAATCAAACAATTAGAATGGGAAGCGAAGAGGTGAAGCTTTTGGGAGCATGGTTTAGCCCTTTTGTTCACAGGGTCCAATGGGCTCTGAAACTGAAGGGAATTGAATATGAATACGTCGAGGAAGATCTCTCCAACAAGAGCCCTCTACTTCTCATGCTTAACCCAATTCATAAGAAAGTTCCGGTGTTGCTTCATGCTGGAAAATCCATCTCTGAATCGTTAGTTATACTAGAGTACATCGACGATACATGGAAACAAAATCCGATATTGCCCGAGGACCCTTTTGAGAGAGCCAAGGCTCGGTTTTGGGCTAAATTTGAAGAAGAGAAGGTAGTTCTATTTACTAGCATGAGCTCAGTTAATTTATGTTTCTTTTATTTATTTTTCAAATTAATCTAGTGATATTCCCAAAGTGTACCCCCAAATCGTAACCGTTATCTCAATTATTAAATAGTTAAGATAACTGATGTGACATTTGAAAAGATAAAATAAGTCAACTCAAATCTTAACGCTTAGTGTTTGAAAACGGTTAGAATTAAGAAGTATATCTGGTAGTACCCGTAAATCTTTAAAAAAAAGTCTTGACAAGAGGACTGCAAGGTCGTCTTCTAAGCTGACCGCAATGTCCCCAGGTCCCTTTTAACACCTCTTTAACCATAGTTAAACTTAATTAAATTAAAGTCAATAATTTTGTTTTTTAGATTTTTTAAAAACCATGATTAGATTGCTTAACCGTACGAGATGAGCAAATCCTAACCACAGTTGATGGGTGGTAAAAAAGGGGCGTGGACCAATGAGATCACGGGATCAGCTTCTAAGCTGACCCTAGGTCTGTTTTCCATTTCCCTAAAAAAATCATTTATTTAGGATTAGTCAATTAATAGTTATGTTAGTAATGATAACCGGACTCGATCCCAGACCAGCTCATGAGACGGCACCCCTAGCCCTATGAGCTATATGCGACATATTCATTTAGTTTATCTAACCATGTTATTTGCTCTTTGGTAAGACACTGACATATACTTGTCATCCATAGGCAATTTTTCATCAATTTTCTACTGAGCTCCGTTTACTTGCATGTAAATGGTTTTACGTCGGTTTTACGACGTGAATCATTTACACTGTAAAAACTTTTATGGTAAAGATGAATCTTTCATTTATTTTTTGTTATTTGCTTGCATTTTTTAAAATAAGGCGGATTTTCTTTTGTGTTACATGTGTTTAGAGTAAAAGAATATTGAAAATCACATGTAAGAGCGGTGTTTTTGTCATCCAAATAAAAATAAGTGAAAATAATATTTTTGTAAATTTCTAGTTGAACAATTGTCGTTATGTAGAATACTTGTGAGGGGTTGTATTTTTATCATTTTTAGATAATACATGTAAGAGATCTTTTTGTCATTTAAGAAAATACATACACAAAGGAGTATTTGTTATATTTGAAAATCCATGTGAAATAGTATTTTTGCCATTTTAAAATATATATGTGAAGATGGGCATTGTTATCATTTTGAAAATTTATGTAAAGAGAGATATTATTGTCATTTTGAAAAAATATTAGGGAGTAGTATTTTGTCAAATTTAAAAATACACGTGGAGGGTTATTTTTGCTATTTTAAAAAATAGAAGTGAAGAAGAGTGTTTAATTTATTTTAGAAAATCCATGTGAAATAGTATTTTTGCCATTTTAAAATATATATGTGAAGATGGGCATTGTTATCATTTTGAAAATTTATGTAAAGAGAGATATTATTGTCATTTTGAAAAAATATTAGGGAGTAGTATTTTGTCAAATTTAAAAATACACGTGGAGGGTTATTTTTGCTATTTTAAAAAATAGAAGTGAAGAAGAGTGTTTAATTTATTTTAGAAAATACATGTAATGAGGTTGGATCTTAAATGTCCCTAGTGAAATTTTTCACTTTGATAAATATATGTGAAGAGGGGTATGTCTGCCATTTTGAATATATATTAAAGAATACAAAATTTTAGAAGTAGATAACATCTGATTTTTAAAATGCTAAGTCGTTGTATTTTTGCAAAAGTTGATCATTTTCTGTAACATTTTATTTAAAAAGATTTTATGCACAATCAAATACACAAAAAATGATATTGTTTGCAGATTAATTGGATTTATTTTTCTATATTTTACATCGAAACAAACAGAGCATAAGATTATTTAAGCATTGTAAGCAAAAATGAAATTAAACTTATGTAAGCATAACGTGTTTAAGCCCAAATTATTAAATCATCCCTACTAATATTAAAAGAAGAAATTAAAAATTAGGGCTTTAGCAAGTGAGCCACTCCGTCTAGCCAATTTTTTTTTTGTAAATAAGCTGTTTTGGAAAACCAGTTTGCAAACAACCTCAGGATTTATGCACTGTTATGCACACTATCTTCTATTAGAATTAGACCCAAATGCATTTGATATGAGAGAGCTAGAAAATAATCAGTGCCAAGGCATTGTGGTTAGTTCTGTTATTTCATTAAAAGAATTATTTAAATCTTAACGGAACTACCGAATGAGGTTGTATGCTTCAGTGTTCATGGAGCATGAGTTTTTTTCTTTTTTTTTGCAAACTAGTTTTTTCAAAGCTGTGTATTTGCAAAATAGGATACACCCAGGTGCTGTCTCGCTAAAGCACCAAGAATTAAGTGGTTATCTTAGAAGAAAAGTCATCGAAACTGCCATGACTTTATTATTTTAATTATAGCTCTTGGAATAGTTAAAAATCGAAAGTTATGTTCTTTCTAAATCTCTTGAAATAATGTCTCTTCCTAAATGAACTCTGAATCTTGTAGAAGGAGATTTTAACAGTTTAAAGTCTAACAAATATGATATTCCCACTTGTAGAAGTGATCTGTACAAGTTTCTCTTGATAAGTCTAATATATAAATTGTACTTTTCATTGACCCTTTTGGTAGTTCATAGAAGCTATAAGGCATGCTTTACTTTCAGAAGGAGAACAACAAGAGAAGGAAGTCAAGCAAGCAATAGAGGCCTTGGAAATCCTTGAGGGAGAGCTCAAGAGTAAGGAGAAGTTCTTTGGTGGGGAGAAGATTGGGTTTGTGGACATTGTGTTGGGCTGGGTTACTGTTTGGCTGGGAGTGGTAGAAGAAGTTGCAGGTATTAAGGTGTTTGATTCTCATAAATTCCCATCCTTCAACAAATGGATGGAGAATTTTGTAGAGACTCCCATTATCAAAGACAAGTTACCATCTAGGGACAAGTTGGTACTCCAATTCCACAAGATTCGCCAATCCAAAAGATTCACCCACAAATAAATGACCCCTCTCCCTCTCTCTTAAATATCTAAACTAAATGCATAGTAATGCATATCAATGTCTTCTTATTAGACGAAAATTGTGGTGAATTTGTATTAGTCATATGCTTATATGTTGCCATGTATTGTGTGGGTTATTGTGCTTTTCCATTGCTGCAAAAGCTTAGGATCATTACTTTTATCATAAGCTTAGATTTTGGATGTATATTGTTAATCCAAAATTTTAGGATTATTACTTTTATCTCACTTTCTCTCTCTTCTCTTGGCCGTACCATTATTCGGGTTTTTCTTTTGTCTTTACCGATCCTAATTGATAACAACATTTATGGGTGATTATGGGATAAGATCCTATAAATCCTAATTGGATTAGGGATTATTCAAATCTCATTAAAATAGGGTTTTACCTTTGACTATAGTAAAAAAATATGAAAATAATCACCTCCTCGGTCAATGATGCGAGGAGGGGCGCCTCGGCTCCCTTTTACTTGCCACATGTCCCTCTTTTAACTCACGTTAACCATGGTTAAGAGTTACTCACAGCTTAGGTTCATCCATCTACCATTGGTTTTTAGAAAAATAAAATATATAAAAAAATTAACCACATGGTTAAAAATTTTAACCTGGGTTCATGTGGGTTGAAGGGGCAGCTTTGTGAGAACGAGGAGCAATAGTTCGTTCCTCACCCGTGGAGCAAACTATTGCTCTAGAAAATAACTCCCCTACTATATGGATGGATGCCCAACCCATAGTAGACTTTTTAGTTGGATATTCTCTTGGCCGTGAACTCACCTAGTTTGATCATTGAGCGACATGGATAAGTAGATCTCGACCACCATGCATGTTTCACAAAAAAGAAGCACATCAACTTCCATTGATGGAGAATCCTAAGCTTAGAGAAGAAGACTCGTGTGAATCGATATGAGACTTCACATTTGATGAGTTTCTGCAAGTGAAATTTCTTCTCCCTTTTATAAATGATCATAAGATGGCCTTAGGAGGGTTTTGATGAGATCAAAATCAGAATTACAGAATTTTTAAACTATCATTCTTTCAAAAACGATACTTGTTGGCATTTGAAGTAGTGCCAGTGTGCAATGATGTTCAGAAAAATAGTTGGCGGTGGAGCTTTTGCCGCTAATTAACTACAGTCTCTTGCTATACGTCATAGGGCATGAAACTAAGTTACTACCCCAAACTTGCCTGGGTCTTAACTCAGTCTTCCGGAGTCCAAACTAGTTATGATCTTTTGCTACTTACTCCAAATTGGAAGAGGTATTTATGGTGAAAATATGAGACCTTGATTCAAAATGCTCTAGTCGATCGTGGAATCCTATTCAGCTTATAATATAGGTAGCCTATAATGACTTGAAAAATTAAACCAGGGGCTTATGGGTGGTTTCAAGAGGTCATAAACCTCTAAATATCAAATTTCAAAACTTGAATCATCCATTAAGGGGTCGATCTCACCATATTAAAATCAGAACATAAATTAAGACCTAATCAACAGTGTAGATAAGCCCGATTGAAAATTGTTTTGGCCAAATCTTATCTGGGGCTAGAATGAGGTCCAAAGATCAAATTTGGGGGGATTCTGACCTGATTTGCCTATTGAATCAAAAGTTTATATTTAGAACTAAAGGAAGGGTAGTGACCAATTTAGGAGTTGCTTAGGATTTAGGGGAAGAGGGCCAAAACATGTCACTGAAAGACATTATTGAGACAAAGATGGGTTGTCATAGAAGGTAGATGAGGTAGGATATTGAGCAATTGGTCAATCTAATATGGATAATACATTGACAATTGGAGTCGTCAGCTAGGGTTCCCTTATTTGGGATCCCTGGGAAGAGGATCAAGTTGGTCTTTGCGAATAACTTGATGCACTATCTCTCTGTTAAAATGAAGAAAAATCCATGGGCTGTCCCATCTTCTCCACCCTGTAGGAACTACGAGATTACCCCAAGGATGACGTCAGTATCCAAGGGTCACTGACCGACCATAGAGCCATGTCCAATAAGGATATTAGAGTGTCTAGTCATTGGGGGAGGGTCTCTTAGGCTCCGTTCTTTTGGTGGAACATTTAGAAGTCCGGAACATTAGTATTTTGGAATAAGAGGCGCAAGTGTTTGGGAGGGGAGGGGAGGGGAGATGGTTTCTTATTCTTTTACACAATGTATCTCAAATTTATTGGGCTCAACTTAATTAGAAATTCCACATGAATAGAACTTAAAACAACCAAAATTTTGGATAGAACTTAAAAGTTCCATATTTGTAGAACTTTTACCCTTTATAAATTAATATAGTTCTAGCTATTAAGCAAAATTAGGCATGAAAACTATGAAGGTTTTAGACTTTGAAAGTTCCATCCAAAGAACAGACCCTAATGCTTTTTTTTTTTTTTTTCTTTCTCCTCAAATTTATTTATAAAGAAGAAGGGGGAACAAGCACTCCCCCGAGTTCACGCTAATGTCAAGTCGACTATTTTTTTTTTCCCATTTCGTCAGAGACGTGGGCCAGTAGTACTCACATACAGACGGTCATCATTCTCTCCTATCACCCTATATAACATTTTAAATGTCAATCAAAGTTTTGATTGGATGCTCAAACCTTTACTTAACATCCAAGTTAGGTTACTTAACATACAAGGTAGGTGACACGATCATTTGGTATGCACGGTGCTCGTGGCACCTATCACTGGAGAAGACCCCAAGTCTTCGTCAAAATAACAGTGGGTCCTTAATCTTTGAAGTTTGAACCAGATGTTAGTTTTCTAGGTGTTCACATTAGACATTTAATGAGTGGAACCAAATCATCTCCGGTTATAACCGGATTTGCCAAATCCGGTTATCAACCCTAGAGGTCACCACGTGTCTCCTTGACACCCCTTAACCGTGGGTAAGGTTCACCCACCCCTAGGGTTCACACACTCATTTTTGGTTTTTTTTTTTTTAATATTAATTCTTTTATTAAAATTAAAAAACTATTTTTAATATTTAAAAACTCTAAAAACAGTTTTTAATTTTTAAAAAAGAATTAATATTTTTAAAAAACCAAAAATAGATGGGTGAACCCTAAGGGTAGGTGAATCTTACCTACGGTTAAGGGGTGTCAAAGGAGACATGGGACAAATCCGGTTATCACCGTAGAGGATCTGACTCCTCAATGAGTGCCCTTGTACTCATAGGCTCCCCCATCATCATAATTACCTTTCATTAGTCCACAACTTTTCCCATAATTACCTTTCATTAGTCCACAACTTTTCTTAGCAAGGGAACAGGAAAAGAAACATAACCGATTGGGGCCTTCATGTGTCCTTTTTAACTCCCCCTTAAGTGGTTAAGATTGGCGCACCCTAAGATTCACCAATCCATCCTTAATTTTTAGAAAAAAAAATATTAATTCATTTATAAAATATTTTAATTTTTTTAATATTAAAAATGTTAATTAAAGTCTCCCCAGTCCACCACTCATTTTTCTTATGTAAAAAGAGTGACATTGAAAGAAGTCGCCAGTCACAAGAATCCCATAATCTGCAAGGAATGTCATTATCTTGTTGACAGTAGTGACAACCCCACTGTGGTACAAACCACTGGGACCGACTGGTCGAACAGGAAAAATGGGCAACTGATCTCCTCACCGGTTCCCAAAACTCTCAAAATCGGAACTTTTTAAGAATCGGTCAAAATCGGTCAAAACTGGTTGGAAACGGCTAGAACCGGTCAAAACCGGAAGAAAATTAGGAAATTTTAATTTTTTAAAACAAAAAGTAGAGGATCAAATCGGACCAGTTGAACCGGTGAAACTGAGAACCGGCCACTCTGCTCGATGCACCGGTACGGTTATTAAAAGTGAAAACAGTGGTACAAATACTAGACTTTTCAAGACAGGAAATAACATGGAAAGGGATCTCTTATTTTCCACGTTGAATTGCCCGCCATTGTTTGGTGGGGGATTAGAACTACAATCTATATAACAAGGGCCGATGTAGCTCTTTAGTAATTCATCAAAAAAATAATATTAGAATGGGAAGCGAAGAGGTGAAGCTTTTGGGAGCATGGGCTAGTCCTTTTGTTCACAGGGTCGAATGGGCTCTGAAACTGAAGGGAATTGTATACGAAGACGTTGAAGAAAATCTCTTCAACAAGAGCCCTCTACTTCTCAAGTATAACCCAATTCATACGAAAGTCCCAGTGCTCCTTCATGCTGGAAAATCCATCTCTGAATCGTTAGTTATAATCGAGTACATCGACGAAACATGGAAACAAAATCCCATATTGCCGGAGGACCCTTTCGAAAGAGCCAATGCCCGGTTTTGGGCTAAATTTGTAGATGAGGAGGTAACTCTGTTTACTAACATCAGCTCAGTTATCATTATTATTATTTTTTTTGGTAAGTTATTTAACCCAAGAGCTCGAGTGGCCACATAAAAAGGAATGTCTGTTTTGAAACATACTTATCCCCATTTATTTGCTCTTGGGTATGGTTTTGAAAATTACTTGTCATCCATAGGCCATTTTATCTATCAATTTTCTACATCTAAGGTTCCATTTGTTTGCACTTAAATAATTTTACCACATAAATCATTTACGGTATAAATGCTTTTACGGTAAAAGATAAAATTTCCATTTACTTTTTATTGTTTGGTTGCATCCTGAAAATAAGGCAGAATTATTTTTGAGTCAATCGAAGGGTCCTCTCAAGTATACTCTAGAATCCAAACCATTTAATTCAAATAATTAAGAGTTAAGAACAAAATGTGTGGCCTGGCTTTCTTTTCTCAAAAGTCAGCCAAACGTCAACATTAATCCTGATCCTTAGTAGATTGCCGAACACGGTTACGATTTAGGAGTATATTTGGAAGTACCCCACATACTGACTCATATTTTTTATGCTATTTACTTGTGTTTGGAGTAAAGGAATATTGAATCACATCAAGAGTAATGTTTATGCCATTCGAATAAAAATATGTAAAATTGATATCTTTGTAAATTTCTAGTTGAACAATTGTTGTTATTTAGAACTAGTGGGTCACACATGTGATGCACGTGAGGGGGTAGGGGGAGAGAGATTGAGTATAGAGAAAATTGAGGGCATTTTAGGTATATAAACTTGAAGGATATTTTAAATTAAAGAAAATGAAATATGTGCAAACTTGATGAACATTTTGGGTTAAAAAATTTGTGAGGGCCATTTTGGACATAGGAATTTGACTTAGGGGTATTTTGGGAATTAAAAAATATTCGGCACATTATTACAATATGAAAAAAAATTGAAGACATTTTAAATATAGAAACATGACTTAAGGGCATTTTGAGAATAAATTTTTTTTAGGGATAACCTGGCCAAGAAAATAAATATGTTTATATTTTTTAATAATAAAAGGACATGATCCAACTAGACCAGCCGAACCAAGAACCGATCACCTAGCCAGTTCGATGAACGGTCTAGTTATAAAAACATGACTTTATATATTAATAACTAAACCAGGAACTGGTTTAACGGATGGTCCGATTATGGAAAAATTGTTTTATCCATTAATAAATAACAATTTTAGAATTAAATTAAATTTTAATAAAAATTTTAAGTCTGTTATATTAATAAAGCTAAAATTAGTAAATCATAGTTTTAGAATTAAGCTAACATTTAATCAACATTTTGAACCCGGTCATTCTTTTTAATTTAGTAAAGAAAATAGATATATTAATAAATAGTAGTTTTGAAATTAAGCTAAAATTTAGTAAACTTTTAAAAATATCATTCTCTTTATATAGTAGTTTTTAAAGTATCATTATTTTTATATATGAGTAAATGATAGTTTTGGAATTAAGTAAAATTCAGTCAACATTTTAAACCAGTGTTTTAAAACCTGGACTGGACCGGACTAGTGGGTTGAACGGGTTAACCCAGAACCCGGTAATTTTAGTGGTTGAGTTGATCATTTGATGGGCTAAATACCAAAACCGGGGTGACCCAGTGAAAACTGCCCAAACCGGTGTGACCCAGTCGACCCGGGTGGTTTTTGTTGAACCGTTCGGGTCATGGAAAAATATATTTTGTCTTATTTATCTTAAAAGATAATATATTAAACAAAAGAAGAACTCAACCCAATGTGAGGTGAGATCAAATCATTATTTTTTATTTTGATTTGAAGGGTTCGTATATGTTTTTTTTGCTTAGTTTCGAAATTTTGAATCATAATCTCATGTTTTATTAGTTCATAATCGGGGTTTTTCTTTAATTTCAAGAGGTACTTCCTCTTATTAAATTATTTATTATTTTAATCTCTTGAATCACCCAAAAAATTATATATCTCGAATCAAATCTGTTAATAGGAAAAAATATTAATATTAAATATTTTTATATCATCACTTAGTGTCATTGGGTCAACCCAGATGGACCCGACAGTCCGACCGGTTTGGACCAACCCGCCCCCTTGACTGGGGTCGGTGTCTGGTCTGGGTTTTAAAACATTGTTTTAAACTCATATGTGTAAAAGACAGTTTTGAACTTAAGTAAACTTCATTAACGTTTTGAACCTATATGAGTATTGTGCAATTTTGGAATTAACTAAATTTATTAAATATTTTGAACCCATGTGAGCAATGGGTAGTTTTGGAATTAAATAAAACTTCAATCAACGTTTTGAACATGGTCATCCTCTTTATATTAGTAAATATACATGTATGGGTGATAAACAGGCCAAGTTTGGGCATCAAAGCCTATGTAAATGTGTTGGGTTTTGGTTCGGGCCTATTCAAAAATCACTAAAAGTGAAGCTCATACCCGACCCATTGTTGCCCCTAAATACATGTAAAGAGTGATATTTTTATTATTTAAAAAAATACATGTAAATAAATATTTTTTCATTTGAGAAAATAAACAGAGAAGGGAACATTCGTGATTTTGGAAAACACATGTGGAGAATGGTATTTTGTTATTTTGAAAAATGTGTGAAGAGAGATATTTTGCCGTTAAAAAATATATGTGAAGGGACCTCTTTACTTTGAAAATATATTTGAAGAGTGTTATTTTATCATTTTGAAAATACATGTGGAAGGATACAGTTGTCATTTTAAGAAATATATGTGAAGAGAGGTATTTTTATCATTTTAAAAATACATGTAATGAGGGATAGTATGGTATTTCTGTCATCTTAAACGCGGCTTAGTGAAATTTGTCATTTTGGTAAATATACGTGGAGAGGGATACTTTGCTATTTTAAAATATATTAAAGAAGAAAATGACATTGATTTTTAACATGTAAGTCATTTTTCACAAAATCTGATCATTTTCTATAAACGTGTTACTTATGAAAGGTGATTTTACGCACAAACAAACACACGGAAAATGATATTGTTTGGAGATTTAATTTATTTTCCCCTATTTTACATTGAAACATATAGAACATAAGATTATTTAAGCATGTTTAGTGAGAGGCTGCATTTTGCCTATTTTGTAAATAATATGTTTAAAAATATCAGTTTGCAAACAACGTCAGAATTTATGCACTATTAAGCATACTACCTTTTATTAGAATTAGACCCAAATGAATTTTAAATGAGAGAGTTGGAAAATAATCAGTGCCAAGTCATTGTGGTCAGTATTGTTATTTAATTAAAAGAATTATTTAAATCCTAAAAGAATAATCAGTGCCAAGGTCTTCTTAATGCTTGAGTGTTTATGGACCATTTTTTTTTTTGCAAACCAGTTTTTCAAAGCTGTGTATTTGCAAAATTGGATACACCCAAGTGCTGTCATGCTAAAGTCCTAAGAATTAAGTGATTACCTTTTTGTGTTTCCAGTTTTTAAACAAGACCTTAATTCCCTATAAAATTTATATTATTAGGTAAATTTTATTACAGCTTTTTTAAGTCATGTAATAGAATAAAAGTCATCAGAACTGCCAGAGCTTTATTATTTTAATTATAGCACTTGGAATAGTTAAAAATCAAAAGTTATGTTCATGTTAGTCTTGAAATAATCCCTCTCTTCTTAAATGAAGTTCTGAAACTTGTAGAAGGAGATTTTAACAGTCTCAAGTCCAAGAAATATGTTTTTCTTAAAAAGTCTAATATATTAATTGTATTTTTTATTGACCTTCTGATAGTTCATGGAAGCTATAAGACAGGCTTTAATTTCAGAAGGAGAACAGCAAGAGAAGGAAGTGAAGCAAGCAATAGAGGCCTTAGAAATCATCGAGGGAGAGCTCAAGAGTAAGCAGAAGTTCTTTGGTGGGGAGAAGATTGGGTTTGTGGACATTGTGTTGGGTTGGGTTACTGCTTGGCTGGAAGTGGTAGAAGAAGTTGCAGGCATTAAGGTGTTTGATTCTCAAAAATTTCCCTCTTTCAACAACTGGATGGAGAATTTTGTAGAGACTCCCATTATCAAAGACAAGTTGCCATCTAGGGACAAGTTGGTGCTCTACTTCCACAAGATTCGTGAATTTAGCCTAGCTTCTCCCACAATAAAATGAGTACAACTCCTCTCCCTCTATCTATCTCTTAAATATCTGTATTTAATGCATGTTAATGCATTTTGTAATAACAATGAGTTTATATTTAGCCATCTATTGTGTGGGTTCTTGTGCTTTCCATTGCTTCGAACTCATTGAGATGTTTATAGCTAAATAATTTCCATTCAAGATGTTGTAGTGATTTAAATTTTAAAATAAAGTAATCTTTTAATTATAAGCTAAAATTCGGTTCTAGTTAAAGAATATAAGCATCCGATAATTTAGTTTATGCATGGTTGATGCTTGATTATTTGAGTGAGCTTGAGCAATCACACTAAATAGAAAATCTCTTCTATTGTATTTGTCAGATAATAAGGTAATGTCACATACCTTTTAACGCAGTGGAATGAGGATATGGATGTGTCATGACGTTGCTCGTTGTTGGAGATGGAGAGATTTGATCCCATTTTCATTGGCTCTACTAGATTAATCAGTATTTTCACATCTTAGACCTTAGAGCTATTATAGAGAACCCTCATGAAAACTCAAGCTTGGTAGATGGAAGAGAGATTGTGCTAAGAGAGAAGAAATAAATAACATATCTATCTCAACCTAAATATGTATATATATGAGAGCCTTAGTTATTGCAGTCCTAGTTCAACACTAACTCTATAGGATCTCTTAACTTTTTTGTGCTTTTCCAAGTGGGACCCATATGAGTGTCCAAAACGACAGTACCAACAATAGACTCAGGTCTTTCGAACCAAAGTACGTACATTCGTTCGATCCACTTACAACTAACCACCTAAGGAAAAAACACTAGCTCTACATAAAAATACTTTTTTGATTGACACGACCTCGAGCAAAGGCAAAGTCACTAATTACCTAAGGAAAAAACACTTTTCTAGGTCAATGCAATCCACATCGGTTGGAAAGTTGATTTTGCAGGCGTGTATAAGGGGTCATCAACCCTCTTTAACATTAGCCCTTTTGGAGTGGTTGCTTGGATTTACCTTTATGGCACCTTAGCAACTACCATAGGTCTGGTTATGTGTGTGAGTTTAGAGTGTATGTTCTAGTTATATGATAACATTTCCACACAAAATAACTTGAGGTATAGGCTAGGTATCTAAGTCATTCGTCATCCTAAAAATGAGATGAAGGCGGCAAATGAAATGATTTTCAATTGCACTTCTTCAATCTTCACCTTCACCGTACAAGATAAATTGGACGACCGAGACAGAAGACACACAACTTGACTCAATTTTGACTACAAAATTAACCAATTACAAATATGGACCTTACAAAGATTTATGTTAATTTGGTACATACACATATTAAAATATTGTTACACAAACATAGTAAGGTTTAGCTTCTTATGTTATTATAAGTCTTATAATACATGTAATATTACATATGGTATAACATATACAATGATGGGCCAGTCCGGAGCCCAACCCTAGAGTAAGAGAGCCTTTTAAAATTAGGCCAGAGTTGGCCCTATGGCCTTACAAGGAAAAAAAAACCTCTCAATTTTACGGGCTTCAAAAGGGTTGGGCCCCATCATCAAAAGGCCAGATTGACAGCCTGCTACTAAGGGCTAGTGCTAGGCTAGGTAAACTGAGGCTTTGCACAGCTCGACCCTTTGACAAATCCCCGGTCTTAGGTTGGTATATAAAAGAGTATTCCTAAAGACTTGAAATTCTCTACCGTTGTAACCATACTTACATAGTCAGGTTATAACACAAAAGCCTTCTTTTAACTTTAGTTAACAACTTTAACCTTTAGAGGTAATTTTTTTTAAAAAAGATTCTAATACTAAGGTTAGATTGTTAAACACTAAGGTTTAATAAATCTTAACCACAATTAAGGGGTGTCAAAAGAGACATGTTGACTCCAAGGAGTTTAGCGGAATTTCACGTCATTTCTAAATGTCAAAGGACCAAAAGGATGTATTCCTCCAAGGGAAGTAATTAAAAATGAAAGCAAATGGACTGTGTTCTTCCCTGTGGCCACGAGTGTTGGAAGACCAGATCAATTGGGTTGTACGGATTTAACCCTTGTAACCACCTCATGGAGATATCTTGGCCTTCAATAACGCTGGCCAATGAACAGAGAGGATGTTGTTCCATTAAAAACTCTATAGTATGTACTATCAAGAGGTTTTTTTTTTTTGGTTCGAGATATACATTTAGGCCGCAACGCCGGTTAGGTGGTTGTATCTATCCAGTTTGTGGGCGGGTGGAGAGTATATACAAACTCTCACCCTCTCAGGAATGGAACCCAGTACCTCCCCCCAAACAGGGGATACACTACCATTGGGACAAAGCCCTGGTGTGTACGTACTATCGAGAGTTCAGATGTCTAATTTTAAATCTAGCCACACCAAACATAAAGTGGGGTCCATCATTAAATGCATATGAGTTTTAGGCCCTTTAGATTTGATTTTAAATCGGACGATCCAACTCGCAATAGTACATACTATCGAGTATCTTTTTTTATCACTTTCTTTCCTGCAAAGTCCTTGGGAAAAAATATGAACAATTATATATTGTTCAGGTTGGCCATGCCTTCCTTTCTGATGCCCCCTTAGTACATACTATGGAGTGTCTTTTTTTTTATCACTCTCTTTCCAGCAAAGTCCTTGGGAAAAAATATGAACATTATATATTGTTCACGTTGGCCATGCCTTCCTTTTCTGATGCCCCCTTTCACGCTGATATCAAGTTGCTATCTTTTTTCCCAATTCCTCAAAATAATAGTGGCATCTTTGAACCACATGTTAGCTGCCTATATGTTTATAGTTAGTCTCCTTTGTTAATAGCTTTTCATGGTCATGGAACAAGAACAGTAACATTATGTTATTGATAGTACTACAGAGAAACCCATGGTAGAAACACTAAACTTTTCAAGAAATGAAACAACATGGAAAGGAATCTAGTCTTGTTTTCTACGTTCCGTGTTTAGTGGTGTTTAGATCTATGTAAAAAGTGCCGATGAAGCTCTCCAGTAATCAAACAATTAGAATGGGAAGCGAAGAGGTGAAGCTTTTAGGAGTATGGGATAGCCCTTATGTTCACAGGGTCGAGTGGGCTCTGAAACTGAAGGGAGTTGAATACGAATTCGTTGAGGAAGATCTCTCCAACAAGAGCCCTCTACTTCTCAAGTATAACCCAATTCATAAGAAAGTCCCAGTGCTTGTTTATGCTGGAAAAGCCATCTCTGAATCGTTAGTTATAATCGAGTACATCGACGAAACATGGAAACAAAATCCGATATTGCCTGAGGACCCTTACGAAAGAGCCAATGCCCGGTTTTGGGCTAAATTTATAGAAGAGAAGGTAACTCCATTTACAAGCATGAGCTCAGTTATTATTATTATTTTTTTTATGGTAAGTTATTTAAACCCAAAAGCTTGAGTTGCAGGCAAAAAAAAATCATCTAGTTTATCTAGCCACGTTATTTTCTCTTTGGTATGGCGTTGAAATATACTTGTCATCCATAGGCTCCGTTTGTGTTTGCACGTAAAGGGTTCTACGACGTAAATCATTTGCGGTAAAGATGAAAAGTTTCACTTTATTTTTGTTATTTGATCTCATTCTTGAAAATAAGGCAATATGTTTTATGTTACTTGTGTTTGCATGGAGAAAAGGGATATTAAAAATCACATGTAAGAGTGATGTTTTTGTTATTTGAAAAAAATATATGTAAAAGTAATATTTGAGTAAAATTCCTAGTTGAATAAAAGTTGTTATTTGGAATACATGTGAAGAAGAGTATTTTTATCATTTTAGAAAATCCATGTAATAGATATTTTTGTCATTTCAAAAGATACATATAGAGGAAAATATTTGTCATTTTGGAAAACACATGTGAAAAAGGGTATTTTTTTATCATTTTGGAAAAATATATCTGAATAAGGGTATTTTTGTCATTCTAAAAATATATGCGAAGGGAGTTATCATTGTTGCTTTGAAAATATATTTAAATAGTGATATTTTGTCATTTTGAAGAATACATGTGGAAGAATAATTTTATCATTTTGATAAATATATGTGAACATAAGTATTTTTATTGTTTTCGATCCATAAGGTTTGTTAACATTCATGTAGCACGTGAATGTTAGCAAACCTTCACAAAAGGGCAACTCGGTGGCATGTTTGTAATTATTGATAACATTTTTGTAATTATGAATAATGATTGATTATAAAAAAACTGCCATTACCTTTTCCCATAATTACAAGAAAGTTATCAGGAAAATCTTATTTTTGCCTTGCATTCGGGCTAAACAACTCGAAGTTTAGGCTCAACGATCGATCGATGATCAATCGTAGACATACAGAAAGCCTAGGGTCGTCCCTGACCTCTGGACGATTGATCGTCGACCTGGGAATAAGATCGATCGCAGGTGTGATTGATGAGCGATCAATCGCAAGTGCGATCGATGGGCAATCGATCGCATGTGCGACAGTTTCTCCAGGAAGCCTGACAATCCCTTTTAAAAAATACATGTAATGATGGATTGAGGGGATATTTATTTCATCTTATACGTGACCTTAGTAACCCAAACCGTGTATATCACTACCTGCTCCCGCTCTCAAACATCGCTCTTACGGTTTGAGAGCGAATTCGCCTCAAGAGCACGGTTTTAGATTTTTTAAAGCGCGGTGTTCAAAATAGTAAGAGAAAGCTTCTTTTTCCCATGCCATTTCCGTTCGCCACTAATTCTAAAACTCATAACGGAGAAGACGAGAGGGAGACGAAATTGTCGGGTGTTCAAAACTTTAAATTTATGAAATGGAGTTAATGACTTGAAATGAATACCGAAAAGACTTGTCCTTACAAGTCTTTTCATCCTTTTTTTTTTTTTTTTAAATTCTGTTTTTACTTTGTAAAGTAAAGTCAGCAGGTCTTTTCAAGAAAGTGAACACATTTACAATCAATTGGGATTGAACCTCTCCCCAAGTTCAATCACACCAGTGGTCAATACATGTCCCTTTTAACCTTGGTTAAAATTAATTAATTCTTAAGATTTAATAATGTAACCCTAGTTTTCAAAAAAATATTAAAATATTATATATATATATATATATATATATATATGGCGACGCTCCAGAGGCGCTCTCGACTATATTCTAAATTAAAATTTGACGCTCTCCCTCTCTCGCTCCTGCTCACCGCTTTGGTTACTTAATACGTGATGAAATTTTTCATTTTGATAAATATCTATGAATATGGGTTCCTTTTTCATTTTTAAATATATTAACTACACAAAAATTTTACCAAAAAAAAAATGACTGTGGTTTTTAAAATTTAAGATTTAAGTCATTTTCAGCAAAAGCTAGGCCGGCTTAGGTAAAAGTGATTATAAGTGCCAAAGCTTTATTATTTAGTTCATAGCTCTTGGAATAGTTAAAAATCAGAAGTTATGTTGTTGCTAAATCTCTTGAAATAACCTGATCTCTTCCTAACTAAATCATGAAGAAGGAGATTTTAACACTCCAAAGTTTAAGAAATATGATACTCCCACTTGTAGAAGTGATCTGTACGTGTTTCTCTTGATAAGTCTAATATATTAAGGGTGTGTTTAGATAAACTTCTTTAAGAAGAGAAACCTCTCTAGGTAAACTTTCAAAAAAAGTTAAAATATGGACTTTTTGTAAAAGTTTCTTTGGGCTAGCTTCCTAAAAAAGTTATTTTTCAGGCTTTTACTATCTTTTAACTTTTGTATGAAGTCAAAAGTTATGCATATAATCAAACGTGATTTCTATTGACTTTTGACTTTTTGAAGTCAAAAGTACATTTAGAAGCATATCAAACACAACCTAATTGTACTTTTTATTTAACTTTTGTAGGTCATAGAAGTAATAAAGCAAGCTTTACATTTGGAAGGAGAAAAACAAGAGAATAAAGTAAAGCAAGCAATAGAGGCCTTAGAAATCCTTGAGGGAGAGCTCAAGAATAATAAGGAGAAGTTCTTTGGTGGGGAGATGATTGGATTTGTGGACATTGTGTTGGGTTACTGTTTGGCTGGGAGTGGTAGAAGAAGTTGCAGGCATTAAGGTGTTTGATTCTCAGAAATTCCCCTCTTTCAACAAATGGATGGAGAACTTTTTAGAGATTCCCATTGTTATAGAGAAGTCACCTTCTAGGGACAAGTTGGTCTTCTACCTCCACAAGGTTCGCCAAGCTAGCTTATCCCACAGCTAAATGAGTACAAGCTTCACTCCCTTCATTTCTTAAATTTCTAATAAATGTATGTCACTACATTTTAATGCCTCCTTATTAATGAAAATTGTGGTGCATTTGTATTAGCCATGAGTTTATATGTAGCCGTGTATTGTGTGGGTTCTTGTGCTTTCCATTGATGCTAACTCATTGCGAGTTTAAAGCTAATTAATTTCCATTCAAGATGTTGTAGTGATTTAAATTTTCAAATAAAACCAGCTTTAATAAGCTAAAATTCATCGGTTCTAGTTAAACAATAAACCATATCCCATGGTTATTGTTATGTTGGGTTGATGCTTGGTTATTTAAGTGAGCAATTAACCGCACTCAATTGAAAATATCCCCTATTGTATTTCGTCACAAGGCCGGAGAGATTTTTTTTTTCCTTTTTGTTTTTTGGCCCAATGTATCATTTATCTATTATTATTAGTTAGGGTTAGTGAGTTGGTAACTTGTGAATAGACCTTTTGCTTATCTCATCATTAAGGAAAGCTTCTATGACCACCCTCATGAGAGGGAGATATCTCACCAATTGATCTAAAGGTGCAGGTTAATAAAGAATCAAATTCTCAAAAGAAATATCTTTTAACTACTTACTCATGTCGTAGCTCTCCAGCCAGGTGCCTCCCATCGAGCACTTGGGCTTTGGACACTACTATACAAATCGGTTTATCGATCAAGGGTTTTTTCGTGATTGTAAGTCATTGACCATGGTTACAATGCACAAGCATAACTTTGATATTTCAATGCGTGATCACATGGTTATTTATCAGTGATTTTAGATGTCAATTAATCGATATTATACATTACAAAATATGGACATTTTCGTGACCTTAAGATCACGTACAGTTTGAAAATAACGGTGATTGTTTTAAAATCTAAAGATCACGGTTATTTTATGGTATTATATGATCTCATCAAAAAAACATGATTGCATCATGTTTATTGGGCGTCCCATATAGGGAAAATAACTTTTAATTTAATTAATTAATTAAGCCTTCTTTGCTATATATAATAATTAAGTTGATTATCTCCACACCTAGGGCTATGATACCACTTGAAGGGAATCAGGATATAGAACTTTTTTTTTGTGGAGTGCTATCCCCAATCGCATTTACTCCAAAAGTTTCCACATACGCAAAAGTAGGCATATCATGCGGAGATGTTTGATATTTTAACATATTAAAAAATTAAAAAAAAGAAAATGTTTGATATTTGTAGCCACCAAGTTGCCTCTATGAAAGATTTGCAATTTAGGCTAGAAAAATCTTTCTTTTTTTTTTCAAAAGTTGGGGCTGGGGGGCTTCAGCCCCTGGCCCCCCAAGTGGCTCCGCCCCTGCTCCCACTCTATTGTTTTTTAAAGTGATTAAATTAAAATGGAGAAAAAGAAGAGGTGGGGTAACATGCACAAGAATACTATCATTAATGCCCTTTACTTGGTGGCTCACAGGTTAGCCGTTCAGTTTTTTCCCGTTTAAATTCTGGGATGTTTGAATTCATAGCGTGAAATGCTAGTGAGACCACAAAGGGCCGAGACCATATCAAGACTGTGCATGTGATGCACGGGACTCAAACTTTTATTGAATCCATTTTTATTTTTTTGAGTCTCGTCCATCACATGCGGTCTCGGTGTAGTCTCTGCCCTTTGCAGTATCACTAGCATTTCTCATACATATATATATTGTAAAGCATGGGTGAATTACCAAATTGTGAGGAAATAGAGGGGCTGATTACTAAAATTGAAAACGCAAAGAAATATGGCTTAAATATCAGATGACAAGAAGTAGGTATTTCTGCATAGCCTTTGAAAAATAACTTTTGGGTCTATCTTTGAACGACATTTTTTATTATTATTATTTTTTAATTTTTTTTTAGTTGTCTACCGTAATCTTTGAACGACATGTTCGCGGTCTATCGTTATTGGTCATGTGTTCACATTAGATCTTTAATGAGTGCCCTTGCACTCATACGACTCTTTGATCTTCTCCCACACCATAAATTATCTTTCATTTGGGTTCAATTTTTTTTTTTTTGGGGGGTGGGGGAGAACAAGTCATACGGTTAGGCCGCAACTGGGTTAGTAATTTTAGTAACAGTTCTAGGTAAATGAAATTAATGCTTAGCATTTGAAGTTTGTCACAAGGAAAATAAACAACTATCACACCTTTTGGGACTCAATCTGAAACCTATCCTTAAAGGGGAGACATAATATCAAGGGGACAAGCCCTTGGTGTGTCACTTGGGTTCAAGCTTACTGAATCACTTTTCATTGTCTTTGGGGTTTTGGTAGCCACACTTTATCTGATTGGACTTTTTTTAGAATAAAAAGATAAGAATTTTGTGGTAGGGCGACTACTAAAACAAAATTTTTATTTTCTTGTCCATAAAAGAGAAGAGTTCCATAGGAGGAGAGAGTGGCTAGCACTCCCCTTTTCTTAATGGGAAGTGATTTTAAACTCTGAATAGTAGGTAGTTCCGGCGGCAGATTGAAAATCCAAGGGCACTAAACTTCAAACAGGGCCTACCATTTAACGCACTTGTGCTTGGGTTCGTTGGATTTTTAATCAAAGGGCCCAACTCGCGATATTACCTACTATGGAGAGTTTTTAAACAGTTAATAGCTTTTCTTAGGAAAACAATCCAATATGCTATGCTAGAGACACCAGACTTTTGGAAAGGATCAAAGGAATAACTTGTTTTCCGCGTTGAATTGTCGGTGTTTGGTGGGATTAGATCAATATAACAAGGGCCGATTTAGGTCTTTAAGTAATTCATCAAACAATTAGAATGGGAAGCGAAGAGGTGAAGCTTTTGGGAGCATGGGCTAGCCCTTTTGTCCACAGGGTCGAATGGGCTCTGAAACTGAAGGGAGTTGAATATGAATACATTGAGGAAGATCTCTCCAACAAGAGCCCTCTACTTCTCAAGTATAACCCAATTCATAAGAAAGTCCCAGTGCTCATTCATGCTGGAAAACCCATCTCTGAATCGTTTGTTATAATCGAGTACATCGACGATACATGGAAACAAAATCCGGTCTTCCCGGAGGACCCTTACCAAAGAGCCAAGGCCCGGTTTTGGGCTAAATTTGTAGATGAGAAGGTAACTCTATTTACTAGCATCAGCTTAGTTTATTTCTTTTTCTTTTATTTATTTTTCTGATGGGCAAGTTATGAGTCGCCACATAAAAAGGAATACTGTCTGTTTGGAAACATTCTCATCCCCATTTATTTGCTCTTTGGTATGGCGTTGAAATATACTTGTCATCGGCCATTTTTCCCATCATTTTCTACTAAAGACTCCATTTATTAGCACGTTTACGGTGTAAAAGATTTATGATAAAAGATTAATTTTTCACTTATTTTTGTTGTTTGGTTGCATTCTTAAAAATAAGGTAATTTATTTTATATTACTTATTTGTCTATAGAGTAAATTAATATTAAAAATCACATGTAAGAGTGGTATTTTTGTTCTAATTGAATAATCATTGTTATATAGAATACATGTTAACAGGGGAATTTTAATCATATTAGAATCTATATGCAAAGGAATATTTTTGTCATTTGAGAAGATACATATAGAGGGGGATATCTGTCATTTTTAAAAATATATGTAAATGATGATATTATTGTCATTTTAAAAATTTATTTGAAGAGTGGTATTTTGTCAATTTGGATTGTACAAGTGTAGGGTGTTTTTTTAAAAATCATTTTAAGAAACAAATGTGAAGATGAATATTTTTATTATTTTAAAAAATATATGTAACTGAGTGGTAGAGAAATATTTCTAACATCTTAAAAGTGATTAGTGAAATTTGTCATTTGATAAATATATGTGAGACGGTGAGAGTGGTACTTTTGTCAATTTTAAATTATATTAAAGACATGAAAATTTTATAGGAAAATGACATAATGATTTAAAAGTAAGTCATTTTTTTCAAAAGTCGATCATTTTCCATAAAACGTTTTCCTTACAAAAGATTTTACGCGCAAACAAATACGCAGAAAATGAAAATTTTCAAGGATTTGATCTGCTTTCCTTTATTTTACTTCAAAAAAAAAAACAAAGCATAAAATTATTTAAGCATTGTAAGCGCTAGAATTTACCGCAATATTTCTTTCTGAGTCGAGCCAGATGTGATAGTTTGGCCCGAATGAATACTCTACTAGACGGACCCTAATGTAGAGAAGAGTATCGAGGGATGTTAAACACATAAATAGAGAGTCACCACCAATTAATTATGGAGAAATAGGATCCCAAATATATAAATGGATAAGACCTAAAGGTCCAGATTGAGATTCTAAGTAGGTGGTTCAGTTAAGTCCCGCCCTAGGACTCCCATCGAGAGATGTGAACCTAGTCCCTATGTCTAAACAAATTAAAGATGAAATCCAAATGAAATTGAAAATGTTATTTAACTATATTAATTAAGAGGGAAAGGAAAACTAATCATAGGTGGGTTGGACGTTAGGGCTACCTACATATATACCCGACTTGGCGGGGTCAAGTCAACTTAATTCGAACAAGCATGCTAAAAGAGGGAGATGGAAGGCTTCTCTCCTTTGAAAATGGGGTCCCTGTACACCATTGGATTTAGTGTAGAGAGGCCCGATTGTTCTCAAAGGGAGAGGCCTTCTAAAAACTTAGAAATTGACTAGGAATAAAAAGAAAGCAATAGGAAGACAGGCTACATAGGAAAGGAAAGGAGTATTCATCCTCCTCCTTTCAATGAGGTCCTTCTATACCATTAGATTAATGTAGAGACTCACTAAGGGGAGAAGATAGACCCTCAAAATGGTTCTAGAGAAGGACTAGAACAAAAAAAAAAAAAAGTTATAAACAAATGAAAGAGAAAGAAAGAGAGGGAGGATGACCTACTCAATGGATTCTTTAATGCTCCATGAGTGAAGGTGCTTAGGTCAAGGAAGGATTAACTTCAATAGGGGTAGCCTAGGCTTATATCCCAGCTAGATCAAATTTCAAAGGTTTAAGGGATTGAGCTTTTGGGCTATGGGGGCTCAATCTATCAAAATTTCTGTAGAGTTTCTAGGTTAGCTAGAGAAGGAGGAGATTGGGGGTTTGGTCTAAGAAATTGGGATTAGGTTTGAAGGCTTGTGGGGGTTAGGTATTTCTAGATTTAACTAGGATTAGGGGTAGTTTGATAGTTATTTGGGAGGTTTAATGAGGTGTAGGAACGAGATTGGCCAGCTAAAATAGAGTTTGGATCCTAGAATACATGATTCTGCGACAGACGTTCAAACGGTTAAGTGTCCATTCAAACGGATTTTTTCTCAGGAAACATGCAAATTGCTCAGTCAGAAACAATATCTAATTCCATTTGAATAGACCTGAATCCATTCAAATGACCGAACTATACTGGTTTGAAAAAGACTATTTTTGGCAGAAAATGGTCTCAGGAGCTAGGTTTGGTCTTGGACTTGGAAATGGGTGTTGGGGCTACAAGGAATGGTATTTGAGTGGATACTGGGGGGTATTTGGGCTTGTATTAGGTATGCAGGGTTGGGTCTTGGTTGATACCTTCAAGCTTTGAAGAAAGTGAGAGGAATAGGGGGTGCAAGTAAAATTGGGGTGCCTACAAGCATGTTAAGAAAAATTAAAAATTGAACTTATTTAAGCAAAACATGTTTAAGCACACACTATTAAATCATCCCCACTACTATTAAAAGAAGAAATTAGAAATTAGTGCTTTAGCAAGTGAGCCGCTGCGTTTAACCTATTTTGTAATTAAATAAGCTGATTTGGAAAACAAGATTGCAAACAACCTCAGGATTTGTGCACTATTAAGCATACTACCTTCTATTAGAGAAAATAATCAGTTCCAAGGCATTGTGGTTAGTTTTGTTATTTTATTAAAAAAATTTATTTAAATCCTAATGGAAATACCAAATGAGGTTGTATGCTTAAGTATGGAAAATGAGTCTTTTTTTTTTTTGCAAACCAGTTTTTCAAAGCTGTGTATTCGCCAAAAAAAGGCGTACACCTAGGTGTTGTCTTGCTAAAGCCCTAAGAATTAAGTGAATATCTTTTTGTGTTTCAAGATTTTTAATAAGACCTCAATTCTTAATAAAAGTTATATTATTATTTATTAGGTAAAAGTGAGTATAGCATTTCAAGTCGTGTATTAACAGAAGAAAGGGAAATAGATAACAGACCGCACATTCGGCTACGTAGCAGAATGTCAGTCTTCATTGGTCCATTCCCTATATTTCCAATTGTAGAAATTACCTATACATGTTTCTCTTAATAAATCTAATATATTAGTTGTTCTTTTCATTGACCTTTTTGTAGTTCACGAAAGCTATAAGACTAGCTTTACTTTCCGAAGGAGAGCAACAAGAAAAGGAAGTGAAACAAGCAATAGAGGCTCTAGAAATCATTGAAGGAGAGCTCAAGAGTAAGGAGAAGTTCTTTGGTGGGGAGAAGATTGGGTTTGTGGACATTGTGTTGGGTTGGGTTACTGCTTTGTTGGAAGTGGTAGAAGAAGTTGCAGGCATTAAGGTATTTGATTCTCAGAAATTCCCATCCTTCAACAAATGGATGGAGAACTTTGTAGAGACTCCCATTATCAAAGACAAGTTGCCATCGAGGGAAAAGTTTGTGATCTACTTCCACAAGGCTCGCCAATTTAGTCTAGCTTCTCCCACAACAAAATAAGTACAAACTCCTCTCTCTTAAATATCTACATTTAATGCTTGTTAATGCATTTCAATGTCTCCTTGTTAGATGAAAAGTGTGGTGCATTTTGTATCAACAACGAATTTATATGTAGCCATGTATTGTGTGGGTTCCTTTGCTTTCCATTGCTTTGAACTCATTGCGATGTTTATAGCTAAATAATTTCCATTCAAGATGTTGTAGTGATTTAAATTTCAAAATAAAGACAATCTTTTATAAGCTAAAATGTTCTAGTTAGAGAATTAAAACACCCCGTGGTTTAGTTTATGCATGATTGAAGCTTGGTTACTTCAGTGAGCAAACACTCAATTGAAAATATCCCCTATCGTATTTGTCAATAATAAGGTAATGGAGCATACCTTTTAATGCAACGGAATGAGGATATGGCTGTGTCGCATTGCTCGTCATTGAAGATTGAGAGACTCGGTCTATTCTCACTAGAATAATCACGTATTTCAACAACTTAGATCCTTAGGGCTGCTATAGAAGATCCCAAAGTAAACTCAAGTTTGATAGACAGAAGAGAGATCTTGCTAAAAGAGAAGTAAATCACATTTCTATTCTCAACCTAAATATGAATATGTAGGTGTGCCTTAGCTATTTATTGCACAGTCCTAGTGCAACACTAACTCTATGCTTATCCAAGTGAGACCCATATGGGCGTCCAAAATGACACCAACATACTCTCACTCATCCATATTGGGGCACAACAATGATATTCTCATCTTATCTAACACTAGTATTCTCTTCATACAATAAAATAAGGCGTGGGACCAATGGGAGTTTGTCTTTCGAAGAGAGTATTCTACTAAGTCTCTATTTAACTGAGAAAACACATCTCATCTCCTACAACTCATACCTAGCCTAGTCACATTCGGCCACATCAGAGTGAGCATTTTTTGATCCCTCATGAGCTATAAGACTCAGAACAATGCTCAACCCAGTACAACACATGAGCTTCTAAGTAAAAACAAAATACCGCATATATATACTTATACATATAGTAGAATGTATGATAATATATAATAAAAGTTGCAAAAAACAAATAGATTTGACAGCAGAAGCTCCAAACATTGTGTACAATGTCTAAAAAGAATGTGATACCATATAGTATTTCTTAATTCTTCATGTTACTCTATATCAGTCGAGTTACTTTCCCAGTCATGTCCCTTTAGACCTTATCAATCTTAGTCATACCACATGCTAGAATTAATAAACTTCAACCTCTACTTTACAACATAGTCGTTAGTTACCAAGGGCATAAAGGTCACAAACACAATCAATATACTCACACAGTAAAGAAACAGAGATTCATTCTCTTACTAGTGTAGGTATACATGTCATTTTTAGCATATGTAATATGATTTGCCTGCTATGGTCGAGCTCTACAAGAGTTCATCAACATCCACATTGTACGGATCTTGGTTTAGTCACAACACTGTACGGATCTTAGTCTAGTTGCATGTCAAGTGCCTCACCTATCATGTTCAATCCAGTTGCAAGCTAAAGCATATGATTGAAAAGCTCACATCTGACTTTCTCAAGCTATATGACTCTTATTGAACCAATGAATCATGATAATTCCTATGAATCTCATCTCGACACTTTTTGAGGTGATAATTTGCAACTATCATATTCATATTCATTGCATAATGACATATCCATAATCAACTTGCCCTCATAGGCATTAGAATGTTTTGGCTATTGAAGCCATTTCTTCTTGCAATGACTTCGCCATTGTGTCCAGGGCCAAAATTCGGAATCGGTAAATGTTTTTCAATCCCTCTTAGTCTCTGACGGGATTGTAGATTTACTCAATCCTATCCGTGATTTGTGGGGGTTGAGGCCTAATATTTTGATTACCATGGTTTGATTGCAAATTTCCATATGACCTTTGCCCTCTCCATGGTTGGTAGTGTTTGAGGCATCACTACCTCGTCGACTTTGCCCTCTCACTATGTTTTAATATAGTGGTCCCACCAGGCATGCCAAAAAAAAACGTGTTGGCTATAAATCTATTTGTCGGGCGTGCAAGCACCACATTGCGCAATTTCAGACAAAATAGACCATGGGTACTGAGTCAGACAGAGTGACCGAACAAAGTGTTCAATTTGACCATCTAGTCTGCCACCATTAATAAATCGGTCAAATGATTTGCTCATCCGTTCAAAAGAGTTCTCCATTTGATCACCAAAGGACTTTCTAAATTAAGTCAAGATCTAAGTATGATGTACCGAATGTAAATGAACAGAAATAATATATTGAAGATAAGTAACTGAAATTTATTACAAGAAAAGTAAGAAAGATTTACATATATCATACGACCAAAATAGATCGTAGAGTAATAACAAACTTCTGTCATGAAGCTGCTGAAGGAAAATAAAAGAATTAAGCTAGAATCTCTTTGGGAAGAGGTGGGCTAAACTAGGGTCTCTTCTAGAGGAGGTAAGTTGAAAAGTGAAGGTCTATCCTGAAGGAGATGAACTTAGCTAGGATCTTTCCTGGAGGAGGTGAACTACACTGCTAAGAAAAAAGTGTACTGGATTTGAATTTTGGTTAGAGGCCTGGACTTCTTCGCATTTGCCCCATTTCTAGAACTCAATTGACCGTTAAAAGCAATTTTTCCTGCCAATTTGTTCATCTTCTATCTTTTTACCATCTGATTCTGCCACTGGTGAATAATTGCCCTTCTATCAGGGCTCCATTTTCTTCTACCATTTATCTCATGTCTCAGAGCTATAACATCTGAATAATAATGATCTTGTATCTTGATGACTGCCACATATCCCACATATTTGATTTTCAATGATCACCACGTGTCATGAGATTGGTAGACTTTTTTTTGTTTCGAAGTTCTCTTTATCATTAATATTCTTTCGTCGTTGATTGAATTTTTTTTTGGTTCAAAGATATATTCATTCATTGATAGAAGAACCAGTCCTCGGCAAGGTACACAACACTAATGGTGACCCATTCCGACTGATTCTAATATCAGTAGGAAACTCATCCACAGCACGAAGCTCCCGAATACTCCAGACCAAGCCCTCCTAAGCTATTACATGGGCATCCGAATTAGCTTCTCGAGGAACAAAAGAAAAAACCACACCACTGTTCAGAGCGGCCATTAATTTGATATCCTCCATAAGCATACCCACTTCCCAGTGGGGGAGAAGACCCCTACCATTGAGAAATTCAATAGACTCTTTTGAATCCGACTCTATGATCACCTGTCTCCAACCTCGAGCCATCGCCACTTGCAATCCCAGCCTAATGGTTTCCACCTCTGCTCTCCTGTTGCTGCCCCTCTGTAAGGCTCTGCTAGTTCTAAGAATGGTCTCCCTCCCAGAATTTCGAGCAATAATCCCCACACCTGCTGCCTCTCCGGAAGGAAGCGCAGCCCCATCCACATTAATCTTAATCCAACCTCTATCAAGAGCCTCCCAATTCTTTCTCACATCCCCACACTCTTGAGTGCTATGCTTATTAAGAACTGACAGCTCCTCTATGAATCCTTCCAACTTTTGAATGGTCCCAACAGGATCAAGCACTGCCCCTCGAAAAACAACCTCGTTTTTAAGCTTCCAAATATACCAGAGAGTAGAATATAGACGAGTAGCTAGCATACTTTTCTTGTGAAACTGAGGATGTTGCGACCATTTAGCCCACCATTGCCGAAAGGAAATGTTCAATTCAAATGGAATTTGAAGGGCAAGATTGGACCCAAATCATATACTACGCGAGCAAGGACAAAATAGAAAAAGATGAGTGATCTTTTAGGGTGACTACTACAAAGAGGACAACCCTCCATAACCGGAATGTTCTTCTGATGAAGGTTCTGGGCCACGGCTACACCATTGTGACATAATCTCCACACAAAAAAACCTTCAATTTGGGAGGCACAACCGACTTCCATAATTTGCTCCAACAAGGTTCTACCACATCACCAGAAAGCACTGGACGAAGCCCTGCTTTGATCAACCAAGAGTTTGGCCACATACGAAGCCGAACTAACTTTAAACATGATTTAGAGTAGTGCCAGATTATACGGTCCAGGACATCTAAGATATAGAGAGGAATACTGATAATCTCCTCCACTAAGCTTCGAGTCACTGCTCTCTCAAGTTTAGCTTGATCCCAACTGTTAGACCCACTGATTATCTACTCTGACACTCGAGCATTGGCAATAGAGACTCCCGGAAGAGATATTGGGTTCTGAGGATGCTGAGGTAACCAAGGGTCAGAACTTGCCCTCACAAGCTCACAGGATCCGATTTGCCATCTGTACCCCTTCTCAACTATGGCCCTTCCGGCTAAAAGGCTGTGCCAAGCCCATGATGGACGAGACCCCACTCTTGCGTCCATAAATGAAGTCCGAGGAAAATATATGGATTTAAAAAACTTAGCCCATAAGGACTGAGGTTGTCATAACGGAAGTTGGAGTGTACTCTTCAATAGTAATCTATGTTGGACCATTTATACCACTACAAGAAAACTACCGAGCAGTGACGGAAATTTTCCGTCACTAATGCTTGATTTTCCGTCACTATTTACTATTAGTGACGGAAAACTATCTGTCGCTAATCCGTTACTAATGCGTCCGTGACTAAAGGTTATTAGTAACGGAAATATTTTTCCGTCACTAGTAGCGACGGAAAGTTTCCGTCACTAATATTGGTAATTTAAACTTCGAATTTAGTGACGGAAAGGCATTAGTGACGGAAATTATTCCATCACTAATATTAATTTAATATTAGTGACGGAATAATTTCCGTCACTAATGCCCTTTTTAAAAAAAAAAAAAATATCATTGAAATCCACACTCCAGATCGGATTTCTCTCAAGAATCAGCCGGAATCCGACTTTCCGGCAACAGAATCATCCTCCTGAAGAGCTTGATAGCCGGATCTCTGATCTCCACTGATTCTTCCCTTCCACGAAACTGAGAAAATTTCTCTGAAAGATTTCTTCAATGGAAGCGCGATCTCAAAAATACCCAAATCTACAAAGAATACAGGGATTTCATCATCAATAAGTACATAGAAGAGCCGACTACGAGCGATAATAGTGAGAATGATTTGGAGTTGTTTGAATAAGAGTAATGGTCTCTTGATAATCTCATTTGGGTATCTCCCAATATACTTCAATCAATAGCAAAGAAGAAGAGTTAGTTGGATAGGGTGTTTTTCACCGTATCCAAATCAACAGGGTTTATTTTTTCTCTTCAAATATTCTCTTTCCTCTTGTGAATAGACTTTCTAACAGTGGGTTTCTTCAAGAAGAAGACCTGGCACCATCGCTTTACCTCAGAAACATAGCAGGAGCTAATGGCAAACCAATAGCAATCACAGCAACACTAACCCAAACCCAAACCCCCAAGACGATGACAACAACACACAAGACCAAACCGCCGGTCATGAATCCGAACACCAAACCGCCGGGCATGAAATCTTCTGCCGGCCACCACTGGTTTCGTACACAGGGCACACCGAGCGATGATGGCTGCAACTCGCTGGAGAAAAATCACCTTGAGAGATTTGTTCCTCACCTGAAAACAACCCAGAAGATTAAAATTCATTAAAAAAAAGTTTGGGGGGGAAACTTAGTTTTGGGCTTTGGCTTTAGATGAGTTTAGGCGGGAGACCCAAAAGTTTGGGGGGAAAAAAATTAGATTTTGTTGTTTCTGAAATTATTTTTTATATAATGAGTTGTAGTGACGGAATTATTTCCGTCACTAATAATCTAAACCCAATAGTGACGAAATTATTGCCGTCACTAATAATCTAGACCTAATAGTGACGGAAATATTTCCGTCATTAATAATCTAAACCCAATAGTAACGGAATTATTTCCGTCACTAATAATCTAGACCTAATAGTGACGGAAATATTTCCGTCACTAATACTCTTAATATCAATAGAAACAGAAATTATTCCGTCTCTATAAAGAACTTCCGTTACTAATAAAAGTAGTGATGGAATGTCCGTCACTATTAGATAAGCCCTATTAGTGACAGAAAATATTCCGCCGCTATTAGTTATTTTAATTTAAAAAAAAATCTTAAGCAATTAAAGACGGACCATTAGTAACGGCATGTGTTTCCGTCACTATAAGTGATGTATTAGTGACAGAAAATTTTCCGTCACTACTATTCCATCGTTGCGCGATAGTTTTTTTGTAGTGTACTCTATTGATTGGTAAAGATTTTGCCACATGTCATTACCCTATCCATCCATCCTAACAATTGGATTTTGGTGCATTGATATCTGTAATGGTGTCAGTATTGTAGTCAAATATATGGCTGGCGAAGCCAGAAAGGGTGGTCGCACACTACCACAGTGTGTGCGACATAGGGTTGGAGAAGTCATTTCATGGGCTCCATGATTTTGACTTCTTCACACATGATGAGACATGTGACGATAAAATGGTGAGAGAAATGAGGAGAGATATCAAGTGGGGAGAAGTCAAAATCATGAGGAGAAAATCAAATGACTTTCTTCCTTTTTCAGGTCACATGTCGCATAATGTGTGGTAGCCCAAGACCATCTTATTGGCTTCGCCAGAGACAATTCTGAACCTGAATATATGCATAGGTTGTGCATGACATACACTACCGTCATCAAAGGTTTTTTTTTTTTTTGCTGGAGTTATCATGTATACCTACGTTAGTATTCTTGAATCGGTTAGGCTATTAGGTGTTAGCATTGGACAAAAGAGTTCTTACAACTCATACATGAGGGGATTCGATCCTGACCTCCCACATCTGGAGGCCACACCCGAACCACTGACGTAAGAGGGCAGGGTGTATCGTCATGGTTAAGTTTAATTTAGTCTCATTTCAGCCTTTTGACATCGGCTCCATAAACATGGACAGATATTGTCGTGAGATGATCCCAAGGCTTCCTGCAAAGCCCATGAAGGGAAGCATTCAGGCTGAGGTCAAGTCGCTATCTTTTTCCCATTTCACCAAAATAATATTCGGACCATCTTTGAATGTCTATGGCCTTTCTTCTTAACTTCCTTGTGTTCACGGGAGAGTCAGAAATTTTCCTATGGGAAGGCCGAAGTACGTAGATGAAGAAAATTAATGGATTTTGTAAAGTATGATCAAGCATACAAAAAATATCATGGGCTTCTGAGGGATAGCTCGCCAGATTTATTTTTTTGAGCAATGGGATCTTCTTGTCATAAATTTCGTTAACCTTGCATTCTAATAAAGATCCCATGCACAAGAAAATGAGGGGACTCTCTTTTGCGAGTCATTATTTAAATATAATTAATTATATTTTTAAAAAATTTATATGATACATATTAAATAAGTTCTTGACGCCTACACGTTTCTCCCAACGGAGATGCATGCCACTCCGGACCGCCACGTATCTCTTTACTCCCCCATTAATTGTGGTTAAGCTTTATTAATTTTGGGTTAGTATTTTTTTATAAAGTAATGTTAGATTCATTAACCCTAGGGGTGAGTGAATCTTAACCGAAAGTTAATGGGGGGTTAAATGGAACATGTGGCAGCTTTGAGGGGATGTGCGTTCCTGCCTAGCAGAATGCACACGTGTAAAGAAGTTTTTCCCATTAAAAAAATTATAAAATTTCAGAGGGTTAAACTTCTCACACATTAAATAATTACAACATTATTTAGAGGGCACAATATAAGAAAATTAGATATTATTTACAATTTAAAAAAAATTTACACCTATATAAGAGGGAAATGTTCAAAAAATTTGGAGGGTCATATAAGAGGGAAATGTTAAAAAAAAAAATGGAGGGTCATGGCCTCTCCGCCCTGCCGGTGTTAAAGGGTAGATCTGTTGTACAACATAGTCTTGTGTGGATTTAGCGGTTGTACAAGAAATCTGGCCATAAGCACAAGAAAGGCCACAAGGAAGGCGATAGGTGATTTGCTTTCTTCATAATAGGGGTGTATTCGACTTAGCTCAGCTTAATAAATAATTCGAAAAACTCGACTCGAATATGCTTAGTTACACTTGAGCTCGGATTGAATTATTTAAAAATTATTTTTTGAAAAAAATTAAAATATTTTTCTTTTATATATAATAATTATATTATTTATATATAATAATGACATATATATAATATATTATTTTTTATATAATATTCAAGCCGAGCCGAGCTCAAGCCAAACCAAGCCTCAATTGGGCTAAGCTTCGAGCCGAACTGAATCAAACAGGCCTTGGCTCGAGATCGGCTTGAATACATTTTCAAACTTAAAAAATAGTGCAGCCAAGGAGCTTATTTTTCAAGCAGAAACCCAGGTTGATTGGGTTGAGCCAAACCGAACTTTGAGCTAGCCCGGTTCAGATACACCCTTATTTCATAAGGTGTGTGCTGTTAGATCTAGATACGCCCTTATTTCATAAGGCGTGTGCTGTTAGATCTTAGATAGCGTAAGCGTTAGAGACTCTCCTTAAGGGCCTCGGATTGTCTCTAGCAAGCCAGAAAAGGCTCTCAAGGTCCATACATTGTGTGCAGGTGGCATTAAAATGGAGAGAAGTCATTCCATTTTTTCTCATGATTTTGACTTCTCCCCAATATCTCTCCCCTTATTCTCACACACTTATCGTTACATGTGTTATTATGTGTGGAAAAGTCAAAATCATGGCCTCATGATTTTGACTTCTCCACCACTTATCCCCTGTTCTATGGACCCGGAGTCAAGTCCTTTCTGGCTTCGCTAGAGCCAATCCAAGGCCCTCCTTAAGTTGGTGTCGTGAGCTATTTGAGTAGATTTGATTTGACATCAGCCTGATTAGACAGACTAAGATCTCCTTATCTTTGGCAATTGTGGAATGCTTTGATAAGCCGTCTATCATGACCAAGTCATGGGTTCACATCAGATATTTGTCATGTGTTCACATGCTCATAGGCTCTTTGATGTTTGATCTTCCCCCACACCATAAACCACCTTGCATTGGTCATAGCTCCACTTTATTTGGGTGGGTTCAATCCTACTGAATCACTTTCCATTTTCTTAATAGCTTTTCTTGGTCAAGGAACAACAAAAACACCCGCTATTTGACCTTTCAAGACAGGAAACAACATCGAAAGGAATATGAACATCTCTAATTTTCTATATAAAATGAGGGTCGATGAAGCTCTTTAGAAATCAAAAAATTGGAATGGGGAACGAAAAGGTGATGCTTATAGGATCAGGGACTAGCCCGTTCGTTTTCAGGGTCGAATGGGCTCTGAAACTGAAGGGAGTTGAATATGAATACGTTGAAGAAAACCTCTTGATCAACAAGAGCCCTCTACTTCTCAAGTATAACCCAGTTCATAAGAAAATCCCAGTGCTCGTTCATGCTGGAAAATCCATCTCTGAATCGTTAGTTATACTGGAGTACATCGAGGAAACATGGAAACAAAATCCGATATTGCCGGAGGACCCTTTCGAAAGAGCCATGGCCCGTTTTTGGGCTAAATTTGTAGATGAGAAGGTAACTCTATATTTTTATTTTTATATAATTTTTTTTGGGTGGGGGGGGAGATGGTAACTCCATTTACTAGCATGAGTTCAGTTAATTTCTGTTTTTTTTTTTTTAATGAGATTAACTATGACCAGGAGCTCTGGTTGAAGAGATAACATAGCATCCCAAATTGGCCAGGCCAAAGCATATTTTGGGATGGTACCCAAAAGCTTGAGTGGCCATATAAAAAAGGATGTCTGTTTGGAAACATACTCATCAGTCATCCCCCCATTTGGCCCTTAAACTTAGTTAATAATTAGGTTGGTAATAGTAAGCGGTCTCATGCTTTCCATATTACCCAAGGATATTTTTCTCTATTGGAACGAACTGAGGCCACCTCGTGAGAGGAGCACATCTGCCTATGCGCCCCAAGGAACAAATTCAGATTATTTACCCTTTGGTAAGACGTTGAAGTATACCTTTCATCCACAAGCCAATTTTTCCATCGGTTTTCTACTAAATTTATTTAAGCATGTTAAGCAAAAATAAAGTTGAATTAATTTAAAATTGTTTAAGCCTAACATCTTTAAGCACACATTATTAAATCATCCCTACTACTTAAAAAAAAATTAGGACTTTAGCAAGTGAGCTGCTGCGTTTTTTAGCCTATTTTGTAAATGTGCTGTTTTGAATTTGCTAACAACCTCAATAATCAGTGCCATCCCAGGCATTGGAGTTAGTTCTGTTATCTCATTAGAAGTATTATTTAAATCCTGGCAGAAACACCGAATGAGGTTTTAAGTTTAATGTTCATGGACCATGAATTTTTTGGTTTTTTTTTTTTCGCAAAGCAGTGTATTTGCAAAATTGGATAGACCCAAGTGCTTTCTTACTAAGCCCTAAAACTAATTGATTATCATTTTGTGTTTCCAAATTTTTAACCAGACCCCAATTCCCTATAAAAGTTGCTTTCAGATTTTATCTGGCGGACGCCCAAGGTGGGCGATCGGGTGTCCACAAATCAGTAGACATGTGGCGATAAAAAGAGGGGCGGAGATATCAAGTGGGGAGAAGTCAAAATCATGGGGAGAAAATGAAATGACTTCTCCCCTTTTTATCGCCACATGCCCACTGATTTGTGGATGCCCGATCGCCCACCTCGGGTGTCTGCCAGATAATCTGAAGCCATTAAAGTTATATTATTAGACTCCCTGTGCCCCCATAAGGCTCCTCCCCCCTCTTCAAGAGATAGGTCCTTTTGAAGAGGTGTGCTGGGCTTAGCCTCATAGGGCCAATGTGTTGGCCTAATGGTGTGAGTGAATGAGTTAAGTGATTAGAGTTTAAAACCAAAAAAAAATAAAGTTATGTTATTAGGTAAAAGTTATTATAGTTATTAACTTATTATAGCATTTTAAGTGCAATGAAGAAAATTCATCAAAACTGTCATAACTTTATTATTTTAATTACAGCTCTTGGAAATCTCTTGAAATAACTAAAACATCTTAATTTTTATTGCTTTTTTCTACTTTCCATGAAGAGCTAGCATTCCCATATAGAAATTTCCCTATTAAATGATTGATACAGATTTGGCATCTGTTGATAAGTCAATTTATATTAATTGTACATTTCATTTACCTTGTCCTAGTTCATGGAAGCTTTAAAGCAAGCTTTATTTTTGGAAGGAGAGCAACAAGAGAAGGAAGTCAAGAAAGCAATAGAGGCCATAGAAATCCTTGAGGGAGAGCTCCAGGGTAAGGAGAAGTTCTTTGGTGGGGAGACAATTGGATTTATGGACATTGTTTTGGGTTGTGTTCCTGCTTGGCTGGAAGTGGTAGAAGAAGTTGCAGGCATTAAGTTGTTTGATTCTCAGAAATTCCCATCCTTCAACAAATGGATGGAGAACTTTGTAGAGACTCCCATTATCAAAGAAAAGTTACCTTCTAGGGACAAGTTGGTGTTCTACCTCCAGAAGATTCGCCAAATTAAACTAGCTTCTCTCACAGCTAAATGAGTACAAACCCCACTCCCTCTGTCTCTTAAAGTTTTTATTTAATGTAAATTAACATCTCCTTATTAGACGAAAATTGTGGTGATTTGTATTACCCATGGGTTTATATGTAGCTATATATTGCGTGGTTCTTGTGCTTTCCATTGCTCGAACTCAATAAGAGGTTTATTATAACTAATTAATTTCCATTCAAGATGTTGTAGTGATTTCAATTTAAATCAAAATCAGATTGTATAAGCAAAAAATTGTTTCTAGTTAAAGAACAAAAAAAAAAAAAACATGGTTTAGTGTTATGCGGGATTGATGCTTGGTTACTTAAGTGAGAAAGCACACTCAATTGAAAATATCTCTATTTTATTTAGTCATATGGTCGGAGAAAAAATTTTCTTTCTTTCCTTTCGAAAATGGTATCATTTATCTACTTATTATTAGTTAAGGTTCGTGGGTTATTTACAGGTGGATGAACGTTTGCTTGCCAAATCATAGAGGGAAAACTTCACTTCATGGGACTGTTGGAAATAATTTATATATAGCACTCTAATCTAAGTAAAAAGTATAGAAGATTAGTATCCTTCCAAAAGAAAGTATGCTTTGGAAAAATATGATTTGTCTAACATAGGTTAAATGGGTAAGACGGATCATGCATATGGGTGGATTTAGATGCAGGTGGGTCATGGGTAATGGGTTAAGATGTCTTTAGGTGGGTGGATTATTTACAAAGGAGTGGCTTGTGGGTATTTTTGGAAAAATGAGTTATTTTTGGAAAATGACATTTTGATTTAAAAAAATTATTTTTATCATTTTCAAATGGGATTTTGGTCTTTTTGAAATAATATTTTGGTCATTTTAGAAGGGTATTTTGATCACTTTTTCATAAAGTGAATTTCAGAGTACCTCTCTCTCTCTCAAATTGAGGGGGTCCTCTAAAGGCCTAAAGGGGGTGCAAAAATGAAGTGTTTACAGACACTACATACCCTTTTTTATTGGATGTCAATGGATATAAATTTCCAAAATCTTGTTTCAAAAAAGGATCATGCCAAACATGCTCCCAAATTTTCACTTGCACCCCCATCACGTATGTTAAATCTAATGTGCTTTGAAAACTCACTTTGAACAAGCAATATGGCCTTCCATAAGCCGACACCATGGGAACCCACACAAGTATTGTTGGAATATATGTATGCAATTTAAATTTAATGATCAAGATATTACCGATCTCAGTTGCGCAGCAAATAACGAACTAGTTGAACAGCACGAGCAAATCTAGAAGTTCACGAACAGAAATTTATCAGTAAAACGAGATCGAGGCACGTGTTAGACACGCTGTCTTTAAGGTGAAAATCGCCCCCTATTGGTCATCTTCGATCTTCATGCTCGTAAGAGAAAATGGCGGACACCCCCAGGATTCAACAATTTGTATCAAAAGAAAAGGAGCACCCTCTTCCTAATGATCTCCACAAACTCGATTGATTTAAGAAAAGCTAGAAGAGAAGAACTCGTAGTAATCAAAGAAATTTTGTTGTGTTTCTAACAAGAGAATAAATCCTGAATAAATAGAGAAAGAAAAGACCATTCCTATTCTAACTAAAAGGAAAATGTTTAAGACTCAATAAAGGAAAATAAATATCTCTAAAACTGAAATATTAATTTTGCTAATTACTCTCAAATAGTAATTAAATTGTTTAGGAATATTAATAAAAGAAATAATTAAAGAAGAAATAAAAAACCATCAAGAGACCACGCGCGTGACCTGACTCGGCCGGCCGTGCATGTGTGTCTATGATATATATTGCGCAGGATCTAGCCCGCAATGCGTGCACATGAAGGGTTTTCGGCCCAGCTTGCCAAATTCCCATTGGAAGCCTTTGGTTCACACCTTGGGCCTCCACATATGTGAGGGCTAAGCCATTCTCCTATTAACACACCCATACTAGATGAGAAAACATATATAACCCCATTCAACTCTCTTGTGATTTTCTGATGTGGGACTAAAGTTTTACTCAAAAAATTTGTTTTAAACATTATACATAAAACAATAAGAAGTTTTGGATCCCAACACGATTGCACACCAAAATTTGCAACATTCACGGTCCTCCACAAAGAGTCTGTAATTCCAAAATGCCATAACTACTTACCTAGGAGTGCTTTGTTTACAATCACCATACTTAATAGGCACACATATTGATTTCCAATTAACCAGGTGGAATTTTGAACTCTATCCTTGTTTTTGAAAGGAAATCTCTTTATATATTTTCTAATTTATTTGCAAGAGAGACGGGGAATGGTTAATGGGGAGCTCTTAATCAAAGAAAGTTTGCCTTATTAAGAAAGTTTGCCTCTTTTAGGGAGATAAAGCGATTTCTAACCTGAAAGCCTTTTGGAGAAGTGTTCGACTACAAGACCTGACTTGATTTGATATTTAGGAGTAGGCAACCATCTTTGGATTGGGGGTCCTGAGGTGTCTAATAGCTTCCTTGAGACTTAATTGAATCGCTTACCTAAAATCTTAAAGTAAATTGTAGGCCCTTATCCATTTCGACTTTGGGTTCTTATTTCCCTTATAACAAACAAGTAGTGACTGTTAAATAGGCGTTTAACATCGTTCCTCCGTAGAGTTCGGCCCAAAAGGAAATACCCGTGGTTCCCATTTTGTAACAAAATGGCCGGTCCTCATTGGTCCACATCCCAATTTTAAATACTCACCTATTGTGGTTAAGATTCATTCACCCCTAGGGTTAAGCAATCCAACCATGGTTTTTTTTAAAAAGAAAACTAAAATCTTAGTTTTAATTTAGTTAAACTTAATCAAGGTTAAAGGGGTGTTAAAAGGGACACGAGGTAAGATGAAACAGATATCATTGCTCTTTTAGAATATAGGTTCTAGATGTTTAGATGGAGGGTTCTTCGACAATTGCTGTACGACAAGCAACTAACTCTCACTTTTATATAATATAGACAGATTAGTTGGCTTGACATGTGCAAGGTACATGCAAAAGTCATAGAAATGGAGACACATGATGTAAGGTAGAGAAAAGAGAGTGAAACTTGACAACAATGTGTAAATGACTGTTTTGAAATCAAGTTTGTATAGGTTTAGATTTAGGGTTTTTCGGTAGCTCCTATATGGCAAGTAACTAACTTTGATGTTAAAAAAGAGTTAGTCTATGGGTACTCCCAATTATACTTCCAAATATACTCCTTAATCCTAACCATTTATAACCAACTACTAGGGGTTGAGATTTGAATTTGCTTATTTTGTCTTCATGTCAGCTTTAATCATAACCATTTAATAAATGAGATAAACGGTTAGGATTTGAGAGTATATATGAGAGTACACCTTGGGAGTATCCCTAGACTAATTCGTTAAAAAATGGGAAATACTTAACTTATTACTACATTAGATTATGTAGTCTAATGTGCAGGTTTCATTGGTTCATGCCCCCCTCACTCACTCCTAAGTTAAGCAATTTAAGCTTGATTTTTAAAAAATAAGAAAACAAAAATATTAACTTTATTTTTCTTAAGCTTAACCATGGGTAAAGGAGTGGTAAAAGGGACACGTGCCCGTTTTCGAATAAGTTTGCAGAGTTTTAGCCGGAGGATATATATCAGGCGTTGAATAAGGATCACCTGTTAAAACCAAACCCACGTTCTCAGTGTTGTGTATCTCTTACAATGTCGCTGATTCCTTTCACCACTCTCTCAGAACCACTCCTTCATTTTCTAAGCCCTAACCCTCGATTTTCGCTCTCCTACACCCGAAAACCCCTGTTTCTCCGGCACATGAATCTCAGATTCTCTGTAACGGTTCTCGCCATGTCTGACTCCGACGGCCGGAATCTGACTCCACATTCCACTCCTGCACCCTTCTCCGGCGTGCCTCCGGCTCGTACAGAAACCCTAAAACTGAATCCCGCGTTGCTTCAGTTTGCCGCCTCTTCGATACTCTTCTTCAGTTTTAGTGCCCAGGCCTGCATGGCCGCCTCCGGCCAGATTCCGGCTGTTCCATCCGGCACGACCCAGACAGTGCAGGAGGAGAGAATTGGAGGAAGCGTCAATGGCGAAGAATGTTCCATGGAGCTGAAATCAGGTTCTTTTAACTTTTCCTGTGAATTTTCTAATTTGTTTTGGTTGATTTCACTTATTGGATGGAATTCATACTGTTATCATAGTCTAAATTAGCTAATTTTATGTATGAAGCATCTATCTTTGGACTTTAATTACAGGGTTTAGGAGAGAAATGCTGTGAACTGTGATATTGATTCATTTTATCCATGGTTTCTTTATTTGATTTATTATTTCATTTGAAGCGAAATGTTTGCTTTCCATGAGGAATGTTGCAATTATGTGCTGGTTTGTGTAATTAAATAATTTTGTGTGAACACAGAGAATCATGTCACGGGGAAATTTGATATTGAGGAAAACATGGAAGATAAGGAGTTGAAAGCTGCATTAGAAAGATGGAAGTCTAAAACCTATGCATTGACCGTCCCTCTGAAAATTGTTGCTCTCCGTGGCTCTGTACCTCCTTCGTGGGTTAAGGTTTGCTGCTTATTTAGTTTTATGGTCTTCCATTTATATTCGTAGTTTTTTTTCTGGATTAATCTGCCTCTAGTATTGCCCCCCTCTCTCTTGCTTTCCATACTGAATGAGTACAAAAAGAAAGAGAGATTTTTGAAGTATGAAAACTAATCATCTGATTGAATAAGGGGGCATTTAGACAACTAAACGAATTCATTGCAATTTTTTTTACATTTTAGAGTGTTTTGTTTTAAGTTCAACGGATTTCATAATGGGATTTTTTTGGTGGTATACAAACCAGCTTTTATTTATGAACCAACCCAATAGGGGTAGTATTTAAAGCATAGTTATAGGGAAGCTATGTACAGGGTGAGAAGCTCATTTCTCAAACTCACTTCCTCGGATAGACTCACTTCTTAGGAAGCTCGCTTCCATCACATCCCATCTAGTAGTCAAAGGGAGCTGTATGTGTGAAGTGTTGTGGTAGATCACAGTCTATAGTGTAGGGTATAGACTCTAAGCAAGTATCGTCGGTTTGAAATCTAAGGCACTTATTTTTCCACAAAAATCTCATGTAAGATAAAATCAAGATATAGCTACCTATAAATAACATGATGGAAATGAAAAACATATGTCTCATTTTTCGCTTCCCGTTTCCTAAGGTTTTTTTCAGTCTCGCTTCTCGCTTTCGATTTGCTTCTCATTTTCATTTCTTGCTCTGCTAATTATGATTTAAAGACATATCATCCCAAAGGATATTACACAAAAAAGTGGTGGCATAGAAAGCCATTAGTGAGATTCAGATACATCAACTTCATAATTCGCTAAAATATTGTTGATACCGGAAAAATTGATAGGGTGCCCGCGTAAACTTGATATCTTGGCTATATGGACAGTGCTACGCCTTCGTTGGTCACTGGAGAGAAATGAATAAGAAGGAGAAGAAGAGAGGATCGTGAGATGGAGAGAGGGAAGAGCTACATGAAAATAAGGAGAGTATGAGACTTTTCTCTCAAAGGTTCCATTCTTAATGTGATTCATAAAAAAATGTCTCTTTTTCAAATGACGAATAGAGCCCTTATTTATAGATTTTTCAAATCCAAGCAATGTGCACACATGTAGCAGATACTAATAACTAATGGGCAAGACAAATGAGACTCAAATACTGTTTCTTATGATTAACTATCCACTCAGACATGTGAACACTGCTAGGTGTGCTGCATTAGGGTGTCATGCTAAATTTCCATAATTAGTAGGGATCCTCCCCTCATAAGCTTAATCTTTCATGTAGGCTGACAAGACAACACTTAGCGTAGTGCATCTGACCAAGTTAACGAGCGTTTTCCGTGCCCACCAAACCACACGCAGTAATCAACCCCCAAAGTCGTCCACATCAAAACCAAAGATACTGAGCCATGAAGCTAAAGGTGTTAGCACAATGAAAGATGATAATGCTAACTGCTAACACCATTAAAACTGATGACACAGGTGCTATAGATTTAACAGCGACAGTAGACAAAGATGGTCTAAAAAATATCATCAAAATATACCAACATAACATCAGGTAGCTAATAAAGTAAAAAAGATGCAACATGGTGCTTAAATGATCTTGAAGTAGGGCTTATATAATAATGAGATTGTGCATAAGTGACAGTATCCGCCATCAACAAATATCAGTTTCTCCCTTGGCTTCTCATAGATACGTGAGAGCCTTCATGATTGAAATAGGCGTATGTATACAAAAATCAAAGAGGATATGTAACAAAGACCATTAAATATCTTCAGCTCGTGTGCTTAACAACAAGACGAGGCCTTGGAAGTCTCCTTCAAACCACACCTTTGGGCAGGATAGATGAGTAGCCAAGAAAATTGTATCACGGGCTGCCAAAGCCTCAACTAGTATAAAGGTTTTGGTGTCCAAGGAAGATTGAATCTCCTTCTATGAATTAATTGCGGATTATACGCTGAACAAATTGCTTGACAAAATATTCGTGAATTTTTCAAAAAATAACGAATTTTGTTACGTTGCTAGAAAGACCGGAATCATTCCATGCAGTCCAGGTTGCCCAAAAGGTATATGCAATGTTTAAATACGTGGTATTGACAATTTGATAAGAACTGGTTAATCCATTGAAATATGAACTGAGAAGGTACAATATCTGGGCATAGTCCATGTGATTGTCCCAACCAAATTGATATAGCAAATGGGCATTGCAATAGAAGGTGAAGATCAATTTCAGGTTCGTTGTGACAAAGGGTGCACACGGGGTCAATGGCCATGCCTCTATGATGCAAACGAGCAGGTGCTGGTAATCCCTGATGGATATATTTCCAAAGGACACATAGAAATCTTGGGAATAGTAGGAATATGCCAAACTGTATGTCATAGACGATCACGAGGCCGAGGTGGAGATAAAGCTTGGTGAAGAAGCAAATAATCAGATGCTACTATATATTTGCCTCGAGAAGAGGACAAATAAATGAGTTGATCGCCTAATGAGTGATGGGGATGGTCAAGGAGTATTTCTGTAGCAATAGTAGGAGGAAAGTCCTAGAGATTATTTGGGAAATCCAACAAAATGGGTTTGGGGTCTAATAGTTCAGATACCATGGAGGGTGTGCATTATGGGGGTCGAGTAAGGTCAGAAGGGGAAAATCCAGGAATCCAAAAGTCAGATCAAATATGTATGGAGATACCACTTCCCCTTGCCTTCTTGAGACAAGATCAATCACATGTCTAGCTCACCAAATACTCTTTCTTTCCCATGATGCACGCGGATTGAAAGGGACGTGGGAAAACAAATGAGTTGACAAATATTTCTTTTGCATTAGATTCACCCATAGACATTTTTTTGACATGAGGATGCCCCAACCCTTTTTGGTGGGAAGAGCTTTATTCATGATTTTTTGCGACTTAACATTTCCCATGCGACTGAGTAGAAGAGGTAATGATACTCCATTTGACTATATGAAGTTTTTTTTTGAGACACATCATGACCTAGACAAAATCTTGTATGTGTATCGATTGTATGATAAACGGTATCTAAAAACAAGACATTAAATAGTTGGGTAAGGCAGCCATGTCTGAATTAGCAAGAACTGCACACGGGCAGGCACTGGTAATCTCTGATGGATACATTTCCAATGGACACGTAAATTTTGGGAATAGTATGAATATGCCAAACTGCATGCCATAGACGATCACGAGGCCGAGGTGGATATAGAATTTGGTGAAGAAGCAAATAAGCAGACACTACTATATATTTGCCTCGAGAAGAGGACAACTAAATGATTTGATCGCCTAATGAGTGATGGGGATGGTCAAGGAGTGTTGCTGTAGCAGTAGTAGGAGGAAAGACCTAGAGATTAACTGGGAAGTCCAACAAAATGGGTTTGGGGGTCTAATAGTTCAGATACAATGGAGAGTGTGCATTCTGGGAGTCGAGTAAGGTTAGAAGGGGAAAAGCTCGGAATCCAAAAGTCAGATCAAATATGTATGGAGATACCACGTCCACCTAGCCTTCTTGAGCCAAGATCAATCACATGTCTGGCTTACCAAATACTTTTCATTCCCATTATGCACTGGGGATTGAAAGGGACGTGGGAAAACAAATGAGTTGACAAATACTTCTGTTGCATTAGATCCACCCATAGACATTTTTTAGACATGTGGATGCTCCAACCCTTTTTAGTGGGAAGAGCTTTATTCATGATTTTGATCAACTTAACATTTCCCATGCAACTGAGACACATCATGACCCAGACAAAAGATCTTGTATGTCTATCGATTGTATGATAAATGTTATCTGAACACAAGACATTAAATAATTGGGTAAGGCAGCCATGTCTGAATTAGCAAGAACTACTTGTTCGGCCATCGAAAGTAAATGGGCTTTCCATTCCGCTAGTTTAGTAAAACAACTGGAAAGAAGGTTGGTGAGGTTATTTTGGTTTAAATCCCTAGAGATAAAGGGGGCTCCAAGGTAAGTCGATGGAAGTTGGGAATGTGTACTACCCCATTGTAACAATGTAGTGTATTTTGGATGAGGAAGGGATATTGGGAATAAGGAACAATTATGGTTTTACAAGTTTTACTTCCTGACCCAATGCAGAAGCACAATGAGGGCTTCGATATACATAAGCCATACAAACGCGAGAATATTGACTTAAGATTTTCATCGCACACCAAATATCATCTCAGAATATAGAATTTGTCCCCAATTAACTACATCAGAAAAATTGTTCTTCTCATCCAGATATCGTCAAACCTAAAGGGCGATGGACCACTCCTCCATATAACGGATTTGAACAAAATGGTAATGTGATTTGATGTGGGCCTGGGAAAGGCAAACGAGACATGGAAGGAAAGTGGGCTTCTCATTGTTCACACAGAGAAACCTATCCAATCTACAAAGGGATGGGCTCCATATTTGTCAAGGCGACTTGAGGTGAAAGACCCCATGGATGCCTGAGGCGCCCGAGGCGTCGCTTGATGAACTTTTTGCTTGTAAAATCTTCTCAAATATGAGATCTATGTATGATGCATTTCATAAATAAGGGGTCCTGCAATTCATATAAATTACAAAATCTCAATTGTCAAGATGCATTTTGAAGAATCATCCTTAGAGACAGTTTTAAGAATAATAAAGGAGGATTTCAAGCGTTGGAAATAAAAAAAGGAACAAAAAAAAAGTTAGAATGACTATTGAAAATGGGAGAGAGGGACATTAAGGGATAAAAAATAGAAAGAAACAACAGTTTACAGTGATAACTGAACATGAAAGAGAGAGAGAGAGTGTGTGTGTAGAATTAACCAAAAAAATAGAAAAATAGCTTGACAATCTATGTGACACCGAGCAAGTGAGAAGGGGGGAGAGAGGGAAATGTCGTACCTCTTACCATTTGTTTTTTCTTTCTTCTTCTCAATTGTACTCGAGAAAAGTAATAATAAAATATATAATTATGGGGTCTACACTTATTTCATTATAAAAGACCCATTTATATATGGGTTTATGAGAGTTTTGGGGGTCCTAGAAGGAATTTAGGGTATTTAAAGGCTTTTTTTTGTTATTGGCCCCCGAGATTCTAGATATATTCTTGTTTGTCTAGGTGATACCTTTAATAACAAAAACAGATGAGGACCATAGGGTCCACCTACTAACAGAGGGAGAGAGAGAGACCAATTGGTCCACCCATTGAGCGAGAGAGAGGACAAGTTCACATGAGGGAAACATACTACACATCGTTTATCTCTTCTTTCTTCTTCAATTTGCAGATCTTTTTTTGTCGGATATACAAACGCTACCATATTTTATGGTAAAAGACATGAGAAATATATAAAATAACATATTTTTTTGTTTACCAAACTACCATATTCAATAAATTTTTTTATCCTTAGACAATAATAGGCGGTCAGTCACCTGAGCCCAGCAGAGCGCTTGGCCATCTAGGTGACTGTCTGGGGCATCGCCTTTAACAACCATGATGGGCTCTTTTGAAGATTCAACCATGTAATCTGGGCACGACAGACAATGGATTGTTTGTCAAGTTGTGTTTATTCATGCGGTCCTCAAACCCTCTCATCTTCTTTGCAATTCCTCACCCACCATTGTTCTCAAAATAGAACCTAATTGTGGTAAAGTCCCCATCCACTAGGCCCCAAGAGACTCCATGTCACCCTAAATAATCCACCTCATGCCAAAGCCTTGGGAATTGAAAGCACCCATTAGGTCCACATCATTGAAAGCACCCATTTAAAGCCATCTTCGATATTCTTTTAAAGAATGGGTAAGCCCCCACTTCTACCTCAAGAACCTTCGCCACATCTTTGTCCCAAATCCGTCTAGAGGCTCCTAAGTTAGGGAGCACAAGCAACTCAATCACCAATGTATCCTATAACTCCTTTTTCATGAATTCCATCTTTTCAATTTTGGTTTGTTGCAGATAAAAATGGAAGGTTTTCTAGATTGGTCGTCAATCTCTTGTCAATACTCCATAATCCTCTTATTTTCCAAGAAATAATTTTTGACTCTTTAACTACGGTGATCACCCCTATCCTTTCTAGTACTACCCTCTCTGTCACCCACCAGAGTTAATGTAACTAACTAGGCTTTTTAATTCCTTGGCTAGCTTCTCATTTCTCCCCTTTTTACTCACTTTTTCTTTACTTTTTGGTGGTTTACTATTTCCCCTGTCGATTTCCTGAAACAAAACTCTAACTGCCTCCTCATTTCCTTCAAAAGACAGCCCTAAGAACCTCCCCAGGTCCTCATTCTTGCTCTGGACCATTCTGTCACCTCATCATGATCCGTGTCTATAGTTACACCCATTTTGATACACAATCCTCTCTTGATTAGATAGTTCATGACTCTTTGAAACCACCTCAGACCTAGCATTGTTTACAATCAGATCTTCTACAGTACATAACAGACCAAGACCCCTATCTAACTCCCTTTCCTAATCACTTTGCATAGACCGAGCTCCTTGGTCCAGCCGCCCTGGAAACTTCTACCCTCAAACCACGTAATTCTCTTTTGACCCTCCTTACCCCTTCAAAAGCATTGAATAGGAAACTTTGAAGAAGCGAAGGGAACGACGTACCTGACCAGTCAGAATTGAGGAGATCCATATGAGTTGACATGCCCTCTACCTCTTTGGGCGATTGCCCAGGATCAAGAGTACCGTCCCTATCATCCAGGGGAGTGGCAGGAATTTTCTCTGAATTCGGGCTCCCCTTCATCTTTAAAACAATTTAGGTATTATGCTCTGTTAAGATGCATGAAGTTGGAATCTCCACTCCCTTCCCCAACGTCTCCTTAGAGCATCAATCCAGATCTAACACTTTGGAGTATCAATTTTGGCTTTTCTATTGCTGCTTTCATCTGAATTCATTAGGTTTAGATAAACTGCCATTATTCCACCCTGAATTAGGTTGGATGCACCTGAGCCTCTATCCCTTTTGTGGAACACGCACTCTGTTCTATCATATTTGGTAAAGAAATCTGGCTAGATTATCCTTTGAAAATGGGTTATTTCAGGAAAGCATATTGATTCAAAAGAATGGGCCAAGGTTCTTTTGAACAGAGATGTAGTGGCATTTTTATTTTTATACGGACATAAATTTCTATAATTTTGGTAAATAAAATAAGATTTAGTTTCCTAGGCATCTCCTAACGGTCTAAGCAATGCCTCGTCTAGTGAACCCTTATCGCCTACGCGTTGTTCGGATGCTTCTACATTGAGTATATATCAACTGTTGCTTTTCAGGATTGTAAATGCTTTTGTTTATTACTTAATGGCATTCAGGATTTTGTGCAAGTGCAAGGAAGGAGGTTAAAGTTACACTCAGAGTTCCGTGGAAGTCTTATGGACATTTTTTCTGACCTGTCCACATCCTTTAGCAAAGGAATTCTTAGGCCTAGATCTGCTGTGACAGCTGATATTGTTACTGTTGGTGATTCCTGGCTCAATTTTGCCATTAACAAGGCCATGATTGAACCCATACAAGACGTAGAAGGTGAAGATTGGTTTAAAGGTTTAAATGACAAGTGGAAGGTATGAATTCCAAATTTCCAACCCATGTCCCATTCTCTCAAAAATGTTTGTTCATTGTACTTCTGTTTTTGTTTGGAGTGATTTTGTTGCTGGTTCTTATATTCCCTGGATAACTTAAGGCTTTAAGCAATGTGTACAAGATAATACTTTGTGGTCAAGCTTGTCAAGTTGGCCAATAACAGCAGAGTAGCTATAGACAACAAAGAAGGAAAGTCGGTACTTTTTTTTTTTCTGTTTTAAAATGTTTAAAGCACAAGGTTACAATATTATATTCCCTTATGAAATGTTTTTGCGAATTCTAGTGAATATAATTATGATGTTAATTGAGATATGTTTGTCATATGTCATAACTTAGGTAAAAAAAAAATAGAAATTGAAACTATTTCATGTTGAATCAATCAGGTAGTACCTAAGTTTGTATCTGGAGTAAGAAGAGATTTTTTAATCTTTTGGAATAAGGTATCTTATGCCATGCTTACATTTTCTCTTTCTTCTTTATGTTTTTTTATGGGCATAATCATAGTTACCAAGTACGGGTATAATACGACAATGATCTGTTCGGGAAGTACAGGTGTTATACAGCAAAAACATGGCACAAAGTACGGGAAAATTTAAAAATAATTAATAATTATAAATAAATAAAAATCATGATATTAACTAATAACAATCATTTAATGCGGAATATGTGTTTTAACACGATAAAAGAACGGCAAAATACGCATATTGTACGTGTTTAATACGTAATTCGGGTATTAAACGACGATACGGGTATAACACGTAACACGGCAAAAGTATGGAGTTTTAAACAGCGACCTTCTAAAAGTATTATACGAGTACTATACGAGTATAATACGGGTGTTTGGTAACTATGGGCATAATACCATCATGCTTCACTCTCATTTTTTCTAGGTTTGGACAACTCTATTGGGTTTGTTATGTTGCCAACTGCCTGAGTCCCTGAACTTACCACCTCTTTGTTATTCAAAACATGACAAGGTCCTGTTGCAAGGTTTGAGTGTTACCTTAGTAGCAAATATATGCGTAACCTTCTCTAGTATCCAAAAAGAAAAGGGGCAAATAAGTTCAATGACTTTGTTGTTATTTAGGAGATCTAATTTTCAAGTAGTCTGTATAGTTGTTCGATTAAAACCATTTGAATTAAATATTTGGCCCTACTGGGACTTGGGACTTGCTTGGTACTTGGTAGAAATAAAACCTCCCGACTGTATGCATCACTAAGCCTGCCTTTAGAAGAGAATTTAATTTACTGACAGCTCAGTTCTTCAGATCTTCTGAAATTTCCAAGGCTGTTGAAGGTCTAGTGCTTTTAGATAAAGTCGGATTGCATGCTATTCAAATTTATTGATTTTATCCTACTTGTGCACCTAAATTTTATTTAGGGATTAGGCTATTTATGCTCCCCTCTTATAGGTGTACAATTTTCTTCTATTATTAAACTGGTAGTGGTTGGGGCAAAACCTCCCACCCCCGTTATTTTTATTATTTTATTAGATGTGCTTTTTAAAAAAAAAAAACTTTCTTAGAGGTGCTTTTTTTACATGCTAGGGATTGGAGACACCAATTTGATGGCTCTCATCTCTGGGATCTCCTGTAACATCAGCCACATAGTATGATGGTATCCATCTAGTATGTCTGATGGGAGCCAGCCCCTAAAGATCTACACCCGAAGACCCAATCAGATTAATAACAAAGTCGGAGTTCGGGAATTATTCGGGGTGGGGGGTTTTAGTTCGGAAAAAATTGGCCAAATTCAGGAAAGCTTCGGGAAAAAATGGAAACAATAAAATAAATAAATTTAATAATGAAGAGAAAGTAACATGATACCAACCATAATTTTCAAGTCTTCAAGAATTATTCTTCTAGGGATTTTTATAAAATAAAAAAAAAGGGGCAAGATTCAGAAAATTCATAAATAAATCGGTTAAAAATTGAGCAAGATATGAAGAAAATATTAAATAAGATTACTAATTATAAAAATTATAAACAAACATATTCCATATATTTGATATTTATTTGAAACTTTTCAAAATGTCGTGAATAAATTCGTAAAATTCGCAACTTTTTGAAAAAGCCATGAATAGTTTAGGAATTAATCGTTTAACGAAAAGTCGCATATTATTCGGGAATTTTTGAAAAAAACGGAGAACTTTGTTACTATGCCAAACATAAACCCAAAATTTCAGCCGATGGCCTTGTGGGGCCCACAGGTCAACCCTAGTCCTATCTAGGTCAAGTGGACCCTTTGGGATGCTATAGTTGGGTTACTTTGTGGTCTTTGGATTTCTAATGTAAGAAATTCAAAAATCTTCTCTCAAGGGAGAAATTGTTATTCCAGATAGAGGGGTATTTCTGTAATTCTGATAGATGTTAGGGGTACTAGTTGTTATTTTCTTGTCTTAATGGTTTCTTACAGAAGTTAGAAGTCTTGGTTTCTATATTTTTGGTCAATCCAAGGTCATTAGAGTCTACTTTCTGTTTTTTTTATCATTTAAAATTAATGTGTAGTTCGGGGTAATTGGGTGTAAATGGGAATGGGGAAATTCTTATTTAAAGACTTGTATCTCTTCTTTTTAGAAATAATTCAGAAGTTTTGAACCCTTTGCACCCACGATCACCCTAGCCCTACATCTCATTTATAAAACCCTAGCCTTACGATACAAACTCTGATTGTCTAATCAGCCCTTAGCCCTGTACTTTTGGACTGTCCAGCATCAATTTTTTTGTACCAAAGCAAGTTACAGCTCTTGAGATTGCTCACCATGGCTACTTGGAGTCATAGACCTTATGCAGGATCTCATTTGAATCAGTCACATCAAGGTGAATCGGTGGACCATTTGCTTCTGCACTATGCTTTTGCCACTAGTATTTGGAGATTTTTCCTTTTCCTGCTGTGGTTGTGTTGGGTCTCCTCTTCCTTTCAGGACTTCTTATCTTGTTTTGTCCTTCACGGGTTTGGAGCTTCTCTTGCAGTTATTTGCTCTTTTCTTCCAGAGGTCATCTCTTGGACCATTTGGTCAGTGAGGAATAAAAGGGTGTTCGATAATACCTCTGTTCCTTTTTTACTTTTGTGTTGGAATGTTAAGACATCTTATATTATTTTGGCATTCTTTACGTAAGGAGGGTGAGGATCTAGCTGGTTTACTACTGTGAGGCAGAGGGTTTGGCCACATTTTCTTGGTAGTCAGGAGATAAGGTTTTTGAGTCCCTGTGTGTCTGCTCGAGTTCACTTTCTGGTGAACTCATTTTGTACGTTTTTCTCTTCCTTATATATATACACATACATACATACACATGCTTTGCATACCGATAAAAAAAAAGATGTTGTAGCGCTTCTTTTCACTCATAATACAGAACTTTGAAGCTTTCTTTGCAGAAAATACTTGGTGAGATTCCAAGGATTTTTAAGGCGAGACTCCTTAACCTTTATCTCTGCACCCATGATCTAGTACATCTCATTCCCCAAACCTTAGCCTTCCTACCCATTGTGCATTCAGTTTTAATTCCCATACTTTGAACTGTCTAACATTACTATCTTATTATTTTCGATGGTCAGAAAAGATCAAAATATGATGAAGGATTCCAAAAAAAAAAAAATTTACGTAATGATGGTCACAATCATCCAAGAGGTTTGATGTCTGGCCTAGCAGTTCCCAAGCTCCCATTGTCTTCCATATGCATCAGGTCTACCAGTATGCTATATGCCTTTGGTATTCCATACTTTTGGTCTGCAAGTATCTTAGACTTCCTCTCCTTAGAATCATGGGACTTTAGTACAGCAATTGCCAGGCTGTGTTAAATAATTTAGATTATTGCATTTATATCATTATGGAATACTGAGAAAGATATAAATCATGTAAGATTCACAGTGCATCTGGATCTGACTGAAAGTAGCATATTTGGTGGTTCTCACTTTCTGATCCTTTTTGAATGTACTAAAACTGTCTCAGATTTATTTACGCAGGAATGATAAGGGAGAATTAGATTCTGAAGGTCAAATATGGGCTGCTCCATATCGATGGGGAAGCATGGTGATAGCATACAAGAAAAGCAAATTTCAAAAGCATAATATGGCTCCTATGGAGGTAACTTATCTAATAAGCTGTGAGGTCTTTCTTTAAAGTTTCAGAGTCTAAACCAAGATGCCTCACAATCCAATTTATTGCAATGGGTGTACTAAAAAAATAACTGTTAAGGCTAAATACATGTGGTTACTCTTTCTTTCCTTGGTTGTCCTTTCTATTCTGATGACTGCCTTTTGTCTGATCATATTGTGTCTCTTTACATTCATGATTGCTGACATTTTAAAAAGATGCATAAAGGAATAGCTGAATGGCTAACTGAACTTTCTTGCTAGTTCAAGTTTAAGCCTTTTGCTTTTATGGTGTAATTTATCATTAACATGGCATCCCTATATACCGAAAGCTATCTCAAAAAGTGGAGATAACCCAAAAATATTTAAAATGCTACTAAGAGCTCGAAAAATATACAACCCAAGGAAGATAAATTAGTTGCTGAAACATCATTGAAGTCCTTTTGGACAAATTACTAGAGAAATAGCAACAGCACAATCCACTTGATAACTTACTGGACTGAATCTGACTTGTCATAAAAATATGACTTTTTTTTAATCGGCAAATAGAATATATATATATATATATAGAAATAAGAGCGAGGGCCCAAAGGGCTTTACAAAAAGAACCACGACAAAGTTCACAAGAGAGTGAACTGAAGAAAAGCAAACATATCTAAGTCACTAGACTCACTACTATCACAAAACACTCTTGTAACAACAAAAACTGCAGAAGGAAAAAGGGACCCAAAGCCAGAAAAGGTGCGCCACTCAAATCAGGAACAACACACTCAGCTTGTTAGAGTCACTCCTAGTAGAGCACCACAAAATAAGAAGCCTGCGGCACCTCTCGTCAGAGTCACTCCAAAGAAGAAATCACGTCATCAAACATACGTCGATTCCTCTTCCTCCAGATCGACTAACCTCTTGCCCCATGAAGGAATGCCCATATAAACGATAATAGAGCCTCCCAACTTTACTGTAATCCAACAAGATAAGAAGTCTTGGAAGGAATAAGGGAAGGCCCAAGAGACCCCTAGATAGCACCGATTCCCCAACCTCCACCCTTTATTTTACAAATGATCACAAGTGGGTATCATATCCAAAGAGGCCGGCCAAAGAAAGAAGGATACTTTCGATGGAACGCTAGGGCAAGGTTTTATACAATCTATACAGACCAATATGGAAAGGAAGACTATGACTAACACACAATGCCTAGAGAAAAGATCTCATTGAAAATGGACCCTTACTATCCATTGACCACATCCAAATATCTCTAAGAGGGAAGGAAGGACTAACTATTTGCAGGCGATTAAGCAAACACAAAAAATCTTCAATTTCCTAGTTGCTGAGACTGTGTCTCAATTTGGGGAGCCACACTGTTGTATCCGCTACCCATTCCAAGAAAGAAGCTATAGAGCCTTCCTATTTGAGAAATGGAAAACAAATTCTTACTGTCCTCCTAGAGAGTGGATTGCCCACACCAAAGATCCTTCCAAAATTTCACATCCAGCCCATTTCCCACTTTGAATCTATTCTAGTTTCCCTCTAGAAATCTGCCTGTACGTTCATGATGGCCTTCCATAATCCACCGCCATATGGACCCTTAATAGGTTTGGATTCCCTTATTGAGTTCTCCCCATGCCTAGATATTATGATACTACTCCAAAGAGGCAAAAACTGTCTCTCTTCCTTGAACCGCCACAACCATTTGTCGAGCAGAACCTTATTGATTACCCTCCAGTGCACCCACTCTTTCGAGTGACAAACTTACTGCCTATCGACCAAATAGCATGTTCTGGATTCAGCTCTATCATTCCATAAGGTCATGTTGCTGCCGTTCCCACTTATCCGCAATAGACACAGGAATGGTGAGGATCGAGAGAAAGTAGACTGGAAGCAGTGTAGTCAAGGCGACTAGGTGATGCCTAGGCGATTTGGTTTGCCTAGGCGAGGCATGGCCTAAGCAATAAAAAATAATTAAAAATTATATTTATATATATAACATATATACATATTACATAAATAGAAATATATAATTAGCTTGAAGTTTTAAACATAATTTATAACACTTTTAGTGTTTTAAACTTGATAAATAAGGTGAGTCATGAGTGAGAGAGAGTGGATACTGCCTTCCCAAAAAAAAAAAAGCAGAATTGTAGTCAAATGGCTAAGCAGGTTAGTGATTAACTAAGAAAATTTAATCTAGTTTAGTTGTCAAAGGGAAAACTGACATGTGGGTAAACCAATGATTTGACCGACTTGTTTAATGGGACCGGGTGTGACCCCCATGATGATTCTTTTGCTGACTTTTTTTTTGGGTTAAGGCAAACTAAACACACTCACACACGCTCAAACCTAAGGTAAGTGCCATAAGGGTATAAAATAGCGATTCGAGTATTTCGATTTCCACCGCAAAGTGAACCTCTCTTCTTCTCCTCCCTCTCTCTTCTTCCATTCCCAATCTCTGTTTGTTCGATTTCTTCTGTTATTTTGGCCGGATTCTGTTCGCAATACCGCCGGTAAAAATATCAGAGTTGAAATCCCCGACAAGAAATCTTCGAAGTTTTCAGGAAATAGTAAGTCCGTTTTGCTTAAGTGGATAATGAAGCATCATCAATGGCCATTCAAGTACAGTGATTTGAGTATTCCAGTAAAAAAGCAGAAAATAAGAAATGGAGGCAGTGAAGGGTGAAGAAGAGAGAGAGAGAGAGAGAGAGAGAGAGGTAGGTAGGTACCTTCTTCTTCTTCCCTCTTCGTCTTCTTCGGGTTCTTCCTTTTCCCAACTTCAAAATGCCCTAAAATTAAGAAATTAGAAAGTGTATATACAAGAGGATTATATTAAGTAAACTAATTAAAACCTAAGTTAAAAACCATTCGGCCCGTAACATTTATAACCCATTCGCCTAGGTGACGCCGAAAGTCGAGCACCTAGGCGCATAGGCGACGCCCAGGTGACTGCCTAGAGAATCTCGCCCGACTAAGTAACCGCCCAGGTGATCCACCTTGTAAAACGCCTAAGCGACGCCTTGACTACACTGAGTAGAAGGCTACTTAGTGTAGCGACCTGTATTTTTTTATAATATTCTTGGTGATCAATATATTATGCATGTTAAAATGGAGTAACAAGAGTATGCAAAATTTTGATATTAAAATAATAATATTAACCATGTAAAGATAAAATCAATATAGGTATAATGAGCTAAAAGAAATAGGGTTAATGGCCTTCTAGGTCTTCGTGGGCCTTACATAAACAAGTCAACATCCTACTTGGGTTGTGGGCCATGTCTTTGTGGGCCTTGCATAAGCAAGCCCATCACCCTACATGTGTGATACATAAGAGAAACTACATGCATTACACCGGAAAGTATGGTGGGCATGTCTTTGTGCATGAAGTGGCTAGCCACTTGAAGAAAAAAAAGAGTAATTCCCTCATTCTTTACATTTTGCTAAGGAGAAAGGGAAAAAAATAAAGAGAAGGAGAAAGAGAAGAAGAGAAAGAGATAAATGAGAGAAAGAAAGAAAGTATCTACCCATGGTTCAAAATATCGGTATCGGGTGCTGTATCGGTAAGTTCAAAATATGATATGTATTGATGTACCATATCGGATGGATACGGCGGAAAAAATCAGGATACATTAAGAAACACTTGATATGCAAGGAAAAACTTGGATACCTTACATAAAACTTCTTTTAATGCAAATAACAGTTAAAAACAAACTAAATGAAGACCTTCAACTATGTTTATAACCATACATATGAGAGTTAAAAATTTTATAAGTTAAAAAAGGCGGGTGTGTTGATAAAAAGTTAGGAAAATACAAACCTTAGTCACTTAGTTAAGTATAAGAAAAACAATTTAGATATTAGGATCTTACATTTAATGAGTTAAATAAGAATGTATTGAATTACAATCATAAATTTTAAGCTTATTGTAAGTATTTTTATGCTGGGCTGTTACACTGTTAGTTGACTTTTTAACCATGTAGATGAAAACATTTTTAAGGCTAAAATATGAGACTTTTTGTTAAACTTTTGGGTTTTGGTAATTTTTGATATAATAAAATTCATGAAATTTTAATATTTGAGAAATACTTTATCATTTGAAAGTTGAAATTTTGACCAAATCCCTAAAAGGTGCTAGAAAAAGGTTTTTTTCTTGAACTGGAAAGTTAGAATTTTTATTCTTCAGGAATTTGGATCCACATTTTTTTTTATTGAATTCAAATGGGGGGGATAATCTTATTTACATATTAATCAAGGTTTAAAAAACGGTTTCGGTCACTGTAACGGACACGGCCGAAACCTTTACATAACGCTGTTACGTAACGGTTTCGGTCTTTACTTAATTTTTTTTCGTTTTTGCTCCAAAAAATTTCAATAAATAGAAAAAAATAAAAAACATATAATAAATGAGTAACAAGATACTTTTAATGCCAATATGAAGCTCAGAATTTAGAAATAAGGAAATTAGATGAGTCGAGGGTTGAAACATATCCGAAATGAAGAACCTGCCTTAGATTCCTTCAAATCTATGAATTAAACCCCAAATCAATTTGTTAATCAACAAAAAAAAAAAAGGATTTTAGGAAAAGAAAGGTACTAAGATTAGGTAGAGAAGAAGAGAGGAAGCAAAGATGAGGTTTTAGAATGAGTTTAGGGATTTTCGGAACCCAGTCTTACGACCGAAACCTTTATGTATTGGGTGTAACGCCCGTTACCTAACGGTTTCGGGCGTTATGGTTTTGTTTCGGGATAAACGGGTAAATGTACGGTATCAGGTATCGGAGGTCACCGAAACCTTTACGTAACGGGCATTACATGACGGTTTCGGTGATTTTTTAAATCATGATATTAATATCTTACGTAAAACCATTTACTTAAATAATATTTTATGTAAATAAGTTGGGTATCGGGTCTGTTGTGTGGATCCTAGTGTAAATGGAAGGAGAAAAAAAATTTAATTGAAAAATCTCCCATATCGGTCCTGTATCAGCCTGATGCCCGATATGGGGAATTTTTTTTTCCAGCGTATCAGGTAGCTCCAAACAGGATACGTATCAAAATTTTAAACCATGTACCGACCCCCTTTCTTCATGAGATTTTCTCTAGTACTTTAGTTAGGTGGTAGTGGAGGGGTATTTGAAACTTTTCATAAATGCTGAATTATGAAAAATGCTCATAAGCCTCTTTAGGGAAGGGTTTTTAAACTTGGGTAGTTGGGGAACAATCCCAAACTTGAGGGGCAATCAGGGAAAAACCCAAAATTCAAATGTTTGAGCCAGCTCCGAGTAACAAAGGAAGGTCACCCAAGTCCTCAACCTCCTCTTGAATGTAGCACCAAAATAAAATCAAATGTTTGATCTGATCTACATGGTATTTCGTACTGTCTTTTACCATTATTCTGGTTCATTGTAGTTGAAGAATTAATGATTTTCTGTTATTTTGGATTATCTAGAAATTATCCATCTGATCTCTTTGAAAATTCCAAAACCCTAGCTAGCCAAATTATTTGCATCCGAAACCCTAGATTTTGAAACCTTAGATTTGAATTTCTGATATTAAAAATATTTGGGTTATTCTCTAGTTGAGATCTTTAATATATCTTAGCCCTAAATTGGAATTGATTATTAAGTTCTCTAGAATATTTTTTTTCTGATCGGTAATCGGTGCATATATATATATCCATGAATAAATTGAAGAAATGACGGTCTTCCAGAGCTTTGAGACACCTCATGACTTTATCTGCTTGAGTAAGCAAGCAGCGAGGTGTTCAAGAGATTATTATCTTGTATATGGCCTTTTGCATTTTTTATCTGCTGTTGTGGACAAGACGCCATGATTTAAGTCATAAATGAATTGGTATGCCTGATTTGTTTTTCATAGTTTTTAAATTTGTAAAGGAATACATAAATCACAATCGCAGGACTGGCGGGATTTATGGAGGCCTGAGCTTGCTGGGAAGATTTCAATGGTTGATTCTCCTAGAGAAATTGTTGGTGCAGTTTTGAAGTATATGGGGGCATCATACAATACAAACGACATTGACTCGCAAATTACTGGTGGGAAGAATGCTGCCCGGCAGAATCTGGACTTGCTTCAAAAGCAGGTATTGAGATGAAGATGTTCAGGTTGTTGTTTCTGATGCCTCCACGATGAATCATAAAAAATGTATCAATTGGATAATTCTAAAGAGTTAGCAATGGAGCCATGATTTGGACTGGAAAAAGGGAAAAGGAAACGATGATGGGCCGTGGAAAAAGTATATACATCGTAGGAGTTAGGATTGTCTTATTGATACAATTTTCAACTGATTGCTCATCTATTGGGACCACTGGGTGGTCCAACATTTGCAACCCGATCAATGAGCACATTTGCATGTCTACAAAATATGTCCAGGAATAATAATCAGTCACATCCCTCCCTAACAAATTGAATTACTATCGGTACATGACTGGTGATTTTATTTATTAGTATCACAGCATCTGCATTCAACTGGCTTTCTATAGGTACGGCTGTTTGACAGTGTGCACTACTTAAAGGCATTTGGAGTGGGGGATGTGTGGGTTGCTGTTGGATGGAGCAGCGATGTTCTTCCTGCTGCGAAGCGCATGTCAAATGTTGCAGTAATCGTTCCCAAGTCTGGAGCTAGTTTGTGGGCAGATCTCTGGGTATGTCCTTAATCCGATGCTAACATGTCTTTAAGTCAGATCTATCCTGAACATTTCTTTGTGTTCTCCATTATGCTAGTGATCTCCAAATGAGAAAATGGAAGATATCTGTGATGTAGTCCTCATGATGGTCTAGCATCAGCATAGATACACACTGTACATGGGGTGGGATCAGGTTGTATTGATCTCTATGGTGAAAATATGGGTGTAAATTGGTAGGACCAACTGCTATGATCTCTTAATCAGGTAAATTTTGACACAGTTAATACCCTGTCCTAGTTAGATGATTTGAATTGCATATCTCACAGTCCTGCATGTGAACAGTGTGTTCCTGAAGTAGGCTGTTTGTACACTATTCTTAGGTCATACTTCTACCTGACATGCTTTTGAAAATCTTTATTGTTGCGAATTAAGGTTTTGCAAGCAGTGTTACAAATCTCCCGAGAGATACCCAATTTCTCCCGAGAAAACCCAAGAAAAACATCTAATGTTTAAAAATCTGTTTTTATTGCGATATTTTAAAAATCTTGCGAAAAATATAATTTTCTCTTTTTATCTTGTATATATCGCGAGATTTAACTGAGATCTTAAAAATATCATGAGAAATATGAAATGTTGTTGGTTTTATAAATTTATTAATTGTTGATATTTATTACTATTTTCTATTATTTCGATATTTTTTAAAATCATTCCCGAGATTTAGGTGAAATATACTAGAAAAAAATTCAGATTTGAAAATCTCCCGAGAAAAACTCCAGCCAATAAAAATCCGAGAACGAGATTTGTAACACTGCTTGTAAGAACCATCTTAGGCCCCAGTGAGAATTCTGAGTTCCTCCAAATTTTTGCGATTGAAAAATGACCCACAGAAGGTTTGAATATAAAAGAAATGTAGTGACCCTTCAAAATTTTATAATAATAATAATAATAATAATAATAATAATAATAGTATTATTATTATTATTTTGTATGATTTGAATAATATGTGACGTATATAACCCAAATTGTCTGAATCCGAGCCCTGCAATCTGTTGGAAAGAAATCCTATGATTTTTATTTGAATCTTAGTATTTTACAACTAATTATTTGAATCTTTAAATCCTTTCAAATTTGATGATTTATCATTGAAAATGAGTCTCTCACTATTTCACGTGAGAGTATGATCCCTACTTTTTTAGAATTTCTCTTCACTTTTTAAATGAAAAATGCTGGATATTGTTTGGTACCTTTGCATCTAGGCACGTGAGTTAAAAGCTTACATATGGAGCTATTTTTGTAGGATTTCTACACTACTAATGTTCGTGTAATGAAAATCACCTCATTAAAGAATTCAAAATTGGTGCCTTACACACATGTATGAGCAATATGATATAGAAATTGAAGAATATTTTATGAACAATAGGAATATGCAAAATAAGAAAATGTTTACATATGCAACAAGATATTCATGATGAATGGGGTTAAATTAACTAGAAAAATCAGTGATTGATGAAGTTGAACATTTGTTTTATTGTTATTATTATTATTATTATTATTATTATTTTGACAAGTTTCTACTTTGAGATGACAAAGTGACTTTATATACTTGGTAGAAAACTTGTTTAAGTCATAATTCATATTAAGAGTTTTTTTAAAAAATTATTTTTAGTGAATAACGAGCATTGTATTAAAAAAGAAGTGAGTTACAAAGTGCCGGGGGAAATGAAACATTTGTTTTACTATTATTATTATTATTATTATTATTATTGTTATTTTGACAAGTTTCTACTTTGAGATTACAAAGTGACTTTATATACTTGGTTCAAAACTTGTTTAAGTCATATAGTCCATGTTAAAGAATGTTTTTTAAATTATTTTTAGTGAACAACGAGCATTGCATTAAGAAAGAAGTGAGTTACAAAGTGCTGGGGGAAATGTGCGGATATTCCCAAAAAATCAACAAAGAGAACTTCAGCAGTTGCAAAAAACAATTTGAATACATCTATACAAAAATCCAAGCTGTGAACACCCAAGAACTCCTGGAGAGGCACCGACCAATTGCTCAAGCTCTACCCATGGAAGAGAATCTTGGTTAGACCAGAATCTTCAATATGTTGTTTTTTTCTTTCCAAATACACAGTAGACCACGTAGGGCACCATTTCCCGAAGAATATCGCCCCTCCTACAAATGGACTTTTGGCCAACCAAGAAAGATATCTCCCATCTCCATGGGGAGAATTCAGGAACCCCAATAAGATATGAGTTACACACTACTTAGGCTGTCAAGCAATGAAGAAGGACGGGTCTCACACTCTTCCTCTGCACCTCGGCACATACAACATGTGTTTGGGATTTTCATGCCCTGGTTCGGTAATGAAAATCTTGTCTAGCATTGCAGTCCAAATGAAGGCTTAAACCATCAGAGGAACTAAGGCCATCCATATCTTCATGAGCTGAGTCTAGTGACTAGGCCTTCCATATCTTCATGAGCTTAGTCTGGTGACTAGCTCCTCATCCTCTTCTGAAGGAGGTAGACATTAAAGTATTTAGTTATGAATATCCCCTTAGGTTTCCCTTCTAGATCTGAATTTCGTTCATATCCATTTTTTTTTATTGCTGGTCCATATCCAAATTAAAGTTAATCCCTTTTAATTTATGGAGAAGCTGTTCACACTCAACCTGTCTCGGAGATTCCTACAGAAAATAGGATTCTGGACCCCATTTAAATCGTTTTATTTTTTCTTCATTAAGAAGTTGCTCAAGTTGACAGTAATCATTTTTTAGGTCTGAAAACTTTATCTGCACATAAAGAACCCAACTTTATTGCAGTGATATCCTATTCAAATATTTTGATTGTAAGTGGACTAATGTATGAGGTATGTAATGGATTGTAGAAGATTTAGGGATAATTCTCATCAAATAATTATTTTTTTCTTTTATCATTTTTTACGTAGGACTTGATTTTCTATTCATTTCAAATCTATCTGCTTCAATTGACATTGACAAGATGGCCAACTAGAATTTCTGATGCATCCAGATGATAAATCATTCAACTCCTGCACAGAATACTATTTCATAGTCCATCAAAGTTTCTCTACTCCTATGTCAAAGTTGTTTTCTTTTTTCAGGCAATTCCAGCTGCCTCTAGATTTGCAACAAAGCAAATTGGCGGGCGAGTCAGAGGCCCATCTCCACTAATCAATCAATGGATAGAATTCTGTTTGCAATCTGCAAGAGCATTGCCCTTCAAGCAGGAAGTTATCCCAGGGGCATCTCCCTTTGCCCTTGAAGACACCCCTGTTCAAGGGTCTACAGAGCTCACCAAGGGTAAGCCAAAGCTGGACACAAACCTCATCGCTGGAGTACCCCCACCTGAAATCTTAGCAAAGTGTGAGTTTCTGGAACCATTATCAGAGTCTGCATTGAAGGATTATCAGTGGTTGATTGCTAGTATGCAGGAACCTGATCATGGCCTGATCAATAAAATGCAGCATTATTTCTCATCAATGATTCGGACTTTTAGGTTAAAGCTGCAGTCGAGGTAACTTGATTCCTGATACATTGATGTCAAGGTAACCTGAAAATTTTCATTTTGGGTTCCTGATACTTTGGTTGAAATCTGGCTTGAACCTGTCACGAAGATCATGGGCAATCTTCAAATGTGCTTTTTGATGAGGTTTTGAAAAGTTGGGCATCCAGTTCGTGATAGCTATATGATCAGAGTCTTCTACTAAAAGAAGTGTAGATGGTTTCAAAATGTAATTTACATGTTACATGTATAACATTAGTCAATTCATTTTCAATTATTTTCTACATGAAGGGTCTGTTCTTTTGCTAAGACCTGTAAAAGTGGGGCACTTTGCAAGTTGTCATTTGAAATGCGGCAAAATTGAAAATCAAGTCCTACATAGGAAATTTTGGGTTAAAAATCTATTCAAAACTATCTGCATTTGAAGCAGATAGATTTAAAATAGAACATAACAAGAAATCGATCTAAATGAAGACATGCTAATAGGAAATTTTTTGAGCATTCAATCACCTCAAATAGAAATATGCTCACATCAGTAAATTGTTAAAATTATAAGTAGAAAATGGCAATAAGCATGACAAAATGAAACTAACTATAAAGTGGAATCAAGGCATACGAAAATTACAACGTGAATCTAATTTAATATTTTTGGGTTTTTATGATTTTTTTAATGTTTTTTATTTTATGGATGGCCTGAAGCAGTTTGGTGCTGATGCGGGCACGGATAACAGAGCATATAGGTAACAAGCTAAGGATATCTGTAAAGTATTCAAGTATGCGTAAAAGGAGTGACTATTTTGTCTGATGCAAAAGTTGTCTTTGATGGCTCTTTAACTCTGTAACGGAGTATGCAGGAAATTTTGTAACTCTGTAAGGATATCTGTAACGGAGTATGCATAATACTAAATCCCTAGAACAAATAACATAAGATGTAAGGTGTGACTATTTTGTCTGATGCAAAAGTTGTCTTTGATGGCTCTTTAACTCTGGAAAACCATTTATTCTGTATGTAGGAAATTTTGTACAGGATGTGTTGTAGTTGATTAGTCAGTTTAATCGGCAAGGGTCTCATGTAGGCTTGTCTATCTTGTATACCCCTAGTACAGATACTATCCATGCGCATCGGCTGGCCCGAGCTACAGCTCGAAGATGTATTTTTGGCTTGTATGTTTTCAGGGGTTCCCCTGTTAGTTAATTCTTTTCTGGATTACCCAAAAAAAAGTGGCTCAGATTTTGAGAAAATAAAGAGCAATTATGCTACACTGCTATCTGTCTCAAACAAATGGATTTTGCTAGCCCAAGTAGCAAATCTTCCAAAGAAGCAACTGAGGCCATACAAATGTCCAACTTTTTTTGACTTCTGTTTTCTCAACCATTAAAATAATAAAAGATCTCCAAGTGTTAGGCTCATCTTGCGTCTATGGAAAAATGTGGAGTAAATGCGACTGGGGCTGGCACTCGTCACAAATATAACTAAATTTAATTACTTATTATATTAATTAATTAGCTTCGACTTGGGTCGCCCGAGCTTCAAGTACCTAAGCCCTAGATTGGCCCTAATTAAATTAAGCTTTGGTTTTGGAGCCGGCCTGTTGTAAAATTTGTTGAACTTATATGTCACATTACTATATGCTATCACAATACCAGTCCAAAATACTAATTTTCATATTCTGTCAACAGTAAGCGTAAAACATAGTTTCTATCTCTGATATTCTATGACATCATGTAAATTCCAGATCCGAAATATATATCCAAGTATATGACAGATCTGACATGAATAGAATGCACTTGTAATACTGGTATGAGAATCCAACAGTTCCTTTAGGATATCTGTAAGGAGGTTGGTTGGCTGAGGCGTGGAGATCAACCACTATCATTAGAATTGATTTCGACCCCACTGAAACAAATCTCTGGTGCAGCTGGAATGTCAGTGCTCGATCCCCAGGATTTAACAGTCACACCCTGCGTGCATACACAAATAACAGAGCCTAAATGAACTCGTGTTTGATAATTGCCCAAAGAAAAAATCTACATCAAAATAAGGAAGAACACCCGAACAGGATTCAGACACGGACGAAGAAAACATTGTTTTATTTTTTGAAATCTGTCGTGTATCACAAAGAAATAAATTGGTCTATTATATAGACAACTTATCGATGAAAAGAGAAATGGGTCTCTTATATGGACACTTATCAATGGGTCTTTCGCATTAAAAATTGGGAAATAGTTGACGGTTCTAAACAAAGTAAAGCTCCTTTAGGAAAGGTAAAGGATTGGTAACGAAAAAAAAACTATTTAAGAAAAAAGTGTCGAGAAAGAAAAAAAACTCACTTATGAGACTTGATATTTTACTTCTCATAAAGATATAATGTTTCACATAACAAGTTAATATAATGAGACTTTTTTTTGTTTACTTTAAACATAAAACACAACAATTTCTCACATAAAACAAAAACAAAAATGTAAAAACATAAGTCTTTTGAGGAAAGAAAAATAGAATGCATTGGTATTAATGCCTTTTGGACTTTAAATCAACACTTAGTATAAATAAACTAGAATTTACTTGTATTTGATGAATTAATATTTCTTGAACCATATACTTTTGATATAAATCAGCTGAATTTGTTGAACGACACTAGCATTTTTACTAGTACAACTATGTTGTCAGGACACGTTGAAAGCCCTCAAGGCCGGTTCATGGGAAGACCTGGCCTATAATGCTGTCAAGCCAGATTGATCCATTAACAGCAGTAAGTCGCCAAGCTTTTCCCTAGGGCTACTGTACTGTTGCATCCAACCAAGCTAGCTCCATTACACAATAAATATGTAATGAAAAAATGCAAATAGATAAATATATAAGCATTAATAATCCGACTGCACAACAGATGCAATTGCTTATTGTGACCGACGCATTCACCAAAAATATCATCAAGGGATCCTTCCGATGGAAGGCTGGCACAGAATCACAATTTTATCATTTCATATACCTAATTTAACAAATGCCAAAGAAAAAAAGATGTGGAAATTTCATTCACACGGAAAGGGGCAAATGTGCTCGCTGTGTGAGACGTTGACACCAAAAGTAGAGAATTACACCCTCAATCCCCTGGAATGGCCGAATAAATTCTCACATTCATTGAGGGGACCAATGAACACTGCTGCGCGGGGCATTTTCCCAAATGTCACAAATCTGCAAAAAAATGAAATGAGTAATGAACAAATAATGAACCCAGCAGATACGAGGCCCCTTCTGCAGCTTGTGTTGCTTTTCTTCATTTTAGTGAGAAACCAAAGTTACATGGGTTGTGAACACAAGCTTGCTTGTTTTGTATCCCCATGGCTTCAATCTGAGTTGGAATCATAGAAGTCGCTCGGACAAGGAGTCATGACCTCAGATTCAAGTAGCTGGACCACCCTGTGCATTGTGGGTCGATCCTCTGGGCTGGAAGAAACGCACTGGATGGCAACATTTAGCAGAGCATCAAGGTTTTCTGCCTGCACCCCGTCACAGTACGGATCAACGATCTCCCTTTGCCTGTTCTCTATTACCAGGAAATTCAACTGCAAACAAAGAAACTGGACTCAGCAGAAAAAAAAAAAAGGATCCTGCCTAGGTGATATTCTGTCAAAAATCAACCTCATTGGATGACCTTACTGCTGACCTTCGGACAGTCTTGATTTATGATACATTGAAAAGCCGAAAGATTCGATTGGAGTCAAGCTTTCATTTAGTGTGCTGCTAGATTGGGACCCACAAATAAGAAATGCCAGCCCTAGTCTTACATTTTCTAAACTCTCAAGGCATGTTCAACACGTGTCACTACTTTTACCTGTTACCTATAGGATCGGTTGAAGAAAATAACTTTCTATTTGGGAAAACAAAAATTAACTTGTTAATCAGGTAGCAATGACACATGTTACACATGCCTTTAGAGTGTGGAAAAGAAATCAAAAGGAGAGGCTGGGGCTAGCACTCCTCCCCACAAAATGGTCAGTCACGACACTATTGAATGCATACCACATATGTAACAAGAGTTGGGACTTGGGAGGACATCTAATCCAAAAAGCCATAATATGCAAGAGGTTTAATAAAAAGAGTACACAACAAACATTTACGGAGTAACTGTACAAGAATTAAGACTAGGAGCAGAACTTACAATAAATGAAAGTGGGACCACTGTCTAGCAATATAATTTTCGGTGCAACTTCATTGCGACTAATTGTCGGAAAAAATACGTAATATGTATTCAATGACTGACATCAATATGCTTATAACAAAAAGGTAAATCTAACTGCAACATTTTCTTGTCTATCCTAAATCTTAATTGCAACATTTTCTTGCATCTCCTAAAGATGAGGGAGCATAAGGCCTGCTTCATGCATCTGGAGGTCCTAACTAGGAGTGATATCGAGCCGAGCCAATCCGAGTAGTGAGATGTTCAAGCTTGTTGGTTAATTAAACGAGCTCGAAAATCAAGCTTTTTGGTTAATTAAAGTATTAAACAAGCTCGAAAATCAAGCTTGTTTGTTAATTAAACGAGCTCGCAAATCAAGCTTGAGCTTGGCTTGTTTATTAAATAAACAAGTTCGGGCTGTTCGCAAGCATCTTGATTAATTAGATATAGCTATTTATATAAGGTGCAAATTTTAATTTATTATCCTCATATAAGTAAAGAAATTACGGCGTTACCTAAAATTTTAGTATGAGTTTATATTTGCAGAAAGCGTATTCTTATCCATGTCTTTTTTTTTCATGTCAACTACATTATATACTATTAATCTTTACTACTACATAATAAATATACTTAACTTTAGTATTTAAATGAAGTAGTTGTATTTCAATATTTTAGCAGGTTAAGTGTGTGTGTGTGTGTGTATAATATATAATCAAGCCAAGCATTTAATGAGCAGAGTAGTGGCGTGTTCAAGCTTGACTCATTAATTAAACGAGCATGAAAATCAAGCTCAAGCTTGGCTTGTTTATTAAATAAACAAGCTCGATCGAGCTTTTAACGAGCCAAGCTCGATCTGTTCACGGGCAGGATGGTTCGTTAATCAGCCCTAGTCCTAACACCTTCACCTTTTAAAATACTGATCCCAATATTAAACAATGTGACAAGTTTCTAAATATCAATGCTAACGAAAATGCTATATAAAAAAATGCTAACGAAATTACAAGTATGTCAACCATTTTGATTTCATTTTTCGGCATTCTTCAAACATGAAATTAAAAGACCATATCCTTCACAACTAACGAGTGCCCTTTTTTAATTTCATTTTAGCAAGGATAAATAAGTTGAATAGCACTCTTTCAGATTCATATAAAATATGACTTCTAAGAGCATGGCTGTGTGTACATGATATCAGGTAAATTAGGACACAATAGTAATAAAGTGTATGAAACATATCAGATACATATGCAAATAAATGTAGAAAGAATGAAAATAAATAATTTCCCATGGAATTTGGGAAGGCACTTCACACACACACACACACACACGTGAAGTATTCGGTCAAGCCCTCACACTGATACTAAAAATTAAATTCTACAATGCTATATCATTATGTCTCTATTTGTACATCACGTAAATATTTAATGCCTTAAGCACATAATCTTTGCAACACCAACCATTTTTCTTTTGTTCTATTTAACTATTTTTTCACAAAATTTGTTAAATAGTGGAGATAGTCTCATGAGATTTAGATTGTATAACCTATTGACAAAATACTTGGCACTTATGATTATCCGTATTTTATTTCTTTCTTATTTATTTTACAGAGATCTTCCCAATAAAATTCCGAAGAAGACGACAAAATCTAAAAATATCCTGACAATTGCCTAAAATCTTCGAGAACGAAATTTGAGCTTATGCCACCAAGGCCATCGGAGATCTTGTAGGTCGACAATCAATCCATCAAATGATCCTAACAATCCAATCTATAGATTCTAGACCCTCCCACCATACATTTTCTAACCCTGACACATTTGTTCATATAAAAGAATGTGAATGGATATGGTTTGGATCATATAAAAAGTCAATCTTTGGCATTGGAGATATAGGTGACCCATCTACTAGAACCCAGACCCTGACATATTTGTTCATACAGTTGATCAATGCATGGAAGAAAGAGAAAATACGAAGTAAAAATGAAGAAAACAAAAGTTATTGGAAAATTTAGGTTTGACTAATGGGGGACAATTTTTTTTCCATTATATTCACTTTAAGTCATAAATACCACATTTCTAAACAAGCCCTTAAGCAATTAGCACAAAATGCAAATAAAAGGATTGATCTGATAACATGCAGCAGAAAAAAATCAGCTACGCATAGAAAAGTTCAAGTAACTAAGACTGATATGATAAGATAAAGCACCCGAGGAGGGGGGGACAGTTCTGTTCTTCCCTCCTAAAGCAGATATCCACTTTTATATTGAATGCACTGTGCTTACAGTTAATTGTATCCCATGGTATCTTAATCTCATATCAACCAAAGACAGAAATTCCAATTTAACTGATTACTAAAATAATATCCTATGAATAGAAATAAAAAATCAATTGCTGAAAACCACAATCATATTATGTATAGGAAAGAGTCATACCCAGCCAACAATGTTAAGGCCCTTTTCAATGAATGATGCATCAGTGGGTCGCTTCCCACTCAATACTTCAAGCACCAGAACCCCAAAACTATACACATCAGTTTTTTCTGTTGCTCTACCACTTTGCATATACTCTGCAGATAGAGTTATACACAGGAACTCAGCATAAAAGACGCTTATATGAGAATAATCAGAGATGAGTCCTTTAATGCAGTTTTATAAATGAGTACTTAGTATGTCTGCTCGTCCAACCTCCCTCTTGAGCTACTTGTGGCATAAACATTACACCTACTTAAAAGTGGTCAAGATCCAAGGATATTGTAACCTGAAACTTGACGGGTCCAATTATTATAATCCATCCCTCAATAGATTCTCTCCGTCTTTTCAATAATTCCAGACAATTTACCATATCTTTTCAGACCCTCTAAAAGGATGCGACAAATGGAATTGTGTACTACAGTCATCCCATCAGGTCAATCTTTTCCTTTGGAGATCACCCAGGCAGGACCCATCTAATGGCAAGTACCTTTCATTTTGCGTGTTTGAGCCAGTTTCGTGGGATGTATGTCAAAAATGTAAAAGTCCTGACCTAAATGTCCTAAAAAATTAAATAGGTGTTGTCCAGTATATTTTACATAACATACCTGGAGCCAGATAACCAAATGTTCCAGCAACAATGGTCGTGATATGAGATTCTTCATCTCCCAACAATTTGGCAAGTCCAAAATCAGATACTCGGGCTTCTAAGCTTCCATCAAGCAATATGTTGCTTGACTTTATATCACGATGTATAATCCGAGGAGAACAGCCATGATGTAAATAGGCCAGTCCTTTTGCAGCTCCCACAATAATATTCAGACGTGCATCCCAGTCTAGTTGCTCAGATCTTTCTGTCCAATGTATCACATTTATTATGCTCAATTGTAAGGCCTAGTTTAAGTAACAACATTTATAGAAACAAGTAATAAAGAGAAATATATGGTAATTGTCAAGAATTTTCTGACCATCATAATGGGATCATAATACGAACGAATAGATGTAATTTGTATCAAACTGAAATGGCAAATCGTAAGAATATTTTGTGTTGTTCTAAAATCTTTAGAAATATGAGAATAGATAAAATCAATAGCACCAAATGATCATCCATCTTCCAGCGATGTCCACCAAGTGCTATCAAATTGAATAGTATCATGTAAACATGATCCAGTAAATCAGATGGACCAATGTATCACAGATCATTGTTCTAGAAAAGTTCATCAATGATTATGGAAAGATTGATGGCAAAGATCAAATTTAGTAAATATCAATGTCTTGAATTTCTTGCAAATCACCATCAGAAGGATTTTCATAACGATTGTCTTAGCTGCAATTCCTAACTCTAAATGCACACGAATAAAAGGTCAAAAAGTGACATCTACTTCTCTCACAAAAGAAAGGCGCTAATCTTAAATTAATAATAAATAATGGAAAAAAAATTGTTATGACAAACCACGTCAACAAGACCAAGAATTGGTCAAGCTGTGGACAAGACTAAGAACTCACAAATTATTAGAGCACAATCCTTTATCAATAAGAAAAGGAATAGGAAGAAATGTATTCTAGATCCAGCCAATGGGCAATGACCATAGAGATTCCACATTTCTTTTTCTGGTTAATTTTAGGATTGCAAAAATCATGTCTTAGAAGTGCATAAGCCTTGTGAGAGGCTGTTCTGTGGGACATAAAAGGCGCAATATGTAAAAAGATTAACAAAAAATTCTAAATACAACAGAAAAAATGGGTTACAGTTACACTTGAAATAGAACAATAACCACTGTTTTAGCTCAATAAGTTATAAAAAATCAAATCATGTGTTATACAACTAAAAATTGAAATGGGGAATTGTAATTCATATAAAATTCATTACAATTTTTGTCAAAAGGATACAAAACTTATAACTCCAATCATTGAGCTTTTACTATTAAATAACTTAAATTCTGATTATCAAGTGGACCGAATGGTCTATTATCCATGAAGACGTATATCCATAAAATAAAGGGAATATGGAAATTACCATCACACAGGGCCCAAACAATCACTCAATGGACCCTAACAATGCAATAACGAGATTTCTAGAATGTTTGCCATATTTACTTTGACCATCTAATATAAGTCAATGAAGTGGATGGTAACAATCATCTTTTTTAGGTTAGTTGGTGGGTAGGGTGATCTAGTAGAGGGCACCATTATCTAGTCTATACCACTCCCGAATGTAGGAATATAGGGATTAAGGAGGTGAGAATTAGGGTTTTAGGTTTAGGGTTTAATAGAGAGGAAAAAGAAGAGAAAGAAGGGTAAATGGCTTAGTTAGGAAGAAAGAGCCCTACTAGACTTTTATATTCAGAGAAATGGAAGATTACAAAAATATCCCTTACGCATCTACTAATGTCTCCACTTATAATACTAACACATTACATATACCAACATTCCCCCTCAAACTGGAGCATAAACATCAAGCATGTCCCTTAGTAACCCAAACCATGGGTACCCCTATCCGCTCCCGCTCTCACGGTTTGATAGCGAAACCGTTATGGGAGCGTGGTTTTCCGGTTGGTAGAGCGCGGTTTCACAGGTGGTGTAGCGGTGGTTTCAATGAGAAACCACTTTTTTGGATGGTATTTGTGAGAAATGACTCACTTTCTTACATCTTCTTTTGTACTTTCTTACACCTTACAATTGTACAAATGTCTTACATCTTTTGTACCTTCTTACAATTGTGTACAAATCTCAATGGTAAGTCTTTTCAAATTTGATTTTTTATTTGATTTATTTTTAATATCTTTTTTATTCTCTTTCCTTTCTATATTTTATACAAGAAATGAGATACATCCAATTGTGATTGAACTCTCCCTGAGTTGAGTTCAATCGCACCCAAAGTTCAACTCTTGTTTTTTTTAACTCTTATTAATTGTGGTTAAGATTTACTAATCCTTGAAATTTAATAATATAATTTTGGTTTTCAAAAAATAATTTAAAAATATTATTTTTATATATCGAGGCTCCGGAGGCGCTCTCAACCCTATCCTAAATTAAAATTTGATGCTCTCGCTCCCGCTCTCACTCCCGCTTTGGTTACTTAGGCATGTCCAGCTTGATAGTGCCATCCTGAAGAAGAATAGGCCCGACAGCCTTGGTGAAATGTTGACAAATTGTTGTGAAGAAGACACATGCTGAAGAGATAACAAACCATCCCGAGCTTTCTCTCTAACAAAATAAATATCACAAGGCCTACAAATGGTTCTATCTCTTGTAGGGGTCATTGCTATAAATATAATATAGTTCACAAATCAATCATATGATCTGACTCAGTTCCATAGAACTTGATTAACAATTCCTAATTCAATAAAAGTAATTAGAACTGATAAGAATTAGTACATTATCTTCTTAAAACAGAATGATATCAATTTCAGTCTATGAAAACTTAAACACGGATAGATAGTGTCTCATTTATGAAGTGTCAGACACAATGACATCAACAAACCCGAGACACCGATGCATTTGTACAATATGTTCCATATATTTGTGTGATATTTTCAAAATAAATTAGTTCTTGTAGGTTTACAACATAGAAAGGCTGTGATTAGATATTCTATATGCATCAAAATTATATAAGTGACATAAACTGAGATTCCTGATTACCTAGAAATTAGAATTTGATACCAGGGCTTAAAGCCAGTTCTATATTATGAACTGAAGGGAGAGGAAACGAAAGTGCAGGTATCATAGTAAAGATTGGCTTCAATCAGATCATTGTTGATCAGATGTTTGATATATTTGGTAAGTTCATAGAAATGCGAAAAAGTGTAACTTAACTGAAAGTTGATCTTGATTATAAGAATAACATTAATATTGATCTAAAATATTGATTATAGAAATGGAGAACCATCTCAATTTTCTTCGACATCTTCTTAGTTTTACAATTGGATTGATCCTAAAAGCAAGAGTCTTTATGGTCATTTCCAAAGGTCACTGTAGTTCATATCTAATATTAATTGGCTAGAAAATGGCATTGCTTGTTAGGTGGTTCACAACAAGGACCTTGTGTCTGTACTGATTCTACTGAGCAGGAGTGAGCAGTTCACCAATAAATAGAGGAATTTTTTTAAAGGATTTCTATTTCCTGGAAGATTTCCTTTCCAAATACTGCAAGTTTCAAGTTTAAACTTAGGATTTTTTGTCGTTGAAGTATTGAACTATATAAAAACTCCTAGGATTCGTAAATTTACAATTCAGACAACTGACACGAATCCTGGAACGGGACAAATCATAACTGTTTAAAGACCATGATACAAATGTGCTCAACATTTATATAACCATATAGCAAAACCCATAATAAAACTTACAGAAATGTATTGCTTTTTGTTTTATCAGTACCTAAAGAAATATATTGTTGAGAAATAACTTTAACAATAATGCATACTGCGAACAAAATAGAAAGGTGAAGTTAGCACATAAAATGGTGTATACATCTTATAATGCTGGCCACGATCACTGTACACATACATCACAGAAAGAAAACATACCATTTGAATAAATAAAAACAGCATGCTACTTAAGGAACAGGTTCTGGGGAAAAAAAAGGTACTAACAGGAAAAAACCTCTCACCATGAAGTGCCTCATCTAGGCTACCACCAGGTAGGAAATCATAAATTAACAACTTTGAAGAAGCGGAATTGCAATATCCACGCAAATTCACCAGGTATCGGTTTTTTGTGCTCCCAAGAATCTCAAGCTCCCTTTCAAAAAAACGATCAAAGCCTTCATTCATCTTTAAAATTCGTTTTAAAGAAAATACATTGCCATCATCCATTGCAAGCTTGTAAACCGTTCCAAAGCCCCCAGAGCCTATTATATGTTCCTCATTCAAAGTCTCTAATTTCTTAATGATATCTTTTGAAGAGTATGGCAAGTCTCCATGGAACATTACAATGGATGCACCTGAAGCAATAAGAGCATATTAATAGATATCGTTGTCTTCCGCCAATTCACTACTGGAGAGATGTATATGAACAATGGGAATCAGTTCAAACAAGTCCAATCATAGTTCAATTACTATTAAGACATAATGGTACCTCCACTGACATCCATTGCAAGACCTTTGCCGTCATTTTTACCAAATTTCTTATAAAGAAAGCAGCCCCAAAAGCACATCAGTGCCACTAGAAGTAGAGCGCCCACTGTTGCCAATGCACTTATGAGGAGCCTAGTAGAGTACCTTCCAGATTTTTTCTTTCCACCTTGGTTTTCTGCTACAAAATATTCAATACAGGTAGGTAAACGATATCATCGAAAAATAAGTGTTAGTGAGCAAATTGCTGAACATAATATTAACATAGGAGATAATTAAGGTTTCTCAAGAAATTCTGAGTCCAAAGAGGACTATAACATTCTTATAACCCAGATGATGAAATCAAAACAACGGTAGGAACCTTAACCATGTTGCATAAAACTTTTGCAGCAAAATATTGGGAAAACATGTCATTTCAAATTGCTGCAAGGGATTGAGATACTCCATATATCCCATAAATGAGCATCCCCTTGTTCACATATACGCAAGTCTACCTGAAACAAGAGGTTGAGACTTTGTTGCAGGTCCCCCAGGCTCGTCTTCGCATGTCACACCGATTTGCTTCCCGCACAAGCCACGATTTCCGACAAAGCTGCACAGACATGCATTAAATCAATATCATGATGATATAACAAAATTGGTTTTGACTTTCTAGGAGTCAATGTTCTCCCAACTCATTGTATTTAAATTTTTCTAGTAGGTTGGCAATTGGCATCTGGTGGGTCATAGCGGATTCTATCAAAATAAACCTTATACAGTATAGGTACATTCCCTAACATCATCCTCAAGTACATGCGGGAGTTACTAGCTCACTGTGTTTCTTACTTTCTTTAAAAGGATATAAGACACCGATTGGATATACAATAAGTACTCTAACGATGGCATACGGGTATGGCTGGCACAATTGCAAGGTGCTGGATCCTACATGGGAGATCCGCAGCAAAAAAGAAAAGAACAAATCTACCAGATCAGCTAACCAAAACCATCAGATATATCACATTCTTTTGCAAGGTTAAAAAGGACATAGTAAATGATCCAGGGGATGTGGATGTGACACATCCCCTAATGGAGGTACTTTTGCAGTCAATCTTCACTGAAAATTGGGATAGACAGGGTATTGTCTACATTCCGAGTGATCTCAAAGACTCCTTATACTTCCAAGTGTTTGAACACTCTCTGGGTAAACACCTAGAGTAGGTTCTTCAGTTTAGTGGGTTTAGGCTGAAATACCTTCTTCTCAGGGTCATTAGACAATCTAAATGAACCTGACCAAGAGAATGACAACTTTTTTGAACAAAGCTGCTTTGTCCAACTCAAATAGGGCCGATTAACAAACCATCCTGCTTGTGAACAGTTCAAGCTCGGCTCGGCTCGTCAAAAGCTCGCTGGAGCTTGATTTTCAAGGTCATTTAATTAATGAGCCAAGCTTGAACACACCACTACTCGGCTCATTAAAAGCTCGGCTTGATATATATATCTACTTAACCTACTAAAATATTTAAATAACATTTAAGAACTAAAAATAAGTATATTTATTATATATACAAGTAAAGATTAATAGTATATAATATATTTTACATGATAAGAACACCCTTTATACAATGAACTTATACTAAAATTAGGTAATACCATAATTTCTTTACCTATACAAGGATGACAAAGTAAAATTCACACCTAATATAAATAGTTATATCTAATGAACCAAGTTGCTGGCGAATTGTCGAGCTCGTGTATTAAGGCTCAAGCTTGTTTATTTAATAAACAAGCCAAGCTCGAGCTTGATTTTCGAGCTCGTTTAATTAACAAACAAGCTTGAACAAGCTCGATATCACCCCTAGACTCAAACCTTTCATTCTTACTCACAGAAAAGTGAGAAAATGAAACCTCTTTGGTTTCGAATTCCATAGAAAAATAACCAAAGGCCAAAACAACACACCTCCCCCTTGAAACTTGCTATGATACCAGTTAAGGACAGAACCCTAAGTGGTAAGGCCGAAACCCTAAACCCTAAATAATGATATTAGAACATAGGGATTACCTCGTTGATCCAACAATGGAACAATCCCATAGTCGTATGAATGTTAAGAAGATCGCCATGAGGACACTCAAGTGCAACCAACGATTCAAAATCAAATCCAGAATGGTATGATCCTATAGTTATATGAATGTTGAGAAGATTGCCATGAAGGTCTGTGCCTATCTTCTAGTTAATGGCCCTCAGGGCCAAGTTGGCGCAATTCAGCTGCTGGTGAATGGACATCTGGCCTTACAATGTCCCATGGATTTTTTCTATGATGAGACGCGCACCCAGTAGATCTGCGTCATCGTCAATTTAGAGAGATTCCCAAGGTGGGAAAGTGGACATATCAAGTGGGTTGCCGATTTGATCTGTCAATGCTGGCTTTTCAAGTACCGCAATGAATTGAGGTCTCCCATAGACGTAGTCTAGGAGGGACACTTGGGAACCCGAGAGTACCCTACAATCTACATTCCATCCATTCGTCACGAATGGCCAACCTTGTAGGGTAGGCAAAATCATGTTTCCACTTCCTCCTTGGATCAGGAAGTTACGTTATGATATCATTATTTATGGTTTAGGCCTTACCTCTTAGGGTTCTGTCCTAAACTGGTATTAGAGCCAGTCTCAAGGGGGCGTTGTTTTTGGCCTTTGGTTGTTTTTCCATGGAATCCGAAACCGAATAACACATTCCATTTTCTCATGGGTAGCTCAGTTGGTTCGGGTCTTGCGAGAGATCCCCAAGGTCTCGGGTTCAACTCCTCCCGGGCTTACCCGATGCACCTGGTTTGCGGGTGATTGCGTGCATCCAAAGGGATTAGTCATTCCTTGTCAGGGTTGGGTCACCTTCCGTTAACAAAGAAAATATGAAGGGTTTGAGTCGGACGAAGTAAATTCATCCAAAAAATCGTTATTCTCTTGGTAGTTCATTAGAGTGACTAATGATTCGGGTAAGAAGTTATTCAAGGTGTTTACCCATAGAGTGCCGAACACCTAGAAGTTGAAGGAATATCTAAGATCACTCAAAAAGTAGACAATACACCATCTGACCCATTTATTTCAAAAATAATTCTCTCCTAGACAATTTTTAGGCATAAAACAACTTTGTTGTCGATTTTAGGTTCAAAAAGGAAGATCTTAGCATTTGATTTTGGATTGAAAGGGTTTTCCCAAGTTTCCAAAGGTATGGAAAATTTCATTTTTTTTTTCCATTTTAATTTTTTTTTTATTCATGAAAATAAGTTATAATCAACTCACAATGAGTGGATTAGTTGATTTCATGCGAAATCATAGATCAAAATCCATTTTTTTTTAAAACTCGGAAAATTTTCCACACTTTTTTTTTAAATTCAACAATCATCAATATTTCGAAAAAAAAATACCTTCAATCTAGGATTCAAAAAATGAAATAGGTTAATTTTATGGATGATTTACAAGATCTGTGTACTACCCCTATATTTTAATTTTTTTTAAAAAAATTTTAATTTGTTTTTGCACGCGTATTACATAATTTGCATTAAAATAAGTATACATAACTTAATAGTATACTCTGAAATGCTATATATTAATGATCATTATTTCTTTCTATATGGGTTTGAGGTAATGCAAAGAAAGATTTCTTCTAAAACAAATACTGCAAAGAAATATAAAGGGGTAAAGAGCGTCTCAGAGCTATAGGGTGGTAATATGGGGAGTCTGTAGATGGGTTGGGCATACGACAAAATATAATTTATGTGGATTTTAGTCTAAAGGTGGTGGAATCACTCTACTAAGAGAGTATTTGGCGAGTATAAGGACAAACGTCCACTCTTGCCCTAAGCACCCTCAGGAAGTTAGCCCAAAATACTACGATCTCGAAGAAGACATTGCAATAGAGTTCATGAAGATCGGGGAAAAATGTAATCTTTGTGTAATGGAAGAAGAGCTAGAAGGAGGGCGTATTCGAAAACATATTTGAAATAGAAAGAGACTTGTACGAATACATTGATCTGGAGACCGGGAACTCTAATGACAACGATGAAGAATTCTTTGTTCGACCATCCAATCAAGATCAGTCATCGATATCACAAATTATAAAGACCTGTATTTTATTTATTGATATTCGTCTCATGCATTTAATGTCTTGTTACTTGATGATCTTAAGTTCAATTAAAATGACTAAGTATAAGAATTTTAGAAATTATAGAAAATGTGTGGTTTTAACAAAAACATAATTTATAGAATGTTGAGATGATTTCTCCTGAAAATGGATGTTTATGGGTTAAATAAAGATAAGTGATTTTATGAGATTTATTATCAAGTTTAGAGAAGTTTAATTGACTATCGCAAATTTTACGACAGACGGGATTTCCTATTTTTAGCCTAAAACTGAAAAATGAGATTTTGATTTATTAGGAATTGGATTTTCTAAGTACTTTTATTGAATCCAAATGGGGGTACTTCCTTATTTTAATTTAAAACTTAAAAAAAAAAATTACTTAAATATTTTAAAGAACAATAAATATGTTGTTGACTAATGCTGAAGAGAAACAATGTTTGTTGTTTGCGGTAGAAGAAACAAAGTTGCAGATAAAAGTTATAGCGGTCGTTCGAATGGCCCCTTAGGTCGTTCGAACGACCTCAAGTGGTTTGAAAGACTCCTCAGGCTGTTCGAATGACCTGCGGAGAAAAGTCTGTAAAGTCTTTTAAAATCTGATTTTCCAAGAGTTTTAAGGATTTATGACTCTAAACCCTATAAATAGTCTTTATCTCATGGGTTTAGGGTTTCCTAACCATTCTAAGAGCCTTAAACATCGAGAGAGAGAGAGAAAACCTAGGGTTTGCAAGGGCTTTCTCTAGGAAGAGAATAAGAGGCATTTGTGATCAAGATCAAGCCTATTCGTAAGCGAGAGAATGTAGGAAAGCGATCGAGAAAGGTAAATATGTTCTCCTATGTTGATTTTATCATGATCATTAATACTAATCAAGAGAAAAATGTTAAGTTTTGAAGTAAGAACAAGATTGAATGTAAATATGGATTCTTTTCTATCAATAGAATAATCATTGATGTAAATAATGAGGAAAAGATTAAAATTCAAAGAACTCAATCAAAGTAGGTCTTATCGTATGAATATCCCTTATGTAAGATTATTATGATTTTTAGAGATATTTTTATTATGATTCCATCATCTATAATCCAACAAGGGGAAAGGGAATATTTTGTGGTATATGTATGATTGAGAATGGAAGAAGGGATGTGTGTTGGTAATGATGGAATGATTATGATTGTGATGTATTGTGTAATTAGGGTTTTTAGTCAAAATGAATGTATGGTATTGTATGTGTGAAATTGAAGCATGATGTTTGATTTGGATTATATAAATTTATCATAAGAACCTTGTTATGCATGTTTTAATTTACCAACCATGAGATGAATGATGTGCCATGATTTTTGATGTATTATGTTCGATCTGCATGTGTGGTATATGTTCAATTAAATAAGCCTTAAATTTTGGTTGCGTTGCTTAGGAGTGTTATCATGGCGGCAGCATGGGTCGTTATGATGGACCTCCGATAGCACTTGATTGATAATCTTAGGTGTAATTTAACGAAAGGTTTATCATTGTTTACTCACTTTCACTCACGATAAAGATATATGCACAAGCATGATAAAAAAAAACACTATCACAAATAATTACACAAGTGATACACAAGTATGAGTGTATGACTGCATGATTAAGTTTTGCATTGCCCGAGTATCAACAAGTCTAAGATCAAGGCAAGAGAGGTCAAGAAAGTTAATCGCAAGTAAGCCGTGCGCACCGGATAATCTTTTAAGCCGTAAGCACCGGGTAATGTGCTAAGGAATTGGTATCTCGGTAAGTAGAGTATATGTTAGCCTCTATCCATATGTAGTGGAGTTACTTTAAGTTAGTGCACAGTGCATGCATGTTGAATATACTCACGGGAAAAGAAAGAAAAGAATGAGAAGTCAGAAAAGTAAGACAAGTGAGACAAGTCAGAATTCGACAATTGTTAGCTAGGAGTTCATATTTGTTGAGTGTTTCAATGCTTAGCCAAACTGTTATTGTCGGCAGGTTCAGGATTCGACAATTGCGCAGCCGAGCCTTGGATAGAGGAAGAGTACATCGAGGAACCGGAAGGTGATTACCCGAAAGAAGGGAGAGATCTAGACCGTTATCCCTATTTCTGATTTCGATTGTTAGAAATTTATTCTTAATTGTTAAAATGGATTTGTAATCAGATTTCATTATAAATGATTGTTTAGGTTTAAAATTTGGAGTTTGAGATCACGATGAGTGATCCGGATTACAGTTATTGCAATTTTAATTACAATTAATTGAAGTTGAAAATTCTATTATGTAATTGAAGAAAGAAATTTCCAGGTTCATATTTTAGTATGCCTTGTATGCTTTTAACAGGACAGTATGATAAGCAAGTCACGTGTCAAGGTCTCATTTAACCTAAATAGGATTTTGGGGCGCGACAACAATCGGGCACCTTCATCGGAAAATGGTCACTTGTCATTAATGACGCATAGTACTCCAGCACGTCAGTGGCACATGCAATGCACTATTGATAAAATCGATAGAATTCCTCCATCGACTAGTCACACCACTACTTCTCTCCCATCCACTAGTCACATAACTACTCTCTCATCCATATCCATCCCCCTTTTTCTCATATCTCACCTCTCTTCTATCATCTACAAAGGATAAATGTAGTTTTTTTTTAGTCTGCAAGAAGTACACACCATGTGGGAGGTTGTCCACTCAATTATGAGTCTTTATCTTAAGAAGTAAGGTTTGGGATGTCCCCCAATTATGTTTTACTTTATTGTGCTTAGCCTCATTATTGTATTATTTTCCTCTCATTATATAACGGACGAAAGCTTGTTGCTTAAGGGATTGTTTGTTTTGGTATTTTAAAGTGTGTATGGAAGATATTGAGAAGATGTTTCTCATCCTAAATAAAGGTTTGTAAGATATTACCTCAAATTAATGTCTACTTTACCATAACCAAACTCCCATTTCCTTCATGGTTTAAAATTTTGAGATATAGCGGACGTACTAGTCTGGTACATATCTAAATTTGCCCTATCAGGTACGTTGGCATGGGAAATACATAAGAGTCTAGGGTATCAATGCGTATCCGAATGTACTATACCAAAGCTCTATCGATACTACACCGGAACTCTCGACATAGTTATAAGAGCTATTTCATCAATTGGGTGTTTGTAAACACCCCTAAAGCCCATTCTTTCAACAATCTTTCTTCCATAATCAATTTTTATGCCTAAAACAACTCTATTGTCGCTTTTGTGTTCAAAAACGAAGATTTAAACGTTTGATTTCGAATTAAAAAGGTTTTCCCAAATTTTTGAATATATGAAAAAAATTATTTTTACCATTTAGTTGTTTAAATTAATGAAAATTAGTTGTAATCAACTCAAAATGAGTAGATTTATTGATTTTATGCAAAATTCATGGATCAAATATCATGTTTTATGAGAAATCAACGATTTTTCATTATTTTGTGAAAAATTCAAAAACCCCAAAATCTTCAATATTTTACCTTCAATCTAGGGTTCAATGTAGAATTTGAATCGGCATGTAGTTCACTGTGGTATTAAGCTTGTATAACACTCTTAAGTATAGTTATAAATGTAGTAAGGGACCTCATTGAATTTATTTTCAGCTTATATTTTTATTAAAGAAGTTCTATACAAAGCATCCAAGTTTTTTCCAGCATATCAAAGCGTCTCTTCATTTCTTCCAACGTATCAGCGCATATCAAACTGATACTCCAATATGCATCCTAAAATCGACTTACTAATACTCATACTGATACCGATATTTTGAATCATACTTGAAACATTGTTTACCCTTTGATTTGCAAGAGACGTAATTCCATTTAGATTCCCTAGGGTTTAGGATAGCTGGTAGCCATAGGAAACTTTAGGGATACTAATTTAAATTTTGCATAAGGGTTTAGTTATGAACCCTCGCTAAACTCACTCCAAATCCAGGTTTTTAAGGTTTAGGGTTTTGGCCTTAACCCTTTGTATTTTTTCCTAACTGGTATCAGAGCCCATTTCGGGAGGGGTGATGTTTTTGGGTTCCATGGAGCTCAAGGAGACACCGATCCAGGCACCAAAAGGAGAAGATAGATGAATTGGCGCTTGTTTCCATGGAGGTCATAAATCAGCTACTAAAGCTCTTTGCAGCCTATCCATCTCAATCATTGGTTCAAGAATTTTATAAGGAACTTTGTGATCTAAACCCCCTCCCCCTGAAAACTAGCTTTGATGCCTATTAAGGACAGAACCACAAGGGACGAGGCCAAAACCCTAATGGGTTAGCAGTTTGAAATAATTATGAGTTAAAATCAGTACTGCATCCATGTCTGGCATACATACCACATACAGCATGGAAGGGATGAGGCTAGCAGTAGTACCAGCAATCTTGAGCCCACTCTTAACTTGATGTGGTACTGAAGTACCACCTAAGTAAGCTACTATTAGTTTTTTATTATATTTCAACAAAAGTGAATTATTAGTGAACTTCTAGTTTATACAAGTGAATATCTCATAACTAAATTCCTTTATTATGCCTCCATTGCATGTGCAGTTCTGTTAATGTTGTAGTAATATTTATACATATACACACAGCATATCTGAGCTTTTATGAAGTAATACATTGTGGTAACTCATAGATAGTTAAAATCAAAGATATTGAACTCTATCCTATTTTTTGCTTATCTTTGAACTGAAATAAGTTCCGCTTTAAGTTTCAATGTGATTCGTGCATAACAATCCTCATCCATTATATGTTTCCTTGTTTTGATTTACTGATGCGCACACTGATACCTATATTTCAAGCCATGATAGCAATTAATGATGATGTTCCACTGTAATTATAGGATATTTTTTCAGAATTTTTTAATAATTAATCAAGGGAGAATAATAAAAACTGCAATTAAAATCAGTACATTCTAAGCAGCCAAATCCTCAACTGTTATACAATTCATATGAAACAAATCAAATTTATGCTAATATGAACTAACAATAGAAAAATCAGCAAGAAGGGTCCACGTTACACATTGAGTTATGGATTAAAAACCGCATAGCCTCCAGATGACTTAGCACCTAATGCATGCATAAAAAAATAAAGCACAAAAGTACTTACGAATTTCCTGTAAATTTGATAAGTGCACCTTCAAATGGTATTGTCCCGACCAGAAAATTGGCTGACACGTTTCTTCAAAACAATTGATAGTAATTAAATACTCAGTCGTAAATACATAGTTATCCTATCAAACATTAAGTTAAAAGTAGCAAAACTAGGTCACTCACAAGGTTGACAGCTTGGACAATTGCCCAAATGATGAAGGGATAGACCCCTCGAGAGAGTTGCTCGAGATATCCCTGCATAATCAGCAGGAGATGAAAAACTAAATAAGTTGCACATGTTTAACACCAACCCAGTCAAGTTTCTCATACAACAAACTTAATGATACATCATAAATGAGATATTAGCTCGCACATATCCACACCCCATTCCAACCCCACTAGGCTGACTTTGCCTAGTCAAACCATAGCAGTATGTATGTTACCACTTACCAATTAGTATCTCCAACAAAATAGATGAAGATTTGAAAACACAACAGAGTTGATGATGTCAATGACAAAGCAAAATAGTATTTCTGGCAATTGAAGAAAGGATTTAGAAATACATTTTGTTTTTCGAAAAATTTAGGATTCTTAAAAGTCCAAATTCCATAAAATAAATATATTAGAAAATCTTATAATTTCACATGACTGTAGCTTTAAGGATTGATGTGAGATAAACAACTCACAGGGATTCAAGCTCTGCAAGGTCTCCAAATTCACCGGGAATTGATCCACTTAAGTAGTTACCCTGCAAATATCTGCAAAAGAATATGTGAACAATATGATAGTAATGACACTCTTGATATATCTTATACACAGGTTTTCACAATAAACCGCAATAAAGTGGAATAGAGAAAGGGAACGTGAATAAAATACATTAATAACTGTTAGAGAGAAGGTGAATGCTCTAACCACAATTTGAAAAGAATTCCATTAATAAACTTATATGAATGCAAAGATGGAAACAAACCTCAAGTCCAGCAGAAATAAACTTACTAGGTGTTTCCTAGCAGCATATGCTACTGTCTTTCATCAGCCCAAAAGCAAAGAAACCAAAAAAAATAAACCAACCTCATCAATAGAATAAAGGGGAACCTTGTTAGGGCCATCTATATATTGAGAGACTGGAAAGCAATAGGCGTTCCTCTCTGCAATCCCAATCCATCCATATGAAGTGGCGCCTGCCTAATGAGAATGAGAATGAGATTTAAGCTCAACTTTGATGGTTGCACACTCGATAACCCGAGTCCTCCGGCATAAGAGGTTCGTATTTTCTCGTCTTTCTCTCTTTGATTTTTCTCTTATGATTTGGATTAGCCTTCTCTTCTCGATTACGGGTAGAGTGATTGTATTGTTGGGTTTTTATGGGTGGCGGGTAGTATTTTCTTGTCTTTCTCTCTTTGTTTCACCAATCGGTGAACCCTATTATAGTTTTCCATGTTTACTAATATATTCTCCTTTACTTGACAAAAAAACAAAAAAATAATAAAATAAAAATAAAGAGATTATGTACGAAATAAACCCCAGAAAGTGACTGGATTACAACTTTACCCCCCTTAACAAGAAAAGACAGAAAAGCCTCTGCCCGTCTTTTCAAGAAAAGACGAAGATTCTGGATGCATCAATTATGGGGTTGCCTTCTATCAATATGCTTTTTTATATCTATTCTCGTGCTAATTTAACCTATGGAGAGGGCCAAGGAGTTAGCTTTATTTAAAGCACATATCACAATTGGACTCAAGAAGGCCAAGGAGTTAACTTTATTTAAAGCACATTCCATAATCAAGAAGAGAAGGCCAATCCAAATCATAATTCAAACCTAATCGAAGTCCTTAAGCTAAAAGACATTGTAAAGAAGAAAACAGTGAAAATGGTAACTGATGAAGCAAGAGTCGTGACAAATTACATCTATAATCACAACTGAGTTATGTCTTTGATGCGGAATAAGTGTGGATGGATTTGGTCTCTGAGCTAAATGCTAATGTATTTTTCCACTAACTACATTACCCGACACAGTATCTTACAAATGAAAGTTGGGATAAGAACCATGTTTCCCTCAGAAGAATGGAAAAATTATAAGGACAACATTACAATGGCAATGAGGGCTGAGGATATTCATAGACCCAATTTTTGAGATGATGCACATGTAATGATCAATATTAGAGTCGATGGTGAAGGTGTTGAGGATGGTAGATGGCGATAAGAAGCCTACAATGAGCTTTCTTTATGAGCCCATTAGACTGATGAAAGAAGCAGTCAAAGCCATCGCCCCGTGCTCTTCCGCAGATACCTGAAAATTTTATACGAGATAAGGACGAACCAGCTCCTCCATCCCCTTCATGTAGCTGGTAAGAGCTTATTTTATAGTAGATATATTCCTTTTGTGATTTTTTTTAAATTTTAAAATTGTATTTTTGAACATTCATTTATTCAAATGTGATTGAATACAGCCTATTACTTAAACCCAAGTACCAGTTCAATCACACTACCCAAGATTAGGAGTGCACACAAGCCCAGCTCAAGCCCGTATTTTAGGCTCGATCGAGCTGAGCCGAGCTGGGCTTGAAATTTGAAACAAGCCGAGCTCAAGCCAGGCCCTATTTGATACAGCTTGGCTTGAAGCTCAGCTCGTGTAAGCTCGATTTGTCTTGAGCTCGGTTGGCTCGAAATAGATATTATATTTAAAATTGTATTATATCATGTTATATTATATTTAAAGTTGTCTCAACACTTGTCATTATGTACCTTCTCTCCTTCAGGTCATTTCAGACGGTAATAATTACTTCCTTTCTTTTCAATTTTGGACAAAGAAAGTAACGTAAACTTGTAAGAGTTGTCCTTAGCTAGTCAAAGATTTGAATGCAAATTCTTTCGTATAAACATTATTCAATTTAAAATATATTTTACTAAAGACAAAGTGGCGGTTTCGAACTCTATTCTGTCACTGTAATTGGCAAGAAGTCAAGAACTTCTTTTTGAGGAGTGTCTGTATTCTCAAGGAGGACTAGTAAGCTGCGATCAGCTTCTCCAACATGGATATCCAAAGCTCCTCCCGAACTTGTGAATCTGGTACCAACCATGTAGCCTGTGTTCGGTGATCTCTGATCATCTCCCGGAGTTGATCATTGGTTTCCTCGGGTAGTCATCTCCGATCTTGTATTCTCTTTGGTTTCTTTAGGTAGTCATCTCCGATCATGAGCTTCAGACTTAGACCATCAAAGATCATCTCCCAGGTGTTTTTTTTTTGGTAAAAATCTCACAAGTGAAAAATGGTGTTAACAAGTCGAACTCGAGCTAAGCCGAACTCAGCTCGACCTTGAATCAGTTCGAGCTCGAGCTTGATATCCCATGGTCAAGCCGAGCTTTACATTTTAAAATCCAATCAAGCTTGAGCCGAGCCTAGTGTAAATACCTTCGAGTTGAGCTCGAGCTTGGCTAAGCTCGGCTTGAATACACCCCTACCCAAGATGAGGACCATGCTTCACGTCCAACACCACAAGGCCGGACATACAAACGGAGAAGGTACAGACTTATGAACGTGGATGAGGGTGGTCATCCTATCCAAAACAATGATGTTGATTCTAACTATCACTATGGATAGTTTAAGCATTGGATCTGGGAGGCATGCTACTAGTTCTAGTGCTTAATATGAGTATGGGTATGGGTAGACAGATAGCAATTACGAGACCCAAAAAGCACAGTCACAATCATCTAGATTGGGCAACATGGGTTATGGTTATCCTAGAATTAGTATGGGATCCTATGACTATGGTTTTGGGTCTCGTATATATGGCACTACCGGTAGTCATGATTTTGGGCATGGACAGGGACATCCATACATCATCACAACACCCACACTACCCACAACTAGGAAGGCTTGTGGGTATTGATGTTCGACAGTACGAGTAGTATATCTGAGAATATAACAGTTATATGTCGTGGGCTCAGTACTACCATTACCCGGAACAGCAGCTTCATCAGCCTCCTTGTAGTGATAGGTGTAAGCACCCAATTTGTACACCCCTTTAATCATGGTAGACCCTAGTCAAACCCTAGGAGAACCCTAGTCAAAGCCTAAGTGAACCCTAGCTAAACCCTAGGTGAACCCTAAGTAAACCCTAGACCTAACCCTAGGACAAGCCCTAACCCCAGGTAAACCCTAGGCCTAACCCTAGGACAAACCCTAACCCCAAGAGAACCTTATCCTAACCCTAGGTAAACCCTGGCCTAACCCTAAGTAAACCCTAGTCAAACCCTAGTCTAACCCTAGGGCCTAAAAACCTCAAAATCAAAGCCAAACCACCCTATGAGCCCAAACATGGGTCAACATACCTTTTAAGCCGTTGGTGTGGGGCACACTGTCAATAATTTGAAAAGTTCAAGAATGGCGGTAATAACATTACCGCCATTTCCAGATTTGGAAAATGCTACAGTACCCACAGGCCAATAGAGACAAGGTTGGGCCCGATTTAGCAAAAATCAGGTAATGGCGGTAGAAACTCTACTGCCATTACTAGGTTTCAGTTCAAACTTGCTGGCACCCCCCCTGCAGCACTTCAGCTCCGCCCCCCTTGGGTCCTCAACCCTATTTTCAATCCCTAAACTACCCCAAGGCCTTCCCTTAAACCCTATAAGACCCCTCCTCCTTTAAGCATAACTCGATTCCAAAACCAAGACCGTGAACCCCTGAAGGATTCCGGCCAGCCTGAATCCAGATCTTCTGAACCTTGGTCTTCGACCTGAGTCCATCCCAGGTACTCCAAGGAGATCCCACAGCCTCCACCACCTTGCTCCACCACAGTGCACCACTACCTCCAACCCGAAGGAGCCAAGCCGAGAGAGGGTAGACCCTCCCCTACCCCCTATCTTCTATTTTCTTTTTGAATAGCACTGTAAGTCCCCTGGTCCTACTCCAGGGGTCCTCTATTTTCTTTGCTTTCTGTTCTACTACTGTACAACCAAGGATAGGGGTCCCCTTTGCCTCTTCATAGGCATGGGGGAAACCCCTTCAGGTTCACACTTTGGCATCAATGCCCCACCGTGCATGGAACTCCCCTTGCCTCTCTGGGGGACCCTCAGTCCATGAGGGATCCCTTAGAATAGCCCTGGTGCACCCCCCCCAGGAGGGAAAATCAATTTCTTGAATAAATCAGGAATGGTAGTAAACTCAGTACCGCCATTCCTAGCCCTCTGCAATACAGTAGCTTTTCACCTATTTTGGGTGGGCCCATGTTTGGTCCCTCAGACCCTCATCTCTCTACCCTGGTCCTTCCAAGGTCACCCATCTTGTTTAACCATGGTTAAATCACCCCTAACTTGAGACTGTCAAGAATGGCGGTAGAAACTCTACCGCCATTCTGAGTTCCCATTCACAGTGTATTCAGACCCACTTCAAACCAGATCTAGGGCCCACCAAAGGCCTAGGACATTCAGGGGAGTCCCCTCTTCAACCCTGAAGGGTCCAGGACCCCAGAGGTGTCACCCTCAACCTCCCCCAGACCTGCAAACCATTCCCAGAATTGTCTGTAATGGCGGTAATCCTTTTACCGCAATTACTGGTTTTCTGTATTTTAGGGCTTTGCCCAGGGCTCAGATCAAGTAGGAAGCCATTATAAGCCTTGCCAAGCTATCTGGGCCCACCCTGACCGACTAGACCTTTTAACTGGGGTTAACCCCGATTAAATTTTAACCATGGTTAAGCACTCTAAAACCCTTGGAAAAATCTGAAAATTCCAAAAATATTCAAAACTTGCTGTGAGACCAAAAGTTCTACTTTGGACTCATTTACCATTGTTAGCATCCCTAACCATGATTGACTTCCTCTTTAACCCCGATTAACAACCCTAACTCCGATTAAATACCTTCTGGCCTACCGGGCCTAATCTTTTAGCCTACCGAGCCTAACCTTGTTACCCTCAACTATGGTTAGCAATCCTAACCATGGTTAGTTTGACCCTTAACCCTGGTTAGCAACCCTAACCTTGGTTAAATCCAACTTTGGCCTATTGGGCCTAATCTTAGTCTACCGGACTAACCTTTGGCCTACCGGGCCTAAATCATGCACTTGACCAACCCGGTCAACCAAACCCTAGCCTCCGAGCTAGACCCTTAGCCACTCCGATGCACACACACGCCCCTTAGCCTTGGTATGGGCCCATGTGCTAGAACTACGCTCGGTCTGATCTCACCCTCATTAGTACATAGGTAACCCAACTTGGGTTCGACCCTAGTTAGCTTTTCTTTCTTGGATTAGTATTACCCTAATCACTTAGGCATTTGAATAATTTTGACTTTAATTTGGCTTAGACCTAGGGAGTAAGGAACCATTACAAAATGAGGGTCCTGAGGTGCCTAACACCTTCCCCGGGACTTAACCGAACCTCTTACCTAGAACTCTCACGTAGACCAAGACCTTATCCACAACCCGGGGACTTATCCCTTCTGAATCAATAGGTGACGACTCTCAACATACCCGTGAGTGACAAATCCCGTGCTCACAATAGCGATGATGATTTCAAGCTACATCGAAGCTCAATGTGGTTATAAATCATGAATCGGAATGCAAGAGTTCATGATTTTTCACATTTGATGTTATTCATTGTTCTCTCCCCAGCCGTACGACTCTCTTTTTCTCCCCCCCCCCCCCTTTGTTTCTATCTCTATCTCCTTATCACTCCCACGGTCACAATTTATAATCACAAGAACTCATAAACTCTTGCATCCCAACTAATTATTTAGAACCACATTGAGCTCTAATGTGGCTTGAAATCATATCACTACGAGGCTGATAAAGTTATTGCTCTATGTATGGCAATATTGAGCCCTCGACATATAACTGTTATAGTAATTAGTATATTCTCAAATATATTGCTCATACTGTCAGGTATCAATACCCACAAGTCTCCCTAGTTGTGGGTAGCAAGGTTTGAAATTTCGACGATATTTCGATATCTCGCACAAGATATCTCGATCTCGACAGGTTACAAAAAATTTGAACCATGTATTTTAGTTTTTACAAAATTTCGTAAATTTCGATCGAAATTTCGTATATTTCTACAAAATTTCGTATATTTTGGTCGCAATATTTTCTACTGATTTTTTTTTTACATTTTCTCACACGGTTTTTACAAAATTTCGTATAGTTTGACGAAATTTCGTATATTTCGATCGAAATATTTTCTACTGTTTTTTTTTAAAATTGTTTTTATTTTATGTTGTTTACTTATTTATACTTAAGTTGTAATAATCATTTACAAAACAGAACTTATGTTATAAAATAATAATTTTAAATGTCTCTTTATAAATTAATTTTATTCTTATCTATATTTCAAACCCTCCCTTAGATTACACTAATTACAATAAATGTTTTTTTAAAAATTGCATAAATGAACATATTACCCCTATGTTGCAAGTATTAACCTAACTATATTTTATAAATTAAATATTATTTAACTATTCTTAGTATTGATTTTTATTATACACACAATAAAAAATTCAATAAAATCTTAATACAATATTTTTAATTTTAACTATTCTTAGTAATGATTTAACTATTCTTAGTATTGATTTTGATTGTATTTGAGTTAATTGTTATGCTTGATTGAGAAATGAATGCAACTTTTGATGTAAGTTATATCAATATTAGTAAATCATACATTGTCGTCAGCATCAGCGCACGTCTTTGGCTCCCTTCTCATTACATCTCTTATATACATTATTGTTTTTGTAATTTTTTTGATTCTCAGATGTGTATTAACATCTATTTTAACATTTTCTTAAGTTTCATTGAAAAATTCCATGTTTTTCATTATTTTTTTTCAAATTTTTTCTCCACGTACGATATTGTTCCCTCGATATCGATATATCTTGAGAAATATCATCGATATATCTTTTTTCCATGGCTCAAAATGACATGCGAAATCGAAATTTCGAACCTTGGTGGGTAGTTTGGGTGATGTTCCATTTATGTGATGATGTATGGATGTCTCTATCTATGCCCAAAATCATGACTACTATAGTGTCATATACATAAACCCCAAAGTCATAGTCATAGGATCCCATACTGGCTTTAGGGTAATCATAGCCCATGTTGCCCAATCCAGATAATTATGACTATGCTTCTTGGGTCCCGTAATTGTTATCCGTGTACTCATACTCATATAAAGCACTAAAACTAGTAACATACCTCTCAGATCCAATGCTCAAACTATCCATACTTCTCTTTTATGTTTATGTTTCGTTTATACACTGTAATCTCGGTATACTATTAGTATTTCTTATATACTAATAGTATACCATTAGTGAAATATAAATAAGAAAAGTAGGAGATAGACAATTAACTCTCTCTAATATTTCCCTACTCACTTCTTTTTCTTCCTCTTCTCTTTCTCTCAAATCCTATACCTTAAAACCCTAAATCACAACCCTACACCTAATCAAACCAAACCAATTGTTGTCCTCGTCAAATTACTCAGCACAGTACATCGAATTGAATTACGTTTATGGAAATGCTACAACACTCGCACCAGTACCTTATCCACTGGTAATTCATACGCTTCTTGATCATGAGACCATCACATTATACACCCAGTAGGAGGAAGCGGCTTGTGGGGACTCGATTTGTTAAGGCGATCGAGTTCGACAGCTTGGAGAACAGTAAAAGGATCAGACTCCAAAGATAATATCTTCACAATTAAATTTATTATTGATATATACAATCTAACAAAAGAAACTAAAGTCTTTATTATTAAATTCTATTATTTTATTTCAAAGTGGCATAAAATTAAAAAAATATATATATCAAATATGTGTAGCGTAGCACATAAGGGGAAGAAAAGGTTACCATTTTCAAACTATTAAAGCCAACTCAAGCGAAAAAGAGAAGCGGGGCTCAAAATAACTTTAGAAAAGGGGAAGCGGGAAACGAAATATAGGTTCCTCACTCTCATTATATTATTATGGGTAGCAACACCTTTGATTTTATCTTACATAATTTTTTTGTGGAAAAGTAGGTGCCTTAGGTTCCAAACCGATGATACTTGCTTAGAATCTACACCCTAAGCCAGTATTTTAAAACCCGAAAACTCGACTCGACTCAGAAACTTGCTGAGTAGAGTCAACTCGGAAACTCGGGCAAAACTCGTCCGAGTAATGACACCTAAAACTCAGATATATATACAATATTTTTCTAATACTCGATATATAATGATAAATCATGCTTAATATGAGATATATAATTTAATATATACTAAACACCCCCCTTTGTTTCGCATTTATACTTAAGAGTGGGTGGAGGGTGTTAAAAAAAAAAAACATAATTTGGTCATTCGAGGAGGCCGGTTTACTCGATATTTTGTTTTAACAAAAAAAATACAAAACTCGGGCGAGTCGGGGCGAGTTACTCGGTTTTCAGTGTCAAAACCGAGTTTTACCTCAAACTCGACTCGAAACTTAGCTGATCGAGTTTCGAGTCGACTTGCCAAGTTTTAATACTATGCCCTAGACTATAGACTCTGGTCTAACCCATTACTTCACACATAAAACTCTCTTTGACTACTAAATGAGACATGATGGAAGCGAGCCTCCTAAGAAGTGAGTATGTCCGAAGAAATGAGTGTCCCACCTTGTACATAACTTCCCTGCAACTATGTTTCAGAGTCATCAAGGTTCAAAGTGATTACTAAACAGAATAATAGAATTCTTAAGATTCCCCGCTATGGGCCGGTATGTACACGTATCAAAGCATGTGTATATCAGCGCAATATTCTCACGAGCCACCCGATTCACACATTTAACTTCTGGAACATTACATATAAGCAAAAAAGAAATCATCAACACCTCATTTTCTGCCATTTCTTGCACTTCCTTCTTGTTGTTTCAGCCCATGAAGGACTCTTCTTATATATTGAACCCAAAACAAAGGTAAATGCATTTAGTTTCTTGAGGGTTTTTCCATTTTTGATAGTTTTACATGCTTCAAGTTATTTATTTCTTCGTCATTTTTGGGGGAAATCAAAATCAACCACAACTTATGGAATGGTCATGAGGACAAATTTTAAGTATCATCTAGTGGCCTGGAGTCAATTGTGTAGGCCCAAAGAGAGTGGGGGTTTAAATATTAAGCCCCTAGTGCAAGTGAACAAGGCATTGTTAGGAAAATGGATTTGGCGATTTAGGGAGGAGAGAGATAGTTTGTAGTGCTCGGTGATCATAGCCAAGTATGGGGAATCGTCGTACTGGGTTCCGCGAGAGGTGAAGGGTTCTCACGGTCAGAGTCTTTGGAAGGGTATTATGGCCATTGCCAAGTTAGTGGTGCCGTACAATCAATTTAGAGTCGGGAGGAAGACTGAGGTTAGGTTTTGGCAGGATGTGTGGTGTGGGAACACCAGGCTGAAGGATGACTTTGGCAACCTGTTCATGAGAGCAACCGATAGGAAGACATTAGTTGGGGATTCTTATGCGATGATAGGAGAGGATGTTTGTGTAGGGACCTGAAAGATTGGGAAATTGGGGATATGTCCCGCTTGTTGGAGAGGGTTGCTTCGGTATCCCCTTGTGCACATATTAGGGACATCATTGGGGATATGTCCCGCTTGTTGGAGAGGGTTGCTTCGGTATCCCCTTGTGCACATATTAGGGACATCAGGATTTGGTTTAGAGGCAACTAGGGTCGGTTTTCAGTGAGATCCCTTTTTCAGTCCTTGTATCCCGTTCCCTTTGGGTTGTTTCCTCATAGGATTGTGTGGAATCTCGACATTCCCTCTAAAGTATCTTTCTTCCTTTGGAATGCAGCATTCAATAAAATTCTAACATACAACCATTTACAAAGTAGAGGGTGGCAAATTTACAAAGTAGAGGGTGGCAAATGAGTAACCGATGCTTCTTGTGCTTTCAAGCAGGAAGAGTCCGTGGGACCATCAATTGCTACATTGTCCTATTGTGTTTGGAATATAGAGTTCCTTTCTTTCCCATGTAGGGGTAGACTGGGTCTTTCCCCACTCCTTTCTTAACTTCTTATCCTATTGGCCAAAGATGACTGTGGAAAGGGTCAATGCAATGATTTGGGCAGTGCTCCCGGGGGCGATTTCATGGATGGTTTGGAAGGAGAGGAATCTCAGGGCTTTTGAGGATTCCTCCTCTTCAATGGAGCGCCTTTGTGAACGAATACATATGGTGGTGTTGGAGTGGGCGGGTGTAAATTTTGACGTGGAAGTAGGGCTGCACAAAGCCCTATCGGCCCGATTGTGAGACTCGGCTCAACCCGATTCGGCCTGAGATCGGCTCGATCGGGCCAAGCCAAGCCTAAAAAAAAAGCTTGAAAAGGAAATCAAGCCGAGCTCGGGCTAACCCCTGTTTGATCCAGCCCGGCCCGAAGCTCGGCTCGATTATGTTTGGTTCGGCCCGAAGATTGGCTCAGCCCGGCTTGTTTCTAACTTATATATTTATAAAAAAAAAAATCTTAAGCTCTCAAATCCCTAAATTGGGTTAGAGCTCTCGACAGAACCCTAGAGCTCTTAGAGAGAAACCCTAGAGATCTCCTCCTGCTGCTGCTGTCGCCTTCCTCTTGCCGCTGTCACCTTCCGCCTTTCGCTTCCATTAATGGAGTCTCTCTTCCAGGTTAGGCAGCAAGTGGGTTTCACAAATTTGTCTGCACAAAGAGGTGGTGGATCTGTGTCGCTTAGGAGATTCATTGCAGAAAAGAATGAAGATGGCTTTCAAAGTTTTCCAGATGGGTCTTCTACTATTCAAGATAAATTGGAGTCGGAGACATTTTTGGGAACACAAAGATGGTTCTGCTCTTGGATTTCACCTGGTTTCTGAATCTGGTATTTTTTTTTTTTTCTATCTCAACTTTAGCTACTTTTTCTTGCTTTAACTCTCTAGTTCATGACCTGGGGTTGTGTTTTTTTGTTGCATCTCTAAAAGGTTTTTCTTCTTCTCTTTCTCTGTCTTTAGTTGGAGAAGATTAATAGGGTGAAACAAGAAAGAACAAAACGGGGGGCGGGGGTTTATCAAGCTGAGCTCGAGTAAGCCCAGCCCGGCTCAAGCTTGAATCATTTTGGGCCGAGCCGAGCCGAGCTTCGAGCAAGTTTTATGATTTCGAGCCGATTTTTCGAGCATCATTTCGGGCCGAGCTTCGAGCCTAGAGTAAGCTCTTTCAAGCCAAGCCGAGCAGGGCAAAGCCCGGCCCAAATACACCCCTACGTGGAAGCTTTGAGAGTGGTGCTAGGTTGATGTAGTGTCTTTGGGGGTTGGGGTTTGACCTTGGTTGAGTTTATGCACTTGTAAACTTTTCCTGAGTCATTGTCCTTTTTTAGCAAATACTTGTACTTCCTTCCTCCTCTTTATAAAGTTTATTTACCGATCAAAAAAAAAAGTTAAGTCCTAGCCATATAGGCAAAATCCTTTACTCAACCCAACCAAGTTCAGCATCTTAACCAAGGTTTAAATCCTTGCTCAAAAAAGACACCATAGCCAATGCCCACCCTTCACTATTAACTCACACAAAAGATTTCAAGGCAGTGGCTACTTGTGATGCATGTCCATATAAAAGTCACTTCTGAGTTTTTAACTTGATAAATTTACTCGCACCACTTCCATCCTACATATTTTATAATAAAGCTAACAAAATACCAACATCATACTTTTCAATGATGAATGAAAGCATTACTTATTGTTAAATTGCAGGCACTTACAATGCTCGCAACTCTGTGCAATTTCCCAATTCTGAAGGTAGTGTTCCATAGAAGTTGTTGTTATGAAGAGCTCTACAACACAATACATTATACAAAATATCAGCAGCAGCACACTATCTAACAAAATAAAAATGCATCAACTACCTAGAAAACCATGCTTCAAGGGATGTCCTTGGAAAATACATACAGAACCCTCAAGTGCTTTAGCTTCCCAATGTCAGGTGATATAGATCCGGTCAATTTGTGATATGGAAGACTCCTGAAAGATAAAGTAAGAAACAAATTTAGCATCATAATTATGAAAATAAAAATGCCTTTCTAAGAATTTACATGTACATTTTCACCCACACATGCATTATAATTATGAAATTAAAAACGCCTTTTTTGTGCATTATAATCAGTTATAGATGTTAAACCTTGATTAGTATTACATGGTATTTTTCAGGTTTAGAAAGTGATTTATTGTTGTCCAAAAAGAATTTTTGCATGAAAATATCTAATTTTTTAATATATTTGGCAAACTGTAATAGTCTAATACAATGTCTTATTAAATCTAATACTCTTAATCTTGTGTTTTCAACTTCATAATATTGTATCATTTTACGTCATTATTGTTTTGTAGTAAATCATGCCTAGAAGTAGATCGTTTGATATTGGTTGGGAGCATGGAGAGAGGGTGATAGGGATAGACACAAGATTTTCTGTAAATATTGCAAATTGGTGATTCAAAGGGGCATTACACGATTTAAGCAGCAATTGGCCCATAAGTCGGGAGATGTTAGGGGATGTGCAAACGTCCCTATAGAGGTGTATCAGTTGATGATGGCCCACCTATTGAAAGTTGAAGAGGCAAAGGCACAAAAGAAGGTGTCTAGGTTTGACTTTGAGTGTGTAGCACCGACTACATTGCGGAAAAAGCCTATCTCCTCAAATGAAGATGATCCTATTTTCTAGAACATTGCAAGGAGGCCGACTTCCATACAGCTATCAAACAAAGCAGGGAGAAGTTTTAGATGGAATAAGAATCCCAATGTTTACATATTCCTACTGGTGAGGTAAAGCAATACATCTTTTAAGATGAGGAGATTGATGAAGAGTCTGACTTCTAGACAGCTTTGCGACAGAGCATGGAGACTTTGAGACAAAGAAGCCTGATGCAACTTGCAAGAGAACTTTTTTGGGAGATTGTTTGATACAGGAGGTTCCTCATCCTCACACCCTCGCAAGAGATAGATACTGAGAGTTTGAGATGAGACTCTAAGATTAGGAATAAGTTATGCCAATGAAACTATAATATATGTGTTAACTGTTTGTGGATCCCTGACTAGTATCAATGTATGAGCCTCACACTATGAGTAGTCTGAGTAGTATAATGTATGTGTTTATGACTCTTATAATATAAGTGTTTGTATCTTTTTGACCTTGTGAGTTGGGACTGTGTAATATGTATTTTGTTACTTCCATTTCCATATGTTTGATGGCCTTGATTAGACATCGGATCCCTATATACTGTGTTAACATTTTTCCTCTTGTGTTTTAACATTTTTACTCATGTTTTCAAAGCTTTAAATTGTTTAAAAAGTTACTATTTTCAGAAAAATTTCCAAAAAAAAGGAGGGCGGCCACTATCATAATAACAAACTTCCATGATTTTTTAGAAAATATTAGAATAGTTGACGACTTTTTCGTTGAACTTTAATTTACGAAGTATTCGTGACTTTTGAAAAAATAAAAAATATCAAGAATTAAACACAAATTATTCATGAATTTTTGAAAAAGTTCCAGATAAGTAACTACTATATGAATTATATTTGTTTGTAATTTCATAAATAGTAATCTAAGTTTTTTCTTTTTCGTATCTTGCCCTACATTTTCCTGATTTCTTCTCGAATTTTCCAAATTTTGCCAATTATCCTTAGCCAAATGATTCTCGATCTCCAACTTGGTGACTATTGCAACTGCAACATCCATTACAAAACGGTTCGACGTTGTATAACTGTTTCCGTAGGAACTGCTACAAAACCGTTAAATAAAACCCTGATTTAGAATCCACTCTCATGAATCTATGTGGTAAATGTATGTGAAAAATGCTCCTGATAACTATTTGTTGGTGCATTTGGGAGACAGTGAATATGCTCTCCACTTGCCCATTGGAGAGCAATTGGCTGCAGTCCTCCAAGCTCATAAAGGAGTGGTGTGCTAGTAGGGACCACTGCGTACATTTTGAGTTGCCTGCTCTTCCCAACTTAGGGGTGTTATCATTATAGCTCTTTTTAGTCCTTTTTTTTTTGGGCCATCTTGCTCTTTTTAGTCCTTTTTTGGGCTGTCTTCTTTTGGTTCACTGACCAATGAACCCTTTGTGTCCCCTCTTCTTTAGGTATCTAATAAAATGCCTTAATTACAAATAAGGAAAAAAACTATCTAGTGATATTGGATGGTCTCTATTCAGTGGATGTCCATTCTTAAAGAGTTCGCTCATGCCAGGATGTTGATTTTGTGTACAATTGGAGTAAGATTTTGAAAAATGATTTTCAACACTGAATTTCGATCCTTTTTTAGGGTCCCACGAGGTCAACATTTCCTAGTAAATTTGTATTCAACCATAAATAAAAGAAAAGAATTTGCGTATACAACCATAAATAATTGGGATAAGACCTCAATATGATTATGATGATAGATAAATACACAGAAAGCAAGGGGGAGAGATACAGAGAGAATATGCCAATTTTTTCATATAAATGATGGCATGACTAGAATTACATTAATTAATAAAAAACAACAGGATATTAAGGATGAGAATCCCAAACAAACAGGTGATCCTTATTTACATAAACCGGTAACTAAAGAATCAATAAGTCAATAACATCATAGAAACAGCTTAGTGCTAAGGTTTAAAACTCCAGCAACAATGTAAACTTCGATCACTAAAGAAACGAAAATATTCCGTGAAAGTTTATGTGTCTTTCAAAACACTATAAAATTCATGGAAACGTAGGAAACATTAGGGAAAGATTGGAAATCTAATATGAAACTTTAAGAAATGATAAGTAAGCATAAATACATACTCGGAACTCATTATACGATAAATCACAAGCATATAGAAGAGTAAATTGAGATTCATGTTAAGTGACATGCACTGTATCACATGCCTGAGATTATACTTTCAAAAGTGCAGTGTTTTAGAGAGTAATACATCCCAAAAAGAAATATTATAATATTACCCATAAACTATCAACTCATGCCTTACAATGACGTAGAGTTCCGATTTAACTAGAAGATGTCATCCCTAACTCTACCAGGGAGCTGACAAAGCTCCTGCTCTAGGTAGTCTTAATACTGCATCCAAGACTTGTGGCTCAAAGTTTTAAACTTTTGTTTCTGTAAAAATTTTAGTCACCTAGGAAGTCAACATTTCATGGAAATTAAAAAAAATCTGAAAACATTGTACAAATCTTGAAAACCATGAAAACATTATGTAACCCTTATAACATGTGTCATAAATTGTCGTGCGTGTCTGAACCTTCAAAAGTCAAAGTTACACATAAGAAATGGTCTACAGTCATGGTTACAAAGTAATACATCCCAAAGAGAATATAATATGAGCACGTCACATAAATCATATCCTAAATCCACATATTGTTACGATGTGGCTTGAAATGTTATTTTTCAATTTAGAAATTATTTTTAAATGAATAAAATGTACTTCTTTCCCACTACATTTTTTACTCATAAATAATTAATACATTGTGCATAATTTTAAGTACTTGTATTATAAAAAGGAATTACAAAGGAGTTGCCAGTTTTCACCATACAAACTTTAAAATGGGTTTAAAGATGAAAAACAACAGAGAATCGAGAGTTTCACGAACTTGGGTATCAAATCGAATTGTTAATGTCCAGTCAACATTTTCCATACATGTCGAACAATTTTTTTATTTTTATAATCAAGAAAGTAACATTTCTATATAAATGCAAAAAAATGTATTGAAAATCTGAAACATTAGGAAATTTGTTGGAAAATACAATAATTGCAATGCCGCACACATAGTTACCAAATGCCACTGTTACAAATCTCCCAAGAAATACTCAATTTCTCCCAAGAAAAACATCTAAAGTTTAAAACCCTGTTTTTATCACGATATTTTAAAAATCTCGCGAGAAATATAATTTTTGTTTTTTATCCCGTATATATCACGAGATTTAGCTGAGATTTAACCGAGATTTTAAATATATAAAGAGATACATAATGTTGTTGGTTTTATGAATTTACAACTTAGAAATATTTGTTACGGTTTTTTGTAATTTTAATATATTTTTTTTAATCATTCCCGAGATTTAGGCGAGAAATACCAGAAAAAAAATTCAAATTTGAAAATCTCTCGAGAAAAACTCTGGGCGATAAAAATCCAAGAACGAGATTTGTAACACTGTCAAACGCCCATATAATACCCTTATAGTACCCATATAATATTTTTAGGGGGGTCGCCATTTAAAACTCCATACTTTTGTTATGTTACGTATTATACACGTATCGCTGTATAATACCCATTTAATATGCGAATTACGTATTGAACGCGTACAATACGCATATTTTTGTCATACTTTTACCATGTCAGTTAAACACATATTCCGTATTAAATGATTGTTATTAGTTAATATCATTATTTTTATTTATTTATTTATAATTATTAATTATTTTTTAATTTCTTCGTACTTTTGTTGTGTTTTTGCCGTATAACACTTGTACTTTCCGAACGGATCATTGTCATATTATACCATTACCCGTACTTGGTAACTATGGCCGCAGGTAGGTTTTGTACCGGTACCCATGAATATTGAAAACACATGTATTTAGTAGAAAACATGAGGAAATGATGTTTAAACCATGCTTAGAGCAAGAGAATAGATTAGGGACCCTCCTCCATCAGAATATTTCTTCTTCTTTCTCAATGCCTTGTACGACTATTTGGGATCGGCAATACGATAGTTGTTCCGTCATTCTAGTCTATCAAGAGCCATATCTTCGACTAAAGTGTCTTTAGCAAATCTTTTCTCACTATCATAGTATCACTATCCATGCCCTTTTCAGCCCACCCTCACCCTTTTAGAGCCTTCAACTTGCATCAACTCACTTCTCACTGGTGTCATTGATGTCAAAACTATCTCAATCAATTGTCCCTTCTTTTATCACTTATTGGAGCTACTCACAAATATTCTTAAATGTGATCATATTTATCTTACCTTCCTAGTTTTTCCATTGTCCATTTTCACATCCTCATCTCGGATACAATCATCCTATGAATACATTACTTCTCGGTAACGCAATATTCTGCTCTATAAAGTATATCCAGTCTTACTGTTGTCATATAACATTTCCCTTTAGTTTGCTCGAACTAAGTAAGCCAATCAACTTTCCCTCTAACAAACTCCACATGGTTTAAAATTTCGTAGTACTTTAAAAAATTGGGAGATTTTGTTTCAGTTTCAAATAAGACCAAGTAAAGCTGAAATCGAGATTCAAATCATTTCAGCTCCCTACCATGGTGGATATTCCCCATCTCCCCTTGCCCATTTCATCACATTTGATATCCAATTTACATCTAGCAGACTTGAAAAGCTGTCATTGGTAATCCTTGAACACAAGCTTCAATATTTGGTTCATTAAAGTCCATCTTGCTTAAAAGCCCGGGAAAAATTTGAAAATGTCTCCCTGGTCATTGCGAAAACGCAACTTATTCCGGCCAGACTTAGAAAGACCAATACTGGCATAAATTTCAGCTTTATCACCTAACTTTCGGCTTCTTCAAATAGGCTTCGCCACCAATAGGTTTCCTCACATTTCATTAAGTTATTTGTACTTCCAATGAGATCCATAACACCTAGCCTGAAAATTCTTTCACAGCAGAAAAACCAATCCACCAATAATCTCCATATGACATTACGAATTCCCAAGAACAAATGACTTTTTGCTTAAAAATCCTTTTTTTCTGCTCTTCCCATAAAGACCAACAAATGGCAGAGGGAAAAGTCTTTTGAAGTACTTCAGCTCTAGCAACGAATGGGCCATTGGAACAACATGCAATGCACTTTGGAGAAACCCGAACTCCAAGTAATCAAAAGACAAAACTCCAAATATAGTGAGCTATTACAATGAACTAAAATATGCTTCACAAATTTCTAGTAATCGTTACACATAGCACAAGGATTTGGGATAGAATTCCTACTATATTGTCCAACACCAAATGAGAAGGGCCCCACACTATAGGAGCCAGGAGGTATAAAATTAGCCAAGCATTAGTCACAGCAATCACAACTCCAAAACATCAGAAAGAGCATCATAGGAAAAAGGAACAGAAAACATACATTTTTTTCATCGGTAACTGTACATTTAGTCCATATCTTTAATGCTTGGTTCTGTTTAGGTAACCAAATTCCAAAATGCATGAAGGAATTCTGTTTATTTAATGTCGACCCCAAGGAAGTAGTCTATGTGTCATGCAAAATAAAGAACCCTCCAAGTGATTATTTTCTATTTTTGTATGTTCGGTATTTTTTAATAAAATGCAATGTTCACAGTGACGTCAAAAACTCACATTTGGAGATCGAAGTGATGTACTAGAGAATGCTCATTTTGAATAAGAACCTTCATACATGATACCACTTCATGCTCCAAAACCTTCAAAGAAATTCGACAGAACTAAGAAATTACAACCATTTTTCACAGCCATCAAAAGGATAATCTCTCTTTCCATTTCACTTGCTCGTGGACTTCAAAGAACTATGGTTCCATAACTAGAGTACTACGAAGACCTATATAAAATACTTTTATGTGCTATATATTAACAAAATCAAGCATATAAGCTAAAATAAATTAGGTAAAGAACCTTTATAAAAACAAGCAATTCCCAGTTCCCCGCCAACAAGAATCCAAGACACATCTTGTGGTTACTTCTAAGACTTACAAATAAATTACTCTCTTGGTCTGAGCATCACATTTCACTCCTTTCCAGCCGCAAGGGTCTGGATCCTCTTGTCTCCATTGAAGAAGGACACCATCTGAACTAACAATTGCCGTCTTAAAACTTAGAAGCGCCTCACCTGCAAATGAACGTATCAGATTCATATAATTTCACTGACAACAGGCAAAAATAATAAAGAGGAAGCCTCTGATATCATTTATAAGATGAATATTTCCATCTTCCTCTCGTGTATCATACCCTGGGAACAAGGAGGTTGGGTACCACTATGTACCACTTGACATGTCCCACATAGGAAATTTACTAGGTCAGCAACAGTTAGCCGAAATCAGATGGTTGTAACCATCAAATTTATCCTTTTTTTTTTGGAATTTGGATAGTAAGAACATATGGCAAATGGTTTCAAAAGGGGGAAAAAGTTATGTGAATATTATAAACATTCGATGAGGTTGAGATTGAAATAGGGATTTCCTAAGTGGAAGACTAATAATGAATTCTGACCAAGTTAGACATATGGAACGTCTGAGTATGGGTAACGAAGATGCAATTCCCTTCTCCTCAATATTTTTTTTTTTTTTTTTTTTATCAATATCTCATTTTATTCAAAGAAAGGGGAAAGAAACATAAAAAACAGATCAAAAGGCCACCGAGTTTACAAGCTAGTAAACTCAGCCCCAACCAACCTACCAAATTACACCTCCCCCCACTCCCTACATAATATCTTGAAGTTCTCCTCAATATTACCTAAATCTTCTCTTAAAATGAGTGAATCGGCAGTCAGCAACTTAACTACATAAACATGCCGCTGATTACCAGAAAAACAATAAGAAATGATAACTAAAAAAAGTACTCAAATAATTCAAGTATATCATTGTACCATCAGGACTGAGAGCTCTGTTTTTTTCCATCTGAATGTAAAGCAGCAGAACAAAGAGAATCATTGGGCCTCGACATTTCATCAGAAAGATGCCCATTGTGATGCTCTTCAAGCATAATAAAATTATTATAAATCATCTGATACAGCAAACTTCAGAATATTGCCCTTGAACATATGGTTATCTGGTAGGAAATGCCATCCAACAGCAGCACAAACAAGAAAAATAGCTGTCTGAAACAAATGAGGACTAGATCAGAACAGTAGCATTGTAACTCATGTGAATAACTAAAATACCCTCTCGGCTATGCAATTTTTTCTATTTCAATGCAAAATCCTATGTTTCTATAGCACTAGATCAGAACAGTAGCATTATAACTCATGTGAATAGCTAATCCCTTCAAGGCTATGCAATCTTTTCTATTTCAATGCAAAATCCTAGGTTTTAATAGCAGCTTCAATTATCCCTTGTCCGGTTGTCCCCAAACAGTCAATAGTTATAAAAGTGAACAAAATGTAAAGGCACTTGACTTATTTAAAGGGAGCGTAATATAGACAGTAGGTATCTCGGTTGTACATTTGTTGAGAGCTTGAATGGTATTACAGTCATCCAACGCCTTTAACAGTACATAATATATATACATATATGTGTGTATATTATATACAATATTATTTCTTTTGAGTATCATTCCAAGATCCTGATGTGAATTGCACCAGTTTTTCTTTTTGATTTATAGATTGCTTTAATATTCCTCCATAACCAGTCCGATGCATCTGTCTCAACGATTTTATATGCATCAGGATTAATAATACATAAATATGGAAGAATTTTAATCCTTTGAACTGCTAGGGTATGATCATTTGTCCAAACAAATGAATTCTTTTTAAATGTCTGAGTCAATATTCCTCTATCTTTTGCTAAATCTTTATGAATATCTGCAGCAAAATTTAAAAATCTAAGAAATCTTTGAAACTGTTTTTTTATCACAAATTTCGTCATGAAATTTGTCAGCAAATTGTACGACCCTATTTATAGGTGTCATAGTTCCGTAGCACTTTGTGTCCAAGAAATTAAACTTCAGCCTGAAATAACTTTATTTTTCTACGGGATACTACTAAGCCAATTTGTTTAATGGTTTTAAAAAAGATATTCAAATGTTTGCAGTGTTGTTCTAGTGATTTAGAGAATATTAAGACATCATCAATATAAACTATTCAAAATGAGGTATAAGATTAAGTATTTAGTCATAATTTTTTTATATTCTGATGGGGCATTATTTTAGGCCAAAAAGAAACATACTATTCATAATGAAAAAGGGAATTATGAAGGTAATTTTATAACGATCTTCTTCTATTATTTGAATCAAGCCAGATTTCATATCAAATTTAGATAAGATTATTGCTTCATAAATCCTGTTTATTAGGAATAGGATACTTGATCCATTGTAATACCTTATTTAGAGCTTTTGTATTAATGACTAATCTTGGAACTCCTCTTTCTATTTCAGCAACAATTTCTACATAAAAGGCTGTGCAACTCCAAGGAGTTGAACATTATCTAATAAGGTTCTTTTTAATAACTCTTGAATTTCACTTCTTCAAATGCTTAATAAGTTATCATTTGGTTCCTTTGAACTAGTCTAGCTTTTGTGTGAATATTTCTTTGAAATCTTTAACATAGGTAATTCTACCATATTCTTTTCCTATACCAGAAAGCAATAGGGAGAGGGAGATCAGATAAACTTCTGCATCTAATTTGCATTGAAAAATTTTTTTACTTGTTTTTGAAGAGAAGATTCATTGATTCTTTTTAAAATTTGTTTTGTTTGAACCTCTTGTTTTAATTCATTGATAAATTTTTCTGTATGAGAGAGATTCTTTTAGATGATTTATAATCGACATGTTAGGTTTCTCAAAGAACTTAAAGGTTCTTGACTTACCTTTAAATTTTGTATGAATTCTTGAGTGATCCAATGAAATGTAAAGGGCCTAATCATTATTAGGAAAAGGGGTTCCTATCATAACTTAAGATATTTTGTAAAATTTTTGTTTGTAGGCAAATACCTTTATTACAAATATGAGCCTTTGAAATTTTAAAAGTTATCTATAATTTATTTCCATTTGCGTCATTAACATTTTAGGAGGTTTTTCCAAAATATTTAAAAGGTATTAAACCTTCTATGATGCAATTAATATCTACTCTTGAATCTATTAATCTAATGATTTGAGAACAAACTGGCCATTATCAATTTTAATGGTAAAGTGAGTACTATTTTTTAGCAAAGATTCGTTCAACTGCATTTATGAATTCTTCTTCCGGATTATTTCCGTCCCCTAAACCTTCTGCTTCCTAATCTTCATTATTTTGTTTTGAGGCTGTTTTGCACTTCTAAAACTCCTATTCTCGGACGAAATGTTTTGACTTAGGTCTTGATTTCATTAATTTCTCTTTTGCAAGCATTTATAGTTATCTCGGGAAATTTTTGTCTACTACTCTTTCTAAGAGTTGATCAAATTTATAGTATTTATCTGGAACAGGTTGTTTCATGTTATCTACATTTCCTTTGTTATGCTTAGTTTTAATCTGCTCGAGATATTTTATTAGATATTGCATTGCATGTTAGTATCTTGTACAAAGTTGCATACCAAAGGAAGAAGTATACCTTAAGAGGCAAGTCTGCCTTCGATACTGATCTATAAAGGAAAGGAAATGGTGGCTTGGGCTAAATAGGGATCTCAATGAGAACTGGCATTTGTTGTCTCTAGACCACAGATAGATATTCTTGAGAGTGGGGAAGGTGGGAACTGAGTGAATTCTAGCTAGGAGCCTAGGAGGTTAAGGAGGCTATCAAGCTCCCAATTGTTGAGGCTGTGCCTCAGGCGGGGACAACAAATTCTAGATTTTGAGAGGTACTCAATCTAGGATTCTATTGAAGCGGCTTTATTCGACGCTAAGGTCCAAATCATGCTAAAGTCGTCGCAAAGGATGGTGAGTCCAAGCTTGGAAGCCATTAAGATTAATGAAGATGAAATTTTCAACAAAAAATGCTACTTTAATCAAAACAAGGGTAATTTAGCCACCTCCAGCCAAATTGCTCAAATAGTATAACAAAATAACTTTACCAATGTTTATTTTGCAAACAATCGAACATCAAACTAAAAGAATTGAAACTCTATTAAACAACCATGAACAACGTCTTAAGAGACAACCAAGACCAAAGGTTATCCCTCATTAGTCATCACCTCCATGATGGGATCATACTATCTAGGGAACCATCCAAAATGTGTGATGAGTTGACCCAACAAATAACTTCACGATTAGCGAAGCTGGGTACATAGTTACCAAACACCTGTATTATACCCGTATGATACTTTTAGGGGAGTCGACGTTTAAATGTGCCTCCAAGTGGAAGAAACGTCGGCTCATCTTCTTTTGCATTGTCCTGTAGCGTCAGAGGTGTGAAATTTCTTTATCTCTCGCATGGGAGTAGCGTGGGTTGTTCCCTCCTCTTTTCGCAATCTCCTTGATTGTTGGTAGCAGGATAGAGGCGTGGGAGTTTGGAAGGATATCTAGGGAGCTCTTCCAGGGGCTATATCTTGGGTGCTTTGGAAAGAGAGAAACCGTAGAGTCTTTGAAGATATCATGTCTACAGTGCCTAATATGTGTACTCGAATAAGATTGTCTGTCTTGGAGTGGGTCGGACTATATAGATCGAGGGAGGAAATCTAGGACATTCTGTATTAGTCATCATAGTTGTTTCGGGGGTAGGTATAAGGTATTGTAGTCGGCTGGGGTCGAGTTTACTAGCTTGTAAACTCGATGGCCTTTTGTCTTTCTTTTGTATTCTTCTTTTTTGTTTAATATTATGACGTATTGATCAAAAAAAAAAAATTGCGTACTTTTGTCATGTTACTTATTATACGTGTATCGTCGTATAATACTCGTTTAATACGTGAATTACGTATTAAACATGTATAATACACGTATTTTTGTCATGTTAAACGCATTTTCCATATGAAATTATTGTTATTTGTTAATATCATGATTTTTATTTATTTATAATTCTTAATTATTTTTTAATTTTTAAGTACTTTTGCCGTGTTTTTGCCACATAACACCCATACTTCCTGAACAGATCATTGTTGTATTATACCGGTACCCGTACTTGGTAACTATGGATATGAACCATCAACAAGCTCATTAAATGTAATTGATACAATAGGATAATGGATCTTAAAATAAATAAAACATAGAAATTAATAAACAATTTACAAGCATTTTTACTTCAAAAACAGAAAATTATAATAGGAGACCAACTCCAGTTGATGTCTAATTTGAAGAAACACCAGAAAATAATGTAATATCCCACAAATTAGTCCTTATTTTCCAAGAGAAGATCTTCCCTAGATCTCCCTTCATCTTCTTCATCTCTGAAATGCTTTTTAAATACTTTCTTTTCGGTTATTATAATTTTGCCTCTCCGTCTCTTGGTAAAAACCAGTGTTACAAATCTCATTCTCGGGTTTTTATCGGCCAAAGTTTTTCTCAGGAGATTTTCAAATCAAACAAATTTTCAGGGTATTTCTCGACAATGATTAACTTCGAAGGTGATGGAGAGATGCACCAACTTCGAAGGAGGAAGAGAGACTTCTTTGTTGTCGAATGATTTTTTCTCCTCTTTTTCTCAGTCGAAGAATTTCTCTGCCTTTTAATTATGTTCGTAACTCAACTCTCTCTCAAAGCATATAAACTGATTGAAAAAATCTCAATATTTTGAAATGAAAAAAAGAAAGAGAAGAGTTTCAATTGCGAAATTTTATAAATCTCACGATATTTATATGGGGAAAAAGAGAAAATTGTATTTCTCGTGAGGTTTTTAATATATCACGATAAAAGCGGAGTTTTAAATTGTAGATGTTCTTCTCGGTATTTCTCACAAGAAATTGGGTTTTACTCGGGAGATTTGTAACAGTGGTAAAAACCAACAATATTATGAAGAAAGCACTAATAGATACTGAAGAGTGTTTTAATTAAACATGAATAAATCGTGTTTAATTCACAAAATTTATAACTTTTTAGAAAAAGCCACAATTTTTCCAAAAAATAGTGAATACTTTGTGAATTAATCAAACAAATTATACAACGAAAAAGTAGTGTGCCATATACGGATTTTTTGAAAATACAGGAGAACTTTGTTAGTATGGTTCCTACAGTAGATATAGAGGAGAAATGATGCATTAAGTAGAGTTGAAGTGTCAAATATCTGATTATCTGAAGCCACTTGTCTAATACATTTGTTATCAGCCCAATTCATAGTTCATTTTAGCTTAACAGAAAGAAACGTAAGCAATCAACTCCAGTTCCAGTCAAGCATCTAGCATTTCCAAGAAAATTGTGCTTATACTCCGATTTACTCATTTCAAGTGTGTTATCAGCCCAATTGTAACAATTACTGCACTTTTCCCTAAAAAGAATTCCAGAAAACTACAAATTCCACTACTAGAGCTTCAGAGACACTGAATTTTGAACATTTTTAAAATAGTAATGTACAATGTGTGCCCTAAATCGAAGCTATAAACCATAACAAGCTGAAAAAATCTAAAAAAAACAAAAATAATAATCCCAGATTGCGGGATTTTCGTGATCATGCCATAATTTACACCAAAATAATAATTAAAATAATCAGACTAATGCAAAAAGAAACAAATATTAGATTTAGTAGAGAAACATACAAACCTCGATTAGATCTATCAGAGAGTTGCAGAGAAATGTAGATTGCACGAAAACAAAAAGAACAAATAAAAACCCTAGACTTCGGTTATTTGTGATTGGGAGAGAAGAGTGACGATTTGAGAGAGAGAGAGAGAGAGTGTGGAGGAGCTCCAATTTAAAGGGTATCAGTTTGCTCCAATAAGGAGAAAGGAGTTTCGAATACCAAAAAAAAAACAAAAAAAACGGAGAAAGGAGTTTCGCACGTGAGAGTGCGACCTTCCGCATGTGTCACCGACGATCGATTGTAGAACCAACGAGCCAGATGCCTACACGTTCGGACCCTCGGACGTCAAACTCAACAGTCTTAAAATTAAGGCCTCGGATTCTCTCTGGCGAAGCCAGAGAGGGCTCTTGGGGTTCCATTCATCGTGCGGCAGCTGGCAGAAATTGGGAGAAGTCATTTATTTTCTCCCCACGATTTTTGACTTCTCCCCATTTGATATCTCTCCGCCTTATTCTCACATACTTATCACCACATGTCAATTTGTGTGCGGAGAAGTCAAAATCATGGGCCCCATGATTTTGACTTCTCCACACTTGTCTTCTATTCTATGGAACCCGAGACAAGCTCTTTTCGCCAGAGACAAGCGAAGGCCTAAAATTAAAAGGTTTTTTCATATAAACTGCGCATTCTTCCCACTTTGCAAATTTACTGTTATTTTCATATAAACTGCGCATTCTTCCCGCTTTGCAAATTTACTGTTATGGATAACATTTTTACAAATTAATTCATTGCTTTGCATTCTCTCTGTGTAATAAATGAATATTATGCCTTTAAAAGATTTCACGACCAGTCCTTTAATATGTTTGGTTGCCGAGAAAATAGGTGAAAATATAAAAAATAAAAAAATAAATTTGAATTTCTAATACAATTTTTAGATATGTTTTGTTCAATTTTTTTTTCTTTTCTATGTTTTTACTTATTTTTCGGGCAACCAAACATAGGTAAGGATTAATAAATCTTAACCACAGGTAAAGGGAGTTAAAAAGGCACGTGAAAGTTTTTAAATTTTTTTTTCTAAAAACCAAGATTAGATGCTTTAACCCTAAGGATTAGTGCATCCTAACCACAATTAATGAGAGTTTAAAGGGGACACAGATAATTTTTTTCTTTTAAAAACCAAGGTCAGATGTTTTAACCCTAAAGATTAGTGTATCTTAATCACAATTAAAGAGAGTTAAAATGGGACATGTTGTTTTTAAAAAAACCAAGGTTAGATGCTTTATCCCTAAGGATGTCAACTAACCTTGAGTTTTAGGAAAATATTTAAAAAAATTAATCATAGGGATTAAAATTTATTAACCATAGTTGAAGAGGAGTTAAAGGGACTTTGTAAGGTTATGAAGTCTCTTAAGGGCATAATAATCACACATACGGAAGTCTAACGGAACCATGGGTTGAGATTATTTGTCTTAACTGTTTGAAAGCAATGAGATAATTTGCAAAAAATGTTATGGATAACAATGTATTTACAAAGTGGGAAGAAGCAGCTGATATGCAACTAAAATTAAAAAGTATAATGACCCAATTATCATAAATAAGTGAAAACCATAGAATGACAAAATTTCCTTGGAAGACTCCAATATTGCCCATTTCCATGGTGAATTAGTCCACCCATACTCCTAAAGTGTACTCTTAAATCTTAATTGATTGTTTAACTACATTATTAAACTATTAATATTTGAGCTAATGTGGCATTTGAAAAGATAAAATAAGGTAAGTCAAATTTTAACCTTTAGTGGTTAGTTATAAACGGTTAGGGTTAAGCAATATATTTGAGAGTGCCCATAGACCAACTCACACGTGGGCTTCCCTATCACATGAGTGTTGGAAGACCATGATTTATTGTATAGCTCTTTACAGTTGCTAAATTTGTACACGTCACTCACCATCCTAAGATAATGAGAACAAAGCTTCGGTTGAACCTCTTTAAATTTTATCCTCATTTAAACAATACAATAAGGACGAACATAAACTCAAGACTTACGACTTAACTCAGTTTGGGTTACGGAATTTGTCAATTACATATATGGACCTTACAATTTTCTCATTTGAAAATTTTGTAAATATAAACTTACAATAAAGTACATGTAAAGAAAATAACTCCCCCGAAACGACAAGAATTGTGAATTATTCTCTACATCATGACTTAAAAAAACATGGAATACACATATTGATTTACGTCATGAGCTAGAGATATTTGCCTACATACATGCATACACTAAAAAACCGTGAAGAATGTAATAAATAAAATAAGTACTTAAGTGCAAGTACGCAATGGCCCATTTCTCTTCCTTTTTGGCACGCAATGCCAAAGGTAAGCAATATCAATGAAGCATGTATAAAGAATATAGCAATGAAGATCGAATGCAACAATCATGTCTTTGCAAAAGAAAATAATATATAAAGACATCCATAACAAGGCGTCGGTACATCTAAATTAAACAAAAATAGATATCAGCTTCAATCAAGCAAGATGACAAAGAAATTTACTCCCTCTCAGACTAAACACCTCTCATCCTTTACAAGGCAACCCTAAATAGTTCTAGAGAGTTATAGATCATGCCAAACATGATTAAAAACAAAACGCATCATGCATTAATAGACATTTCAAGCTACAGACACACAGGGTTTCACTTTCCCAAGAAGAAACATTATATCAAAGTAAACCAATGGAAGATATAAAATCTAATCTAACCTCACGGAATACTCAAAGCATAGACTAATCCACTTTCTTACCTTTAGAATTCAATAGTGCAGCTTTGAGTGAAAGTGTGTGCTGTGGAACTAAATTTGTTTTTCCTCTCTCTAATGTAACCATTAATTTGATCTATGGGGGAATGTTAGGTGATGATCGGAATCAAATCCTCTGTGATATTTGGTGATGTCATCCCTGTGTTCTCGAAGGTTCAAAGGCCAAGATCTCTTGCCTTGTACGGATTCAACAAGGAAAATAGTTAACATACGTGGGATATCTATTTGCAAACCTAAGGCTGGACCTCATTGGTCCAAGCAACAATGAGAAAGAAATCTTGACTAAAGCTTAAATGACAATTAACACACTATTATGAGGGAATACAGAAATTAGAAAGACACTAAATATGACTTAGGATAATAAAAATCACATCAAGTAATCTTCATGGAGATATGTTGGATCATAACATGCTAATTTTCGGTATTGTAAATAGCCTAAACACCTTTTAGTAAAATGACAATAACTTCTTCTAAGGAGCTCCAAATGACACACTGTTTGATGCGTTTGAAAATAGACTCATAGAGCTTTCCAATCATACATGGCTTGCTGGGATTAATTATGTAAGAAAAATCAGATTTGATTGTAAAGTAACCCCAAAATTAGTGACTGTCTACCTCCTAATTTTTGAAAAATGATCCCTTAGGCTTGTTGGCCTAATTGGGTTGGGCTTGAGGAGTCTGGAGTGCTCCCCGCGTCATGGGTAGTTTCATGTATGTAACTACGGAATGAAAAGGAAGAAAGGTATATGGAACTCATGAACCTCGTAATTCCATCCTATCATCAATTTTACATACACACACAAATATTTACACACACCCACTTATTTATTTATATCCAAGGGCAGCCACAGAATGAAACTAGTAACACACTGGTACATTTATGAACAACTAAGATAGATATAAAGAGGCCTTTTTGTTGAACCCCTAGTACTTGGTGCAGTCAGCCGGGGCAAAAGAAACCTCCTTCTTAACCAGGTCGTACTCCACCTGAAAGTTCATCTGAGCCAAGTTACCAAAAATGGATAAACTACTCTTACTAGGGATCATTGACAGGCAGACCAAATCATCGGATACTTGCAGGAATGTGTTCACTGACTTCAACTGAAGGTCAGCCCCTGTGAAATGAAATGTCATTTCTGGTACCTTCAAATCAGATTTTGCACCATAACATAGACTGAATGTTCCACTTGGGTCTTGTACTAGATCGAGATTTATAGCATCTTTGATCGCGGATTCCACCTTGTAATATAATTCTGAAATGAGTATTGTCAATGTCGTTCCCGAATCGATAATGATATTTGTCTCGCTCGTACTGAGAGTCATCTGTCTGTTGCCGACGCTAATACCTTTGAGGCTTAGGTAGTAGTATGTAACAGGGTATTTGGGTACTAGAGAAGTTGACACCGCACCTTCCCCCGATATTACAGCCTCGCTACCGAAATTCAATTTGCTCGTCGAATTCTCAAATATAGGAACCAAGCAGTAGGAGAATTTCCCATCAATTTTAGAACCCAATTGAGAGGCAAGTGATAGGGCCCCCCCTCCAAGACCAACAATTCCAGACTCATGGCTGCTGAATGCGCCTTCATTATTGTGTCCACATCCAAATACAATCTTGGGAAAGGCGACTGTCCGACCACCCGTGGAATCAAAGGTAAATGTATCAGATGTGAGGACTCCGGTGCTGAATGATTGGTCACCGTACGAATATGAGTAGTCACACTCGCTGCTTGTGTTACCACATTCGGCATTAGGAAGAGATTGACAATATTTTGTGTCACAAGACATCTCCCTGTAAGTGACAGATTGTTGGGGATCAAAGAGCTGGGAATCTTGCTTATAGCAATCCTCACAAGGCTTACACTGTGTCCATATGAGGTCACTTCCTGTATCAGCAATGGCAAGGAACTCGACAGGTGGGGTACCTATGGCGAACTTCATGAGATAATCACCTCCATTTGGGATCAACACAGATTGGATTTGGCCCATGGAAGATAGATGAAAGTGATTCATACGAGAGATTGAGCGTCGTGCAGCATTTCTCAAGCGGTCTGTTGGGTTATCGGACGGGTTATAGAAAGGAGAGAGTGGTGATTCACGGTGGACAAGCTCGATACTGAAACCACCTTTTCCAGCTTCGACGGAAAATAAGTTTGGAAGATAATGAAAGACTATTACAACTAAAGACAGTATTAATAAGTACACAGTGCGGGTGCTCGCCATGGTTGCACACACTGAAAGAGAGAGGGAGAGGGAGAGGGAGATGAATGAGAAGAGTTCGAGATTACTTTATTTATAGAGAAGGAACAATCTGCAATGGTGAGTGTGAATGGAAGGAACAATCTGCAAAGGTAAGAGTGTGAAAGGAACAATCTGCAATGGTGGGCTGAAGATTAGATAGTAGATTCTGATATTTCCCTCCCAACCACCACTTCATTTAACCTCTTTCAAATTTAGATTCTTGGGTGTTGAGAGTTTGGACTGACCATGGTCATCCCTATTTCTTTCGGCGCTCGCTTAATTCAGTCCAAGGGAAATGCTAGGCGTCATTGCTCAAAACGAACACTCTGGGAAAAAATGGTCAGTGATATATTACTTTTAACAGCTATTTGTGCAATCAGTTCAATCAACAATTACTTCCCAAAATAATTTAATGGGTTTCACAAGTGACCGATAAAAACATCGCTTGACATTCTTTCAACATAATTCTTTTCTTGAGCGACGGCTAGCTACCATATTGAGTGACACATTTGCTAACTGAATTGGGACTCGACTGGAACCGGCCAAACAAGGTGCATCGCCGCCTGTACTTAATTATTGAACTCCACTTTGGTTTCTTTCTTTAACTGTTGGGCCTATGTGAAAGGAAACTGAATTAATGGTTGTGAATTCCAGGTAAAGAGAATATCCTATTAATGTGGAGTGGGGACATCCATACATTTTTTTTAGCTAAAGTTGAAAGCACCCATTTCCTCTCTGATTGATCAATGCTTTAAATGATAGACATTACTTGTAAAGGTATTTTGATGTGCGATTGGCAATGAGATATGAGAACACAACCCCCTTTTTTTCCCTACTTTTAGAGTTTTAGCCTTTGATAGTTTGATGTGTGTGAAAATGCACCAATATGGAGCAACTATCTTTTTAATCTCAAGCCGAGTGAAAGAGGGAGAAAAGGGAATGGAGAGAGAAAAGAGAAATTAGCAGAGTGTATAACCACTCCATTGTACTTGTGTGCATGAGATAGTTATCCACGTAGTGTATGATGTAGGAGTCTAGTTTGAGTTGCTACTTGATTTCTATTTTTTCAAGGTGGGGGACATTTGGGATTAATAAAGAATGTAATTTTTCAATGGTAATGAAAAATTCCGGTTTTCGAAGATGTGAGGACTCGCGGCAAAATTTTCTTTGATGAGATTGATTTTTCCCTTATTTTTTTAATCCAATCCTTGTTATACAAAGAGGCTTGAAACAGTACTTCTAAACTATTTTAGAGAGACGGGAGGGAGGGAGGGACAAATCGAGAGATTAAAAAATTAACTTCTGTTTAAAATAAAAATTAGTTTACAAGCTACTATCTAGATCTTTAGATCTCTATATAGGGACGATATATATTAATGATTTAGATTTAGATTGTTTGAATAAACTTTTATTTAAAGTAAATGAACTTTTATTTAAAAATAATTAATCTCTTTGAGTCTTTGAGTCTCTCTCTCTCTTCTCTTCTTTCTTTTGTGCTCTTTCTCTCACTTGCCCCACGGCCGGGTAAAAGAAACTTTTACTATAAAATTTACTAATTTTTACATATAAGGAAGACTAAAAATCTAATCCAAACGACAAAAGTCATGTCTTCTCATGAGTAAAAGTCATGGCGAACCATTAAAAAAGCCTTTGCTTTTACTACCCAACCCTTTTAGCTAAGAAGCCTAAGATGGTGCATGAAAGTATTCCTCTGATCACTAGATGGAGGTCTTGAGCTAGAGTCCCAGAAGGAAAGAACTTAACTCCCAATGGATAGGTCCTATGGATGGCAATTCCTGACCCAGCATGCATACCCATTAGATATTTCACAAGTTCGGGTTGAGTTTTACCAACCCATTTATAATTGAGTTGGGATTCCGTTTCCAGAACCCGAAGTGTCATTATACCAAGTTTTTACTATTAAAAAAAATAATCATATTCAATTAATTTGTTAACCTATACTTACAAATGCAAGTGTAATTATCTATACTATAATATAAAAAAATAAGTGTCACCTAACCCCCTTTCTTTGCTCTCCAATCTCAGGAATCTTATGAGTTCTATTTTAAAGATGTCATGTGACACCCTTCTTTAATCTCAACTATTAACTCCTTCTCATTTCCTCTCAATTCAAAAATCCTCTATCTTTAACCACAACCGTTATCTCTCTTTGGCTCCTTTAGAAATGGAGGGATTTAGGAGATTGGAATAGAAATAAAAAGGATAGAGAGAGAATAAAAAGAGATTTTTGAGGATTGTGATAAGAAGGACAAAAGAGAGATAAGAAAGATTGAGAGATAATATAGAGAGATTTTAAAAAATTGTAACAAGATGGATATAGAGAGATAGTGCATAGATTTATTTTTTATTCACAGGATTTTTGCTAGTACATACAAGTATAGCTACTTTTTAAATAGCTTTTAGTGGGATACGAATACCTACAATTGGGCTTTAAAAATTACGCGTAAGGATTAAAGGGCTGTCATTTCATTAGCTTTTAGTTCTTTTTTGTGATTGTCTCTTACACATGGAGTGCCCTCAGTAGTAGCTTTCTCTCTAGTGCTTTCCCTCCCAAAACAAAGTTGATATGCTTTCTCCTCAATCATCATCATTGATCCTAACAATGTTTCACGATTCACCATGCCTACTTTGAGCACTCTACCTTTTCTTCCTTAAGTTTGTTCTCTACCCTTAATTGTCACCATACAATTCTTTAGAGGAACACCATGCTTTCCCACATACTTTTTGTTAAGGAGAAGCCATGTAAAGTAGGACAACTTCTAGTCGTTGCCAAACTGATCTTCCAACTGTAACTCATGCATAGCCACCAAGATCTTTGAGATGTTCCTCATCTACATATGCACCAATCATGCAAACAACAATACAGAAGAAGAATGTTGGATATGGAAAGAATGGTTGTTGATAACCATTCCTAACGTGAAGCTTCCTCTATACTTGTAGATTGTATAGGATCTTTAATTATTCTTCTTTTTCTTGTCTGTAATTTCTTTGGAAGGAAATAAGGAAACCTGATGTATCTCTTTTGTATCACCATCTATACAAAGATATAAAAGTATCATTGAGTGTGAGAGAATTCCCCAAAGTGTTAAAACTTCTTTACTTTTCAGTCCATCTTATTTTAGAACAATAGTTATCTGCAATGGATACAATGCCACATAGGAAAACAAGGTTAAGCTAAACTTTTATTTAGCCTTTCAAAAGAGGGTGATGTCAATAATAAATGTTAACCCTAACCTTCTTTTCTTATTTAGAATGGTGAGGGATCCTTTGCAGCTGCCACCTGCAAAGGATCCCTGGCAGCTCATTATTGTTCCTTATTTTAGGCTTTGTGGGAATAGAAGGTACTATTTGAACCAACCCACTTCCAGGTTGAGCTGTTCCACTTCATGTAGCTCCTCTCCCCATCCAATGACCAAGGTGTCGTCCAAAGTGTTTACATCTATTTCCCTCATTCTTTGAATCACTTGGCATACCACGCTGCCCTGTTTTGGGGGTTTTTGATGTTGCAAGAAGAAGTGATGTTTATTTTCCAACTTCATGGAAATTATGGTGTTTTATATTCCAACTTCAATGGGCACATATATATATATATATATCTTACCTTTTTGTTTTTTTGTTAATTTTTTGCAAAATTAATAGATAATAAGCTAGCTGTAGTTTCAGAAGAAATTAAATTAACTCAGATAAATTTTAATGGAGCTTAAGCAACAAGAGACATACTCTGTTTAATAGACCTTAATTCATGGGTAGTATGGTGTATGGAACTAAGGAACGAAAAAGGTAGAAAAGTATGGAACTCATGAACCTGATAAGTCCATCATATCATCAATTATATATATCATTCTATTAATAAAAGTACAAGGAGTATACCAAACTTTATATGGCCGTAATTATCCTTTACCTTACTTTTCTTATATTAATAATTCTTTCCTACTATAAAAAATACATGAATTTTAAAGATTTACGCTTCTTATCTAATTAGAGTTCTACTTAATACCTATTTACAAACTAGAATTCTACTTAACATCCATCTCTAAGTTGTGTAATTAGAGATGATTTTCTTAATTTGCAGTGTTACACTGAGATCCTACATTAATTCAAGGTCAGTTTTGCTTTTGATCTACCACCCATTCTAATTTAGTTTGGATTGATTAATTCTTTTCTAATGAAACTTTTTTTAAAGTGATTATAATAAGGATTCTATTAGAAAGTGTCTTTGCTTATAATATTGAAACTCTATTAGGCAAGAAAATCATGTCTCCCACCACTTAGACAAGGCCATCCCGGTGGATTTTCAAGCCCAATTCACTTCTGGTGATTCGGCTGCATCTATCAACTTGTGGGGTTAACTTTTGTTTAATTATCACAGTTGTTATTTTTCAAGATTATGACTTATCGATTGGTAACCAATAACAAACGAGTTGATATGCATGAACAAGCTGTTGCAGATGATAACTTTTAATTCTTGTAGTGCGGCATACCAATCTTTATGTGACAAGCTGGCTATGATACTTTGATATAAAGTAAAGACTCCCCCTGAAGTCAGCTTCTTTGAGCTCAAGATCCATTTCTCCCAACTCATTCTAGTTTTTCCTGCATATTTGAAGATATATCAACATGCAATTTCCCAATTTCGACGGAAATAATCCTTCCCTGACTAGCAACGGAAAATGATTACCGTCTCTAAAACCAAATACCTACAGTGGCATTAGCAACAGATAAAAGTTCCGTCGCTAATGACATTAGTGACGGAAAATGGACTTTTAGAGACGAAAATCTCCCGTTACTGATCGGTAGATTTGTTGTAGTGTGATGAGGATACTACATCTTGAAGGACTGCATGGATGGAATTGATAGAAAAGAGATTTCTTGATAGATTGAATTTTTTTTTTTTTGGTAGTCCTAAATTATTTAGCTATCTATGTCAGAGGTTAGGTTTATAGATTAGATGATTTACAATGACCCTAACTATGGTTTATATATAGATAACATGATAGACTTTATGGAAAGTAAATCAACCTTATCTAATCAAATCTAATATGTCTTTGATTGATGATAATCTAATATTGTGATGAGACACACTTGAATGATGTAGTGTATTCACCTTCTTACAATACTCTTCTTTATTCTCTAATAGGAATGTCATGTGTGTCATTTCTTCCCGAGAGCATATCACCGTTCCTCGTGATAGCAACATACATTTTGATTGTTGGATGGGTGAGTATCATGTCATAGCATTTAGTTGCTTGAGGATGTAATAATATCCTTGCTTACATTTCATGGGTCAAACAGAAGGAAAATATAATAAATACAATTAAAATATATGCAAATTACTTTCAAAAGCTTACTACTCTAAGAAGGGATGCTTCATCTTATGTTGTTGAGTTGAGATCATCGTCTTGGGTTTTCCAGCCCTATTAACTTTTGGTATGTATTTGTCACAGCTTTATTAATTATCAGGCTATAAACGCTACAAGTTGGTGTGTGGTGTTGTCCCAGAGATGCATCTTCTTTTAGCAGCAAATCATACTCACTCATATATAAATTTAAATTCAGTGCATACATATTACGAGCAACGCACCTACATTTTTACTAGTATATATTTATATATTTTTATCATGGACAGTACAGAATGAAACTAGTCACACATAAGTATAGGTTATGAATAACTGAGATATATGAAGAGGCCCTTTTTAGAACCCCTGCTACTTGGTGCAGTCAGCCGGCGCAAAAGATACTTGCTTCTTAACCAGGTCGTACTCCACCTGAAAGTTCATCTGAGCCAAGTTACCGAAAATGGATAATCTCTTACCAGGGACCATGGTCAGGCAGACCAAATCATCCGATGCTTTCACGAATGTGTTCAATGGCTTCAACCGAAGGTCGGCCCCCGTGAAATGAAATGTCATTTCTGGAATTTTAAAATCAGATTTTGTATCATAACATAGACTGAATGTTCCACTTGGATCTTGTACCGGGTCGAGATTTATAGCATCTTTGATTGCGGATTCCACCTTGTAATATAAGTCTGAAACGAGCATCGTCAACGTCGTTCCCGAATCGATAACGAAACTTGCCTCACTCATAATCTGGCTGTTGCCGACGCTAATACCATCGAGGCTTAGGTAGTAGTATGTATCAGGGTCTTTTGGGACAAGAGGAGTTGAAACTGCACCTTCCCCCGATATTACAGCCTCGCTACCAAAATTCAATTTGCTCGTCGAATTCGCAAATATAGGAACCAAGCAGTAGGAGAATTTCCCATCAATTTTGGAACTCAATTGAGAGATAAGTGATAGGGGCCCGCCTCCAAGGCCAACAATTCCAGACTCATGGCCGCTGAATGAGCCTCCATTATTGTGTCCGCAACCGAATACAATCTTGGGAAAGGCGACTGTCCGACCACCCGTAGAATCAAATGTAAATGTATCAGTTGTGAGGACTCCGGTGCTGAATGATTGGTCGCCGTACGAATATGAGTAGTCACACTCGCTACTTGTGTTACCACATTTGGCTCTAGGAAGAGATTGACAAAATTTTGTGTCACAAGACATCTCCCTATAAGTGAAAGATTGTTGGGGATCAAAGAGCTGGGAATCTTGTTTGTAGCAGTTCTCACAAGGCTTACACTGTGTCCATATGAGGTCGCTTCCTGTGTCAGCAATGGCTAGGAACTCGACGGGTGGGGTACCTATGGCGAACTTCATGAGATAATCACCGCCATTTGGGATCAACACAGATTGGATTTGGTCAGTTGAAGATAGACGAAAGTGATCCATACGAGAGATTGAGCGTTGAGCAGCATTTCTCAAGCGGTCTGTTGGTCATAGAAAGGAGACTGTGGTGATTCACGGTGGACAAGCTCCATACTGAAACCACCTTTTCCAGCTTCGACGAAACATAGATTTGGGAGATGATGGAAAACTATTACAACTGAAGACAGTATTAGCGCATACACTGTGCGGGTGCTCGCCATAGTTGCACACACACTCAGAGCGAGAGAGAGGGATGGCTGAGAAGAGCTTGAGGTTACTGTATTTAAAGAGAGAGAGGATACATAAAGGTTAACAGAAGGTTGATAGGACCAATCTGCAATGGAGAGTGTGAATGAAAGGAACAACCTGCAATGCTAGAGTGTGAAAAGAACAATCTGCAATGGTGGGCTTAAGAATAGACACTAGATTCTTATATAGTGATATTCCCTCCCAACTAACACTCCAATTAACCTCTTTCAAATTTAGATACTCGAGTCTCCAGAACCTGGGCTAACCATCCCTATTTCTTTCCCGCCGTACAATCTCCAAGTAGTGTGGAGTGGGGGCATGCATGCATTTCTTTTGGTTAAAGTTGAAAGCACCCATTAGATCTCTGATTTATCAATGCTTCAAATCATAAACATAATTACTTGTAAAGGCCTTTTGACGATTAGCAATGAGATCATATGAGAACACAACCCTTAAATTTTTTTTCCAATTTTTTTATTTTTAGACTTCGACATGTATGAAAATGCACACATGTGGAGGCAATTTTCTTTTTTAGCGCCAATTAGGCAAGTGAAAGAGGGAGAAAAGAGAAGGGAGAAAAAAGAGAGAAACTAGCGCCATTTGGGCAAGTGAAAGAGGGAGAAAATAGAAGGGAGAAAAAGAGAGAAACTAGTGGAAAAACTGAGAAGAAGAGGGAAAAGACAAATTTGCGGGGACACACCGCTGATTAGAGGGAAAAGACAAAAAAAATTAACCTTAAGAGTTAATGAATTTTAGCCGGGGGTTCAAAAAAAATTTAATATTTTTTCTGAAAACCAAGGATAGGCAAGTGAACCCTGGGGGTAGTGAATCGTAACCACAATTAAGAGGTCTCAAAAGGGACTCATCATTTAATTTTAGAGGAGTGCTAGCCCTACTCTCGGTCAACCTCTACTCTCACCCTTTACCAACCACTTGTCCATTCTGAAGTGATTAAAGCATTTTTTTCACAAAAAGTGGACAAGTAGTTGGTAGAGGGTGAGAGTATGGGTTGACTGAGAGTAGGACTAGCATTCCTCTTAATTTTAATCACCTCTTTTATTATCAAGTTTCTCATAGACTCCCTCTTTTAATTTATTTTTTCTGATTGACTCTTACACATATATTATCCATTATCCAGTAGCTTCCTCTCTAGGGCGAGTCTTTCTTTTTTCCTTCCATAACAAAGTTGATATGGTTTCTCCTCAATCACTATCTTATTCTTCTTAAATTTGTTCTCTAGTACCTTTAGATGTCACCATTCACCTGTCTCATTTCTCTTGAGGAAACAACGTGCTTTCCCACTTATTTTTCAATTTCACTGGGGAGTCGCAAGAGGGTCTAGTGATGAGCAAGTCGTCGACAAAGTCTGCCAGCCTACGGGGCCTAGAAAAGGCAAACATTGTGCCATACCAAGGTGAAATCACACAAAAACGGTCTACACGCATAGCCAGCCCTGATTATTGATATTTACAAAACCGGGCCAGAACCGAAGGTTCCTTCGTCCCTTTCAAAAAGATGTTTGACAGCCATTTGATAGATTTGTCATCCGGACTCTGCGGTTCTTTGTAACGCACCTTTGTTCAAATGAATTTAATTTTTGGGTAAATTGCACTCAACTCCCTTGACGTTTGGTGAAATTAATATTTCAGTATCCTCCCCTCTAGTTTTGAAATTAGACTGCCATCCCCTCAACTTTGGTTGTCTATAACAAATACCCCTTCCCTTAAGTTTACTTTTACTTTATGGATGGACTTTGATGATGTCATCATTTAACCATTTTAAAATATCTAAATTACCCTTTTTCAACACAAGATTAGTTAATTCAATAAAATAAATGATAATTGGTTTCTAACCAAGGTTAATAATATCAACTTAAGGTTAATATATATTTCCAAAATCAAGTATATATATATATTTTTTTCTAACAACCAAAGTTAGATAGATAGGGGCAATCTCAAGGTAGACAGGACAAAGACTACTCTAGCAGGGCAGGATGGAAGAGCTTAGTGTGAAACGCTCAGGAAAGGAGCTAGGGTGACGAAAAGAGAGAAGCGTTATGACTCGATGACTAAGCGTGATGATTAGAGACTTCATGGAAAGGAGCGGAGAAGGGGTTGTGCGCCCTCCGCCCCTACTAGTAAAGGGCTTTGATGCCATGTCGCCACACGGGAGGGACATGGGGACGTAAAAAAGGGGACGATCCCTGGCTACAATCCCAGGGACATCATAAATAGTACCTGCCACACGTGCAAGTTTCCCTGCATGTGGCTCGTCCGTGCTTTCCGAGGGGGTGAGTGAATCTTAACCATAGTTAGTGGGTATTAAAAGGGACACACGGCGACTTATAGAGATCCTTTAATTGTGGTTAAACATAATTAACCTAAGGTTAATATTTTTATTTTTTTCTTAAAAGCAAGGGTAGATGGATTAATCCTAGGGGTGAGTGAATCTTAAGCACAATTAGTGGGTGTTAAAGGGGACACATGGCGGCTTGTAGAGCCCCCTTTAATTGTGGTTCAGCATAATCAATCTAAGCTTTTTTTTTCTAAAAATCAAGGTTAAATGGATGAATCCTAGGGGTGAGTGAATTTTAACCATAGTTAGTGGGCATTAAAGGGGACACGTGGCAGAACTCCCTTTAATTGTGGTTAAGCATAAGCAACCTAAGGCTTTTTTTCTAAAAACCAAGGTTTGATGGATGAACCCTAGGGGTGAGTGAGTTTTAACCATAGTTAGTGGGTGTTAAAAGGGACACGTAGCGGCTTATAGAGATCCTTTAACTGTGGTTAAACATAATTAACCTAAGATTAATATTTTTTATTTTATTTTCTTATAACCAAGGTTAAATTAATGAATCCTAGGGATGAGTGAATCTTAACCACAGTTAGTGGGTGTTAAAAGGGCCACATGGCAGCTTGTAGAGCCCTCTTTAATTGCGGTTAAGCATAACCAACCTAAGATTATTTTTTCCTTAAAACTAAGGTTAGATGGATAAACCCTAGTATCTTAATCATAGTTAGTGGGTATTAAAAGAGACACGTGGCGGTAGAGGTGTCAAACAGGCTGTGCCAGCCTGGCCCAGCCCACGAATGGGCAGCCATTCGTGCTTCATGTCGTGCCGTGCCGGCCCACCTAATTAAACGGGCTGTGCCGTGCCGGCCCACTAACAAAATATGGAGGCCTAGGCATGGCCTATTGGCACGGCCCATGGCGGGCCCATGTCGTGTCGTGCCAGTGGGTCATGCCTGCGTACTTTTTTTTTTTTTTGTAAATTTTTAAATTAAATTTATAATTATAAAATTGAAATACAAATGCATCATTATTAGTCTAAAATTCAAAAAAGTATCATTTTATTTATCTTTGAAATTTCTAATACAACTATACAAGTAGTTGGTAAAATACAAAATTCTAAATAAATGTGAGAATTGCATCACTTTAGTTTGAGTACATCCCAACTAGGTTGGCACCTACCCAACTATCAATCATTACTCAAGCCTAACAAGTTACAATAATGGGAAAAAAAAAATACAATATTATCACTAATTTGGTTTGTTGCTTATAAATGTTTTTTCTTCTTAAAGTTGTTGGAGAAGGCAGGCTAAGTGGGCCGTTCCTTAGGGCCCACAAGTCGTGCCATGCCTGGGCCTTGCCCGTGCCTGTCTCGTGTGTCATGCCTTGCCATGCCGGCCCATTGGAAAAAAAGCAAGGGCCTAGGCCCAGCCCATTAGGCGGGTCGTACTGTGCCGGCCCACCCATTAAATGTGTCGAGTTGGGCTTGTGCCCGGGCCGGCCCACGGGTCATTTTTATACCACTACGTGGCGGCTTAGAAGTTTATGTTTTTATTTGGTTGAGCTTTCAAACGGTAAAGATGTGTTCCTCAATCAAGTAATAGGGGTAAAATGGTAACTTTAGTTAACAGTGTTTATATTAAGAGTCTGATAAGGGAGGACAGTGTAATTTCATAAACTAGAGGGGAGGTTTCTGAAATTTCACCAAACCTCAAGGGAGGTGAGTATAATTTACTCTTAATTTTTTATAAAAAAATTGTGAGGAATAACACCCGCTCGGGGGTCAGGAATTTTTCATTGGGGGAGGGGAGGGGGGGGGGGGGAATACATGTATAAAAATTTAATGGATTTGAGCGGTATGGACACCCTCGAGAAAAAAAATTTGGGTACAAATTTTTTTCCCAGTTATACCCTTGAGGTTGCCAAGTGTCCCTATTGATAGCCCTTAACTGCGGTTAAGATTCACCTACCAAACCTTGATTTTTTTTTAAAAAAAATTGAACCCTAGTTAAAATTCACTAACTCCTAAGGTTAAAAAAATTTCTACAATTTTTTGCTAAAAGCCAAGGATAAGTAATGTGAGCGCGGGTTTCGGGAAATCCTAAAAAATCTCACGGGTTTAGAGTCGCCACCTATTCATTCAGAATGGATAAGTCCCCGGAATTTAGATAAGGTCTTGGTCTATGATTGAGATTAGGATAAGAGATTTTGTTAAGTCCGAAAAAGGTGTTAGGCACCTCGAGGTTTCCGTTTTACAACGGTTCCTTACTCCCTAGGATTAAGCCAATTAATGTCAAGATTTGTTAAAATGCCTAAGTATTTAAGATATGACTAATCTAAGAAAGAAAAGCTAAACTAGGGGTTAGGTTGCCTACGTACTCTCATAGGGGTGAGATCAGACCGAGCGTAGTTCTGGCACTTGAATCCGTGCCAAGGCTAAGAGGTGTGTGTGTGTGCACTAAGAGTGGCTAATAGACCTAACTCGGGGTTAGGATTTTCTTAACCGAGGTTGGGTAAGTGCATGGTAGGGGCCCGGTAGGCCAAGTGGATAGTCCGGTAAATTAGAATTTGGATCGAGTAGGCTAAGAGAGGAGCCCGGTAGGCTAAGGTAAAGTTTGACCAAGATTAGGATTGGTAACCAAGGTTAGGTCAAATTAACCATGGTTAGGGATGCAACCATAGTAAAAAAAATAATCTAGAAACAGTATTTTTTGGTCTTTTTGGATTTTTTGGATGTTTTTGAGATATTTCCAGATTTTTTTCTAGAGTTGAGGATTGTTTAACCATGATTAAGAGGGAAGTCACTATGGTTAAGGTTGCTAACCAGGGTTAAATGGCTGAAATAGACCATTTTCGGGCTTCTCAGAATATTTCTGATTTTCTAAGTATTTTTTCAGAATTTTGTTGGTTAAAGACTGCTTAACCATGGTTAAATGTTAACAAAAAGCGGAGTTTGACTATGGTTGAGGGTCCTGACCAGAGTAAAAATGAACACATAAAGTAATTTTAGAATGCTCAGAATATTTCAGATTTTTTGAAGATTTTTCTAGAATTTTGTAGGTTAAGAGTTGTTTAACCATGGTTAAATATTAATCAATGGTGGATTTAACCATGGTTAAGGGTCAGGTTAGGTCAGAATTAGGCCCAGAGAATATGACAAGGCCTAAACTGGTCTCCTACCTGGTCTGGGCTCTGTGCAAAGCCCATTAAAAGTGAAAACCAAAAATTGAGGTAATAGGATATCCTCCATTACAGTTTCATTTTAACCAGACTTTGCAGAGATTTTAACTATGGTTAGGAATTGACCCAGAGGGTTCTGAGACAACAGGGGTGTAGACTGAAGTTTAGGGAAGACCCCGGGCCTTTGGTGGGCCCAGGGGGTGGTCAGGTGTTGGCCCCACAAAGGGCCAAAGGTTCCCTGCTCAAAAGACTGAAATGACCGTAGATAGTCTATCGTCATTAACTAACTCTGGGTTTGAGGCTATCCTAACTACGGTTAAGGTTAAGGGTTGGGTCTGGAAGGACCAAGCCAGGTAGAAGAAGGTCCGGGGATCCTAACCATGACCCTGGATTGGACCAGGGACTAACCTAACCACGGTTAAAAGGCTGCCAAAGTGAATGACCAAGATTGGCGGTAATTATTCTACCGCCATTCCTGGAAAAACCCAAAAAATGATTTTCCCCTTCTGGGGGTCTGCACCAGGGGTTACCAGGGGTCCCCTCATTGCCTAAGGGACCCCCAGAACCTACGGGGAGATGTCATGCATGCGGAGGTGTTGCACCCAAGTTCTAAGCAACCTCAAGGGGTCCCCCATGCTTACGGGAAGCCATAGGGGGCCCTGTCCTTGGTTGTAACGGATGAATACACCAATAAGAAAGTAAATAGACCCCTGCAATGGGACCAGAGGTCCTTACATCGCTTATAACATAATATGCAAAGAAAACAAGTAGGGGTAGGGGTGCTACCCTTCACGGTGATGCAGCAGTGGTGGTGCACGACTGAGGTGCACCTGAGGTAGGCCTTAGGAAGCTCCTGGGAGGTCAGGGGATCACCTCAGACGGAAGATAAAGGCTGTGGAGGGTGGTGTTTAGGCTGAGTGAATCCGAGCAGGGGTTTTGTGTAATGATTTTGGAGTCGTTTGAACCATGGGGGATGGGGGTTTATATAGAGGAAGGGGGAGAGGCCTGGGGGCTTTCTGGGCATTATTTTAGGCGTGGGGGACCAAAGGGTGAGGACCTAGTGTGGCCAAGGAGTGCCTGATACGAGTTTGCAGGAAAATTAGGGAATGGCGCTACTTGTATTACCGCCATTCCCATATCAGTGTAATAAGGGAATTGCGGTAATACAATTACTACCATTTTAAGCCTTTGCTATTTTGGGCTAAACCCCCACACACTTGGGCCGTAAAACACTGTAGCATAACCCTTTTTAGGGAATGACAGTAATGTAATTATCGCCATTCTCAAGATTTGAATTTTAGGGCTTGTGGGCCCCACCCCAATAGTCCCAAGGGTATTGTGGGCCCCTGTTTTGGCCCACAGAAGGTTCTGGGCTGGTTTTGGGCCTGAGATGGGCTTGGGTGGACCCTAGGGTTTGACTTAGGGTTTTACCTAAGGCTTGGCTAGGGTTTGCATTAGGGTTTACTTAGGGTATGACTAGGGTTTGGATTAAGGTTTACCTAGGGTAACTAGAGTTTGGATTAGGGTTTACGTAGGATCACTAGAGTTTGGATTAGGGTTTACATAGGGTCACTAGGGTTTACCTATGGTTTAGCTGGGGATAACCATGGTTAAAAAGCTTAACCACAGTTAGGACAAGGGTGTAAAAATTGGGTGCTTACAGTAAGTGAACCTAAGAGTGAGTGAATTTTAGAGCCCATTATATATGATAAAATAACTGGGGATAAGACAAAAATTTGGGGTAGGGTGGTGCAAATACAGTAATTAATTTTTTTTAAAATAGTGGGGCCCACTCTTTATTACTATATTACAAAGAAATTCTAAAAAATTTAGGGGACCCTGGCTCTGCCCCTAGACCCGCGAATACGTGTTGAGGAGTTATTAATTGGGTCAGGCACGGGATTGCAATTTTTAACCAATTTATAAGGACTTGTGATTTTCTCTGATAGGTGTGTCGCAGATTTTGTTATTTTAAAACAAAATTTTATTGATTTTATTTGTTTCCTCTCAGTCTTTTCACATTCGACCTTCCTATTTAATCAAACCGTTTTGGAAGCTTTTATGGAGAGTTATTTGTATTAAATAATTTCTATCTCTTTGTGTCTTATAGACCATGAGATACTTTCTATAAAAAGAGACGATCGTCTTCCTTAGAGAGATCAAGAAAAAGAGTTCTACATTTTTTATATTCCTCATCTCTTTTTGTATTTTGAGGTTGTTCTTTTTTTATATTTTGATATTGTCGAGTTCGTTGTGACCGTCAATTAGTGAATGCTCTCTACCAACGGATTAAGATTGTTGAATCCTGGGGTATTCGTCAGAGACCTGTAAGCACCGGAATAGGGACGTTAATCACTTTAAGGACAACATGTTCAATATTTGTCTCGGTTTCCATTTTGATAAGTGATCTAATATTTATTTTCAGTTTATTGTTGTCGGATTTGAGCTTCTCCACTGCTACATTTGAGTATTTAGATAATGACAAATTCAACTAATTTTGTGTAGATTTTCTATTGGGATTATAGTGCTATTTACCGAATTTTTTCAACAAGGTGTTGGCGTGAAGACCGCCAACATCCAATGGGAAGACATGTACATTGCGAACGATATTCATGAGTTCAAGATGGTGGATGGCAAATTCATCATCGAGTAGGTATAGGAGCTGCAGAAGATTGTTGATGTTGTTATCGTAGCTAGCATGACACTTGATTGAAATTTTCATGCCAGTATCATTATCTCCAAGATGTCCATTTGAAAGTCATTCAAGAATAAGATTATGCACAATAAGGAAGACATGACACTCAAAATTATAATGGATCATCTTAGGGTGGAAGATGAATCACGCAGTGAGAAAGAGATGGAGCTCTCAGCTAAGGCTCATGTTATGGAGTCAAGACCTCTAAAGAAATTTCTGACGAGAAGAAATTTTTTGAGACGGGAAGATCAGTGACGAAGCAGGGCATCGAAAACTTTGCCCAAAGGAAATCGCTTGATTGCTACAACTGCGGAATACGTGCACATTGCCCCGGAACGTAAGAGCAAGAAGAGCACCAACCAAGCATACCGGTATCACAAAAAGATACGCCCCTCTCCTCTCCCCAAGTTTAGGACATCCTCCCCCCCTTTTAGGGCTGGACGTCCCCTCCCCAAGTTTAGGACATCCTCCCACCACCCCCCCCCCCCCCCCCCCCCCCCCCCAATGGTGAATGCCATTACTGAAATGAATTTTATTGTACCTTCGAATCGTTTGATCTTTGGCATGGTAGACTATAAATTGTTAAACGTATATGAACATGATAATTTGGGTACACCATTGCAATCCATGGTGGGGGAGTGGTAATATATCACTCCAACCAAACATGGCCTAATATATCACTATCATCGTATCAAAAAAAAAAACTGAATCTTTACAAAACCACACTGTCATTGAAACAAATGAGCATCAAAACAGGCAAACAATGCCCTTTTTTTCTCATCAATTCCTCTATTTCTGCTTAGCAAAGTACAATCAGCAGCTGGATTGCTTACAAATTTCCACATAAAAGTCACAGGGAAGAATCAGCCAAAACCTATTTGATACCTTTATTAAATCAGTTTTTCTACAGGTCAGCCATCCTGTGAAGAAGACCCAACTCCTATGTGTCTGAGAAAGACTCAAACCCCACCTGGGCCATTGGTTGTCATTAAGCTAAGACTACAGTGATAATACAGCACTCCAAAACTCCAACAAAGGTAGCCAGTTAACAATGCACCAGAATACTCTATTTTAGGACCAAACATAGACTGCAGGAGCAGGCCATAAGGTTAAGTTGGATTAGCTTCAGCCGTATGTCTATATCTGCAAAACTTGAGACCCATATGCAAATCAATTAATCCATAACTTAATTCCAAGACTGACATGAACTCTTGGAATCTCTTTGTTTCATGCATCAATCATATTGAACTGGAATCTGGACAGTTGATGTGGAATGGTGGAGATCACCGGGCCATATCTCTGTAATCAAGTAAACAAGATGTATTTGAAGAAAGAAAGATTTGTAAGGCTGTTGAAATGATAAAAGGAAAACAAGACAGGTGATCATGTAGATTGCAGAGGAAAAAAATTTGAAAGTAACAGCTACTACCATTGGTTGTTGTAATCATACATTCATACCTGAGGCGCCTTCCGGAGAAGATCTACATAGTTTACAATGCCATCAAGGATGCAATAAAACATCGTATATGAATTTAACTAGTTATTGGGTTTATAGTAGTGTCACAAATCTCGTTCTCGGATTTTTATCGGTCGAAGTTTTTCTTGAGAGATTTTCAAATATAGAGTTTTTTTTTTTGTTATTTCTTGGCTAAATCTTGACAATGATTAAGAAAATAATTAAAATTATAAAAAAAATAAAAATAATTATCACCAATTTATAAATTCGTCAACCAAACTTCAAAACATTTACCATAATATCACAATAACTTAACTCTCTTAAAATGCATAAAAAGTTATAAATTGCTTGGGAAAAAATCTTCATATTTTAAAAGAGAAAAATAAATATAGTTTAAACAGCGATACTTTGTAAATCTTGTGATATCTACGTGATAAAAATGAGAAACTTGCATTTATCGCGAGATTTTTAAAATATTACGATAAAATTGAAGTTTTAAACTTTACAAGTTTTTTTTATCAGTAAGTAAATACTTCATTATTAAAGTAGGAAGACCATCATAAGCTACCCATATGTTATGTTCTTAATGCATTTATGTGTTCGCATGCATGTTCCAACATATCAACTATTTTTAAAGCAGAAGCTGGTATTTGACACCGTGGTATTCATGTCCGATACTGAAAGAATGCCAAATTCAAATTATAAAGGAGAAAGAAATCAAGCTATATCATCCCCAGACCTGAATGTTATCATATAACTCGAACAATGGAACAGCTAGCAGTTTCAAATTTTTCGGTACAGCAAAGTACTCTCTTTCAGACAAGTGGACAATGAAAAGCTTCTTGCACTCCTGAATCAAAAATCCTTTCCAGCTCAGTAATGACCATAAAATTTCAAACCTAAATAAACAGGATGGTTTTCTGAACTTCAAAATTCCGTTACCTTGGGTTTTGTGATATGGGGAGGGCAGTATGGGTACATAATTGTTTCAAAGTTTGGCCTCCACCATACAGCCACACACTCTCCAATCTACAAGAAAGATGCAACCAGTAACTAATAATCAAATCGACCGCCCAAGGATTTTATATTCTAAAAATGTTGCCTTGCAAGCTCATAGGGTGAGAGACTGAGAGGTAAATATGGCTCGAAATTGTAGTTTCCAGGATACTTGACTGGGAAATAGATTGTATTTGGTTTTTGTAATTGGGAAAATGCATGAGAACACCAAGAAAATGCATAGAAAATGCCACGAAAATAGGCTGGAAATGTTTGGGAATCAAATTTCCTAGTGGAAATAACCACCACCCATTTCCTACATGCTTGCTTGGTGTTTCTCATAAGTTTCAAGTTTCTACTATTTTGTACAACAATAAGGAGCAAATTCCTGTCTATGTTTCCCAAGCCCATTTCTCTATCTCGCAACTATGCTCAAATTCTCAAAGTATTACAGGAAGCATTACCTGCCAATCTGGCTGAAGAGCAGTCGCATTAGCCGCAAGTTTGTTAGACAGTTTTCTTTTCAAGCCCTCAATTTCTGCAAAGTTCAGAAAAGAGCATAAAGAGAGAGAGAGATTGGGAGGGAGAGAGAGAGAGAGAGGCAGCACAGTTAGGGACAATATCATACCATTCTCTCCAGGCTTCAATCGCCCACCGGGAAGTTTGCAAAAGGTGTTTCCAATTTGCAGAAGAAGTATGTGAGGATGATTATGCTCCTGTACCTGCAAGATCAAAGACAAATATTCAGACCACAATGAAGTTAAGGAATGAAAATGTAAGGCAGGTAGCTTGTGTTATTCTTCCACAAGACAGAAAGCACGGAAGATGAACAGTTAATGGCAGACATAGCATATGACAAACAAATGAATCCAAGACATGAACTAACCATGACAGTGTGAAGTCGGCAAATCCCACATTAAATGAATTGTTGTGCCATAAAAAAATTGCCTAGAACAAGGGTTATGACCAGCTAAATGTATTTATTGTTCCCTACAAAATGTGTTTATTGTTCCTTGCAAAAGATTTTCTATAGTAGGGTCACTCAATCTGGAAATATATTTCATTGATGTGGATGGTTGCTCCTGCTCCATCAGGAGACCCTTGCCTAATTGTGGGATAACCTCAACATGCTCCTAGATGAAACAGATTGATTACTATTTTTCTTTTTATTGGTAAAAAAGATTGATTACTAATTTACTATTCAATAAGAAAAACAACAAAGAAAACCTGCTTTGAAATCATACCGATCAAAAGAAAAAATTATAAGAAAAAAAATCAACAAAGAAAACCTGCCTGCAAATCATTTCTGTAATAACCAATAGTCAACGAACCAAACCCATGGTTTTCGATATGTGAAATATCTGTATTTTGCACCCTTGGGATATATCCTTAGGAGGTAATAAGAAAGTTAGAAATTTTCATATATTATCAGCAATGTTCAGAATTTATCGAGATATATTGCATTTTTCAAAACTATCGCAGTATAGATTTTACAATATTTTGCTAGAAATGTCAACATTTTGACCAAATATTTGGTAAAATTAGGAATTTCTTCCACTTTCATTCCAAGGCTATCTTTCCTCTGATTTGAGTTAGCCCAAACCAACTCCATACTTGTGTAAATAGCGGCATATAGAGCATAGGGAGTCGTTTTTTAGGAGAAAGTGCAGGAAATGCATACCTTCTCTATTTTTTTAGATCTTTGATTGAATATAACTCCGACAGAGTTGAAATTCGACCATGTTATGTATTTCCAGCTGTTCAATTGAATAGCAAAAAATAATTTAATCTTCGACAAACATTACTATTTTTCATTTATTTTTAATAAAAATAATTTTCAAAAATTAGACTTACTAGGAATCCAGTTGAGATGAAAATTATGTCCTGACTAGGAAGGCGATAATACTAGCCCTCCTGGTTAGGACAGAGGCAACGACTTCAAGCCTCCATACAACTCCATGATGATCTAATGTAAGCCTTATTGTGGAGTGGAGTCTTATGTACTTGACTTTATTTGAGTCTATAATTCCTTTTTTTATATGAAATATTGGATGTATTTTACAATTTGTGTATTTCAGATTCATCATTATATGATACATCGCTACTAGTAAGTCTTTGCCCCATTTCAAAGGTATATCTTATACACTAGTGTTTTTTCATCATTTTCTCCCAAATGTGTATTTATGTTTAAGTAATATTTCTTAAAGTTTCAACGAAATATTTTATGGTTTTCCTAACTTCCCCCCACTCTATGGCAGCTTTCACTCTAACCTCTCTTTTTAATAGCCCGTGGCATTCAGGTACCCCTTTCCCTATGGCGGCTCTCACTCTAACCCCTGGCATCCATGTAGTCCTTTTCCAAGTCGCCCCCTTCGTGACTCGAACTCAAAACATAGTGCCAGCTCTGTTACGAACCTAACCAATATTCCAAAATGCCCTAGGGTAATTAAGGAACGCAAAGGTAGGCTCATATACAATTAGAGATCGTAATTGATGAAGACTGAAGAAGTGTGTCATGCTAGTGATTGATGAAAACTGAAGAAGATCAACTGAAGACATTCCGATCATCGGCTTCGTCTCACTCAGTAGGATAGTAAGTGACCTAGATACCAAGTATACCTTAGGAGAAATTGACTTAGAATAATCAAATACCATAGGTGACTAATAATTTGACCCTTTAAGGGATTTCCAGTCATTAGCTGAAAATTTGTAAATTTCTGTGTCTGGGCGTTCGAACGGACAAGGGCTCATTCGAACAGATGTGTTGAATCCAAAAAGCAGTAGCTGACTGGCGGGCCCGTTCAGGGCATTTGAACGAACTACACGAAGATAGACTTATACTTGTTTAAGAATTCTGTTGTTGAGATTCCTATATATTGGTTTGTTCCCAAGAACGAACCCAAGAGTTTTAGAGAGTTGTGAGAGAGTTTCTTAGAGAATATTAGGGTTTCCCAAACCCGTTCTCCTCTCCTCTTCCACCCTAGAGTTTGAAAGACATTGATTTTATCTTTCTTGTTTGTGTATTCCAATTGTATGGAATTCAATTAGGGATTGTTTATTGAACAACCATCAACCTGTTCTTGTAAAGAACACCTAGTCGGAATAATCTGCACCATTTGCGAAGGAGATCGATTCGAGGAGGATCGTGGTTATTTGGTCGAAGAAATTCTGAGCCATCATCGACGGAGATCAATCGAAAGATCGTGGTTGCTGAGATCTAAGAAAAGCACAGGCTACTGTGGTAGATTGTGAGACTTGCGGGTTCGTGATTGCCTATCGAGGCATGAAGGGCCGAGTATTGAGGATCGTCGTGTCGAGTTTGATTGAGTACAGTTCGAGTCTTGTAAGTATTTGTTTGTTTTTACTCGTAGTGATATCTATTTGATAGACTAGGTCCCATAGTTTTTCCCGGAATTTCCACGTAAAAATCTTTGTGTTGTGGCTTGTTTGTCTTTCTTAATTCCACACTTTAATTTATTCTCCCTTAGTTAATAATTTTATTTGTTAAATTAAAATTGGGTAGATAGATCTTAAGAAGACCTAACCACCATTGGGTTTGTGAGTTCTCAACTCAAATATTATTTTTTGGGGTTCACCGGAATTTTCACTTACTTTCCAGTAATAGTCTAGGGTTCCCTCCAAACGGTCATGAGGAAGTAAAAACTAGGACGAAAGAAAGTGTGAGAAGAAGTCTTCGATTTTTTTTTATTGTTCCTTTTTATTTTAAATTGTTCTTCCCCTTTTCCCATTGTGTAAGCGAGGCCTCTCTCAAATCAATCGAGGAAAGAGTTGGCCTTCGCTGATTTAAGGAAAGGGGACTTGCCGCTCAAGTAGAGAGAATCACCCCGAATTGGCCGAGGGGTGCATTCCAATCTCGAAATAATAAAAATGAGAAATTTAAAAAAAAGCAAGTAGAGAGAATCACCCTGATTTGGTCGAGGATGGATGTTTCCAATCTCGAAATAAAATAATAGAACATAAAGAAAAATAAGTAGAGAGGGAATTGCCTCAAATCGGTCGAGGAGAGACATTCCGATCTCGAAAAGATAAAAAAAATAATTATTTTGTTGATCCCTTTTTTAGAGTAATTTATAAATAGGTTACAATAATGGAGAAAGATAAAAAAGACAACCGTCATTTGACGGATGAATTTTTTTTTATCGGTAATTCAAATATATTAAAGAAAAACTAAACAGTTTACATAAGTGTAAACTAAGAACAAGAGAAGTAAAAAAGAACAAATCTAAAGGAGAAATGGATAACAATACAACAACCATCTAGAGCCATCTACTAACTACTCAGCTCTACAAGATATCCAACACTTCTTGATCCCAATGGAGAGAAGAACTCCAATCCACAATCGACTGTCGCACTCGAGACAGGATATGAAGAACTGGGGCGGAAGAGTTGTCAAATACTCGCTCATTCCTCTCTTTCCAGATAAGAAGCTTAGAATGAAGAATGGGAAGACCCACTCCACACCCAACCACACCAAGAAAAAAGACCAAAGCTCAGAGACTACCGGTCAGTGCAGGAATAAATGGTTCACACTTTCTTCCTAATTCAGACATAGATAGTAACGGTTAGCGAAGCTCCACCATCTCATCTTTAATTGATCCGTAGTGAGAATCTTATTTAGTGTTGCAGTCCAGAGGAAAAAAGATACCTTCGTGGGGACCTGGTTAACCCACACAGTCGTACAAGGAAACGAGCACAAAGATGAAATATCAAAGGCCTACAAGAGTGATCTCACTGAAAATCAGCCGCTACTGCTGCTTCGGGACCACACCCTACAGTCACTAATCTGAATATTAGGGGAGAAGGAACTCAATCTACCCAACAATCGTTGCATGTCACCGACTTCCCAATCATTCAAGTCCCTCCTAAGCCTCGGACACCAGACAAAACCTTCACCCAATCTCTCTGCGCACTCAGCAATAGAAGCCCCCCTGATGAATGGCCAGGCAAAGATAGAACCGAAATCGTCTTTAAGAGACAACTAACCACACCAAATATCGTGCCAAAATTGAATTTCGGTCTCATTACCCAGTTTGAATCTAATGAATGGATCTAGGGACTTGGCCACCCCCATTATATCTTTCCAAAGGCCCACACCGTACAGGCCCCGAACCCCCTTTGGTAACCAAGGAGATGTCAGGCCATATTTGGCCACAATCACCTTCCTCCCATAATCACCTTCCTCCACAAGCTCTCCCACTCCTTCCCAAACCGCCACACCCACTTACCTAACAAAGCTTTATTCACCGCACTGAGATTAACAATGTTTAAGCCCCCTGCCCCTAAAGGTTTACAAATTTGACTCCAATCCACGAGATGATATTTCCTTTTATCCCTCTTACCATGCCAAAGAAAGTTGCGCTGAAGGCGCTGCATGGTCACCGCAATGGATCGAGGAAGAACTAGGGAGGAAAGATAATAGGTTGGGAGGCTCTTAAGAGTACTTTTAATAAGGGTTAGCTTACCATCTTTGGAGAGTAGACATGATTTCCAACCAGCAAGTCTCAATGAGAATCTAACACTGCGGCCCAAACAGATTTGGATTTAAAAGGAGCCCCTAACAGGAGACCGAGATAGGAGGAGGGGAGGGATCCTTTAAGGCACCCTAGGCAGCTAACCAGGACATCAAGATGGGGAATGAAGCCAACCGGCACAATTTCACTCTTTCCCAAGTTCACTCTTTCCTGTACTGTCCGATAGTCTCTGCGCTTTGGGCTTTTTTCTTGGTGTGGAGTGGGTCTTCCCATTCTTCATTCTAAGCTTCTTATCTTGTTGGAATTTGACAACTTTAGTGGGTGCAAAGGAAACAATTTGGACTTTTTTACATGGCACGATAGCATGGGCTATCTGGAAAGAGAGGAACGGGCAAGTAGTTGACAACTCTTTTGTCCTAGTCCTTCATATTCTGTCTCGAGTGCAACAGTCGATTGTGGATTGGAGTTCTTCTCTCCATTGGGATCAAGAAATGAAGGATATCTTGCAGAACTGAGTAGTCAGTAGATGGCCCTAGATGGTCGTTGTATTGTTATCACTTTCTCCTTTAGATTTGCTCTTTTTTACTTCGCTTATTCTTAGTTTACACCTATGTAAACTGCTTAGTTTCTCTTTAACATATTTGAATTACCGATAAAAAAAAACTCATCTATCAAATAACAGTTGCCTTTTTAATCTTTCTCAATTATTGTAACTCATTTATAAATTACTCTAAAAAAGGAATCAACAAAATAATTATATTTTTAATCTTTTCGAGATCGGAATGTCTCTCCTCGACCAATTTGAGACAATTCTCTCTCTACTTATTTTTCTTTATGTTCTATTATTTTATTTCGAGACTAGAATACATCTCTCCTCGACCAATTCGGGGTGATTCTCTCTACTTGCTTTCTTTTAATTACCCATTTTTATTATTTCAAGATTGGAATGCACCCCTCCTCGACCAATTCGGGGTGATTCTCTCTACTTGAGCGGCAAACCCCCTTTTCTTAAATTTGCGAAGGCCAACTCTCTTCTCCACCGATTTGAGAGAGGTTACACAATGGAAAAGAGGAATAGAAATTTAAAATAAAAAAGAACAATAAAAAAAATCGAAGACTTCTTCCCACACTTTCATTCATCCTAATTTCCACTTCCTCATGACCGTTTGGAGGAAACCCTAGACTACTATTGGAAAATAAGGAAGAAGAACCTTGGATGGGTAGAAGAAGAATCAAAGTACATGAATAATAGTATAGCAAACCTTCTTCAAATGCTCTCCAATGATCCCAACGTTCCAAGCACCTAGAATGAATAATCGATGGATCTGAACTCCTTCGAGGTAAAGGCCTTCAAAAGTCCAATGGGATCTAGGGTTTTTCCTAAAATTGGCCAAGGCTAAAGCTAGGGTATTGAAAATGCAAAGATTCCAAAGTCTTCCCAAGGTTTTCCAAGTGTAATAATTCTAAGATCACAAAGTGTCAAAAGTCTCAAGATTCAAAAGTTGTAGAGTTTCCAAGTGTCTCAAGAATGAGGGGGCTGGGGGACCTTTTATAATAGTGAGAAATGAGATTTTCTCACTTCTGGTCAATGTGGGACTAAGGGTTCCCGGAAACCCTAATTGAGGTGGCACAAAGTGATTGGCTTGGGCGGAATAAAAAATATTAAATGATTGGGTTCTCGCCCTTTAAAACAACAAAAGTGGATTTTCCCCTCTTTTGAATGCGGCGTTGAGTTGTTGGCACGCAAACCAAAGTTCGAAACTAGGGTTTAACGTTATTTCACCGTTTCAAAAGCCGAAAATGCAAATTGCTCTTGGAATGGGTATTTCGCCCTTTAAAAGGGCGATGGGCTTTAAATACTACTCATGTCGTTATAAACGGCGAGATGGGCTTATTGAATTAAAAGAAAGGCCCAACCCCTCCCTTGGGCTGGTTTGGACTTGGATTGGGGATTGGGCTTTGGGCTTTGGCTTTGATTTGACCTCGGATTTGGAGTTTGGATCGCGCTTTCTGAGTTCGTCATTCAGTGCTTAGAGCTAATGGGCCATTGGGCCCAAAGGACATTGATCATGCAAAATAGGGTGTCTACATATATAAGAGAGTCAAATGGCATCATGACATCTGGTATTTCCTTTTAGTTCCATACGTATTCCAAAAGAACAGTGACTCGAACTTCAGTCAAACATAAAGGTAGGGAGTAAATTTCAAACCATGGAAGGTAAGTTTGACAAGAAACAAGTGGCAGATCTTCGGTCACTACAAATGCAATAACAAATTTTCCAAGAAAGTGAGAACCATAAGGTGAAAAGATGAAGAAGTCACTATCTAAAAGCAATTGGAAGTTGGCACTTTCTGTAAAGGGTGAAATGCTTGCATCTTCAACCGAGAAAAAAATTGTCAATGACCTTACACATTTCTATTCATCAAGAGATCATTGTCAGTAAAGACCCTTCTAAGAGATCCAACAAAAGGTGTAAAGAAAGCTCATACCTATTTTACAATTGAACTCTCTTAAGTTTCAACCAAGGGTTCTCTAGGTAAAGAAAGTTGAATCAAAGGAATGGAGATCGCACAAGGCATTTTGGCATAGTCTAAGGCTGGTGGTGGGTTATTGCCATTGATATACTGGATAGAATTTTGTGGAGATTGTTCCCTTTTGGGATTTCGTAGAGCAAATGAAAAGAGAGGAACAACTGCAATTGCAAGAATAGAACAATTTTAGGACCAGTGACGAATAGAACCAACGTATTGCTCATCCATTGGGTATCTATCTTCAAAGAGTTCAAAGTGATAGATTTTTCAAAAAAATTGTAAGTAAATAGAATGATTTACAACTATATGGCAATATGGATGTGAACAGCCATGTGTAACATTTTCTTTGTATAGACCATGATTCAAAAACCCAAAAAGCCGACTCGACTCGAAAGTTAGCGAGGTTGAGTAACTCAAAAAACTCGAAAAAAAACTCGACTTGGTCCAACTTGAAATATATATATATATATATATATATATATATATAAAGGAAGATGGAAGCAATCACGATAGATCCAATCACAATTTTTTGGGTATTTACTGTGAAATAGCATAGACAGTCCAAATTCAACAATATGCCGGTGTTTTCGCTCTACAACTCCATTTTGTTCGGGAGTTTTGGGACAAGAAAATTGTCTACGTATTCCATTTTCAGCAAGAAGATGGAGTTCATTCTTTGAAAATTCGACTCCATCACACTAAATTTTTTTCACTTTAGGACCATACTGGTTTTTTAACCATCTTCTTGAACCTCACAAAGCATTCAAAAAAATCAGATTCTGCTTCAAGGGAAAATTCCTAATGAAGATGTAAGCAATCACCGATAAATGTGGTGAAATATCTAAACTGTTGATAGATTGAATTGATGCAGGACCCCAAACGTCACAACGGATTTTTGTCAAAATAATTGCAGATATGTCTATCAATAATAAAAAGAAGCTTACTACTTGTAGCTTATTGAAAACTAGTGCATATAACACCATTTTTATTCCACTTATCTACCATAATATTGTTATTTTTACAAAGAAAAGACACCACTTTCTAATTGAGGATGTCCCAACTGTTGATGCCCATACTTCTTCTGAGGTCTTTTGCTGCCTCGAAGAGAACAAAGCTCGCCCCCTCTCTTGTCCCGCGAATAAAGACAGCCATCTCTAACTCCTCGAGCCAAAACCCTCCTCGATTTCTGATCCTTAATAACAATCTCACGAGTCAAATTCAAACATGCAACACTTTCACTGGTCAATTGTCCAATTGAAAGCAAATTCTTTGTAATTTAGGAACAAGCAATACATTCTTCAAATGTAGAGATCCAAAATTAGTGAGTACTAAGGCATCCCCAATATGGTTAATAGAAACAGGTTTTTCATTACCAATAACTATTGTCTCCATCATTATAAGGACGTAAGGTAGTAAAAACACCTGAATGATTGGTCATATGAGAGCTTGCACCAGTGCCAATGGTATTTCCATTGTGGGGTCTTGTGGATTTGTAATGGACATTGCAGCCAGTGCCTACGGTATTTCTTCTGCTTGATAGGAGTGGTTGAAACGGTTCCAACACCTTAATGCCGCATGACCACCTTTTCCCCATATTTGGCATGTTATGTCATTTGTTGGTTGTGAGTTCTTAATCTCTTGGTTTTGCCTTTGATCATACTGAATGGGGTTCCTCTATTGTTGGGTCGTTCCATGGTCTCTCCCATAACCTTGACCAACTTGTATAAAACCACGTCCTCTGGAATTGAAGCTTGTGTTGCCAACTCCACCTTGTTGGTTCTGTGTCTATCTCTATTATTTTTATTCCCACGATTTCGCGTTTGTTCAACATATGCATGTGAATCATTACCACTGTCCTTTGAGGAGGATCTGCTTTGCATTCTAGGATCATAGGCAATTAATGAAGCAACAAATTGAGTGAAAGTAGGCAAGGGCGGCTTGGCTAGAATGGCATTGGCAAGAACATCTTAACTAGGGCCAAGTCTACATGGGCCAGACAACCTTGTCATCATCTGACACAGGTTTCCAAATCGCAGCAAGTTCACCACAAATTGTTTTAAATTTTTTGAAGTAGTCAAGAACACTTGAGTTACCTTTCTCAATGAATTGAAGTTGCTGAACGAGATCTACTTCTCTCTCTTTTGAGGTTCTAACATATGATTCTTTGAGACATCTCAAGCAGTATCTAAACCTATAAAAGGCTGTGGACTTGTTCCGACAACATACCTACAATGAGGTTCTTTAACAAGCGATCTTCCCATTTCCAACTAGAATGGGAGGATTATGTTATTCCTTCCCATCTTAGGTAACAATCAGCTGCTTGGGCTCTTCTCCAACAACAGCAACATGATCGAGGAAGTCTTGACCAAGCTAAAAGCATATGGAAGTCTTGACCGCTAAAAAACATGTCTTGTCGCCAAAGGATATAGCCAAGTTCATGGCGTGGACTTTGACGAAACGTTCAGCCCTGTTGTGGACCCTCAAACCATACAAATTGTTTTTTTTTTTTTTTTGAAGAGCCGGAAGCCACCCACATAGCAGCCCTGTCCCAAATTTATTAATAAGCCCTCACTTGTGGCGGAGGAATACCGTGGGAACAGAAGGACACTTGGGGTTTACAAAATAAAACCCCATGCAACAAAACAAACAATAAGAGAAAACTAACCTATACCAAAACCAACAATAAACCCTCTAAACATGCCTAATATAAGCCGTACCCATCTTATCCAATCTATATAAACCTTTGATAATTCTAGGAAGCTGAGAACTATTTGTAAACAAATTATTCCTCCCCATGGCACCTTGCCGAGCCAAAGCATCTGCCATTTTATTCCCTTCTCTATACGAATGCTTTATAGAAAAATCTACTCCCCATGGCACCTTGCTGCTGATATATGGAGGAAGGTTTCGGTGGAGGTAGGAGTTCCATTCCTTAGGCACCAAAACTGGAAAGAAAGAGTCCAGATCTGGTTTAATAGAGCTTCCCGATACTCCCAATTGATGGGTTTGATTCCTTGTTTAGTAGTGTGGAGGTTGTGGAGAAGGAGATTTGTGGCGAGAATGGAGGGGAAATTGGAGAGTAGTGCAGATGTTTGGCTCTCCATCAAGCATTGGGTGGGGGTCTTGAGTAAGAACATGAATGATATGACGCATTTAAATGAATCTGATGTTCGGATATTGAATAATCTAGAAGTGCCGATGGCTAATAAAAAGAATAAAGCTATGCAAATGGTGAGATGGCTAAAACCGAGACAAGGGCGGTTGAAGTTCAATTTGGATGGGAGTAGCTTCGGGAATCCAGGGCTGGCTGGTGGTGGTGGTATCCTTAGAGACTGTACAGGTTCTCTTATTTTTGGTTTTTCAAAATATTTTGGTTCTTGTTCTAATAATGAAGCTGAATTGCGAGTGATTCTAGAAGGTATAAATATTTGTAAACAATTGGGACATAATGGTATTGACATTGAATGCGATTCGAATATCGTAGTGAATTGGATAAGGTCCCGAAACTGCACTTTATGGTATTTGTGGGATTTTTGGGAGCAGCTTACTGGTTTATTGGAGGGAGTAAACCATACATATTGTTCTTATCATATGCTAGATGTAAAGAATGCCTTCTTGCATGGATGGCTTAAGGAGCCGGTTTACATGAAGCAGCCCTCTTGTTTCTTCTCTAACAAACATCCTTCATATAAGGCTTGTTCAAGCCTTATATGGGCTGAAGCAAGCCCCAAACGCATTGTTTGATTTTCAGCTCTTATCTACAACATATGGGTTCTAATTGCATTATGCATAATCCTTCATTATTTGTCCTCTGCTGCTCACAAGGTACTATTTTCTTGCTCCTATATGTAGACGATATTTTCTTAACAGGAAGCAATTCTCAAATCTCAATTTCTACAAGTTTTTATTGCTAACATTAGCTCAGAGTTTGCCATGAAAGACCTTGGGTCTCAACACTATTTTCTGGGAATTGAAGTCACCAAGACACGTATTGGTATTCATTTGTCTCGAGTAAAATATGCCAGCGCAGATAGGTGGTTGCAAGGCCATCTCCACACCATTAGCAACAAATGTCACCTCAAGTTCTACTAAATCTATCTCCAATGACTCACGTTTTCAGAGTTTAGTAGGTACCCTTCAATATTTGACACTAACTAGGCCAAACTTATCATATGTTGTTACTTTGATTTGTCAATATATGCATGCACCGACTGAACATCATATGCAACTAGTTAAGCAACTTCTTCGATACATACAAGACATATTAAATTATGGTCTCCACTTGATTCGAGAAAGTTCTTTTGAATTATACGGCTTTTTTTTATGCGGATTGAGTTGGTTGCCCACTGACTTGGCACTCTACTTCTGGTTATTGTACCTTTTGGGGCTCCAATCTAATTTCTTGGACAGCCAAGAAACAATCGACTATTGCATGTTCTAGTGCTGAGGCCAAATACCGTTCCATGGCCATAGTAACAACAGAGCTGACTTGGATTCCTTTTATACTTAGGGACATTGAAATTTACAGTCAGAAGCCTGCTACTTTATTTTGTGACAATATGAGTGCTCTTTACATGAGAATAAACCATGGGTTCCACGTTCACACTAAGCACATCGAAATCGACTACCATTTTATTCATGAAAATTAGCACCTAACTCTCTTGTCACGCGCTTTGTATCTTCACCTAAAACAGGTTATGGGTACTATTATCTCCCCTGAGCAAGGTGTTTTTGTCGAAGGAAGACAAATCCTAGATGGCATCTTGGTAGCCAACGAAGGTGTGGATGACAGGCTCAAAAAAGTTATTCCTGGGATCATTTGTAAGATTGATGTGGAGAAAGCTTATGACCATATGAGTTGATCTTTCTTAGATTATATGCTTGGTTGCATGGGGTTTGGAGGCTGGAGCTAAATGGCGGGCTTGGATGAGATCTTGTTATTCCTCCTCCACCTTCTCGGTGTTGATTAATGGTTCACCCCACGGTTTTTTCAGGAGCTCCCGAGGCCTTCGTCAGGGCGATCCCCTATCTCCCTTCCTATTTATTATGATCACTGAGGACCTCAGTCGGCTGATTGTTCGAGCTTCCCAATCGTTCTGGGAAGGTTTCAGTATTGGACTTCCTCCGGTTCCCCTATCCCATCTACAATTTGCAGACGACAACCTTTTATTTTGCGGGGCCTTTGCCCACCAGTTACTCCTCATTAGATGCACGTTTCGATGCTTTGGGGCAGCATCCGGCTTGCGAATAAATTTCGCCAAGAGCCATATCTTTGTAGTGGGAGAGGTCCCCAACATAGAGGAGCTCGCTAGCTGTCTAGGGTGCAGATCCGGTTCCCTCCCAACCAAGTTCCTTGGCCTCCCACTGGGGGGCTCTTTCAAAGCCATCTCTATTTTGGAACCAATTATCGAGAGATGCATCAAAAGACTTGAGGGTTGGAAGACTGGCTTTCTCTCCAAAGGGGGGTGCCTAACCCTTCTCAAAAGCACTCTTTGTAGCCTCCCAATCTTCTATCTCTCATTGTTCCCCATCCCATCGTCGGTGGCCGCTAGGATCGAAAGGATTCAACGTGACTTTATGTGGAACGAGAAGATCTATACTAAGATATACCATCTAGTTAGATTGGACCATGTCTGTCGCCCAGTAGAGTTTTGTGGATTAAGTATGTGGCCCATCAAGGTTGTGAATCAGGCATTGTTAGGCAAATGGTTGTGGAGCTTCGGGGAGGAAAGTCATAGCCTTTGGCGTCAGGTTATAGTGGCGCAATATGGGGGGCATAGCAGATGGAACCCTAGAGGAACAATCCACATAGGGTGAGTCTGTGGAGAGCGATTCTCAAGTCCAAGGCAGCCTTCGGCAGTCATGTTAGATTCGTAATAGGGAATGGGGAGGTGGTTCGGTTCTAGAATGATCTATGGTGCGGCCCTAATACGCTTCAACATGACTTTCATTCACTCTATTTATTATCTCTAGATCACCAAGGGATGGTGGCATCTTTCTTTGAGTGGCAGGGCGGGACAGTGGTATGGGTCCCTAAATTTAGGAGGCCCTTACAGGATTGGGAGGTGAGCTTGTTAGTTAGTTTGTTGGGGGGGCTAAAATCTGTAAAACCGAATCTTAATTCTAGAGATTCCCGAGTGTGGTCCAAGGACAACAAAGGTCGATTTTCTGTTAGATTCTTCTTGCGAACTTTGGAATGGTTACCCTCAGTTAGCTTTCCTCAGTAGAGTGGTGTGGCATTTCGGTATGCCATACAAGGTATCCTTTTTTTTCTATGGACAACTTTTCTGGATAAAATCTTGACAGTGGACCATCTTCAAAGTAGAGGCTGAAGTCTTCCAAATCGTTGCGTGATGTGCCTCGCAGTGGATGAATCAATGGATCATTTACTTTAGCACTGCCCTTTTGCACAATCCCTCTGGGGTTACTTTCTAACTCATTTTGGAGTAGCATGGGTTTTTTCCTCTTCTTTCCAGAGTTTCCTATCTTGCTGGCAATCGGGTTTGTTGGGTCCTCATTTGGAACACTGTTGAGCACTAATCCTAGGAGCAATCTCCTGGTCCATCTGGAAAGAGCGGAACAGGCGGATTTTTGAGGATTCTTCTTTATCAGGTGTTCGGGTTACCAAGAGGGCATGCAAACTTTTTGGTGATTGGGCCTCGATTAAGGTTGCAGATATTGGAAGGGAGGCATTTGTTTTTCCGCCCTAAGGAGTGACCCCTACTCCCCTGTGGTTATTTGCAGGGCCTCTTCTTTTATGTAGCCTTAATTGTCTTTTCTTTTTCTATATTGTGGTTCACTTTTTGTGAATCGTTGTTTCTGCTTTTCTAAATATTAATATGATGAGTTGATTATCTATCAAAAAAAAGTCTCTCACTCGGGATGGATTTTAGGCCCTACATATCAAGCTTGGAGTTCACTCTCTCTCTTCTTCGCTTAAGGGGGAGTAATGAAGATGGAAGCAATCACGATAGATCCAATCACAATGATGGAGGCAATCACGATAGAACCTAGATCCTAAATTCTCTCCTTCCTGTTGTGATAGTTGTTATTGTATCACCATATATTCTTTGTAATTATCTTGTAAAGAATCCTAACCAAGTTACGAAACTCACCATACTTTATAAAGCAAGGCTCAATATATAAGAATAGATCTCCTACCTCTAAGGATATGGTTTTGAGTGAAATCAATTTTTGTTTGCATGTTATACATCTCTTGCGTATTACAGAGTTCTTTATGGTATCAAAGCATCTCCACAATTAAGTGGAAGTTTCTCTTTTCTTTGAATCTCCTACCCATCGAATGATTATTGATTTTCCTCAAAGGTGCCGTCATCTGCAAGCGCATTGAACATTATTGTCATGTCACAGAAGTTGAGAAGTGATTCAAGAGTGCTATGTAACCACCGCATTATGATTGAAAAAAAGGAAATTTTTTTAAAGGAAACCGATAAGACCAGCCACGTTTTATAGAGAAAAATTTGGCCAACCATCAAACAAAATATTTTGAGAATTAGAATCGCCAAGATGAGAGATGTTGAGATGAATGTGTGCAAGACTAGGAAAGATAAAATCACAACTAAGTACATTCAAGAGAATTGGAAAACCACAACTAAGTACATTCAAGAGAATCTGGAATTATCTCAAATACATGATAAAATAAGGGAGAACCAACTGAGATAGTTTGGAAACATTAAAGGAAGACCAACAATGGCACTAGGGAGGAGTGAGTTAGTGCAGGTTGAAGGAGAGGCCAAAAGAGACATGGATGGAGCTAGGACAAAAATATTTAATAGCACATGCTTTGACTGGAGACATGGCATTTCATATAATGAAATGGCGAAATAGGAATCATGTTGTCGACCCCAAATAATAATGATGAATCATAACTTTTAACTTTACGAAGAAAATTGTTTCATGCATCTAACAGCATATTAATGTCACATATCCATGTATGGTGGAGTTTCCAAGTGAATCATTCATGTTTTCTTGTCTGAATATGTTAACATGCATGTAACTATTGGTTTAATTCTGTGTACTGACAGCTACCATATGGTCCATAATTATACAACTGAAAGTACAAACCCCCAACCATATAAAATCTTAGACAGGATTTCAAAATTTCCAATTGACACAATTGGAAACAAAATGTGACTTTTAGTCTCATCTTCCAATGATACAAGTAAATTAATTGGTGAACAGAGTTTATCAAAGCCCTTTTGAAGAAAATAACTCACATTTATAGCAAAACTCGATAGGCACATCAATGATGGACATGCCATTCATAAGCTAAGAACGGGCTTTCTCACATCCTATATTTCTTTTTCCTACTTTAGGGGGCTTTTTTTTAAAGAGAAAGCTTTGTATTTCCGTCTTCTTTAATAAATTTTTTGGGAGGTGCCTGCCTACTCAATGGCACGCAAAGGGTATTTGTCAATATGAAGAAGAAAAAAGGACTAATAATAAACCAATAAGCCCTCAAGAATAACAGATGGACATAGTTCCTATAAAATTGTCATTATCAGCAAGTCGGAGTTTGGGAATTATTCGGGGAGGATAATGGACATAACTCCTCCCCGAATAATTCCCAAACTCCGAATCGGGGATTTTAAGTCTGTTGAAATTCTTACCCAAAAATGTGATTGTTTCTTTACTTTCAAACACTTAACAGTGAGCGACTAGGACCTTCTACAAAATCTTCCACCTCAAGACAAAAGTAGTGTTAAACCAACCTTGCATTAGATCATTTTTTGGGACTTTCTCCCTGTTTGCTTCTTTCTTTTAATATTTATGCCTTAAAAAACTAATACACTTACGGAAACAACCATTAACTGTGATTTGGATATTATAGAAAGAAATTAAAGATGTTATAACACAGAAGGTAATAAACCATAAGAAATTCAATCCAAGGATCAACCCTTTGCTTTAAATTTTTAACAAAATGCATTACATTGATACAATTAATAACATATCTAAATTTCCAAATGCATGCTTCATCAATGGAGTTGGAAAAAGGACTATAAATCTGGGAGGTTTTAAATACTAAGAATATAAAGTAGTCTACTAAGCTTTCGTTCCTTCATCAAGATGTTCACCCAGTATACATTGCAAATAAATAAAAAAATTTAGAAATGACCAAATAGAGAAATCCACCTACACCTCCCTGAAATTCTTTGACGAATGACAACAAGTTCATCTCCTTCAAGCAAGGTATTCAAAATGGTATCGGGATGCATCATGTTTCAAAAAAACGTTTCATAAATGCCAAAACCGTTACAACAACAGTACATAGTGAACATCTATTTTGCTTTACTGTTTTGATTTCACTGGACCCTTTGCTCTATTGTTACTGACTGATTTTTTTTTTACAAAACGGCTGTTACATTTGTTGCCTAGATGAGCAACACTTAACATGTATAAACAGTGTATCAGTGTTATGTAATGATTTTGGTACTGCCAGTATTTTTATGTAACGGTTTGGGCGAATTTTAAACCATTCCTTCAAAGACGATATTACAATGGAAACAATGGTATGATACATATTGTAACCAAGGTTACACGAAGACCAAAACACATAGCTGTTCTGCAATCATGCATTAAAACCAAAAATACAATAGAAAATAAGAGTTAACTGATATTTACAACATAATTAATATCTGTGTTTAACATAGCAATCTTGAAGAACTCATTTCAAATCCAGAACTTTTATTCAGCTGAGTAAATAAGCATTTCATGAACTATATAGCCAACCAGTGCATGAACATGATTATAGTATAAGCCTGTTGAATTCTCACCCAAAACAAAACCAAGATAAATTGGATTAGTTTCAACTCAATCAGCAGTATCTTAACACCCAAGGTTAGCTTGATAAAAGTAAGACGTTGCAAAAAAAAAAAAACAAGACAAAAAGCTCCAATGATAGATCTAAAAGACAAAATGCAAAACCCGGTGACAAGCAGTAGATATTTACCAGTAGAATTGCTTCGACACTAGTCCTCATGCCTTCTTTCGTATAGCTGTAATTAGGAATCAATGCGACAAATCAATCTATCAACAGATATAGAAAAAATAAACGGATGAAAGAAGGCAATTCCTGCAAAAACAATGACTGCCCAATCTAAGTTCAGTACCAACATGAATCCAGGTGATTCTTAGTTTTTTATCCAGTAAAACCATCTTAGTTCATTTACACATATAACTACTTAAGGATCGCGGCATGAACTGCTAGGCCTCATGCAAAATACAAATCTTCTAGTTCCTTAAAACCAGAACTAGAATCAAAATCACAATTACTGTCTGAGCACCTGATCAGTACATAAACAGAAAACTATCCAATTTCACCCCAAAAATGCTTGAAACTGCCAAACACTTCACCATAATAGCGAAAGAAGAAGAAGAAGAAGAAGAAGAAAAAAAAATCATTCCTTTCGATTCAAAGACGTATAATTTTCTTTCAGTTTGCTCCGAAATCAAATTCAGACCTATGAATCCCATAACAATTGAAGAGGATCAAAAGGGAAATTATTCTGCCCTAGCATAGGTGTTGTGATCTAGGGTTTTGTTCTAGAAAAAAAAATCGTAATGCCATGAAACATTCAAACAGTAAAGTTTCTATTAGGTTTATGATATTCGAAAAAGAAAAAAGAAAATTACTTGACTTTCATTCGAGCAAGACGATCTGCAACAGAAGTATCTTTCTCCATCTTGGGCTCCTTCGTCCCGAAGGTGTAGCTCGAGAGAGGGTACGTTATCACTACGGGTGACGTTAACATCTCTCTCCTTCTCTTCTCACAGAACCAGGCACGATAATATGTCTCCTTCTCTTTCCCTTCTTTCCTCCAAGGTCAAGCACCAGACAACGTTATGTACGAAAACCGCCTCTGCAAACTTTAGCCCACCAAGCATTTGACTTTGCACTCAAATGCCGTGTCCACGTGTCCTTTTAACACTCATTTACCTATTATTTAGTTTTAAAGAAAATTAAGATTAATATATTTTTTTTAAGTAAGTGATTAACACTCCAGGCATTATGTAGTCAAATGTCATGACCACGTGTTGCTTTTAACATTCCTTTAACTATGGTTAAAATTAAAAAAAAGTTAATATATTTGTTTTTTTTTTTCTTTTTACAAAATAAAGTTCGATTGATTAACCTTCTTAAGAGTGAGTGAATCTTAATAACAAATACAGTTGATATATAATAAAAAGAAGGGCATGGACCAATAAGGACCAAGTCTATGGGGCAGTAAGTTAAGCATTCCCTTTGAGCAATGCTTAGCGGACCAATGGGTCCATTTCATATCATACCCCCCGTGTCCTCGTGTCCCTTTTACCACCCCTTTAACCCTGGTTAAATTTAACTAAATTAAAACTAAGATTTTAGTTTTTTTTTAAAAAAAACAAACTATGATTGGATTGCTTAACCTTAGGAGTAAGTGAATCTTAACCATAGTAGGTGTGTATTTAAAATTGGGACGCGGACCAATGAGGATGGCCATTCCATTATAAAATGGGAACCATGGGTATGTTAACCATTTTCCTTCCCTTTTTGCTTTATAAAAACAAGGTTAAATTGTCTAATCCTATGGGTGAGTGAATCTTGATGGGTGTAAAGAAAATGGGGCATGGACCAATAAAGATGCACTTTCCACTACATAGTAGGATGCTGGTAAGAAACATTTCCCAAATTTACTAACTTGGAAAGCTTTCATATAAGGGGTTTGGAAACAAGTTTTAAGTTGCCTGCAAAATGAGTTGTGATCATAAGCAAGTGAATGTCATATGAAGATGTTGAGATGGGTGGGGAGTTCGGATGGGCAACAGCACAAGCTGTTGCCCCTTTGTATCTTACATAAGAGGGCCCCACATTCAACAGGGGTAAACTAGGAATTAAAAGATATGGATCCCATTTTTTGTAAGAAACAAATGGACAACAGTGCAACAGCGCGCGCTGTTGCCCATCCAAACTCGATGGGTGGGTGAAGAGATTAAAGAAGACAAGATAAGAAATGAGTATATGGAAGAGTATGGAGTAGTTCCAACATGTGATCTTATTAAGATAGTTTAGACATAATTAATAAAAACTAGTAATAGCATAAGTAAAAAAGAGTAAACCCCCGTCTCTTGCGTGAGTGGTAGGGGTGTGACCTTCAATGGAGGGAGGTCGGGGGATCCAATCCCCCAAGGGTATGAATTGCAAGAACTTCAATGCCCAAGCTAACATCTGACGTATTGACGGTACTAAAATAGATAAATGATGCCTATACAAAAAAAAAAAAGTAAGAAAGTGTGAGTTGTTTATTGATTTGTACATGATTGTCATTGATTCAGAGCAGCCAACATTATAGAAGTGTGGTAGTGGTGGCTTTGTCCTTTGTTTGGATCTAGATTTAGAACAAATTGCGGAAAAAAAAATGTAAAACCAGTGATGGCATGAGTAGGATAGAGTAAGATGGTGAAATTTTAAAGTTAACCAAAAAATGCAAATAGTATTAAAGATTTGATGAAACACATTGTAGTGCCCTTCAAAATATTATTATGATTTTATGGGTATTTAGGTAATTATCCTATTAAGGGTAGGTTAGTAATTACATCATTAAAATTAACTATGATAATTTATCTAACTAAAGATTAAATAAAATAATGAGAATAAAGAAACAAATAAGAATAATATACAAACTTAAATTAAATTAATGAGTAACCAAACATCATTTTGTAAGGACCTTTTAGTAAAATACTAAATTAGAGTGTTAATATAAATAGATAAAACTAAACCTAATAAACCATTATCTTTAGCAAAACCTAAATTGGAGAAAATAAGGCATCTTTAAAAAAAATAAAATTTGAGAATAACTTGCAGGAAAAGCGTTAAAACTCGTGAGGTTTGATCTAGAGTTTCGAAACCACGAAGATCGCATCTCGGATATCAAAGAGTCTTCTATGTTGCTCGTGGGGATTCAAATAGAGGCAAGTGAATACTCCCTTTAGATCTAGGTCTTTGTATGTAAATTAATTTAAAAATAGATATATTCTTCTTGAATCATGATTAGCTTATTTCAAAGTTTTTTATGAAGTATGTAAAGTTTGATACTAAAATTTTAGGTTTAGACTTTTTATATTGAATTAATATGAAGTTGTTAGATTTTTGAAATTTTAGGACCAGTTGTGGGACAATATTCATAATATATTTTTTTATATTCCAAAAATTACAAAATATTGTGGGTAGTTCGCACATTGGTAAATACACATCTCTGCAAAATTTATGACAAAAAAGAATTTGTTTGGTATTGATTTCATAATTATGTTTAGGACGTGTTATGTTTATACATAAAAGTGTTGTTTTAAATTTTTTAAATCAACTATAATCTAATAGAATTTAAACACAATTGATTTCATATTATTTTCTTTTATATTGTATATTTGGTGAATTTATCGGTGAAAGGTCTTGAAACCGTCATAAAATTTCTCACTGCAGATATGTTATGTTTCACTTAATATTTTATATTTAAAATACTATAATTTAATTTTTATGATATTTTTATTATTGTATTTTGAAAGTCTATTTTCCAGAAAAATATGCCTCACAATTTTTAGGTAAGAGATGAATCTCTGAGAAATTATGAAGAATATAAAGATCTATGTTTTCTATTATTTGGTAAGACAGGACAACTGTATTGAGTTTAATTATTTATAAAAGAATAAGTACATAAATTAAAAGAAATAAAATAAAAATAAATAAATTGTTTTATTTATTTTAAATAAGATCATTGAAAATAATATATTGTTTGTTATAATTATGTAAAACTTCATAACTTGATAGATAGACTTGAAAAGCATGAGGTATTTAATTAATGCACTGTTATCATTGTTTCACTTCCTACATACTATCCGAATGCATGCTTATTCTTGTTCTTCTTTATTATAATGGTATGTGACATCATAATAAAGAGGGTATATTTTGCTAATAGTAAAGACCACTACCCAATTGATGACTGTGAAAAGTATAATATTCTCAAAGAAGTCTAAGTCTACGAGTGATTTCTAGGAAGCACGAATACTTCAAAAAGGCCTTTGTACCCGTATCTGATACGTATCAGATACGAATATGCCTCCGATACGGCGAGATACGTACGGGATACAATTGAAACGTATCTTGTTAATTAAAAACATGTTTTTTAATTCGAATACGGCTCCGATACGGGGGTGTGACCCTATCTCTTTTGTTTTTGCATGGACATTGTCTTCTTTATATTTTACTTAGTGGATGATAGGATAACTTTCTTTTTTGCTTAGTAGATGATGAGATGACTATTTCTTTTGCTTTTACGTGGACATGATATTTTTTATACATAAACAGAACTGAACCAATGGTTATTTTGTAATTATAATATAAAATATAGTATTATTATTATTATTTTTTAAATTACAGACGTATCCTGGCCGTACCTGTATCATATTTTTTTAGGTTATGTCGTATTGTCGTATCCGTATCGTATCGTACCCGTATCCATGCTTCCTAGGAGAGAACCCTAGGGGTAGAGGACCAAACCAATTGAAATTAACTGTAGTAATTAATACATATTTACTTTTGATATTAAATGTCAATTGTTTTTGTAAACTGCTGCATGCTTGTTGTATTTACTTGTTGAGTTGTGAGCTCATTCTTGCTATTATTGAAATTTTCAAGAGACACCTAAAGAAGATAGGGAGTCAGGAGGACATAATTAGTTGTTGAGATTTTGTTGAGTTTTAGTTGAATATTTATCTAAGGTAGAGTGAACTGTGGTGATGTTTAATTAATTTGCTTTAACTTTTTTAATCTTTGTGGTTTGTTTAAACTTCAGTTGCTTAATAATATTTCTAAATGATATTTATTAGAAATGAATTTCATTGTTGTTGGAGTTTGTCCCTGGATCGCGTCTCAGGATCTACACAAATATGAGATATATTATGTGTAGGATCGTGGGGACACACACTTTGATCAAAGTTATAACTTTTGATATAATAAAATGAGTCAACGAAAACTTATAATATTGGCCTCAAAATATAACAAAAACAAATTAAAATCTTATGAAACAGAAAGAAAGAAGATGATTTTTTTAATTGTGTGTTAAGTAGGCCGCCTCACTTATGGAGGCTCTATTCTAATAAATGCTTTTGATGGAGATTCTTAAGCCTCGTTTGGGTCGGATTATTATAGTTATAATTAATTGCATGTTAAACATTGTCATGATAAGTGTTGTGAATAATTCTATTTGATTAGCATTTTTTTTTAATTAATAAGTATCTAGTCATTTTTTAAAATCCAAACATGAAGGAAATGTATAATGTAAAGCGAAACATACTGACCATTTTGGTTATTCTTAAAAAAAAAAAAAAATTGGATATATTGGGAATCTTTCTCAAACTTAAGCCTCATTAGGTACAAAATTTGATACTTAAATAATTTTGACATAATTATATAGGTACATAAGTGGTTATGCTCATGGAGTCACTTTTTGGCGGGGCAATAGAATCATTGATTATTTACATAATTGATTATTTCATAATCACTTATGACGAATTGAACCAAATGCTATTATTCAGTCATAATCTTAGTCAAGCATGTGTCCCAATGGATACTAACAACTTACTCACATTGGGCACAATATAAACGGCTCCCAAGAGGGGCCATATTCTGAAAACTTCTACCAACAGCAGTAGACCAGTAACAATCCGGAAATGTCACACAACAACAACTACCTCAAGTGCATGTAACATTGCTTCGTAACAAGTTACTATATTACGGGAATCATCATTTGGTCATTGTGTGAAGCAAATAGACAACAAACTCAAAAGTTTGGCTGTTGCAGTACCCAAAGAATCAGGTGATGGGGAGAGAAGTCAAGTACAAAGGCACTATAGAGAGAAAGGGGGAAAAACGTCCCCTTTGAGAAGAAGTACTTGAGATTTGTATGAGTGAAATCGGCATTTTGGAGTTGACTTCAGAAATCAGTAGCGAATGTACTTCCTCAGAGATTTACAGTCTCAACACAAGTAATACAAGGTCTAATCGGTTCCAACAATCCAAACCAAATGATTTTTTTTTTTTTTGTTGAAATGATATCATGTAACTAACACATAAACACACAACACTCTCTAAACATACATACAACTAGACCCGTAACCGTTAAGGTGCCATAAAGGTAAGTCCAAGCAACCTCTCTAAAAGGACCTGTCTGAAGGAGGGTTGATGGCCTCTTGTACAGTCTAGAGCTCACGGTTATTGTAAATGTAATGGGGTAGCCCATTGATTAAATGATTTAGATTGATGCTACTAAGGCTAAATTAAATGGTGACAATTCAATATTCGAGCAACTCTTCAAGGAGCAGGCAATTTTAGTAAGAATTTTCAATTCGGCACTAAGAATAATATAAAGTGTCAACCACCTAAAAAAGTGTCAACCTGCCGACTTTTCTGACTGTGGGTTCAGGTTTTTGATTGGAGTCCCCGGACTTCACAAGTTATTTTTTTTATCCATATCTATTTATATTCTTAATGTTAAAGTTAAAATATAGAGAAATGGTAACCGACAGATTTTCAAGCTCTCACTGATTGAAAAAAAAACTAAATTGTGGGGGCTATTACTATTGTAAAATATTTATAAAAAAATTATTTAATGTTAAATAAGTTATACATTTGTTTTTGGATTATGTCCCTTTTATTCGGGTTCGGTTTTTTTTTGTACGGGTCGGCTTGGTACAGAGTATCATTACCTGACCGGACACAATGCCTCCCCCTCAACCTAAAACCTCATGCTCAACCAGTTTAAATTAGTTAAATGATTGATTAATTTATTATATTTTATTATGTTAATATTGAAATTTAGTATTTGTATTAAAAAATATACTATGTAATTATACACACTGTATATTTATTAATTATGACTAGGTATTTAGACCATCATGTTTGGGGATACCTAAATTATATTTTGAATTACAATTAAATTCATTTTTTTAATATTTAATAAATACATAAAGTATCAGCCAATCGTGATTGAACTTAGGGAGAGTAAAATCGCACCCACATGTCAACATGCGTCCCTTTTAACTCCTATTAACCTAGGTTAAGAATTACTAACCCTTAGGGTTCAACAATCTAATCTTAGGTTTTTGAAAAAAAAAATATTATACAAAATTTAATCTTAGGGTTAAAAAAATTTACCCTTAGGGTTAATTTTTTTAAATCAAAATTTCTAAAAACAAAGATTATATAATTGAACTCTAAAGATTAGTGAATTTTAACCATGGTTAATAGAGGTTAAAAGAGATGTGTTAACCTATGGGTACGATTGAACTCTCCCCAAATTCAATCGCATCGGCTGTGATTCCATCTCTATTTAGTGCGATTGAACTCCCCTCAAATTCAGTCGCTTTTGGCTGTGATTCCATCTCCATTTATTATGATCCGTCCGTTCGGAACCCTGACCCAAACCCATCACCTGTAATGAGTCGTTAAGTATGATCCGAAGCCGTTTCATCCGAGTCAAAATATGGGGCGGGTATATGGGTTGGGTCAGAAATCGCTAGACGCTACTGTTTTACTTCCCACCTGCATACTACTTTTCAAGATTTGGACAAAAAAGAAAAAGACAAATGGGTCCCAGCGACTCACCAACTGGGTGATGTAATCGATTGGTGGATATCTCATTCGCTGAAAAAATTCTTACTATTCTCATTGATCTCGAAACCAGATCCTTCTTGGCTCCAACCCAAGTCCAGAATCAGGCCCTGATGTCTGAAAAATCATAATCTGATGAAGAAACTTGAAGTCTTGCCTTTCTCTATGATTACACAATATCTGAAATCCATTGCAGAGGATAGAGATAAAGATCTCAAATCTATATCAAGTACTGTTGTTCCCTGGTGAGGAAACTGTGATCCAAAATAAGGAAAAGGGTCTGTTTTGTCTCCTTGAGATTCAAACAATTCAGCCATGGAATCTGAGTCTCCACCAAGAAATATCTGCTGCTTCTGCTATTCTTCCAAGAGGGTTACAAGAAAGAGAGGAAAGAGTGATGGGGTTGCTGAGATTGATGCGAACGACAGAGATTGGGGACAGAACGATGAGATTCTATCGGACATGAGCACGTTTTCGGTGAAAGAACAGCAGCAGAGGCTGAAAAAGGCCTTGAAAGAGGAGGAGAAGATTAGTCGGGAGGCCGAGAAGGTGGTGGAATGGGTGAAGCAAGAATCAGCAAGGATGGATGTTTCAGCGATTCAAGATATGATAAGTGATGAAAGAAAAGCAAAGTAATGGTATTTGTGAGCTCTTTTAATTAGAATTCTGTTATTTTTCTTGTATTTTGATGAAGAAAATCTTCCTCTTCAGTTGTATTATCTTTTTAATGTATATATAAGATGTTGTGAAAACTATCATCTATGAGTACTTTCTTCCATTTTCTATTACTTTCCATGCATCATGAATCATCAAAAAGCTGATCAATTTGATTAGATAAAAAATAAAAATTCTGAGACTAAATAGCATTTATTTCGATCAAGAAAGTGATTCTAATTGTTTTGCTGATCGTGGAGGTTTTCATGGATTCCTTATTCAGGCCCATTTTGATTAGCAGCATTAAGAGCAAAGGATTCAATAACTAAAGGTAGAATGAAAATCCAAGCTAGAAGAGGTCTCACATTATATCCATAGAGGCCTTTGATGATTTTGTTAAGAACAATAGTTGGTTATTAGTTTTATAGTTTGATGTTGCTGTAGCATAAGATTCTCAAGAAAGCTCAAGGACAAGGAATTTATTTCTAATGGTGTTTGTGTTTTAAAAGAATTCATTTTACAAGTTTTTTTCGTAGCTAAAGGAACAATAGAAGAAGAATAATATAAGCAGAAGGTAAATGCTTGACCCAATTGGGTCAATCATTAATTGTCAATAATAAAAAAGAAAAATCAAACATCTTTTGGACGAATTGTTTTGTCTTTATCTTGTTAATGCGAGCAGAGCTAATAAACATAATGTCTAGAAGGACATAAGATAGAAGAGCTATAAAAATATGGATATCTTTTATGATTTCATTTCACAAGGCATCACTTATCTATTGTTATGGTGAGTGGGCTTCATGTTGAAATAATTGTATAAATTGATTTTAAAAGTTAGTTCAAAATGAGTTTAATATTTTTGATCCCCAAAACTTGTTTGTTTTATTTCAAAACGATCTCTAGTTTAATCAAGTGTTTGAAGTGACTGGATGCTTGGTCTCTTTAGTGAGACAAGCTCATTCACTCGTGATTTTTCTCTTTAGAAGTTTAGTCCCACATCGGAAATTTAGTAAGCAACTTCAAGTTGACAAAGTCTTTGAAGCTTTAGTAGATTGTAATCCAGAATCTCCTATGGTGGATAGTCAACCATTTTCTTCTCCTTTACAACATATCTTCAGCACGAGAGTTGCGCTCGCCTAGCGAGCGTGCAAAGGGCAATGGGCTTTAAGCACTATGAGGTGCACTTCGCACGTGCGCATTGTCACGAGTCGAATCTGAGACTTAACTTTGGGCTTTGTTGATTTACTACGAGATGATTTTATTGAAAAAGACCGAAGCCATGGTATTTATTTCACTCAAGATTGAGTCTCTCAACCAGAAGTTTTGCCTATCGGATTTGAACCAGAGAGCCTAGAATATAATCTAGTCCATCCAAAGGAAGAAGACATACCAAACTAATCCGGCCCTAGAAAGTTGAAAACTTCCAAATTCAATCTAACCAAGAGAAGGTCCAACCATAGGCAGTCAGTTTATTTGTGATTGCAGTTGGGCCATATCCAATTGCTCAGTTTCTGTAGAGGAATGTGGAACAAGGATTCTCACAAGTATAGAACGGAATGCCTCTTGCTTGGTCTCTTCCTTGCCATTATCATTTCAATCCGCTACTTCCATGATCAATGTGGCAGGGTAAGTTTCCTTGCTCGGATAGGAGCGATTGGCTTTAGCAGATGAGCTTCTAATAAGGGATGAGCTACTAGGCACCAACTTGAAGAGAGTGACTTACTCAACAGCACTAGAAGCAAGCAACTCCTCAAGGAAGTACCAGAAGAGAATAGAAGTCTTTTTCGCATAAAAATCAGATTTAGGATGTCCTATAATCAAGCAAGCCCCAAGGCAATGTTGCCCTAAAATTGAAGACCAAATTAAAGTTGAAGTTGAAAAGTTATTAACAAAAAAAATAGTCAAATTAAGATGTGGGTGTACTTCAAGTATCTTAACAATTCTTGTTCTAAAGATGATTTTCCTCTATCAAATATTGACCTATTAGTTTATGCTGCAACAGAACATGATCCATTTCTTTTATGGATGGTTATAGTGGTTACAATCAGATCAAGATGAATAAGTATGATGGTGAGAAGACTGCCTTTAGAAATCTAATTGGAACATTTTACTATATTGTGTTTTAGAGGGTGTAAAAAGAATTTGTTAGTAGTTGGACTACCTTGATGTCAAGCTACTAATCTAAAGAACATTCTTACTAAGGCATGAGGTCATGATGACTTAGTTAAGATGGATGTGACTGATTATTATTGGTTCAAAACTCTAATTAATTTTGTCGATCTGTCAAATCTCATAGAAAGCTATAAATCGAGGTTGGCCCCTCATTGGAGGATGGGGACTTTAGCAATGAATAGACTTGAAACTTTTGTATTCTGAGAAACTTGTGGTCTATCATCATCAGTCAACTTTTTTTTTATTATGTTCTTCTTTCTCCTTTTATAGACTTCCTGCTAGATAAGAGTTCGCAGCATGGCTCCAAGCTAGCAAGGAAGCTCAGTGGAAGAAGGGTTTTACACCTCTCTATCTTCTTGGACCTATAGTATTTTGGAAGTGCCACTTTCTTCTTCATCAATAATATTGTGTTTTCTGAAAAATCCCATAAGAGGCACGTAGACTAGTTCCCATTAGGTTTTATGTTTAGTGTCGTATGCATAGGAAAAAGTTGTTGCTCCTTAATTAAGCATCATCTCATTCTTATTCTCCTGTTCTTCCGTTCAATTCTCTTAAAACTAAAGCTACTGGTTTGGTTCAGTTCAATGAAATTAAGCCAGGTCAGCAGCAAGAATTCCTCTAAAACTCACATTTCAACAAAGATTTAATGAGCATGTAAGACAACAATATAAGGAATCAAATAAAGACTATTCAAAATAATAATTGGCTATTAAAAATCTTTTTCCTCTTTAGTTTTGATGCGACAACAAAGATAATAATGGCAAATAATAATATTTGGGATGACTACATCAAGACATGTTATGCGTAAGTAAGTAACAAGTTTTTGAAATTGCTTGTTTTGTTTATATTTACTTTTGAATTAACTTTTATTAATCTATAGGTATGTAATGCTACCAATTATCGATTCAAAACTATTGAAAATTAGGTAGAGATGGACAGAGTTGTTTGCGACAACCAAGGCCTTGATTTCAATGATGAAGTTGATTGAACACACGCATTATTAAATTCCCAAGAGTGAATGAAGAATTTAAGGTTGACGATGTTGCTGAGGGCAAATGCCAGAATTGAGAAATTCTATGGCTCGAATAATTAGTATTCTCTTATTTATCACTTGTGTCTACTTTTTAGGCAGAATACTAACATCTAATATTGTCACTAAGAAAGTGAAAGAAATCTCAAAAACTGAAGAAAGGAGGGAAAATGAAGCAAATGTAGAAATAGAAACAATTTTCAAAACGAAGGGGAGAGTAAAGGTCATCAAGCTATATTATCAATGTCCAAAAGTCATGAAAAGATGTCTCCTATGTTTGATGAAGGAGTTGAAATAATTGAGCTCATAACAACAAATTGAGTAAGATAGCTGAAGCAATGCATCCAAGTGTCGAGGCTACATATGCATTAGACTTGTATGCATAAGTGACGAATATCAAATGTTTTGAGTTCCTTGATGATGGGTTCAAAATCTTAAAAATTGATGATAAATTTTTTAGAACATTTCTCTTTAGAAATGCACGAAGAAGGAGACAGGTGTTAGAGGGGCTGGCTAATCAGGATGGTGCTAGCAAGAGTAGTCAGCTATCAACTAGCCAGCTAGTACGACTAGGATGTTGCTAGCAAGAGTAGTTAGCTATCAACTAGCCAGCTAGTACGACTATGAAACTGATACATTAGGTTATTGTTATGTCTATGGATTGGCACATTAGGTTTTTGTTATGTTTATGAATTGATACATTAAGTTATTCCTAAGTTAATATATTGTGATCGATTAGTTTCTTTATTGTGCTCATCAGTCGAAACTTCAATATCCAAACATGCAAAGAAGGCAAAGTAAAAGGTCAGGTCATAAATTATTAGTATATATTCAAATAAGTTTTCCAACTATCAAAAAAAAAATATATTTTTCATATGATTTTTGTGATATTGTTTTCTTCTAGCCAAACAATAGAAAAAAGATATATTTTTTTCCCAAATGGTAGAAAATAAAATTTTTCCCTAGAAAATACTTTTCAATATCATTTTCTTGCAACTAAACACAGCTTTATATTAATTAAAATTTCTAAATTTAGATATAATCAAGTTTTTTCATATGGCCCAAATCATTAAATACAAGACAAAGTACAACCTGTATTTTTGTCTCATTTTTTCTAACAATTTATCTCCAAACTACGTACCAAATTATTATTATATTTAATTAAATAGTATTCAAAACATAAATTTAAAACAAAAATGCTAGTGTCAGTCACAGTCTTTCCCAGACACAAGGTGATAACAACAAGTGTCAACCCATCTCCCTATTATAGGGTAGCAACACCACGTGTTGCATCTACACTGCATCTGTGAAAAAAATTGACTGTGCATATGGGGCTAGCACTCCTCAAGTTAAAAATGACTAATCAATGTTACCAAATGCAGACTGCAGTAGTAGTCTTCATGAACACTAGCATATGCCTTTCCTATTTTATAATGGAGACAGCCAACAGTAACCGGTTTAAATGTCCTTACATGTTTACATGTTCACTAAACACAACATAGAATAATTAACTGAAAGTGTAAAAAGTGATTGTTTTGTTAAAAATATTATGTTAAGAAAATAATAATATAATATCTATAAGATACACAAGTAGGTGATAAAAAAAGAGACAAATGAGTGATATGTCAGGCATTTTAACATGATACACAAGTAGTGATAAAAGTACATACGTAGACGAGTGGTATGTCAAGGTATTTAAGGGCACTCATCATTTTATATAAGCAATGCGTGAGGATAAGATATTTCTACCAACAAAAAAACTGCTCATATAGAAATATACTATAGAACGTGGGTGACATTAGATTTGGAGCATAAGTTTTGTAGTGGTAGTGGAGTAGGAACAGAGTCACGTACTTACGCAAAACTCATCACCTCTTTAACTGCTCCCATATGACTTCTATACAAACGGTTGCTTTCATCACTGTGAGTCATACAAATCATGCCTTTGTTTATTTTATTTTTTTTGGGTGAGAAGGGTGTCCAGGCCTCTTAAAGCACTTTACTAATCTCCCGACCTGTGCAAACCCCCAACTACACACCAATTAAGCAAGAATAAATCCTTGACGATGCCAAACAGGGGGTAATGGTATTGAAATCAAGACCTCGCGTAGTCTTGGCCAGTACACCAACCCCCCGTTGGTCAAATCATACGGCTTTGTGCCATTTACATCATTACTAACAAAGCCATCGTTAGGCCTTCCGAGATGTTGATATGTGGCACAGAATTCCGCCTAACTCACCTAGAAAGGGACCATACATCCAAATCATTTAAGTCCGAAAGGACCCATGGTGGGGCATAATTTAGCACAGTGAAATACTTGCTCCAAATGGAGACTTCCAACCTCTTATAGAAGTAGTGACAAGTGTTGATTATTTTTTATGTTACATGGAGAATCTGTATAAACCATAAATTCTTTATTTGAAAATTTTATTTTCTTAACCTAACGATGAGTTAACAAAGTCAGGTGTTGCACTTACAAAAGAGTTTGGAATTTTTTTTAAAATTCTACCTCTAGGGCTAGCACTCCTCTTTAGGACAAGTTGAGTTACGGACCATAAATTTGGATTATTATATCCTGGGGTTAATGTACGTTTAACCATTGGATCAATGAACTTCTTTTAATAGTCATGTAGGAGTACTAACCCGATTCTACCCCAATCATACTCTCCCCTTAAATAGAAAATGACAGATATGGGAACCACTACAAGCCCTAGCACTCCTCGTGCGTGAGTAGAAGGGAGTGATCTCTTGAAACGATGCAAATATAATAACTCGTAGATCTCAAGTGGCGATATCATTTACTTGAGTAAATGATATCGACTACCAAAAAAAAATGGCAATTCTTGGCAAAATATTAATTTAGTAAAATGGAGATATGAGGGGTATCAACAAGCCGAGCTGGGCATTACCCAAGCTCGGCTTGTTGGATTTTTGATGTTGCTTGAGCTCAGTTTGAGCTCGAAAAGGTCAGTTCGGGCTCAACTCGTCCACAAATCATCGAGCTCGAGCTGGTTTGTTAAGCTCTAATTTTTTTTAAAAAATATATAGTGGGGATGATAATATCAGTTAAATGATGGGGGTAAAAAAAAAATGAAAAGATACAATAATGTTTTCACTAACCTGATGAATATTTTATTTTCTTAATTTAAAAAACTTATTTCATTTTCTTATACTCTTAATGTGAAACTTAATATTGTCAGAGGGTATAACTGTAAATGGGTATTCATTGAATTAGTTGAGCTGAGCCGAGTCAAGCCGATTTGAGCTACCTCTTACTCGAACTCGGCTCATTATCTAAACAAGCTAACTCACTTGGCTCGGCTTAGCTCGATGACCTTTTTAATCGTGCTCAAGCTAGGCTCATTGACAGCCCTAGGAGATACTCATCAATACAAGGTCCACTAAGGAATGCTACTTGGTCTGATTAGCTGAGGTGAGGCAGGAGCTATTTCCAATAGGAAAGTGATAAAAAAAACTGTAGATAGACCTTTGGATTAATCATCCAATGGCCCAAAGTCTTATAGGCTTTAAATGGTGGACCCTATGTAATGCTTAACACTATTGGATGTTTAATCCAAAGGTCCGGATTTCAATAGTAGGTCTATAGATAGTTTTAAATCACTTCCCTTTCCAATATATGAATACACATTTTTTTTTCCTTTTCGGGTGATTGATATATGGTAAGGGGATAACCCCAATTAACAAGGTTAATATTTGTTGAAGGTTAGTGGGTGAGTGGATTTTCTTACATCACACCGTTCTAGGCATGGGCGGAGCCATGATTTTCTTGCAGGGGCTAAAAATGGGGTGTGAGGGCATAGCTTCAAATTTTTTTTGAGGGCCAAGTTTGTGGGTCATTTCATCTGTTTGTATCCGCCTATGTCGTCCTCTTAAATTAAATAATATAGGAATAAATTTAGCTTTTTTTTCCTCAATAGTGCACCGGGGCTTTGACGGCTCCGCAACCAGCTCCACCTATAACCCTCCCCTGCTAATACACTACAATTTTATTTTATTTTTTTTAAGATGAAGGGGTCTACAGCCCGTGCCCCCCCCCCCCCCCCCACACACACACACGCGCGCGCGCGCGCGCACGATGCTCCACCCCTGCCCCTGCCCCTGCCCCTGCTCCTGCTCCTGAGACTTGATCCCGGGTCAAGGGAGTCGCACCATGCACACACTCAATCAATTAGGCAAGCCTTGGTTCCCATATGAAATGCACACACGTACAGCAACTAGTTAGTAGTTTCTAACAGTAGGATAATATACGTAAGGATGACCTTGGCAGCCCAGCCCAATATCAAGCCCTTTAAGTAGGATGATGTGCCGGTATTGAACGTACGTAAGGTGGAGCCCAATCAAGTGGTGGAAAGGCCCACCTCGTCCATGCGCATTACATAATATTCCCTAATAAGGAAATCACACCTTCTCTGTGAGACATTACGTACATGACAAAACAAAGAACAAAAACAATGTTAAAAGATGAGAGAGAATAACTAGAACAAGGCAACAAACTTAGTAGAGTGGTTGGAGCAGTTAAAGAAGAATGCTTCTCTTCTTCTTTAGATAATTAGAAAGGTGGTCTTGCTATATGCCAGTCTTACCCATACTCCTCTTCTTCCTCCTCCTCCTGCTCCTCCATTAATGGCGAAAGACTCGAAACCCTGGAGACCCTTTACTGCAAGATGCTGTTCAAGTGAAGATAAGACTGTTTTTGGCAATTTCAGCCGGTGCAGGCCATCGAGATCAGAATTGTCTAAAAATGTCGCCTCGTTACCGTCATTTCGCCATTTATCATTTTCTGATCTTAGTCGTTCTTCGTCAACACGTATCAATGAAGATCTTGGGCTTCCTTTTGGGTCGGATTTGCATGTGTTTCAATTAAGCGAGCTAAGTTCCATTACTCAAAATTTCTCAAGTAATTATTTGTTGGGGACAGGTGGGTTTGGTACTGTGCACAAGGGTTATATTGATGAAAATCTAAGGCAGGGGTTGAAGGCTCAGGCTGTTGCGGTTAAGCTTCTCGACATCGAAGGTCTGCAAGGACACCGTGAATGGCTGGTAACAGTAGTTTCTTTCTTTTATCATTGAAATGATCTATTTTTATCCTGATAATTATATATATATATACATAAAGTCCAGAGGTACTCCCAAATATATATGGATAATGTTAATCTTCACCAAACATTTTACTCTTATATTAATTATGAAACTCCTTAAGACTAAGCAGGGCGGAGCTAGGAATCTCTTGTAGGGGGCTAACAATGGGGTCCGGGGCGTAGCCCCCGGGGAAAAAAATAATTTGACGGCCAAGTTGATGGGCATCGTGTTTGTTTGTGTCAATTTGTATAGAATATATTTTTCTCAAAAGTTTAGGGGTTAGAACCCCACCCCCGCTCTACCCCTCTCCCGGGCTAGGGGGTGGCGAACCCCCCGGCCCCATGTGGCTCCGCCCCTGAGACTAAGGGTAGTTAGTCTTTTTACATGGGACCTATTTATATATGGAAAATAATCACCTCGTCGGTAGGTGACGCAAGGTGGGCGCTCGGCTCCCATTTTCTTGCTACGTGTCCCCTTAAGATTCATCTACCCTTATGCTGGGTTTGGTTGTCAAGAAAATGAGGTAAACAAAAGAAAAGAAAATTATCCGTCGTTTGGTTGTCTAGAAAATTAGAGAGAAAATTTTCTAATTTTTTTAATATTACCAAAATGCCCCTATCTTTTAAAATTATCAAAATACCCCTAATCCTTTTAAAATAACTTTAAAAATTTTAATTTTACTCAAATTTTTTTTTACACTTTTGAATATATTTTCTTACATTTTTTAAAACTTTTTTTCAAAAATATCTAAAACAATTAAACAAATACCAGCTGTGTCTCTATCTTCTTTCTCAGGAGAGGGACATCTAGCTACTGTTTTTCAGGTTTTTTTTAAATCTTTGCTTATTTCAACAAAAATCCAATATGGAACTTCAAAAAATCATTTTAAAACTTAAATCTTTGTCCAAATCAAGATTAAACCTATCATAATCTTGTTTTTAAACTAATCCAAACCCCAACTACTGTTTCAGTTTTTTTTTTTTAATCTTTGCTTATTTCAATTAAAATCCAACATATAATTTTTAAAAATCATTTTAAAACTTAAATCTTTATCAAAATCAAGATTAAAACCTATCATGTTCTTATTCTAGCTTGTTTAAATCAATCCAACCCCCAAACTGTGAGTTTGGGAGAGGGAGATATAGTAGTGAGAAATAGAGGAATATGCTATTATCATTGTCGGAATTGCCGATGTCGCTGGTGTCTTCGCCGGAGCCACCGTCGGAAATCAGTGATTGGAGACTTGGAGTGAGAAAGAAGAAGAGAGGTGAGAGATGAGAAGCCGATAACTTTTTCTTTTCTTTTCTATTCAAAATCCAAGGTCTTTTTAAAGATTCTAAATCCATCAAATAGGAGAATATTTTATGAATTTTTCTTTTCCTTTTTTCATTTTCTTTGTAACCAAACAATGGAAAATTAGATTTTTTTCATATTTTCTTTTCCATCCCTTATTTTCTCAGCAACCAAACAAAGCATTAGGGTTCATCCATTTACCCTTGGTTTTTAGGAAAAAAAAAAAAAATAGACCCCTCCAGTTGTAACCGGTTTTGGGCAAAATCGGTTGCAAGCCTGTGGTCACCACATGTCTCTTTTTACACCCCTTAACTGTGGTTAAGAATCACCTACTCCTAGGGTTCATCCACCTTTCTTTGGTTTTTAGAAAAAATATATTTTTTAAATTAACCCTAGGAGTTGGTAAATTTTAACCACAGTTAACAAAAATTTTTATTAATTTTTTCTAAAAATCAAGAATAGGTGGATGAACCTTAGGGTGAGTGAATCTTAACCATAGTTAAGAAGGTGTCAAAAGAGACATGTGGTCACCTGGGGCGGGGGGGAACCGGTTACAACTGGAGAAGAATACGTCCCTAAGAATAAGGGTTAAAAAACACTAACCGGAGTTAGTGGGAGTTCAAGGGTCGGCTATGTGAGAGCGAGGAGCAATAGCAAAGAGAGAGTAAATATCCTAAAATAAACAAGTATTCTAACCATCGATCAAACTTTTCTCATGATCAAGGCGGAGGTGATATTTCTTGGGCAGCTCAGGCACCCTCATTTGGTTAAATTGATTGGGTACTGTTGCGAGGATGAAGAGCGGCTTCTAGTATACGAGTTCATGCCCCGAGGAAGCTTAGAGAATCACTTGTTTAAGTGTGAGTTTGAATGATTTTTCTAATTACATAAACTAAAGCTGATCATCATCTGAACAGTCTTGTATTATGATCACAGTGATAATCTCAGTATGTTTGCCATGGGGAGCGAGGCTGAAGATCGCGATTGGAGCAGCCAAAGGCCTTGCTTTCTTGCATGGCACCGAACAGCCTGTTATATACCGTGATTTCAAGACTTCGAATGTCTTGCTAGACTCCGTATGTAGTTTCATAATCCAGCCCTTCAAGTTTTCATTAATATTGAGATATTTAATATGGTTGGTTTGTGTTCTGAAATATCATCGGTCGTAATGGAGGGCATATTCGTTGCTTCTATGAGTAAAAATCAGTGACAAACATGGGGATATAGACTTAATACAAGGTCGGGTATGGTATTTCAGTTGCATCTGGTGACTGATGAATATCATTTCCTTTATCTATATACACATAGATATATGTATATAATAGGTAAGATTATAGAACTTCTCTTTACTTAATTTGAGTAATTTAATTTATCACCTTATTTTCTTTCATTAGGATTTTACTGCTAAATTGTCGGACTTCGGACTTGCAAAAATGGGACCAGAAGGATCAGATACACATGTTTCAACTCGAGTGATGGGAACCTACGGATATGCAGCACCAGAATATGTCACAACAGGTAGAATCACATTTTTATTACACTATTTTTTCATGTGTTCAACCTCACGAAATTGAAGTTTAGCATACAATTGCAATTTTTTTAAGGACACTTAACTACCAAAAGCGACGTTTATAGCTTCGGGGTGGTACTACTAGAATTACTAACGGGAAGGAGATCAATAGACAAAACAAGGCCTAAGAGCGAACAAAACCTTGTCGATTGGACGAGACCCTATTTGACTAGTAGCCGAAAATTGCGCTGTATCATGGACCCAAAACTTGCTGGACAGTACTCGGTTAAGGGAGCACGAGCGGTGGCTTATTTGGCTTTACAATGTGTGAGTCCAAACCCTAAAAATAGGCCAAGGATGAATGTCATTGTTGAGACTCTTGAAGGTCTGCAACATCTAAGGGACATGGCAGTCACTTGCGGGCAATGGCCGGCGACACCAAAGTCTGGGAGGAATGGAGTTTCTGTCAAAGGGAGGAGGGAGGGTAGAGCAGTTACTTACCGGAAACCTTCCCCGGTTGGCACAAACCGGCAGATTTGATCCAGTTTCTGTTGAAAAGGAGGCATAACTAAGTGTAGAGAATATATAAACATATAAGATGAAAAAAACAGAGACTATAGCATATAAGGGTGTTTAATGGGTATGTAATTATGTAAATGGTTTTTGATATATATATAATCTTATTAATGTGTGATAATTCTCTTTCCCACCAAATACCCACAGGGTGCGTACTATAAGAAGTTCTATGCAAGAAAATCTGTGGGAGTGCAAACCAAAGCGCAGAGCTAGCTAGAGCGGGAGCGTGAGAGAGTCAAATTTCCATTTAGGATAAATTCGAGAGCACCTCCAAACCACTAGTGTATATATATACTTGATGGTTCTCGAAGATTACTTAGAAATGCAAATCTATCATTTTTAACTTCCAAACTATAAGAAAGAATTGGTAAAATCATCCACCATTCAAATTTGTAGTATTCTACGAAGGAAAATGACAAAATATACCCCACAACATAACAAAAAATGGGGATAAAAATGAAACTTTACACAAATACCATGCTCTCTAAACAAGTGATCTCCAAAAACCATAAACCGTGTTCTACAAAAGTTGGCGGGAGAAACAAGCACAATCGCTTGAGAATTTAGGTAATCTCGATGGAGTGCCAATAGGTTTGCTCCAGGGAGGCAGTTCAGTTTTGATTAAATCAGGTTGTTTCACTTGGATTTATGGGTTTAGATAAGATGAAGCTTGAATTGGGCTAAGGTTGGGTTTGGATTGGGCTTAGATTGTTTGGAGCCCCCGAAGAAAATAGAAAAGAAATAGGGGGTGCAAAAATGAGGTGCTTACATAATGGTCTCTCCTTTTTTAATTAATTGGGGCTTGTTGTTTGGTTTTTTAAATAAAGATCAGAGGGAATAGAGATTCGAGATTAGGGCGTACGTTGAGATAGGGTCAAGAGAGGAAGTTAGAGATGAGAGGTGCATGGAGAGAGACGAAATATTGGCGGAGAGTGGTTAGGGAGTTGTAAGATAGGAGAGAATGGTGAGGCTATGTTGAGAGAATAGAGGATGAGAGATAAGGGATGGGTGGGGAGATTGATATAGAGGGTCGTTGCTTGATTTTGGTGGGTGAGAGAGAAATAATTGCGCCGCGAGATGCAAGAGATGTGAGTGGATTTATCATGCTTGATACACCTCTAATAGAGAGACAAAATAACAAGAGAGAGAAAGAGTGGAAGTGAGGATGGTGAGATGAGATAGAGAGAATGTGGATGGGTTCATGTTTGATGCACTTCTCTATAGAGAGAATAATCTGGGGTAGGAGAGAGTAGAAGTGGGGGTGGTGAGATTGGAGATGTGAGTGGGTGTATCATGCAGATAGATGTGGCAGTGGTGGTGTGGTACACCACCCCCTTTGATTTGATGCAAAGCGGGTGTACTAAAATTGATACACCCAACCTCTCTAGTTTATGTATAACTCAAGTGTGTTAAAATTGGTACACCCCCTCACGCTAGAGGAGATGCTTATGGCCTAAATCATTTACCTCCTATTTTTGAGGAGTAGAATCATGCAAGCAACTTGATCTGTATATTCTGAAAGGAAATAAATATGAAGAAAAAGGTTTTTGAGCTTAGAAGGCTACAAGCTATCTTGCCTTCTAATATTTCGATGGTGTATTATGTATACTTCTATTGTTACATCTCTAAAGAACAGTACTATGTCCACTTTCAACTCTCTCTTATTAGAAGAAAGCAAAATAGTATTACACTTTTTTGTGGTCTCATCATTTTTGTTTAAAATTAGTAAAAACAATCAAAGAGCGGATGATTAGAGAGTGGACATAGCATTGCTCTTCTTTAAAAAGTCATTATAAATACTTCATGCTTTTTCTTTCTTTCTCGTTGCATAGAAGTCAACTATTTCCAAGACTAACTGTTGGGATTTGAATTACGTGTTTAATCCTTAAACCCTTTGAATCTTGAGAGATTATGAATAACAAAAATCACATAACAAATAGAAAAATTGTAGAGAAGAAAATATAGACAAAACATAAAGATATACGAGGTTCGGCAACGTTGCCTACGTCCTCGGGAGCCACACCAATTCATTATATTGAATATACAAAATACACAGATTTTTCTCTCTCAGAAAAATTACGGCCACTTCTCACAACTTGTTAACCTAAAAAATACGCATATAGCTATATGTTTAGGGTTAAACTGTAAAACCGAAAATACCCCTGTAGAAACGCTAAATATCGTTTTCGCTGCAATCTAAACGCTGCCCTCCCTGCCACCCCCAGACAATCTGTTAAAGATTGTCTATATTCTCAACACTAACACCCCCTTTCAAAAGGCATCTGTGATAAATTTTTTACCAAAAACCTCATCTATCTTTTGATGGTTATTTTAAAAGAAAATTTACTATTATTATTTTTTTCTTTTACCCCCTTTCTCACCAAATGAACACATCCTAAGGGTTCATTCTCTTAGAGCATCTCCAACCCAAAACTCTATATCTCTCCTCTATTTCGACATCTCCTCTATATGTAGAGGAGATGGGCCCACTTTAAAGTTATTTGCTCCAATGGGAGGAAACTCTAAATCACTATTCCTACTCTAAAACTCATGGGGTGGAAACATTTGAGGTCGCCCCGTGTCCCTTTTGACACCCCTTAACCGTGGTTAAGATTCACCCACCTACTCTTGGTTTTTTTAAAATATTAATTCTTTTTTAAAATTAAAAAGCTGTTTTTAGAGTTTTTTAAGATTAAAAACAATTTTTTAATTTTAAAAAATAATTAATATTAAAAAAAAACAAGGAGGGGTGGGTGAATCTTAACCACGGTTAAGGGGTGTCAAAAAGTAAAAGGACACAATCGGCATTTTAACAAAGATTGAAAGACAAAAAAGGACACAATAGGTATTGTAAGAGCATGAATAGTGTTATAGAGGCCATCTCTATTTTCTCTCCCGGCCTCTAAATATAGAGCACGGTTGGAGGAACCAAAACTCTATATTTAGAGTTATAGAGCACGGTTGGAGATGCTCTTAATAGGATTATATGAAGTTGAGTAAGGAATATATGAAAATTATAAATTTTTACTTATGAGATTAATTTTAAAGATTAGTATAATTAGTTTTTTTTTGTTTTTGTTTTTTAGGGAAACAACTTTGTTGTTTTGAATTTTTAGGTCTTTTTAATATTGTCATATGCTTTTTTCCCCATCTTTTGTCCATTTTGGCATTTTTTTGAATGGTAAGTTGGGTTAAGGCAGACCCCAACCAGAATTTTTTTAGAAACCACAGACGCTATTATAGTCTAATATAGATCTTTCATGCCTGATCCTCCTCAATTATAGACTGAATCACTAGAGGAAGAGAGACAGGATGAAAGTTTACATTTGAAGGACCCATACAGCATCTCGCCAGGGAATCAACAACACGGTTGCTTGAAAATACACTCAGAAAAATCACGAGCCAGTGCAGGGGCAACCTGAATCTCAACACTCCATCTCCATGGAGTCTTAATATCATCATTTAGAGTTTTAGGCAGTAATTCCCACTTTGAATCCACATACACTCATAGTTTAACCCCCACTTTCGGCATTGCACGGGGTTTCTTACTAGTTAATGTAAAATTACTTTGATTGTCTTTCAAAAAAATTCAAAGGGGCATAATTGACCGGTGGTCAATACCAGTTTCATCACCTTAGCGAACATTAGCATTTGCCCCCCGGAATGTCTATCATCCAAAGTATAACAGTATAAGCGTCTAAAGACTTTAGGATGTTGATAAAAGAGTCATGAGAAGAGGACCCAGGGTCCTCTTCTAAACTGACCGCAGTGTCCCGCGTCCTTTTAACACCTCTTAAACCATGGTTAAGCTTAAGTAAATTAAAATTACTAATTCTTTTTTTCTTTTCTTAAAACCATGGTTAGATTGCTTAATCCTCGGGGGTGAGTGAATCTTAACCACAGTTGATGGATGGTAAAAAGGAGCCGTGTGGACCAATGAAATCACGGGGTCAGCTTCGAAGGTGACCTGGTCCGTTTTCCATTTCCCTTTATAAAATATATTTTTGCTGGTTTTTACCAAAAAAAATAAATTCTAGGCGCAAAGAAGGAAGTTTGCCCTACATGGTGGGAGCGTGAATTAGGTAGATTGATGCTGTCTTCCCAATTTTATAGCAGCAAAGTTCAGCGTCCAATTTGATGAATTGGGTTTCAAAGTTGGAGCCCTAAAGTGTAGAAACCCAAAAATAGAAGCCGCTTACCTACCCCCAAAAAATTGAGAAGGAAATCGATATTTGGAAGCAAAGCTCAGATCAGTTTGATTTGCTGCTTATTGAATTAACATCAAGGACATATGTCTTTTTTAGTTTTTTGTTTTTTTTCAGGTTGAAATTATATCATGTAATGATACACTCTCTAAACACACACAGCCGACCTAAGGTAGCCGCTAAAGTACATGTCTTCTTAATTAGTGTAGGAAATGTAGATTAAAAAGTCTCATATTTATTATAAAATACTTGGTGTTTTCCTTCTTTCATTTTCATCTAGGCTTAGTGTCTTCTTAATTAGTTTAGGAAATGTAGATTAAAAAGTCCCATATTTATTATAAAGAGCTTGGTTGTAGGAAATGTAGATTAAAAAGTGTCATATTTATTATGAAGTACTTGGTGTTTTCCTTCTTTTCATTTTCATCTAGGCTTATTTACACGTCTGGCTTGTGTGAGTGGCAGTCTATATATCCTTCATGTAGAGTGTTCGGATTTCATTGTCTTGAATAACGGCTCGCGATTGATAGGCCCGTCATGTTTATCTGACTTTTAACTTGGGCGTTCCGCTTTCTAACCCACTAATCACTGCTAAGCATTACTAATTGGGGTTGCGGCCTAGCCGCATTCCACTACCAACTAAATTTTTCAAAAAAAAAAAAAAAAAAGGCTTAGTTGCTCTGTTCCTTCAACTATTGAATTTATTTTTCTTCCAGCTGAGGTCCAAGGTTCCATCTCAATGTTCTACAAATATGTAATACTTCATCCATAGAAGAATGCTAAGCAATATGCATACTCTGTTAATTCCTAGTGTCACCCTCCCCACACTGACCAACTTGTGTGAGTAACAATGTTTATAGAGGAGTGCTAGCCACAATCGCATTAACTCCAAACATTTCCTTAGACTCAAGATTAGATATAACACGTGGAGATGTTTTTACTTTTCCGGATTAAAAAAATAAGAAACAGAAAGTGGTTGACATTTGTAGCCACTAAGTTGGTCTATGGATGATTTGTGACTAGGGATTAAGGTTCTATATCCTCAAATGACGGTGTAGCATTTAATAGACGGAAAATGGGGTTGTATTTATGTAACAAAATGATCTGTCCTCATTGGTCCATACCTCACTTTTTATCACTCATCTACTTGCCACTATAGTTAAGTAATCTAACTTGGTTTTAAAAAAAATAGAAAACAAAAATCTTACCTATAATTTAGTTAAGCTTAACCAAGGTTAAATGAGGGTTGAAAGGGACACGAGGACACGGCAGTGACTTTAGTAAATGACTTACAGGTCTGCTGATCACAACTCTTAATAGACCCATCTTATTTATTTAACTCTTTTCTAAGTTAGGTGTTTGGCTCTCTAATCCAATATCACTACTAACCAATACTAACGGGGATTGCAACCTAATGCCTAACAGTAATTTTTTTTTTTTATAACACATAATACTCACACACTATTTTACACATCACACAACACAACACACATACCTCTTACGGCACAAGCTAGTACACCCACATACCCTCTCAAAAAACGAGAGGGCAGTGGGGTTTTAAGGGGACACCTCCAAGGGAATTACCCACCAGATGTGTGACTATTTAATTCTTTTTTGATAACACACAATACTCTCTCACACACTATATCACACACAACACCAACACCAACACCAACACCAACACCAACACAACACCAACACACACACCTTACCACACAAGCCAGTACACCCACATACCCTCTCAAAAAAGAGGGCAGATTACCAAAAAAAATCACCTTAGCGTGGCCCTCATAAGTGGGCTGACACATTTATTTATTCTATGGAAAATAATCACCTCCTTGGTTGGTGAAGTGAGGAGGCGTGTCTCAGCTGCCATTTTATTGTCATGTGCCCCTATTCTAACCCCATTTAACTGTGGTTAAGATTCATCCACTCTTATGGTTCACCCATTTACCCTTGGTTTTTAGAAAAATAAAATAAAACGATTAACTAAAGAATTAAAAAAAAACTAACCCAAGTTAATGGGAGTTGAAGGGTCCGCTATGCGAGCGCGAGGAGGAATAGTCCCCTCCTCGGCCGAGGGGACTATTGATCTTATTTTATTATCTAAAAAATGCGATATTAGGGATTGTTGGAGTATGCTTAGCAGTCCTCTAGGACGATGTCATCATTACTAATGGGACATGGTTCATAACCCAGATTAGGACTTTAATTACTACCTTTAATAATGAAGTATGTTTTGGAACCGAAACTTCTCTTTCTATAACTTTCCTATATTTTATAGGAATAGGACTCTAGAGCCCGCAAAAACCTACCACCGCTCTACCTTCATGTGCATTTATTAAAACCTCAGAGAAAGGACTAATGCTAAAGTGTAGGAGAGGGCTATTGCTTTTGTGACTCCCTAACTGTATCTATTTTTATGATGTATTGGTTACTTTTTTAGTAGGCTAAGAGGTCTATTGCTTTTGTGACCCCCTAACTGTATCTGTTTTTATGATGTATTGGTTATTTTTTTTAATAAACTAAAATTTGGTAGCAATAATCTTTATAGTCCAAAGCTACAAAGAATCAACGGACATCAAGTAAAGATGTGTTTTATGCTCACAATTTTTTAAACGTCACTGAAAGGGAAAAATCTCATACATGCCACACGTCTATAGCTGCTTAGCTGGTAGAGGAATGATAGCAAAACTCCACCTGTGAATGAGTCTGAGGGGGCGGGTGTGCACCCTGAAATAAGCTCTGATGATAAAGTCAGTATAAGGCACAAGCACATGAACATATGAACATAATAGTATAAAGATACTTATCGTGAGGTTATTGGGCATATGCACTTGAGGACGAGCTCTGGTGTTATGCTCTGGAGATTGTAGCTCAGGAGGCACAAAGAATATGGCTCAGACAACGTAGCTCAGATAAGGCATAGACAACGTAGCTCTGATAGGACACAGACAACGTAGCTCTGATAGGGCACAGACAACGTGGCTCTGATAGCGTAGCTCAGATAAGGCACAGACAACGTGGCTCTGATAGGGCACAGACAACGTAACTCTGATAACGTAGCTCGGATAACATAGCTCTAGCAACGTATACGTTGTGCATCCGTTGTGCATCAGACAACGGGCACGTTGTGCGTCAGACAACGGGCACGTTGTGCATCAGACAACGGGTACGTTGTACAGCTCACAACGGACAACGAGCTCGGGCACTAATCACAGCACAACGTGACAACGGATTCGGCACCATTCACAGCAGACAACGCGACAACGGATTCAGCACCATTCACAGCAGACAACGCTACAACGGATTCGGCACCATTCACTTCGTCAGACACAAGTTCAAGTGTGATCGCACTCAACAGCTAATCAATTGCAAGGCCGTGCAAGTGGCAGTGTGACCGTTCATGGAGAACATCAGGCGAACATGGCCTATTTGAGAGAATCTGGTGGCCATAATCGTTTGTGAGACCATAAAGAGCATCAGGTAGCCGGATAACATCAAAGGAAGATGAGAGAATCAGGTGAGTGGCCGCCTGCACAGCCCTTCGGGGCTTCTCAGATCTCCTTCTTCCTCTTCTTCTTCTGCCATTTCTTTCATTTCTTGCCTTTCGCACCATCCATCTCTTCTTCTTGGTGATCCTTGCTTATTTATAGGCATTTTGAGTCATCATGACTTGTGTAGTCATGATGAGGTCGCCTGTCAGACAACACTCAAGAGAGCCAGCACATAGCCCAAGTGGGCTTATGTCGGCTAAATTGTTAGAATTTGTTAGCATGAGAAATCCTTATTTTATCCTCTCTTTTTACTCATTTTTACGAATTTTATCCGTTACAGTCACATTTATTTTTATTATTTAAAAATTAATATTAACTATCAACGGGAGCTTTGGTTAACGAGCAATCCAAAATTTGTCTTATGATAGGAGTAGTTTGGAATTTACAAATATAAAGGAGGAGTATTTTTGTCAAGTAAAAATCTATTTTTAATTCCCAAAATACCTTCTAAAGGACAGTTTTGGTTGTTCTGATTTTCTCTTCAATAGAGCTCCTGTTGATAGGTTTTTTTTTTTGATACAATTCAAGTGTCAATAATTTTAGTATTTATCAGTAAATGTCTAGCATTGAAAGCTTGGTTGAGAATGGCGACACACCACTTTGGGATTGATCCCAAAGCTCCTGTTGATAGTTAATCTCTTAAAATTTTTGATATTAAGTAATTTTTCTAATGTGTCAGCATACTCAGGGTGGAGCCACATGGGTTCCTGGAAAATTTGAAAAAAAATTGCATTGTATTAATAGGGGGTTTAGCCTAGGAGAGGGTGGAGCCGGGGTACGGGGCTCTAGCCCTCTAAACTTTTAAGAAAAAATAGTCTTTACAAATGGACACAAACAAATGTGATGACCCTCAAAACAAAAAAAATCAAGGTTATGTCCCGGAACCCCATTGTTAGCCCCTGCAAGAGAATCACAGTTCCGTCTTTAAACATACTATTAGTCCTATAGGCCTTTGTAGGCTTGAGCTACAAACACCACTGTTACCACGATTCACTCTTTTTAGTACCATGCGAAGGGTGGATTGTAGCTACAGAGGCGGGGCAGCGGTTCCAATGCGGGGCAAGTCATGTGATTTGGACTATCCCTTCTAGAGGACGGAAGGCCGCCTGGACCATTTGAGGTAATGAATTTATCTGCAAGTACCTACTATCAACCAGATTCCACGGTTCTTTTTTTTTTTTTTATTAGTGTTATTAATTGTATTGTTAAATATATAATTTATAATATTAGGTGGGATAAGATAAGGTCGAATGATTGAATAGTTAATGATTTTTGCTTCTCTGGTATCTTAATGGGAGTGAAGTGGTTCATTTAAAAAGATTCCTTAAGGAATCTTCTTATTGAATATGTCATACACATAGAGAGATAGTTGACCTGATCCCACTCCTATGTTATATGAATGATGACGATGAATTAGGAAAAACCAACTTAGATCTGTTTTTTACCTAATTTTTTCGAAGAATAAAGCTTCTGAGACCACACTGTTCTAGGGCTCGCCTTAGAAAAATCTAAACTAGGGCATGGAAAGTTTTTTTGAATTCTAACATTATATGTTTCTTGTAATTTTGCAAGATGCTTATCATATGGTCAAGCCCTAGCATTTATAAGAATCTTATAAATTAAAATGATACTTGCTATTAAAAAAAATGTCATATGCCTCCAATTTAAGTGTAGGTATTGTATAAATGGGCTACCAAGAGCATTTTACGAGTATTGGTCTGGGGATCCTTAATATTAAGAAAAGAACTAAGTGAAAATTGTTAAGTCCAATTCAAGCATAGCAACACCCTCCCTATGAGAAAAGATGAACAGCAGCCCTATTTTAGCCCATTAGGGCACAATAGGCAGGCTATTGGTTCACTCCAATAAAAGATAATTTATGAATATTTTTAATATATTTTTTGAAACTGACATGAAAATAATGATTTGATGTCAGAAATTATTATTTTTTAGAATGGACGATTAACCTATCTATTGTAGCCACAGGACTCTACTCATCTGTTTTTCCTTAGGCGACAGGCAAGAAAACTCCACCAAATTCATTAACATTAATAACTAATTGTAAACAAATGATATCGACCCCCTCCTCCGGTGGTATGCCAGAAAGATCCATGATTTATGCATGACATTTTCTCTCAGCCTTTCTCACTCAAGGAACCACCTATCTATTCTCACCATTAAAGTATACACTGTTAACTGATTGCAATGCTTTAACCATGATCAGACATGTGGTTGACTCGGGCAAAGAGTAGGAAAGGCCGAGAGTATGGCTAGCACTCCCCATACATAAATACTTATCAAAGTGCCTTATACCATACATAAATACACGAATAGCCAAGTGGTTGGTGTATCCCCTCCTTAGGAGGGAGGTTCCGGGCTCAGGCTTTGTGATTTTCCATACTTTGTTGAGCAGATACTAAGCCCCAAGACTGAACCAAAAAAAAAAGTGCCTTATACTCAAACTAGAGGTGTGCCCGCCATTTGATGGGGTCCTGGGATCTAGTCCCAAGGCCAAAAGACTAAGAGTACAATTCTTATAGGGAAATAGTTAATGTTCCTATGAATTTCACTTCCAAACCTAAGGCATCCCCATCAAACGTATCACTACTCATTCTTATATGAGGAGCGATAGGTGGACCTATGAAATCTATTTAGAAACCTAATGACTAGACCTTATTGGTCCAATACCCTCTCTTAAGTACTCACCACAATTGGTGAGTATTTAAGAGGAGGTGTTAGACCAATGAGATTTAACCTTAGGTTTCTAAATGAATTTCATGGTACATTAATTATTTCCCTTCTTATATATTTGTGATTTGCTTCAATAATGTCAACTGTGGCTAGTAGCCTAGCAGGTGAACTATCTCCATTTAGTCACCCTAACAACTACCAATAGATGAATGGCACCTAATACAAAAAAAAAGAAGGAATAAAAGAAAAAAGGACCTCATTAAGAATGGTTGAGCGTACATGTGGGGAATCCATTAAGAAAATGGAATTTCAACCATCTACATCACTCTTTTCTTGTACACATTAGTGCATAATATTTTATTATTCTACTTATAAAAATACCAACATGCAATTTAATTTTTTTTGACCCATTTAAGCCAAACCCTTCTTTAAAATTTTGACCAAGTGAGACTAGAATTCTAAAAGGTTCAACTTGGTCTTTTATATACAATTCCAACCTTCTAGGGCATGGGAATCCACACTTTTATCTATTATTTGATGCTAAACCCTCTTTCTTTCCATGTGCATATACCATATATGATCTAGATCATATATACTAGAAGGAATTATTGTTCCTAACAGCATAAAGACTTCTGGAGCATCCAAGGCACCCACTCTTTTTGGTGATCCACCCCAAAACCCCACTGATTGGGTAATCCCAACAACCACAAGCAAGATATAAAGCCCTTTTTATTTTCTTGGGTTGAAAGCAAGAAATGGACTAGAAGTGGCAATTTTTGACCTAAATCCGCCTCAGCATTACACAGCTTATGATTGATGTTCTCGTCTACTTCTGGACTTTACTAATTCTTAATGGGGTTGGGTTAGAGTTGCCCCCCGGAAGCTTATTAATGATCATAATGGTCTAGAATAATTGGATTTGACTAAATTTTTTTTATTTTTAGTCACGTCTTTTGTGGGACCCACTTTAACATCAAATTGTTGAAATCCCAAACAACTTGCCACGTATTTATTTTTAAGGTAATCGCTCACTACAACAGAACCCCTCCTTATATATATATATATATATATATATATATATAAGTTATTATGATATAAAATGTAATTGTTTATTTAGAGCTATGCTAGACCACTCTTGTCCAAAAGCAAAAACACGTCCTAACTTCAACAAAAATTGAACACCTGTTATGATTTTTGGCTCCGAGTATGGAATGTCTGAGAGTAAGGTTAGTGCATTTTTTTTTTTCGGTAGGTTAATATGGTTAGACTGCAAACTACTCTTTGCACTGGTTAGTGGTTTAGAGAGCTGAGCACGTGGCTTAGAAGTTATCTAAACATGGCAATCTATCTAATGCTACACTATTACTCAAGGGAATGAGCCTCTAAACACCATAACATAAGAAATATACACACTAGTACCACTTGCACAAGCCAGTCTGCCATATATTTTATTTAAAAACAACTTAAAATCAATAGTTTAGGATTGAGGGGTTAGGTATTGGGTTGGCTTTTAATTTGCTTATAAACCATTCAATTGGATAAGGGGTTTTTAATACCCAATTGGGTACATGTACTCCCAAATATATTCTTTAATCCTAACCATTCATAGCCAACCACTAAGGGTCAGGATTTGAGTTAACTTATTTTACCTTTTTTAATACCACATTACTCTAATCTTAACCGTTTTACAATTGAAATTAAGAGTTAGAATTTGGAAATATATTTGAGAGTACACTTTGGAGTATTCCTAAACTAATTCTTTAATACCCAAGATCATCTCATCGCATGAACCTAACAACTTTTATTTTTTATTTAGTTATTTTCAAAAAAAACTTATAAGTTAGTTAGCATTCACCCATATTTTTGAAATTTGTAATTTTGAAATCTAAGGTTAAAATATTAGCTTTGAAGTTAAAACTTTTAGCTATGATCAAAAGAACAGGTACACATACACGTGTATCTGGCAAACTTTGAGTCATTTTTAGTGAGTAGGTTGATATGCCACAAATTTACTAACCTTCAGTATACGATGTCTACTAAAATGAGAAAAGAATTGAAAAAATTAATAGCAAAAGCTCCACGCATCAGACGGCTAACAAGATGTGAAACAAATGTCAAGTAAACCTGCACATCTGCGTTAACAAAAAAAAACTGCACATATGTCCCACCAAATAAAGCTGCACGTCTGCTCCCACCATATAAAGCTGCATGTCTTCTGATCGAGCAATTGGATAATAAACTGATAAAGGCTATTTTCGTCATTCCAGTAAATAAAATTCGTGATGTTACAGATCCTTTTTTGCATTAGCAGTTTCTAGAAATTAAGGCTAGAAGCAGAGTTTCTAGAAATTAGCAGTTTCTACGAATTAAATGTTGTCCAGCTGAGCATATCCACCGTTGGATCGTTTTCGGATTTGAGCACAGTCAATATCCTAGACCATCAACCAGTGTAGACCCAAGAAGAACGTACTCCCCTGAAGGACGTACTCACGGAAATATAAAAAAAGCGATTTTTTGTCACTTCCAAATGAAAATAACAGCAAAATTTTAGGACAGTGGGAACACCGAAGAAACCTAAAAACGGAAAGAGAGCGAGTCTAGAAGTTTGGCGAGTCAAGTAAGGCTGCATTTAAGTTAAATTGGATTTGAGCTCGACTAATTCAAGCTTCCTAAGCCAAACTTTTATTTGTGCTCGAATGTTTAAACTAGACTCTACTTTATTTGTTTGGCTCGACTCAAAGTTTGACTCATTTAAGATTTAGTTCTGCTTGTACTTGTCTTGAGACATTATATATACAATAATTTTTAATAATATTATTTATGTTAATATATTTATATACTTTTTAACTTATAATAAATAAAGAGATTGGATCGTAATCAATCATTGTTAACCTCTATTAACTATAGTTAAGATTCACTAACCATTAGATTTCAATAATATAATCCTGATTTTTAGAAACAATATTAAAATACTTATTAACTCTAATTAAGATTTTTTAACTTTTAGAGTTAATATTTTTTCTAAAAATCAAAGTTAAATTATTGGAATGTAAGGATTAAGCACAACTAATAAGGGTTAATAGGGACACGTGTTGATTTGTGGGTGCTTGACTCTAATCCGATCTTATTTTCTTGTATTTTAATTTAATAAAAATAATGTTATTAAAATCATGTAAACTTAATGAAATAACTTTAAAATTGGAATAATCATGCTCGACTCATGAGCCAACTTAAATTCGGTGATTTAAATTAAAGTCAAGCCAGAACCCAACTCGAACTCGGTCAGGTTTGAACAAGTCAAGTTGAAGTTAAACTCGAATGTGTTCAAAGTAGGGTGGTATACGGCTCTTGGAGTCAAACAAAAGCCGAGCCGTGAAGCCCGCGGAATCGATCGTCGGTAAGCGTTGAGATTGTTGACTGACTGTAGAGCCGAGCCGCCGAATACGAAAAATCCTTTCAAAGCCTCGTTTTCGCTGACTGGGGAAAACTAATGATTAGACCAACCTCCGCATAACAAAAGCTAAAAAACGAACAAGAGAGAGAGAGTCGGGTTGAAATTGAAAACCGCTGAGGAGATGTGAAAACCGGAAACCGGACTGGTTTGCCGGTTTTCCCCTTTAGTGCTCTCGTGAAAGCGAAAAGCTGGCCGGTCATATGGCGTGAAACCTGCTGTAACCGCCAGCTAATTCCGTTCTGGCAGTTTCCCATTTCCCGCGGACCACAATAGTAAATTACAAACCCCAACCAAACCTACAGTACTTTTCAACTTCCACGTGTCTATTTCTATTAATCTCATTGGTCCACGTCTTTTGGTAAAGTTCTGTCGTCACCCACGTTGCGTCCCCGTAGGGAAGCTTATTTCCAATTCTACTTAGTAGTAGTAATGATCTAGTGTACAACGACAGATCTAAACTCGGTATACAAAATAAGTATATCGTGTTTTGACCGTTAAAAAAGAATTTGATCGTTTATATTAATTATATGAACGGTTAAAATTAGTCTAATACATTGTTTCAATAACACATAATAACACTGCCGACTGCCCTCTTTTTCTGGTCTCTTTCCCTTCCCCGACAAAATACAGGAACTTCGATTTTACCGTCCCGTATTTACCAAAATAACCTTACATAAGGACAAAAATATCCTTACTATTAATTTTCAGTAGGGGTAGTTTAGTCATACGAGTTTTAATTTCAGTGATTACTTGGAAAACGGAAAGTTTCGGTATTCGGAGAAACGTGATAAGGAAAAACACGTTTTGGACGGCCGGCGTTTGGTTGAACCACCTAACAACCACCACTTTCCTTCATACTTCTCTCATTAATTAATTAAATAATATATATTTTTTTAAGTAATAAAACTATAAATTATCCCTTCTTTTCCTTTTTTCCGGTTTCCTAAGCTTTCCTTTCGATTCCGTGTACTGTTTTCTCTCCCTTCTTTCCGCCGGAAAACTCCTTTTTCTCGCCGGGAATTACCTTTTCACGGCGGTTAACCGGTAATCGTCGCCGGTCTTGTTTGTTCTCGGTCGAGGGTTTCTTTGAATTCTCTGTGATTTTTTCCATTTTATTGAAGGATATGTTGGATCTTGGTCTTTGACGCGGTTGATTTCTCGTTTATTTCGCGGAATGTGGCTTTTCTTGCTGTTGAAGACTCGGTGATTTGGATCTCTAATGGCGGGGATCGTGTTCTAGGATTTGTTTTTGGTTTTTTTTTTTCGCTTTTGTTTGACCAAACGGAGACACAACGGAGGGGTCACGAGAAGGAGTTCGTTATGAGATGGTATGTGATTGAAATCTTTGATTTTTCTTCTTCCCTCGCTTTTTCTTCTTCTCTGTTTCTGTTATGTTTTTTTTTTTTAATTTTAAAAAAAAAATTTAATGGTTGGATCTATGAAACTATTCTAGATTTGTGACTTGTTTGCAGGTTTCGCTGTAATTTCATGTTTTTGGAGGTTTTCTTTTTCTTTATATATGTTTGTTTGGTAATCTCCGTCTAGTTGTTTGATCTGAAGAAATTTGGAAAATTATAATATGTAGTTTTTTTCTCTGCTAATTCATTAACCTTATCAATGCTGTTAATCGGTTCTCCTTTTTTAGAAAAAGCCTTCATATTCTAAATTTTATTAACGTTATCAATACGTAGAAGAAATTTCATAGATAACGACTAATTGGAAATTCCTTGCTGAATTTTTGGATATTTAAACGGAAATTACTCTGTAATCTCCAACCACAGCATTGAAAATATTCTAAACTTTTTTATTCGGCATTGGTAATCTCCGTTTCATGCTGTGATAGATCCAAATCATAGCTTTGAAATTATTCTATTAGTTTTTATTCATCATTGGTATTCTCCGTATAGTCGGTATTTGTGATTTTTTTTTCTTCAACATTAGGTTCTCCTTTTATTTTTTTATTCATTTATGTATTTTTGGGTTGGAAGGGGCTGTCTGGAAACTATGCCGTATGAATTTCAATGAAGTTTTTGAAAGTGGCGATGATGAAATAATTTAATTTGTGTGAAATCAACGCCCCATTTATCACTTGAATTGCACTGGTTCAACAAAGATTGATGCTGTCATATATAGTTGACTTTATTTGGACTTGAAGACTATGTTAAAAAAGACATCGAAGTCACAGGCTTACTCATTTATAGAAATGATGCATATTGATATTTTTATTATATTGGTTCTAATGTTCTGTCCTGCGGATATACAACTAAAATTTATGTACTCATGATACAGAAAAAACCAATTCGCCCTTAATGATACATATGTTTCATGATTACTGTTTTCTTTATGGGTTATCCTAATTAGTATTCTTCAAACAAATGTCTGTAAATGAGGCATTTCCCTAATGTATTTCTCAGGCTGGCATTAATGTTCAAACTTGATTGTTGGGGTGACCGATTGAGAGTATGGAATTTTAAAATGCTATTTGTATGGCAAACTTAGACTTCTTGGCGGTGAACAGTGTAGAGTTTGACATGTATTTTTTGTTCAACAGTTTGACATGTATTTTCTGTTCAACACATTCTTTTCTTTATGATTCATGGTGAATGGCTGATCCCTTATGGGTAGGTCCGCTTGCTATGTGTTGACAAAGTGGAAGTAGCGGATTGATAGATATTGACATAGGTCGCACCGTAGCAGCATTTTTTTGCTGTCTCTAACCTGCTAATGTGTTAAGGTCCCTATATGGGTTGGGATTGGCTTTGTAGACCACCAATTGTGAATGCTCATTGCTCAGTGCTGTGAGCTATAGAAATAAACTACTTCAGGGCCTGCAATGCTCTGTTCCAGCATGTCAATCATAGGAGTTACACTTTTATGATCATCAACATTTGTGTTGTCAAAACGAACCCAAAAAGTGGATTTGGAATCCCTAAAAAGTGCTTAGCTATGGTGCATGGAGTTTTGAAGACAACAGTTATGTCTCCAGTCAAAAGGTGTGGCCACGGATTCGGACATGATCATACCTCCGACATGCCTTTTGTAACTCTTATCTCATGCATTTTGAATGCAGATGGACACGGACATGCCTGATACCCATAAACTTTTAGTATTCAATATACATATAAGGACCCAATTTTGCACCCTTACAATTGGATAGCATTAGGTTTTCTACTCTCCTCTCAAATTAGAATAAGTGGTGACTCCAAATTTTAGCGATTTTGGGCGTTATTCCGGATTAGGTAATTACCCAATTTAGAATGGCTATCAAAAAATTTGTTGCTCACAATAAAAAAAATAAAAAGCATACAACTAAATATACAACATAAATTTTAGGATATATATATATTTTTTCTAATTCTCATCATTAGAAAAGAGAAGCCGGTAGAGAAAGAGGAGAAGAACTACGATTTATTTATTTTCAAGAGAAGAAAATAGAGAAAAGGTAGATGTATAGAACCTTTCAATGAGATAGTGCTTTTTCAAATCTCTCAAAATGGAATCTGTTTCAAACATATTTGCCGTGGTTCCTTACTTCGACATGATGCAAATATCTAAATTTAAGTCTTTGAGAAAGAATACGAGGAATTACCGATTCCTGTAAGAAAAAAGAAAAAGGGGGGGGGAGAGAGAGAGAGAGAGAGAGAGAGGAATAGGGGTGTCAAAAGGGCTGAATTCAGGCCACAAAAATCTCTTTTAAATTAATCATCTTTGTGATTAAAATTAACTCTTATAAATAATATATGCTCATTAGTTCACTTGCTTTAATTCATATCTTATTTATATTGTTTGGTAAATTATAGTTTGAAAGAGTTTTATCATTGTGCTTATAAGAGTTTTATTATCTATTTTTCTTTTCGCCCTTTTTGATAGGTGGAAGGAAGGGTTTGTTTGTCCGGAGAGGCTAAAAATGGGCTAGAAATTCTGAAGCGTAAAAGGCTTCAGCGTATGAAATTGGGAACTGTAACTGAAGTTGCTGATGTTACTAATATGATGACCAGAAGCGGAGGAGATGCTTTAAGAGCTTCTGCATCATGTGGTATGAGATTACATGGTAATGCAGATTCATTTGCTCAAACAAGTGGTGCTTCAAATGGAAAGGACGTCTTTTCAAAGCGCAAGGTGGAAAAGTTTGACACTACTGATCTAGAATGGACTGATAAAATTCCAGAGTGTCCTGTATACCGTCCGACGAAGAAGGAGTTTGATGATCCTTTAGTTTACCTGCAAAAGATTTCTCCAGAAGCTTCGAAATACGGTATTGTGTCCGTCGATGTTATTTATTAATCTGAAATGGTGCTTTTGATAGAATTGTTCTGAAGTTTATAGTTGACTATTCAGCTTTAGAGTTTGGTAGGATCAAATTCATAGTGCTTTGACTTATCTATGTCACTCTTTATCTGAAGGTTTATCTTCACTTCTTCTACTCTTGAGTTTGATGTTTATCAAATTCCATTTTCCGGTGTTCTATTAATGTTAACCTTGATGTCACGGGTCTTGTTATATGTCAAAGTAAAAGGTGGTTTCTAATGTCTGTTAATATATTTCTTGAGCAAATGACCAACCTTCAATTATCAGAAGAAAGTTTTGGGCATATTTACACAATCTCTTTTTCCTTTTGTTCATTGTATCTTTGGTAATCATATACCTATTTCCGCTAGAAGATAATTGAGAACCAAATGTTGTTCCTTTTTTACTATGATTATACAATTGAAAATACATTAATCATGCGAAAGTATGAATCAGCATTGCAATCTTAAATTCTAAATGCGGCTAAGGTATATATTGTGACCTGTGAATTTTTAAGTACCTAAGCGACCACGCCAAAGCGTAACTAGGCAATTGCATCTTAATGAACAGCTGTTTGGAGTTTGGACTCTGATGTAGGCACTAGGGGTCCTGTTAAGGTAAGGTGGTTGTCTAGGCATTGCTTAGGTGACACTTTGACTACATTGGTGTATATTTTCACTCTATTCAATGCACTTCATTTATTGTTGTCTGTATTTGTCTGTTAGCATCTCTTGGATAATTTTTTGTTCCCTTTCTTCATAGTTGCTCATCTGATACATGAACTAAGATTTTGAAATTTGGCGGTTTTGGGTGCTTTTGACATCATATTTATTGAATGCTATGTTTCTCCCTTAAACCTAGATTAAATAACTTTATAATTTCAGGCATATGCAAGATTGTTTCCCCTTTGAGTGCTTCTACTCCAGCTGGTGTTGTATTGATGAAGGAGAAAGCTGGTTTCAAGTTCACTACTAGAGTGCAACCACTTCGGCTTGCTGAGTGGAATACAGAGGACAAGGTTACCTTTTTCATGAGTGGAAGGTAATTCTTCATATGATATAGAAATTTAAACTTTTGCTTAATTAGTTTTTACAACATTCTTTGAATATAAGTTTGATTTTTCAGAAATTATGCATTCCGTGATTTTGAGAAAATGGCGAACAAAGTGTTTTCTCGTAGATATTGTAGTGCTGGATGTCTTCCTGCCACGTATTTGGAAAAGGAATTTTGGCATGAAATAGCTTGTGGAAAGACAGAAACTGTGGAGTATGCATGTGATGTTGATGGTAGTGCCTTTTCATCTTCTCCTAATGATCTGCTTGGAAAAAGCAAATGGAACTTGAAGGTGTTGACTCTTTTACTAGTCCTTATCTTTTTGTGCCTTCTTTTGATAGAGGTTCTTATATTTGATTTTTATACACTCATTTATTTATTATTTTCATGGATTCACCCCCATCCCCCCTTCAATTTATGCTTCTCCAAAATTTTTCATTTTCTTCTTGCTTTTTTATTATTTGGTGCTGTTACTTGCTTGCAAATTTGGTCACTTTGTTGGTGCATGAGATGTCTACAGTCCAATGGCCTGCCAGGGAGAGAAGGGGGGGGGCGCATGGCCTCACAATTAGTGGGTATTAAAAAGGTGGGAAGGGCAGGAACCAATGAAGACCGGCATTTCATTACATAGTGGAAATTTTAGAGTAGTGATTAGCCCACTCCACATTTTACTACATAATCAAATGCCTTCCCATTTCATCCCCTTTGACTGTGGTTAAGCTTAACCAACTTAAAAGTTATTATTATTATTATTATTATTATTTTTAAAAAAATTAAGGGTAAATGGATGAATCCTTGGGGTGAGTGAATCTTAACCACAAGTAGTGGGTATTAAAAAGGTGGGAAGGGCAGGAACCAATGAAGACTGTCATTTCATTACATAGTGGAAATTTTAGAGTAATGCCTCTACCAAAAGGGAGGGCCCATCTTTAATTTCCTTGTTTCTAGACACTTTTTGGAATGCAACATTAACGAATTTTATGACCAGGATGAATCCATTACTCAAAAAAAAAAAAAAAATTTATCAGGGGCTACGCCCCCGACCCTCAACGCCCCATACCCCAATCTCATTAATTTTCTTGATATATGTACTTCAGCCCCCCAAGGAAAAATTCCTGGCTCTGCCCTTGCTACAGCCTACTCTATATTTACTGCATTTCTTATGGGGCATGTTTTATAGCTGTAGTGCCAAACTGCTCCAGATTAGATGGCATCTTGATTTTTCTTGTCTCTCAGCTTGCTATTTTTTCTTTAACACACATATATGTATAATGTATGACCAAGTTAGGGTTTAGGAATTATTCGTCTATGGAAAAGTTTGGGAAAAATTGGCAAAATTTTGAAATAAAGAGGAATAATGTTGGGCAAGATATGAAAAAATATAAAATAAGATTACTAATTATGAAAATTGTAAACAAATATATTTCATAGATTAGATTTTTATTCAGGACGTTTTTAAAAATGTCGTGAATAATTCGCATGAATTCATCGTTCGATGAAAAAGTCAGGTAATATTCAGGATTTCTTGAAAAAATTGGAGAACTTTGTAACTATGTGTATGACGGCTTTCAAGTTTCTACTCAGCCATATATTATTGTCTTATTTTTGTGTTCATGTTTTGGTTCTTCAGCTGTAAGATTCTTTTAGGATGCACAAGTTGCTTTGTAGCAATCATCTATTTTCTACATTTAAAGAAGTATTTTGCTATTATTGACTTTGCATGCTTTCCGGCATAAACTATTTCATTTATATCTGTCTGGTCCTGTATTTTCAGACTCTTTCTCGGCTGCCCAAGTCTGTATTGCGTCTTCTAGAAACTGCGATTCCGGTACTGATGATTTCCAAACCTCCTAAGTTGAATAGTAGTTGTAGTAAATTAAACTTTCAAATGCTTTTTTGAGTCACTCTTTGACATCCATTGGGTTCATTTCAGGGAGTGACAGATCCCATGCTTTACATTGGAATGCTATTCAGTATGTTTGCATGGCACGTGGAAGATCATTACTTGTATAGGTATATGTCAATCTTCTTGGTCTTCCAGTTTTTTTTTTTTGGGTGCTGAGAGTGTGAATATTAATAAATATTAATATGCTTTAACTGTTCCTCTGGCAGCATTAATTATCATCACTGTGGGGCATCGAAAACTTGGTATGGCATTCCAGGAAATGCAGCTCTGGAGTTTGAAAAGGTTGTTCGGGAGCATGTGTATAATCATGATATTCTATCAACTGATGGAGAGGATGGAGCATTTGATTTACTTTTGGGGAAAACAACTTTGTTTCCTCCAAATATTTTATTAGAGCATGATGTTCCTGTCTACAAGGCTGTGCAAAATCCTGGGGAGTTCGTTGTCACCTTTCCTAGAGCATATCATGCAGGATTCAGTCATGGTAAAATACTTTCCTGTTTTTAATCTATTATTTTACAGATCCGGAAAAGGAAAGAAAGAAATAAATGTTTTAATCAGTTCGTGGCATGCCACTTCATAATATAATCACTTGATCAAATATGGTTTTCCAATTTCATAAATCTTATGTTTCTATTTGTACAAATTTAGGTTTTAACTGTGGTGAGGCGGTAAACTTTGCCATTGGTGATTGGTTTCCATTGGGAGCTGTAGCTAGCCGACGTTATGCACTTCTCAACAGGACGCCCCTCCTTTCTCACGAGGAACTTCTCTGTAAAGAAGCAATGCTTATTTTTAAGAGTTCAGAACTTGAAGATATGGATTATTCATCTTCAGACTTGGTCTCTCACCATTGCGTTAAGGTTTCTTTTGTGCACCTAATGCGATTCCAGCACCGTGCTCGCTGGTCTTTAATGAAATTAAGAGCATGTGTGATAATTTCTCCAAATTCCCAAGGAACCATTCTATGCAGCCTGTGCAAACGTGACTGTTATGTGGCATACATGACGTGCAACTGTTTTCTGGATCCTATTTGCCTTCGTCATGGTATGGCAATCTGTTATCTTGCTTTAGTGTGACCTCTAATATTAATGTCGTTTTTGCAATTATTAAGTCCTTTTGATTCGTCATTATATTGATCCCAATTGTGCAATCCAGAGATTGAGTCACTCGACTGCCCATGTGGGAGCAATCGCATTCTTTTTCTAAGGGAGGATCTGTCGGAAATGGAAGCTGTAGCCCAGAAGTTTGAGCAGGAAAAAGACATATTACAGGAGGTTCGACAACAAGTAGAATGTGGCGGTGACTTGTGTCTGCAGCTAAATATGTTTTCTTGCACTGAAGAGAATGGATACACTCCATATTGCGATATAAAATTTGAATTGAACCCTGAAATTGATATAACAAATCATGGTCAATGGAAAGACTTAGATTGTGGTTCTCATAGCCAGCCTATGATGAGCAGTGACAAAGAAATTATTAAAACTGATGTGTCAGATGCTTCCCTTTCTTGTGCTGCATCGACTCTATGTTCTTTTCTAGGGCCAGTTGAAAGCTCTTCTTTCCCCAATAATGTAAGCTTTGGCTCTCTGAAGTTCAAATGTGGCTACACATTGTTGTTTTACCTTTATATATCAATATATTTTGTGTCGCTATTTGAGCTCTTCATGCACTTGTAGGAGAACTACTTCTGTATCTTAAATTCCTGGTTCAACTGAAGTATGATTTTCGTTTTCCAATATTCATCTAGCAGGTGCGTGCGGATTTTAATAATGGAAATCTTGGTTCTACAAAGTATTTTGAAGAAGCATTTAGCAGTGCATATGAACCTTCACCATCCTCTCTGTCGTGTGGCAAGTTATTGAGTATCAATCAAGGCAATTCTCATGGAGAACAGATTATGCCTATTGGGGATCAATACAATGACGATTCTGATTCAGAAATATTCAGGGTCAAACGTAGATCTTCTGTGAAAGTGGAGAAAACAACTTTGAACAATTCAATGACTTCAAAGGTTTCTGAGCAGCAGGTAATATGTTTTCTACATTTACTTTCTTCTGGATCCATATTAGGTCTTACTTGTAGTTAGTATAGTAAAACAACCTCCTTTACCTTCTTAAAGATGAATTTGTGCCATTTATTTCTGTACTGCACATCTTATACACTACTTTGATTTACTGATCATCCTCAATTGATAATTTTCTATAGATAGCCTCGTATAACATGAAGCAAATTACCAACCTTAAACATTTGTCTACTTCCTATGAATTTGATTCATTCTTTGCTGAAACTTGATTTTAACATGATAAGTTCCATTTTCTTTTCCTGCCTAATATTTTCATTTTCCTCCCTTGTCAAAGGTTTGTTCCTTAATGAATGCGTGATAGCTGAGATATCATGATACCATGCTCAATTGGGCAAATAAGTTTGTCAAGGCTTCCAGCTGGTTTTATTGTAAGGAGGAATAGGCATATAAAGTATCTTGTTGGTCTTTTCAAGTATTCCGAGTTGAACTGTAGGATGTCATCCACTTATTGAAAGGATGGGGAAGAGGCTAATCTCAGGACCATTGGTTATTTCTATAGTGGCTGAATTCATGTTACTAAAAGCTATATTAGAAAATTGGCTACAGAAAATTCATACCTTCACATCTGATCAAGTGGACCTCCCTCGTTCCTAACTCCTTCCCTAACTATAAATCGGTATCCTAAAATGTGTTGATTTCTAATATACAAAGTCAAGTGGGCTGCACATGAACTTTGTGCATTGTCTCTTGTGATGATATATAATGGAATGAGATAATGTATTTATCTTTACTATCAAAAGGTAAACTCAATTTTATTTTTGGTTCAATGGGTAAACTCTACATGCTAAAGGGATTTTTGAGCTAAATATAGACTAATTTATATCTCTTCTATCATTCACGTAGTTTCCCTCACGTTGTTAAATTGTAATTGAATTGTAAAATCGATATAGGACCGATTCGATTCAAATCAGGATTCAAACCGTAAATCGTAAATTCAATTGAATTTTTTAAAACTTGTTTAAAAAATACAAAAAAATTACTTAATAAATAAATAAAAATATAATAATCTATTATCGAAAAGATTTCATTCATATCTATTGATGAAAGAAAGTAATGAACATTTCATTGCATACACTATAAAAAAACGCGAATGAACTCCATAAATTGAAAAAAAAAAAACCAATAAAATTTTAGATAAATCCAGTGTAGTCAAGGCATCTAGGCGATAAATTTAATATAAATATATATATATATATATATCACATATATATATTATTATATATAACATCCAAAAGACCAAAACTCCACACCTACATTCCACAAAAACATAAAATAAAAAGTCTATTACAATCATTCATCATATAACCAAAGACGTGTTGACATAGTGGAGTATTAAACACTTCAAAATCTGGGCCAAATACCCAAATTCGTGTCAGTGTCCATGTTACATGTATAATATTAGGTAGAGCCCTCCTGCGATTGCCTGGGGGGGTGGCAGGGGGGTTGAGTCCCCCTACGACGCACGATTTAGAATCTTGTTACTTCTTCATTACATGTTTTTTTTTTTTTCTATTTATTGGGATTTATTGGATTTTTTTTAATAAAAAAAAATATATATATTTTATGGGGTTCGCCTGCCTAGAGGGGTCCTAAGCGATTGAGGTCCAAAAATGCCTAGGTGACGCCTTGACTACACTCGATGAATTAACAAACGTAAACTCATATAATCATGTTGTATGAGATCAAGTATCAAAAGACTTGTACAATTAAAAAGAATAATAAAATAAGCTATCAAGTTTTCCCAAAATCCAACTACATCTTTCTTCTTCCTCCTTTCTTCTCTTTTTTTCCTTTTTTTTTTTCAATTTCATAGCATGTTAGCAATAGAGAGAAAACCCAAATAGGGGTTTTGGCATGTCCGTAACAGGGTTTTCCTATTTCTTCTCTCTTCTTAAAAAATATTAAGTACATTTAGAAAATTAAAGAATAAAAATTATTTTTTAAGTTTTGGTCTGTAAAAGGGGTTTCGTGCTCGAATCGCCTGAATCATACGATTTGAATCGCAAATCATAATCTGAGTCGCAGAACAAATGAGATTTACCCAATTAAAATTCTCACCTCCGATTTGAATCGTTTTGCTTGGGATTCGAATCGAATCGTAGGATTTGAATATCAAATCGCAAGGATTTAACAACTATGCCTTTACTGCCTAAATTTTTTTGTAAAATAATAATTTTGTTTTTTCAAAACAGTTATGTTGAAATATTAATAAAATAGGATTGAAGTTAAAATTGCTGACATTTGGGCCTCCGGAAGTCTTAGATGATTTTAAGACTCAAGGTTTTTGTTTTTCTCCATGGCTAGTGGATTTCTTGTTGGCATGTTATAAAGAAGATGCTTGCATTTGGAGGTGGGTGAAAAAGGGTATTTTTTCTGGTTATTTTTTTCAGATCTTTTTTTTTTATCGGTGATTTTTCAGGATCTTTAGACTAATTTATTTATTTTCTGCTTAAATATAGTATTTAAAATAATAATTTTGTTTTTTTTAAATGGTTATGTTGAAAATATTAATGAAATGTGATTAAAGTTTGCACTTGTCGACATTTTGGCCTTTGGAATTCATAAGTGATTTTAAGATTCAAGGCTATGTTTTTTTTCATGACTAGAAGAGTTCTTATTACCATGTGATCAAGAAGATGCTTCTACTTGGAGTTTGAGGTGTGTGAAAAAGTGTCTGTTTTTTTGGGGTTATTTTTTCTGGATCTTTTTGTTTTAACCAAAAATGAGCGCGTAAAAACAGTGTTTGGTGGATAACTATGAAGTAACAGTTTTGATTTCATATATGCTAATGCAATTTGTTTGGGGGGGGTAGATAGTAGAGCACTCCCAAAAATATCAATTTTTATTCTTTCATTTGGATAAATTTCCTTCATAAATGTGTTTTATTTCACAACTTCAAGAATTTTTTGAATTTCCCTAAACCTCATCTGTGATTTTTTAGGTGGCCATTACACCTGTGTAGCAAAGTAACTATTTGACTTTGTGCTACAGCTTCATTGTTATCACTAATGACACTATAAATAAGAGCAAGACACTGGAATTTATTTTCAAATTTTCAAGAGAATTTTGGTGATTTTGGATAGGCTGTATGCGTCTATGACACATTTCCCTAATTGAGAATTATAACTCTTAAGGTAAACAACTGAGGTTTGTCATGAACCTGAATGATTTATAATTTTTGTCTTATCTTGAATGAGTTTAAGTATATCCACAAAAGGAAGAAAAAACAGTTTAAATATATCAAGTTGGTGAATTTTGCTTATAACTGGAAGTTTGTGATGCATGGCAATAGTCAATCCTATGCTAGAATCATGTAAAATTCCTTTTTTCTTTTCTTTAAATTCTTTTCACTTTCCTTTTATACATAAATATTAAAATTTATAATAATGTTCACGATTACGCTAAAAAATATTAGACTTTTATGTCCTAATGTACTATAAACGAAAAGATTTAACAATATATATATATATATATATATACATATAGGGAATGGTTCCCATTAGTGTCGCTTAATAGAAGTTATATTGAGCAACCCCTCTAGAATCTCTACACGTGGCATGTCTTTGGGGATCTGACCATTATGGGAGACACGTGGCCAAAAATAGTCCAATCGAACCATTTTCAACAATAGACCCTACCTAGGTTATAGAAATCTTTAATTTTGCAAGCTTCAATTGGATGGTTTAGAAACGTCCAATCGACCTAATTTTTCCACTTGTCTCTCAAGGTGTCCACCTTGACATCCAACGGTCAGATCCAAAAGCAACTTGTCACGTGTCCTTTTTTATGGGGCCTCTCACTACAAGTTCGTGTAAGCTGTGCCCACTAGAACATCACCTTCTCTTTCTCCATATATATATATATATATATTTATCACATAATTTAAAATATCTTTGATATTTCCGATATATCCCTGCTATCGTAGGGATGGGAAATATCCTACATGTATTTTTTTAATACAAAATATCCCTTAATATCCCTGATATATCTAATTTATCACTCAATATTTCCAATATTCCCTATATTTCTTTTATAAGTTATGGATATTTCTCTCTTTAATCTATAGAAGGGAAAAATATCGACCAAAGAGGAGAGGAGAGATTTGGGGGATTTGAAAGGAGTTTGAGGTGGTTTTCTATTTTCTTGAGAAATCACCTACTTTTGTACCCATATTTATCTATATTTGTCATTGGGGGTCGGAGTGCACCCCATTTGCACTACCTTTGCCAAAACTTTCCTAAAAGCTAAGAAATTTCTTCAAAATTAAAATGGTATTTTACATAATTTGTGTGTCATTAGTCCTAAACTAGTGCAAATATTTCAATATGATGCATTTACACTAGATTTCTAAGTTCAAATTTTTTACGGGGAGGGAAAATTGGGGAAAATTCAAAATTTTTAATTTTTTTTTAGCTTAACTTCATGTGGCTCTGATTGTAGTTCTTGGGGTGAGTTGGATCGTGTATGTATTATGTAGTGAACTTTGATTTTGTATTCTTATTGTTATGATTGATTAAAGGATGAATGAAATATTTTATATAAGTTGTATCAATATTAGTCAATCATACATTGTCATTAGCGCATATCTTTGCATCTTTGCCCCTCCTTACCCATTGCATCTCTTATGTACATTGTTATTATTTTAAATGTATATTAACATCTATTTTAACATATCCCAAAGTTTCATTGAAAATTTTAGTATTTTATAATTTTCCCCCAAAAATTTCTTTGAAAGTGTGATATATTCCCCGCAAAACAATATATCCATCAATATATTTTTTTTTCTAAGGTGCGACATATCCTACAATTTAGAAACTTGCACACATACACGCCCGAGCGCACACATACATCTTCTACATAGGCTCCTCCTCTTTGGGATTGAGAAAGACACCTTCCCAAACCCGAACAAGATCGGGAGAACTTATCACTCATTAAATAACTAAATAGTTATCTACTAGCCATGTTTTGTTTCTATGAAAACGCTAATTAAATAACTAAATAGTTATCTACTAGCCATGTGTTGTTTCTATGAGAATGCTCATTAAATAACTAAATAGTCATCTACTAGCCATGTTTTGTTTCTATGAGAATGCCACATACACACTGAAAAATAGTCCTTTATATGTTGAGCGGGTGGTGAACAAGAATAATATAACCAACCTAAATAGTTGGGATTAGGCTTGAATAATGATTATGATGGTTTATTGGGAGATTGATCACAATGAAAGTCTTCTTGCACGTCTAGAACCTAGATGATGCCCCATTGCTGGTCAATTTTGTAGATAATAATATATTGAAGTATTTGTACAAGTTTCCTATGTGCTCTCCTCCCTCTTAATTGTGAGTACAGATGGAGCATTTGGAAAATTTTATTTTTTTCCAGCTTTATAGCATCCAATTGGGCTCTGCAATTGGTAGAGCTTATCAATTTTCAATTTGTGAGGTTAAAAATATGGAATTCTTTAGATTGCTATTTTTTGCATATGTTGGGGCATTTGGAGAAAATGGAGAAAACACATAGTCTAGGACCAGTTTAATCCTCTGGAAGAATTGGTAGATATATAGGCTTTGCTTTCTTATGGGTTATCTATCCTTGAAGAGTTCAGATGGCTTAGCTTTACCATTTTACTTGTGGATGGCAAGGTTGTGATTTTTGGCAATAAAGGAATTTATGATGTCCTTTTTTGAAACAAAATGTGGCTTATAATCAATTAGCCTTTTTATATTTTTTCACCCTGTATCATGAGTCATGGCCTCTTTGTAAATAAACCTTTCCCTCTCTTATCTACAAAACCACACCATCACTATTTGTTAGAATCTAAAACAATCCCAAACTTTAATCATTTTGATGTGTCGTTTGATACTGAATTCTAAGTTAAGTTGGCCAGCTTGTTGAGAATGTTAACGTGGGCGATCATCATCTAGTCCCTTGTAGATCCTCACTTTATCCCATTTTTGATGAGTCGTACCTCGAATGCAAAGTTAGTCGCCCAGCTTGTTGTGAATGTTAACGAGTACATGGATGGTCATCTAATCATTTGTTGATCCTTGAATTCAGTTATTCATTCCTTTTGTGAAACAGTCATCTAATGTTGGAGGAAAAGGCTTAATCAGCTCATGTGCAACCTAAGTTGCTTGAACATGAATTGGTTTTCTGCTCCAGTCTTCTATGATATATTTCGATGAACTGATGTATCTTAGATTCTTAATGATGTCTTGATTCACGAGACAAATTGTAGCAAGAGTATCCTGAAAAGCTATCTTTAAATAATGGGAAATAGAGTGCCAAGTGCCAAAAACATGAAGCAATGAAGATAGTTAATGCCAACTAAGTATGCCAGTGCCCCTAGAGCAGTGTTTTAAAAGGCGTTGCATTGGGTCCTCAAGATGCGTGAGGCATAAGCCTCGAGGCGTGAAGCTTAAGCCTCATAAGAAAGCCTCACACTCTCTCTTTTTAACAAATAAATAAGAATTATGCAAAATATTTTTTTAAAAAATAATTAATGGTTATAAATTATAATATGGGGTGGGGGCGGTTGGCAAAGACCCCTACCATATTGTTAATATGTATGTGGGTGTTCACATTAATATGTAAAAACTATATAAATAATTCAACCATAAAAAAATTAATTTAAGAGATAAGATAAGTTTACATATTGAATAATGTTCAATCATCATGTGGTGGATTTTGAATTCCAATGAATAATTGCAAAGTAGTCACTAACTATATATGCTAGGCGATGACTTCAAATTTTTGCAATGTCTACTGTGAAAATTAGAGTGAAATATATTCAACATGGTTTTAAAAAGCCTAAATATGTTTAGACATAACAAATTTAATGTTAATTTAAAATTTTTAAAAAATAATAAATAATAATGTTTTTATCGATAAAAGAAATTGTGAGGTACTCACCTTATGATTTACTGTTTAAATCTTAGTTATGTCGCTTGAAGCCTAGAACCCTATTTTTTCTAAGAATCCTATTTTTGATTAATATATGAGGCACACTTCTAAAAAAAATTAATGTTCAAGTCTTAGCTATGTGGCTAAGACCCTATTTTTGATTATTATATGAGACGTCTCAAACATAAAATTAGCCTCAAAGCGTGTGCCTCATATAAGCTTCACAGTTTGAGGTGTTAGCCTCATGATATTTAAGCCTCAAAGTTGAGCCTCAAGACTTTTACCTTTAAGCCAAGGTGTAAGCCTCACGCCTTTTAAAACACTGCTCTAGATATCATAGTCAGTAAGTACAAGTATGGGTTTTTAATGACAATGATTTATTCGGGAAGTACTGGTTTTATACCGCAAAAACATAGGAAAAGCACAGAAAAATTTAAAAATAATTAATAATTACAAATAAATAGGGAACATGATACCAAGTTACCAACTACTAACAATCATTTAAAGTCAACATTGAACGAAAGAATTACAATTATATAGCTCTCAAAATATCATCATTCACCATTTAATCATTTTAACAAACGGATATCATCATTCACCATTTGAAAAATGTACAATACCACCATCCTCTAAATTAGAATTCCATAAGATTCAAACCCTAACATAAAATTCATTAATATCTTTGTGAAAATAAACCCTATATGCAAATCCTATCATGAGATTCAAATAGGTACATGAGAATGAGAGAGAAACCCTAAAAAATTAAATTTCAATATGTAAAGATAACAATAATGGGTCGGATTGTTGATACCACAATCCTGGGTCTGAAACCTGTCTTCACCAGCTAAAATAGGTACGTGAGAATGAGAGAGAAACCCTAAAAAATTAAATTTCAATATGTAAAGATAACAATAATGGGTCGGATTGTTGATACCACAATCCTGGGTCTGAAACCTGTCTTCACCTGCTAAAATGCTAAGCACCCTCTTGCATATGCCAACAAAATAAGGAAAAAAATGGTTCAGATGGGTTTCTGGAAGTATTCAAGTTGCTCTTTCTTTGATATTAGATTTTTTGTGTCCTTATTTCTTGTGAATAATAGAATGTTTTTGAGTTTGATATGTTGCAAGTTGCCACTGTGAGGTTGTGAGTTCAAATCCCATGGTCACCAATTAAAAATGAAAAAGGAAAAAGTTTTTGGGAGATTGTGTTCTTATTTCTTCTATCTTGTTTGATAAGATTATCTTGGGAAATTGTATTCTTATATACACTGTGATATTAGCTACTTGAAATTGGTATTCTGTAGTGAACCCTGCCTTACTAAAGATTTGGAGTCTCTAGAAGTCTTGTTTTTTTGCTCATATTCTCTATGTATAACAAATTTAAGTGTGTGATAGCCCCATTGATTTTTACGGTTCTAATACTAGGTTCTCTACTTTATACAACTATACATGGTGCGCATATGCTCTAGATCTGGAACATCAAATTAATTGCGGCATCTTATGTTGCACATGACCAAAGATAATCTCAATGGATGGATACTAGTGAGCTGAGCAGCAGACTCTTTTGGATCTTTTTGCCATTATTAATTTATAAAAGTGGATACTATTGTCAGAAATGAGGAATATCGGTCAAAGTGATTTTTGGGCCGTGTATAATCCGAGAGACTCCCACTGATTGCATGTCTTGGATTGACGAGTCTAAGGCAATTTTAATAACAGACATGGAATTGGTATAACACGTAATTTTATACTAGTGTTTTAAAGGCGTGTGAGGCTTACACCTTAAGGCTTGACTCAAGCGAGGCTCAAGTAAAATGCCTTGACGCTCAACCTTGAGGCTTAAAGTCCCTGAGGCTTGGACCTTAAAGTGTGAGGCCCACATGAGGCGCATGTCTCACGCCTTGAAGATTGATCAATGTCTGAGACGTGCCCCTTATACATAAACCAAAATAAGGCCCTAGGAACATATTTGATACTTCAAATTATTCTTATGCTTTTCATTTTCCATTTATCATCACTTCTTTTCTAGTTAAAAAATGAGGGAGCATGAGGCTCCTTCACTAGTATCTCTTAGTTCGGAATACAATATTTTTGAGTCTAGCTTGTTCTCATATCCTAATAACTGCCACATCCTTGTATTTAGGCATTGTTAAATATAATATTAACATGGTCATCACATTGCTTTTCATGTAGATATTTTAAAATCTCTAAAATATTGCATAACCAGAATTGAAATAAAGTGTGTATGCCTTCGGAATTTAAGGAAAGATGTTTTTTACTTTTTGGGTTCAGTTGTACATTTGGCATGCTTTAATTATATTTCCTATCAAAAGCTGGTTATGGGACATTATTTAATGCAAATATATAAGCTCCATAGTTTTTGGTTGCAACTAATGAAGAGCATCTTCTTGGCCCTTTAAAAGTATGCTTCTAACAGATCTATCTTTTTGTGCGCAGGGGCGTAAACGGCTGAAGAAACTCCATCCGGAAGGAAGATATGAGCAATTGTCATCAGTGGACTGCAGCACAACTGATAAGCCAGACCGCTATTTTAGCCCAAATGTTCATTGTAAAGAAGCTCCAGGTTCTGCTTCAACAAGAGACAGGCTTGCTGGAGGAACTACTACAGTCCCCATGAAGTTTAAGCCTTTGCTGTCAGACTTGAAGAAGGCGGAAGACGAAGCAGTAAGGTTGAAACCTAGAGAACATCATAGAAAGGATAAGTTAGAACTTGACGTGGGGAAGACAGTGAGGGAACCATCACCTCTCGAGATCGTGCCAAAACGTTTAAAAGTAAGAGGCCCGTCATTTTCTAGAGGTGGAGAACAGGCTGGAATGAGCTGTAGAATACCGGAGACCGATGAGAAATCAGGCGGGCCTGTCTCTGGAGTGTCTTCTAGAGCATGACTTAGCTAACATTATTTCTCTAATGGGGTTCTGACATGGAAATCCAAAATTGACTCTGGAAGCGGCAATAACTATTAACAGGGTGAGTTTAGAAGAGAGAAAATCAGATTCTTTGTGCAGGCTTCAAATTGAGGCGCATTGACATGGTTGGATTATTGGGTTCTCGGCCGGGGGTTTTTCTTTCTTTGGCAAGGGGACCTTTCATGCAAGCAAAGCAGAGGGAGTTGGGTAGGGTTCTAATGTAAATTTGTTTAAGTCAATTCTTGTGAGAAAAGTGGGGTATTCCCACTGTCTCAAAAGGTTAGTCTGCTGCTTCTCTTACTAAGTTCTTTATTCTTTTGTAGCAATTGGTGTTTGTACCATGGACTACTTGAATAAAATGCAGTGAAAATGCTCTTTTTCCTTTACTCTGTCTTTTGGCACTTCATTGGCTTTGGATGTTACTTTCTCTTTCAGAAAATTATTCAATCCTAACATCCCTTTGTGGTTATTTTCTTCTCTCCTCTTTATCCCTTTCTCAAGCCCATTTGAAACTCGTTACTGCCGCTGTAAAGATGACTGTCTGCCTGTGCAAAGATGGGAGAGAATGCATACTGTCATTTTATTCTTCTTTGTTTTCTGAAATGGGAAAGCTTCACCTCTGAGATTACCTAGATTGAAAAATATATTACATAGCTTTACTTTACATTTTGTTCTTTCTTGTCTACTCAGCAAGAAGCATATAAATCTGAATTTATGTATCTGTTGAGGAAATCTGAGGAACCAATTGGCGTACGGTTACTTTGTTGATATGGCAGCAATCTCTCTATATATATCGGCATGTGATTCAGTCTGTGGCTTCTTGATGGATAAAGTCCATGGGCGATTTCGAGCACTACATTATTCCTCCAGCATGGTTCTCCGGGGGTGGTGGAAACTTTTCAATTCAAACAAACGCCTGTTTGGATCCAAAGGCGTCGCAAGATGGGGCATACTCACAGAAGTTGTGTAACATCAGACATTGATGCTAGACAACTCGACGGTAAAAGCACCACGCCAAATGACTCGATAGGGACGAATATTGTGCCTCATTTTGACACCACCAGAAGAAGGTAGCGATCTTACTGCTAGAGAAGCATAGACATGCACTTTCATTCATTCATTCCATTCATGTTTCCGGCTGCTAGAGAGGCACAGACACGCCCCTTTATTCTATCATGCTTTCTTGATTTAATAGGTTTTGGTATACATAAATTGAGGCATTTTCAGCATTTATCGTTCATTTGCCGGCACTTTTTGACAAATGATAGCTGTAAGCATCTCATTTTTGTACCCCTATTAGGCCTGAACCTTCTGTGACCTACTAAGAGAATTCCTCCAAAATCTTCAAAAGGTGACCAAAGTACCCATGACCTTTTGTCAAAACTACAATAATGACCTTGAGTTGGAATTTTACAAAAGTACACTTGAGTATTTTAAAATTTATCCTATCTTTACCAAAAATGTTTTAAAATAAAATAAAATTGGACTCCATTCCATTATTAGACTTAATAAGCTTTAAAAATGGTAAGTTGGTCTTAGGCCAATCATAGCGTGCTAGGGCTTAACCTTAAAAACTAAGGATTCATAGCCCAAAGGTTTAGGTAACTGTAGAACTAGAAAGCAAAGTTTTCTAGATTCTGCTTTACCGCCGGTATGTTGTCTGTATCTCTACCTCGGATTTTGGGTCAGAATGAACTGTTTTGGGTTCATTTCTTCACTGTTTCCAGTTTTGTTCTCCAGTTTTATAGAATCTGTTTTACCCATTTCTAGCTTTGTTATGACTATCGGTTTAACTTAGCATGCCCCTCACCGTGCTCTATCCCTGATTCCCTGCATGAGCTAAAACTACTATGTGATTAATAAAATATAAAAATATTAAAAAAATATTTATTTGCTCATCTATCATTTAGTATATGCTTGCTTGTTTGGATGTTTTGAAACTACATGTGGCTTGATGTCATGCAAATAGGTATATAGGCAACCCAGGCGGGTTCAGCTGTCCTATGTTAGAAATTTGGTTTGTTTTCTTTTTGTGTTAATTATTTCATTCTTGCCATATTGTGATAGTTTCTGTTTTCGAAATTAGCGTGATTCTATTTCTGGTGAATACCTTAGCATGATTCTATGTTTGATTTGTTACTATTTCCAATGCTAGCATGATTTTCTTAATAGCAACTTAATCAATTAGGAATTACATTAAGGTTTCTATCTTAGTCTAATTGGATTGTAGAAATAGTTAGCTGCAATTTTAGCAGGTATCTAAGGTTGCCTAACACATTTCTTTAGCACAAATTAATCTCTTATCTAGACTTTCTAAATAGAGGCCATTTCTTTTCCATTGATTATTAGGGTTCCTATTCCCCTAATTAAAATAGGTGACGACTCCCTAAATTATCTATGATTTGGACATTATTCAAAATAAGAAAACATTCTTATTTGAGACGACAATCAAAATCCACTACTCACACTCATCTCACCAATATTAGATTTTAATTACTTAAACATTGATTTATAAATAGATAATTAATCAAGGGAATGTCAAAAATGCATTTCTAAATAGTAATTTAGATAAAGAAGCTTGCATGGATCAACTTGAAGGGCTTATATTACTTGAAAAAAAAAAAAATGAAGTTTGTAAACTGACTAAATCATTATATGATTCAAAATAAGCACCTTAAACAATGGCATATTAAATTTTATTATTCGTAAACTGACTAAATCATTTATGGTTCAAAATAAGCACCTAAACAATGACATAATAAATTTTATAGAATAATCATTTATTTGGGTATAGCTTAAACGAATTTGATAATTGTGTATACAGTAAATTCCATGGTAATAAATTAATTATTATATATATATATATATATATGTATTGGAGATATAGCTAACAAATTATATGAGGAAGGAAGGTTTACCTGTTTAAGATTCATGTTAATGTTGATGAGTTGTCTAATATCCTCCCACAAGCTAATGAATGGATTGATATTTGGTGGGGATGAAATGAATGTGAAAATCCCCAATAATAATATGCTTTGAATAAAATGATAATCTATTTCAATGTGACCGGTGTGCGCGTGAAAAACTGGAATGGCAACCACATACATCGCACTAACTTTGTCACAAAAAAAGAGTGGTTGGAGATGTGAGGGAAATTCTAAGATCCTTGAGGAGAAATCAAATCCAAATTGAGTTAGTTGTTGTCACAACAAGGGCTCGATACTCTGCTTGTATCAAGAGATGTGGGCTGTTTCTTGCTTCCCCAATGTACTGAGATATAGACAATATCCACTTCTAGATCGTCTCTCATCGAGGCAACCAACCTAGTTGGCATTGGAGTAAGCCAAAAGATCAAGTGAAGGTTCTGAAAGTGAGTCTGTCACCAATAGTGCCCTTTAGAAAATGCAAGATGCATTTGGCAGCAATTAAATGAGATGTCATAGGCTTGTGCATGTATTAGCAACCTTGATTAACAACATATGTGAAATCTGGCCTAATGAGGGTTAGATATTGCAAAGCACCAACAAGTTGTTGATATTCAGTTGGATCGGATAAGATATTGCAAAACACCAACAAATTGTTGATAAATTGTTCCTAGAGGATATGGCAGTTGCTTGTACCTGACCATGTCATCATGTCGTTGAAGGAGATGCATGGTGTATTTGGTTTGAGTTAGGTTCAGTTAATGTTGTGTGTGTTTAACTTTCATTAAAGCCTATGTATTTATGGGCCTTACCTAATCGAGCCCATTAGAGTCTATGTCTTTGTAAGCCTTACATAAATAGCCCATACCATATATGAGTGATCGACAGAAGATAGCCTACATATATGACACCTAATCAAGCTCATACCTTACATGAGTGACACATAAGATAGTCAAAATGTATGATACCTAAGCAAGCCCAAACCCTACATGAGTGACACATAAGATAGCTTAATTACATGTATGTCAATTAAGCAAGCTCATACCCTACAAGAATGACACATAAGATAGTCTACATGTGATACCTATGTTAGCCCATACCCTACACAAATAACACATTAGATAGTTACATATATGACACTTTAGAAATTTAGGGGCACAAGCATTTGTGCCTGAGTGGCTTTGAGAAACACAAGAAAATCCTTAAAATTAAACCTTAACTTCTTCCTCTCCCTTATTTTGGTTTCTTTATTTCTTGTTAAGGAGGGAGGAAAGAAAAGAAAGAGAGGGAATGAGAAAGAGAGAAAAGGAGAAGAGAAGAAGGGATTTTGTAGAAAAATTAGGAAAAAATCTGTAAAGGTAAGAAAATTTGTCCCCTACTTTAATTAGATATTATTTAGGATTATTAATTGTGATTATTAGTAGGTGTTAAAGTTGTTAGTATATATATGCTGAAATTGGTAGATGGTAATTGTTAGTATGTATTACAAATTATGAGTATGTATTGTTAGTGTGTATTGAAATTGGCATGATGTTCTATAAAATGTAGTAATATGCATGAAGAAATTTGCTATACTATAAATCTAAGATTAAGATATCTTAGGGGTAGGATTAATTATGAAGTTATGTGCAACTTGAAATGCGTGTATGATGATCTAAGTACATTTGATAAATTTTGTAGATACCTGAATATTAAGCTATTTGAAGGGGCTATACTCAAAAGTTTTCCATTAAAATTTTACATGTTCAAACTCCTTCGGAAGGTAAGAATCATTCAAAAAAAAATTTTCGTTTTTAGATATGGCAAGGGTCAAAGAACCAAAATAAAGACCTAATTAAAATACATGACACTAAAGACCAAAAATTACGCTTTTAGATATGGCAAGGGTCAAAGAACCAAAATAAATACCTAATTAAATTACATGACACTAAAGACAATGGTATAAATCAAATTGACGTGGCAATCATCCCTAAGATATAAAACCCTTGAAAGAGAGGTGAGTGTCAAGACGGGGTGGGTCATGAAATATTTACTAACTAGCTATCATTCTTGAGGTACAAAACCTTTGAAAGATAGGTGAGTGCCAAGACAGGGCGAGTTAGTTCAGGAATGACTCATTGTCTGAGGAGAAAATAAATGTTAATAAGTCTGAGATAAAAGATGTGAACAAAGATGTAATACGATAAAGAATAAGATGTTACACAAAGACAAAAATTAGACATAAAACATGACAAACGAAAGATAATCCGTTGACGAAATCAACTATCAGAGATATAAAAATTGAAAGATTTACGCATGAGGTGTAATAAGTAACGGTGACACACAACCAGATAACACTATGAAGATTAAAGTAAGAGTAATGAATTGAATAAAGTAATGAGATTAATTTTACTTGTTGAGCTTCATAACTCATCAACTTTTTAGGTCAATAGATGATGCTTAAGGTGATGCCTAGCCTCCGAGAAGACAGGAACCTGAATTTGAGGAATGCTTATTCTCCTTTTTGCATGTTGAAGTTCTTGTTTGATGAAACGATTTGTATTTTGTTAGCTAGATGTGTAAATGTAAATATTTAGGTTTGATGATTTATTTGGATGACTACTATGAATGGTTTCGAATTTAGGTTCTGCATATGTATTTTATTAAGTTCATAATTCGGATTTATAAATAAAAATCGATTTGGAAGTTCAAGTGTAAATCAGGGTCGTGACACACTCTCTCTCTCTCATTGGACCTTATATTGGACTGGTACGGTTTGGGCCATGAAAGGGGAAGAAGGGTTATGCGGACTCAGGTCCTCTGGGCTTAAATGAAGTTTATGTCCAGAAACCAATAGGGTATCAGAAATACAATAGGGTATCACTTCACCATACAATTTTATTTCCTTCAAGGATTAAGAAAAGAAAGAAAATGTATATTTAAGATTCTCAAGCAAAAGGCAGCAACAAGGTCCATATAAAGCCATCTATGGGCTTCTTTTATATATATTAGTCCGTAATAATATTCCTTGCATAATCCCAACAATCGGAACTATTGCAGTCTTAATTTGTGGCAATTCAGAGGGAAAAATTGTGACCGGTCCCCCACCCCAACCCAAAACAACAAGAAGAAAGACAAAAATAGAAGTAAAGGGATAAAGAGAAGGGAAATTCAATAAACTCAAAATATTGATACTATTTCTTTCTTCACTTTATACTCAGATGTCCTAGTTTCTTTTTAAGATAATTTAAAATCTTTCGATAACTAGAAGCATAGAATATTATACATTACCATACACTATTCTTAGAAGATGAAGACACAATATAGCCCTAGTCTATAATAGTGTACATGCCTTGGATCTTGATTGTACAAGCAATGCATCAACGCGAGGGGATTTTAATAGACCAGTTACAATCATTCTAGCGACCATCGAAACCAGGTGAATTTTGGGGAATGGATTGATCTTTATTTGAAGATTCTAAGAGATGTTTCCCATTTTAGTGATGGTAACCAATTCGGGATTGGGCATGTGCAGCCATTTCATGAAGAGATGACCATTTGAACTTTTAGACAACTGTTTGGAGACACACCCAAACATGAAAGAAAGAATAAAGAAAATAATAGAAAAGACTTCCCATTTGGAGGATAAGGGCATTCGCACCATATTCCAAGCAATCCAAACAGGGTAACTTGGATTTAATCTATATATACAGCTGGAAAGACTCCTCTGGAATTATGGCTCAAGTTTAATCTCCATTTTAATATCTTGGACATAAGATATTTTTAGTGAAAATGCAAGAGAGTATTATGAGAGAAGAGATATTGGGAATGTGTAACAAGTAGAAAGGAAGGATAGTGGCCAAAAAAAAGACCATGCCTCAAGAAGGGGAGGTCTTGAGTTCAAGTCCCTTCCCCTTGTTGGCCACCCTTCGGGATTTATCTTGTCTTTCCTGGTTGTGTGGGGGATCTACACAGCCTGATGGACTTATTAGTCGGGTGCTCTAAGAGGCCCGGATACCCTTGTTCCACCACCCACCAAAAAAAAAGAAAAAAAATTAAAAAAGAGGATATAATGAAATGTGGATTAAAAAGATTTGATTTGTAGGTTATAAGAATTAGATTTTCCATCATGATTATTATGTCTACTAAATGGGAAATCCACAAACTCAAAGATAAAGGAAAAGAGGGTGTCATTTTATTTTATTTTGCAACTGAGGGTGTCTCAACCTTGACAAGAAGGACTAATCCCTTTGGATATGCATGCAATCACCGGCAAACCATCAACTCAATTCTCCAAAACAGTGGAATTAGGGTTTTATATTTCAATGGAGAGAGTGCAGGAGTGGGAGGGTAATCCTGGTTGGTTGAGAGGCAAACACACGCTAAAGCTTTATTTCTAAAGTTTCCTCTTTCATCAAAGAAAACAAGAAAAAGATGTAAAAATGAACGACTCTCAAACTTGTTTCCTTTTTTCTCCACTTTCTCTCTTTCTTCACTTTACCCCACTTCCATAAAAGAATCCTCTCTCTCTCTCACAGGCTCCTAGGCCCCCCCAAGTGTCATTTTCTCAAATATACTTCACACAAACAAGGAAGAAACAACCATTTCACTCCACACCTTATCATTTCCTCTCTTTCTCTCCCCAATTTCTTACATCTCTGCAACTAAACGCTCAACTTTTCCATCTGAACATAACCCAGAAATCTTAGCTGAAAATTCATCTCCAAAATCATGGATATTGCTCGGTAAGTATATCTATGGTCACTGATAAAGAGACCACCCCTACTTTATGGAAGAGAGAAGAAAAAGAAGAAGAGGTTTGGTGATTTAAAAGTATTGTTTCATATATAGCCGGGAATGGAGCTTTTTCCAGCACAACCAGATTTATCTCTTCAAATCAGCCCTCCAAACACCAAACCCACGTCGGTTTGGAGAACAGATGAGATGGATTTGGGTTTCTGGAGAAATACCATGGCTTCAACAGCCAAACCCGGTACCTGTTTCGACATCTCCTTGGCAAATCCTAGGACCTCAGAATCTAACTCCAACCATCTTCATCTTAGTCATCATCATGTTAATGGAAATCTAATCCATGCTCATCAAGAACACCAATATCACCATCATCAACAGCAACAATACCACCATCAACCACAAGGAATTCAGCAAGAGCTTGGTTTCTTAAGACCCATTAGAGGAATTCCTGTCTACCACAACCCCTCTTCTTTCCATTTCCTTCAGCAGCCTACTACAATTACCACTACTTCAACTTCTAGTCAGTCTCAAGGGCTAATGAGATCGAGATTCTTATCGAAGTTTCCGGTGAAGCGAAGCGTGAGAGCACGTCGGATGAAATGGACTACACCCCTACATGCCCACTTTGTTCGCGCCGTTGAGCTACTGGGTGGCCATGAAAGTAGGCTTCATTCTTTCACTTCTTTTACAATTTTTTTTCCCCTTTACACCACTGCTTTGTCTATCATCTTCCTCAAAAGCAAGGTTTTTTTTTTTAGGGTTTTAATTTATTATTATTTATATGTTTTGGTTGGGGGATTTAGGGGCTACACCCAAGTCAGTTCTTGAGCTCATGGATGTGAAGGATCTCACCTTGGCTCATGTAAAATCCCATTTGCAGGTAATGGACTTCTCATTCCTTATCCATCTCAAATGAGCTTTTCCCATCTTACACTTAAAAGAGCTAGCATGGATTTCACAAATTGAAGAAAATTTAAATTCCCACTTAAATTTTCCTTTTTAAAAAAAAACTCTTTTGAATTAGTCTTATATGCAGTTATAGTGGTGTTTATAAGGTGAACTTGCAATTTTCAGCCTACATTACTGGAAAGTGTTTCACATACATTGCAAATTACAGTGATTCTCGGCAGAGAGTCTCTCAAACACTCAACAATTCTCCTTTTCCTTTTAGATCTTGTGGTTCTACAAGTTAAAGCAGCTTTTTTGCTTGGAGGAAGAAATTTTTCTGATTTTTTTTAAAAAAAATAAACCAAATAAACAAGAAAAAACTAACCAAAAGAAAAACAGAGAGAAAAATATATGGAAGAATACTATTATCAATTTCAAAAGACGAGTAAGATGAATCCCAAGGAATTCAAAGAGAGTCGTAGCCGAGCCGAGCTGATTTTAGAACTGAGTTTACACCATTTAATCCTTCTAAATTTCGGTTACAGTGAGAAATATCATTTTTCTCTTACAGAAAGAATTGCTAAGAAGCAAGTAAAGACGCTCTCATTTCTCAATGATTTATTCTTCATTTGAGCTTCTTAACCAGAAACACATAACCATATTTGACCTTATACATTCGTGCAATACAGCCATACATACATCCGGTCATGCATACATAGACACATATATATGTAACCACATACATGCTTATGTAGTTACATGCACATGGACTTCATTGTAGACGGTATTTACAGTGTTTGTAGTTGCACTGTAACAGAAGGCTATAGCACCATCTATAATCTTTTTACTTGTGTTACTTTCTATATTTTGGTTCTGTATTATATCATATCAGTGACCCTAATGTAATGCAATTTTCTGATAAAAGGAATATTATTGCAGATGTATCGGACGGAAAAGCTCAGTGACAGACCAACAACTTCTTCGGGTTAATACCGATATTTCTTTATATTCCATATTTCTTTTTTTCTTCTGAAGTTTAACTTAAGCATAAAAAGTTTAACAATTTACTAATTTTGGGATTATTTTCAATATAATGAGTTCCCATTGTTGTCCGTTCAGGACAATCAGATGGATTCGAAAATGGATTATCCAGAGAAATTTCCGAGGAAATAATGCTCGACATTCAGAACCCACGAAGGTCTGAGTTATCAGTTGAACAGGGAAGACCAAATATGCATGATGATCAGGATTACCGCAGTCTCTGGAGCAATTCTTCGAGGTGAAATAGTACTACTTCCCACATCAAACTACATTTTTGTAGTTATTATTTAAATTTTTGATGGAATTATATATACAGTTCTTGGATGTAAGAAAATATTCAGTAACCAACCAAATTATTGGATACCCATATGAATTTTCAAGGTGAAATCCTTTAATTCTTAATTTCCATTTCTATTTCTGTTACAGTATATATAGATTAGACATATAAGCATTTGATTTGATTCCTTGATCATAGTCACTATCAATCTTAATAAAAATGGAGGAATTATATAGCAGAAAAGCTTCAGTTGTAGTTTTGATGTCTACCAAATAATGTAACAGAAAATTATATGATATCCAAATTACTTTTTGTTTTCTATAGTCATCTTATGTTCTTTTTCCTCTTCCACCTCAAACCTTAATCAGAAATGATGTGTAAGGTCGAGTGAGGGAGCATCTTTGGAATAGCAGATCTTCATATTCAATAGGAGAATTTATGCTGACATTTTAGCATGCAAGCTTCATTTAAAATCATGGAGTTTATCCTATGTATGATGGGGGCAATGCTAGCTACATTTTCTTTTAAATTCACTTTCTTCATGAGAAAGAAACGTGTTTTCAACTAACATTCTATCCAATCAAAAAGAGTGAGTCTTAAAAGAGTGTTGCCATCATTATCCATGCAACTGATCTCTCTCTCTCTCTCTCTCTCTCTATATATATATATATATAATCCGGCTATCTGGCCTTCCTACCATTCCAACTCCTGGATCCCATTTGACAAATTCACCTGAATTAGAGATCTCTCTTTCCCTTTGATTTTGTGGGGCCGAATATGGCGAGTGAATGAGGCCCATAAGGAAAAACCCTGGTGCCGAAGCTATGACCTGTGAAACTTCTCTGTAGGTTCTTGTTATAAATAATGGGCTCTCACATGGGGAGGCTCAACTTTATTTCAATCAGCACAAATGATAGAGCAAAGGATTTTTAAACAAGTTAATAGTAAAAGATGGCTTTCTTTTATAAGTTTGCTTTTTTCATGCATGGCTTCCACTGATAGAAAGTATTCTCTGCAGGGAAGCTTTGTTGCATGGAAAACCAAGGGATTCTGGAGGAAACGCACCTCCTTTTGAGGTACCCGTTTAAGACCGCATCTCTCAAAATAAGCTTGAGCTTGAAAATTTCACTTTAAATTTTTATTCGGAAATGGAGGATAGAAAGGATTAAAGAAGGAATAATATCTATTTCTATTCAAAATTTGCTAGTTTCACTCTCCCTTGTTACAAATAAAATAAAAAACATTATGACACGTGACAAGCAACACAGGTTTTAGAGAGGAGAGTGTAACTTGGAGGAGAGTGAAACCAGCACTTCTTATTTCTAAGTCTTTCTTCATCTAGGAGGAAAAGATGTAAAACAAGAGGTCTTTAGAGGATAGTTTGGTCATTTGATAAGTCAAGGGGCGATTTCGATTTCATGAGAACACATATATGCTCTCGGAGGGCAAGTAGAATACTCCCCGCCTGGGAGTCTAGGGGTCGAGTCCCTTTGTACTGTGGCGACATGTAAGTCCCCTCGTATATATATATATATATATATAGAGAGAGAGAGAGAGAGAGAGAGAGAGAGAGAGAGAGAGAATTTTTTGCAAATTCTACCTTAAAATTGGAACAGTTTAGTCAAAATTTGAAAGTATGACATACACGTGAGGTGCAATATCCTCAATCAACCACACCCTTTATACCGTTTACGCCTGACTCATCACCCATTCCTTTCACTTTGTAGACCTCTTTCTTGGGAAAAAGAGGGGGGGTGTCTTTATAGCCCATAAGGATGCCAACACCATTCCACATTTATAAGTGCCTCAATTATAAAATTCTTTCCCAACCTTTAACCTTAAACCATCTAAGATATAAGATATATATAGTTCTTGATTGGAAGGTTGAGATCCTTTAGTTTGTCTGAATGGGTATACCACTACTAATTGCTTTTGTTTCTGATTTCCCAGAAGGTCATGAACCAAAAGTGCTTAAGCAATGGGAGAATATCAGATTTGAACTCATCAAGCCTTTCAGGGACAAGCCTTGAGAAGCCTAATCTGGAGTTCACGTTGGGCAGGCCACATTGAACTCTTATGTTCGACTACACAGATTAATTACAAATCTTATATCTCTGACTGGTTGGTGTTGAGAATCAGGTGCCCACTTGAAAATCAGAGAAAGGAAGGACACAAATAAAGAAAGAAATAAAAGAAAAAGAGAGGGAAAGAAAGACAAAGACTAGAGACAAAGATAGACAGAAAGCAGAAAAAGAAGGGTGAAAAAAAAGCATGTCCTTTCTATCATTCAAGCTGTGAGACACAAAGCAACATATTATATTCCTACGTAAATATGAAATCTAATTGATTGTATATGCTCTGAACATTGTGTGTGTGAAAGAGAGAGAGAGAGTCCTTTAACTATATTAAAGTAGAAGTGATGCTTGTAACTTTAAAGGATTTGACCCACCAGGAGTTTGGGCAGTTGGCTAGGGTTTGCTCCCTGTGGTCGTGTGTTCAACTCCCGCTCCTCCACTTACTCCGGTGTCCGAATGGGAAAATTCCAAGTGGGTGGGTGTGGTGGACACCTATTTTAAATAAAAAAAACCTCAAGGGTAACTCAGTTAGCAAGGGACCATGCCTCAGGAAGCGGATGTCTTGAGTTCGACTATTGTCATCCCATTGGGGTCCCTTGGGCTTACCGGTTAATGAGGTTTGTAGGGTCTTGCATGCACCCGGGGTTTCCGTTTACCCAAAGGTTGGGCTTAGGGTTCCTTGTAACAAAAAAAACTTTAAAGGATTTGATTTAGTCTAAAGAAGTTGGCGCTCTTTCTGCACTCATAGGCATGTGGACGTACTTTACATTTCAAAAAGGAAAAGTTGGTAAGGAGAAAATGGATTAGGAATGAAGAAAAAAAATGGTGTCACGAGAAGATAAAATAAAGGGAGTGATCACAGTTCATTCGAAAATTAGTAGCATTTAAATCTTCAGCTAATCAAGTCTGAATTTGGTGTTTCCATGGTGGTATCTGTCTGTCTTTCCCTATCTGTTTCTTTAAGAATGTAAAATCTTCCAAGTTTGATTTTGTGGCTAAGTTTGTTTAATTTGGACATATAAGGTTGTATGGGTATTTTACTTCTTTCCCTTCTAAACAAAATTAGAGAAAACCCTAATTACTAAAGTATGCTTCAGCTCATTACATCTTGGGGTATCCCTTTGATAAAACCGGCATTCTAATCCTTCTGTCGTTGTTCTAAAAACTACATTCTAGCAACCATCTCCTTCGGCATTAACGTCGAATTATTTTTTATTATAAATCTTATAACTTTTCGATAACTCTTGAACTTTAAGAAAATTAGGCATCTAATGGCATGGAGAAGTATATAAGCAAAGGGTTCCAAGGAATTTGCAGTCAGGCCTATTAACCAGGAGAGCTACTGGGTTAGGTGCTCATTCATTTGATAACAAATTAGTAGTGTGCTCAACTCTAGATAGTATATTGACCATATGGTTACCATGGTTGAAATTTTCTAAGGGAAAGGCTTTCTTGGGTGTACCCTCTGGGGGTTTCTTGGTTGCACCAGTGATTCAGTCGATAAATAGTTCTTGTGGTGCTACAAGGCTATCAGTATATAATATAGATACAACCAAACAATTGTGAGAGCTATTTACTTTCCTGCCATAGTAGAAGAAAGGCGTTTTTAGGAATAAACCCCCTCTCTATGTTATCTGACATTTAGGAAAACCTCATCAATTCTAGGAATCAGCCCTTATAATTTCTTACATTCTAGAGATGAACCCAGTTCTAGAAAATGCTTTTAATAAGGCTATTATATTTATATCTTAGTATCAACTTAAGATCACTAAAAAGGTATGTATAGTGTACTAACGAGGATTTGTATGATGTTCTAAAGAGCATCAAGATCGATACTCCTTGTGCATCATTTTCGACATGGAGACCTTCAATCTAGAATAGTACCATTCAGTTTGTTTACGACTCTTTGATGATATTTTTGTACCAAATAATTAATATTTGAAAAGGGAATGTATGGTGCGTGGAATCAATCATTTAGTCAATTAGTCGTCCATTTAGCAAGTGACTGGCTATATTATGGGGTCTGGTTTTAGGTTGAATTGTTATGAAAAGGAGAAACATAAACTAAGAATAAGTAGTGTCTCTTTCCATTAATCACCACAAGCAGGGGAGGAGTGATTTTCTTGTAGGGGGCAAATTGATAATGTTAGTAATTATTATTGATGGGTTAATGTTTGTTGATGGGTTAATGTTTGTGAAGAATGATTAGGTGGGTACGTACGAATATTCTGGATAAGGTTGGGAGGTCACGTGCATAGCCCCAAATCATTGTTTGTGGGCAGCTGCTCTGTTCCCATGGCTATGCCCTCTTAAAATTTAATAATGTAGTACAAAACTTATTATTATTATTTTAAATTTCAAGGGGCAGCTACTACCCTTGTCCCATGCCTATGCCCTCTTAAATTAAATAATATATAATATAAACTTAATTATTTTTCAAAAGTTTAGGAGGGCACTTGACCCTAGCTCCGCCCCTAACAACAAAGGTCATGAGCAAAGTTCAAATACAGGAGGCTTTTATAAAATTCTAGTAAAAATTCCCTAAATTCATCCAAAATATGAGCTTAAATAGTAGAGATCCATACAACATGAGATACCCGTAATAATGATGTCAAAATATGTTCCCAACCAATCCCTAACTTGGACATACTATCAAACACATCAAAACCATTCAAAATTACATCAACATGATCTTTGGGCAACCCCCCAAAGTTTTTTTTTTGGTAAGAAATCCCCAAAGTCAACAACCAACTTTCTTACAAAAAAGAAACTATAATGAAAATGTTTATACTGCAATATTATCCTATGATCAACAGTTCCAAGTATACCTTTTTAAGGTGCCGATTTCTATGCTTGCTTGAAAAATAAAATCACATTTCCCATATATCCCTTTCCAAGGTATCAATTTCTATGCTTGCTTAAAAAATAGTTCTTTAGTTTTTTAGTAGAGCTTTGACTGATTACTTTTTCCCTTACCATGTCATCCCACATGGTCCCATCACAATCATGACATATGGCACATTACAATCAAACACATATCCCACTATTGGTGCTACATCACTATCTCATCTCCAAACAAAGAGTATAGTTAGTGTTTTAAGCTCTTCTTTGCTTCATCTCTATTATTTTTCTAAAAAGTGGATAAAGAGAGTGTTCAAAACGGCTATGACCAACAGTACGGTCGCATGTGAGGCAAATCGTTTAAGCATCGACTTTGATGCTCTTTGAAATCCATTACATTCTCTCTAAATGGTCTTAGGCTTGATATCAAAGGATACATTAGTCATTTCAAATTAAAAGACATGGAAGTTTCAACAAAAAAGAGAGGGTATTTGTTAGTGTCAAAAGAGCAGGGAGTATTCTAAGGGGCTCTCCCTGGAAAGCCCTAGAAGAAAAGATCCCATTCGGGACCATACCACCCTTTGAAAATAACTATTTAAGTTCATAATTTGTAAATCAATCAAAACCAAACAAAACTAGTGTTAGGAATCAGAAACAAACAACAGTAGTCCAATCCTGTGGGTCATTGAGCTATAGAATAGAGAGAGATACAAAATTTGTTCTATTCATGCATGAGATGAAATGTCTTGTGAAGATTGCAAGATGATTTGGCAAAAAATATCGTTTGGGAGCTTAGAAGGGATAAGCTTTTCTGAATTGTTAGCTCTTGAGGTATCTAGAGTTTGAGCAATATGCGCATCTCCATCCAATTGGTACCATCTAATTTCCTACAGTAAAAATCACAGTAGGGTGGGTTGTTAATAGCTAGGTTCTGTTTTATCATTATCTTTATTTTGCTTGTTTGAGCGGTAAGTTTTATGTTCCCCCTTTTTCTTGGTGTATCCCCAATTTTATGTAATAAAAACCGGTTAGGTCCATGCCAAATCCCCTCCCATTCTGGGAAGCTTTATTATAAGTAAATATTAAAAAAAAAAAAGTGGTTCTTTGATTAAGGATATTACTCTAATGATGTTTTCATTGAGAATTTGCCGGGAAATTGTCATCCAAGTGAGTGATTTGCTGTTGAATCTAGTACCTTTGTGGATATATAATTCAGTTCTAGATATGATTTCTAACAGAATATATTTCCTTTTACTTTTCAATCTAACAGCAAAAACTGGGTTTCTTAAGGAATCATCCTAAAAGATTTAGCTGTATTATTCAGTCCCCAAATGAGAGGAAAATCTGCAAAATTTATCCTTAAATTGATGATTCCTAACACCCATTGCCTCACTTTTCATAAATATTCATGGATCAGGGTATGTGTATATGAGGGCATCAAATTCCAAACTTGCAAGGCTTTTGGGATCTTAGAGCGAATGATGATTAATTCCCCCCATTAAGTAGAGCTATTCTATTCTTTTTAAGTTTGAGAATTTTTAGTAGAATGAGAAGGAATACATATCTAATAGAAGAACAGAATAAGAAAGAATAGTTCTGGTTTAGTGATAATAGGGAAGAGAAGAACATCGAATCCTTGTTGAGTGAGACTCCTATATATTTCGCAACATGTTGGCGTTAGAACATATCAGTTATAAATCACAGTTTCCCCATTCATCCTTCTTGAAGATATCCCAATCCAAACATATATTAACCTGCGATTTTTAGTCCTCTACACACTATTTGTCATGTGCGAGCGCCCGAACTGAACTATCATTCTCACCGCAACGTTGACTGCTATGGGCTATCACACAAACACAAATGTAGAAGACAACAATACACCGTTAAGGACATTGGGTGGAAATTTTTGGCTACTTATGTCCACAATCCTACAACAGAAGCTTCAAAAGAATGAATTCTGCAATAATTTATCTACTATCTATTTATTATTACACTGTATAACAGCAACAACTCATGTGCACGCGACAAGTGAATAAAATTCATATGGAATCTATGAACATGGTAACCTTGATCGGTTGAATTTACCGACAAAATTACAGTATTCCAAATTTCTAAGCGTGACTCTCTCGCAGTATTTGCGTGCCCCACAAAAGAACCAGAGTTTGTGATAACATACAACAAATTATCCTTCTCTATCTCTTGCTCTTTCTTCTTTACTCTTAATGATTTTAATGGTTTTTTTCAAAACCCATTTTCCTACTTATACTAACATACAACAAATTATCCCCCTCTGACTCTTGCTCTTTCTTCTTTACTCTTATTCAAAACCCATTTTCCTACTTATACTAACTACCAACTAACATGAGATTTAACCCTCTTAGGATTTCCTTTTAGTAGGCTGGCAAGTTCTATCACTAAGGAAGTATTTTTAGTTAAGTTTGTGTTTAGTAGATTTGGAAAAAAAAAACAAACAAGGTAATATTAAAGCCCCAGACCACAGTCTCTCTGTTGAGAAATCAGCATTGCTTTCTAGCAGCCTTTCTAGAAAAATAGAGATGATCTAAGAAACATGAAAATGGGAATCATTTTTGCAATTCTTTTACCAGGTGGGTTTGCTGCAGCCTTGCATAAAAATAGGTATTTGGTTTAAACAAACATAGGCAGATTCTAGCCTGATCCTTCTTATGCCACCTTACCTGAATTCTCTGTCTGTTTGGTAGCCCTTTAGCAATTATTTCTGTCATGATTACTACCTTTAGACTGTTTTGATGCTTTCAGTGATGTAGTCAAAATCAGAAAGTTTAGAGAGAGAGAGAGAAAGCAAATTTGATTGATTCAGTCCAAGTCCAGCTTAGGATCGACTCAGCTCACGTGATGAAACATTAAAAGCCAAAATGCATGATAGTACAATTAATTGCAGATATGTAGGGTTGGCAACATGTTTATCGACTTGCGTGCCGACCCTATAACATGACCCGAGAGTCAAACCCGACTGGCTTACATAGATGGGCTAGAAAGACGAACATTAAACCCAGAAAGGACCAGCTCAACCCTGATCCAACCTCCTAACTAAGCCATTCTCGCTCGAGCTAACTATTCCGCTCTTACACAAAGAATCCAACAAGAAACCTTCCCACCTAAAAGTGATTTGATAAAAAAAAATCCCAAGTACAAGACCAAAACCACAATCATAACCCAAAAATTGATCCGTGTTGAAAGATCCGATTATAAATGGTCACCATTAGGGAAATGTTGCATAGACCCAAGACCCGCTAAATCTTGACTTCTTGTAAATCTAAGAACTAATCGTGGGCTGGGGTCCATGCTAATACAGGCATATTAAAATAATAATTTTCCTATTAATTAAGTAGACCATATAAGCAAAATATGTCACTTTGGATACTCTTAGTGGTATTATATATAACCATGAATTTTGATTGCATCAATCTCCCATGCAATCGTTAATAGATGCCAAATAGTCAACGATTATATTCGATTTGGTTAAGTCGGTGTTATTATTATAAAATAAAGCATATGTCTTATCATTCATAAAGCTTAACAATATTTTTTCTAAAACCTAAAAGGGTTAGCTTTCATTATAGGGATTAATGTCTCTTAATCACAGTTACAAAGACACATGTTGCATACAATCGGACGATACATAACTGTATCTCGACTATTGTTAATAAGAGAAAATACTTTATAATTGATCATAAGAATGGTATTACTTTTAATGCTGATTACACGAGTAAGCACACAAGTAACATGTGTAAAAGTCGAGGTAGCACTCATCTTATTATTTTATTTTTATGTTTTTATAAGAATTTTGCTTTTGAAACAGTATAGGTTTGAGATCGTCTCAGTATGCTTGGGAGGATGAGATTCCAATTTTTTTAATCCCAACTATTTTTTTTAAATCTTTAAATCCTGTAAATTTTTTTTACTGTTTATATAGAAAGAGACAGGACCTAACCTTGAGCTGCTAAACCCGTGTGCGAAAGAGTGGTCGTAAAGCCAATTGAGGGACTGAAAAAGAGAGGAGAGTCAAATTATTTAATAATGATTACTTTATCATTTATTCTCATTTTGTGTCCAAACACGTGTCGACGATCAACATGGTTTTGATCTTGACGCGACTGTCAAATCTGTGTCAAGGTTCCTGTTTGAAAATGACTAGTGAGGTGGACGCTCTTTTTGGCGCATTGTTTTCACCGAATCGTTCATAAATTGCGGAGGCGAGTAGCTCGATAAACTTGGGTGGTCCCAGGCTCTTTTACGAAAATAACACATCAATTTAATGGTGTGGATGAGAATCACTCAGAAGTCAATATCTTTCTTCTGCTACCTTTTTTTTTTTTTGTTTTAATATATGATTCCTTGCTGCTTTTTTTGGTTGCTTCCTATGGAGTATGGGGCATTCATATCATTCATCTGCTGCTTTTGCTTACCATGGGAGCATCCATACCATTCATCTATAGATGTGTTAAAGAGAATTAGAGAACTACTTCATTGGAATTCTTCTGTACGGGGTTGTCAAAACATTCTTTAACTTTTTGTCAATTTTTTTTTATAATTTTTAGATTTTCATTAATGTTAACCTAATTAAAATTAATGAAATATTTATTAAATGTCTCATACTAGCCATCCTGCGTGATTTCATAATATTATAGTGTTTCTAGTATTAATTGTCAAATTTTTTTATATGATTTTTAGATTTTAATTAATGTTAACCTAATTAAAATTAATGAAATATTTATTAAATGTCTCATATTAGCCATCCTGCGTGATTTCATAATATTATAGTGTTTCTAGTATTAAAAGCCAATATTAGTTTCAATACGATTGTATAATATATAGTTTCCTTTTTTTTTATCTATATAAACTTTACTTAAGGCAATATGTAGTTATTCACCTATTTTCAATCAAATTATAAGAATGGGTCCATCGGACCTTGCATGATGTGTCATTTTTATTGGTAATGCTTTTCGGGGCGGGAAGTAATGGCTTTTGGTAAAATTAAAGAGCACAGTATAATAACCACCGACATAATCCATTGTTTGTGATGATGAGGAGAATTATTATGATGATGATGAATACCTTAATTATTTCTTTTTGGAAAATAGTTAACTTATATGTGAAATCCACTTGTTAAGCTAAGGTTAGACCTCATTTGTCGATGTCCCCTCTTAAATACTCACTGGCTTTACAAATAGATTTCTTAAGGTATGCCTATCACACTGCTCTTTCTTTTTCAAATATAGAGTAGACATGTTGACTTGGACTACTACTTGATCGATTTTGTAAGCTCCCAATTTACACCCCCAGGGCCTATAGGATCATTTGTGACCTATCAGATAATTCTTTTTACCCCAAAAAGTGACAATAAAAACAAATGCCCCTGAATTTTGTCAAAATGACCTAAATGTCCTTACATTAGAATATTATTAAAATACCCTCATCTATTTAGAAAATGACCCTTTTATCCTAGATTTTATAAAAGTACCTATTCAAGAAAATTGGACCTTTTCTAGACTTAAAATCTTTTAAAAGAGTAAAATTATTTTAAACCAAACATATAGATTTCATCTTGAAAAATAGAATTATTTAGTCAAAAGATTGGAAAAACTTTTTCTAGCAATAAATCCTTTGGCATGCGAACAAAATTTCTTCAAAATAGTTGCTAAAATCCAAAAACAGAATGTTGAAATCAAATGAAGGAAGTAGAAAAATTCAGATTTAGAAATTCTATTCAAAGCTGACAGTAATCTCATTCACTTTGCAGGTTGACAATAGTTATTTTACCACCACCTACGCCTTTTTCTTTCTTTTGAATTACTTTTGAAAATCCCCCTTTGGTACACATGGAACACCTATAAAAACCTCATATGGATTTTGAATTGAGGACATTCACTCGTAACTCAAGCGAATTATAAGAGAATTCGCATACTATTTTCAGGCAATAAGGAAGAATTCTCTCGTTTCTTCTTTTCTCAAACTCAACTTGCAAAGGAGGAGCTTATTATTATTGGAGAGTATTTTGTTCGCACCCAGCAGCCGTAAGTTTATTAATTTATATGGGATACAGATTTGAGTTTGGCTTGAGCTTGATTTGAGCTCAAATGGTTAGGCTTGTGCTTGGCATGAACAAGCTTCATCGAGCTCGAGCTCCGTTCGAGATCAAACTTTATTCGATCTGAGCTGAGCTTGGGTTGGCTCAAACATGATTCATGAAATTATTTTGTTTAATTTTATACAATTTTAATATAAAAAAAATTATTAACAAATTATAATACAAAAATATAGAAAATCAATACATTCATATACAAAAATAAGATTTGGGAGTAATCCTTCGATGCAAAGAGTAGAGAGTTAGTTGAGATTCTTGCTTTAGCTTCTTAACTTTTTTGTATAAATATACATAACATTAGTAAAAAAAAATATTGTACATATATATATATATATATACAAGCTGAACCTTAAACGAGTCGAGCTAAGTCAAGCCGTCGAACTAGCTTGGCTTGAGTGGAGCCCTAGTCCACAACCTTGTACATTCCTCCTATGGCATCCAATGTTTAGTAACCCATGCACGCCAAAGACAAATATGAAATGGCACAGGATTCTCTCGAGTTCAACTCGAGAGAATCTCTCGAGTTGGAACCCCTAGAGGCCACCATGTGTCTCCTTTGACACCCCTTAACCATGGGTAAGGTTCACCCACCCCTAGGGTTCACCCACCCATCCTTGGTTTTTTTTTATATATTAATTATTATTTTTTAAATGAAAAAAACTGTTTTTAGAGTTTTTTTAATATTAAAAAAAGTTTTTAATTTTAAAAAAAAGAATTAATATTTTTTTAAAAAAACCAAGGATGGATGGGTGAACCCTAGGGGTGGGTGAACCTTACCCATGGTCAAGGGTTGTCAAAGGAGACACGTGGCGACCTCTAGGGGTTCCAACCGGAGAGATTCTCTCTTTGTTGAACTCGAGAGGATCCTGAGCCATATGAAATACATTTCGATGGACGCTCGCAACGTGGCTTGTCTCTGAAGCCAGAAAGGGTTTGTCACGGGGTTCCGTAGAATAGAGGACAAGTGGTGGAGAAGTCAAAATCATGGGGAGAAGTCAAAAGTCAGGGGAGAAAATAAATGACTTCTCCCCATTTTTTATGCCAGCTATCGCACAATGTATGGAACCCTGAGAGCCCCTTCTGGCTTCGGTAGAGACAATCGAGACAATCCGAGGCCTTGGCTTGTCTCTGGCGAAGCCAGAAAGGGCTTGTCTCGGGGTTCCATAGAATAGAGGACAAGTGGTGAGAAGTCAAAATCATGGGGCCCATGATTTTTACTTCTCCACTCATTAATAGACATGTGGCAAATTATTATACGGCACAGGATTCTCTCGAGTTGAAATTGAGAGAATCTCTCGAGTTTGAACCCCTAGAGATTGCCACTTGTCTCCTTTGACACCCCTTAACCATGAGTAAGGTTCACCCACCCATCCTTGGTTTTTTTTTATATATTAATTATTATTTTTTAAATTAAAAAAACTGTTTTTAGAGTTTTTTTAATATTAAAAAAAAAATTAATTAAAAAAAAAGAATTAATATTTTTTTAAAAAAATAACAAGGATGGATGGGTGAACCCTAAGGTGGGTGAACCTTACCCATGGTTAAGGGGTGTCAAAAAAGACACGTGGCGACCTCTAGGGGTTCGAACTCGAGAGATTCTCTCGAGTTCAACTCGAGAGGATCCTGAGCCTTATTCTACACAACGCAGACCAGGCGGGAGTCGATGCTATTATTCTCTACGACACAACGAAGAGAGGGAGAGACAGAGAGAGAGAGGTCCTCATACTCATACTGTGCTTCTCCTTCTATTTTACACACTTTGTCCGTGTCGAGCTCTGTAAAAAATCAGTCTGAGGCAGGAGCTGAGCCAATGGGAATGGAGCAATGATTTTGTACTCCATTGCTTTATGATTGAGGCTCGCTGACCTGACTGAGTCAGATCCTCGGGGCAGGAGAGTGGTTGATAGCGATCTCACTGTCTGGATTTGGGAAGGCCTGTCGCTGTCTGTCCGGCATTCAAGGCGGGCTCTCAGGTTTTGCTTTTCTTTTTTGAAATCTTTGAAATGAATCATTCATTCATTATTACTTACTTTCCCTCCTTGGGGGATAGACTCTGAATGCTGGGGATGATGTAACTCGTCCATGCAAGGTTTTGTCCATTGCTTTTCTTTTCGCAGGAAGAAAATATAATGTTAGCAGCACAGTCTTTTAGATGGAGTCCTCGCGCAATGTACGGCTCTGCATTCATCCCAACCACTTCTTCAATCCTTTTGCAGATCGAGCTCACAGCTCCCTGGTAGGTCGTATCTCTTCTTCATGAAAAGACTCGGGTTCAATCTACGCCACCATTAGTACTAACTTACCTCTCTGACCAATTAACTTAGATAAAATATCACCATATCACTGCACTCCCAAATTTTGAAACTCTTTGACTTTATCAACTCTACCCCCAAAGGTGTGACTTCTTGATTGTCCTATACTCATGGGATAGGACTATCAATCAACCAACATGCTAATATAATGATTACATGCCTCCAACAACCATGCTAGTCGTGGTTGTTCATCATAACAACCAACTGATCATGGCTCCTCTTAAAATTCTAATGGAAATAGACCTCAAGCTATTTCTCAATTCCATGATAGACCGTGTCATTTTGATCTCCTCTATAGTCCTGACCCTAGATTGAAACCTTTCAAGTAGTGATTTCAAAACTTTTCTAATTATTTTAGAATCAGCAAATCTCTTACCTAAATTAAAGCTGGAATTAACAATGTCGTTAAGCTTAGCGTGAAATCATAAAAGGTTTCATTGTCTTCCATCTTTAAGCTCTTGAATTTTGAGGTGTACATCTGGACTTCAGAGATCTTTACAGTTGCAGTTCCTTCATGGATAATCTCTAAAATATCTCATGCCTCTTTCGAAATGTCAAACTTAGAGATTCTTCGAATTCTTCGGGTCTGACAACATTGAATAGATCATTGACACCTTTTGTGTTCCACCCACAAGACTTAATCTCATCTCTAGACCATTCTTCGGAGTACTTAAATCTCCAACTATGGTAGTGGGGGTTTTCCAACCCTTTTCTACGATCATCTACACCCGCTCGTGTCCAACGATATGAGAAAGGCTCTCATTCGAGATTTCAAATAATTAAGCATAGTTACTCTCATCAAATAATAGGAGATGAGCAGCCATTTTCATTGTACTCATAATTCAAGGATATGAACAAAATCACATTAAAGTAGTTAACTTTAATAGTGAACCCGCTCTGATTATACCAATTGAAATTTTGCAAACCCCCTCTAAGTTTTGAATCAATAGTCAAGAGAATTTCACTAATTCTCCTCGGATCCATTTCTCTCATCTTTCTTCTCACTTCCTCCTGAGGTGAAAAGTTACTGGTAGGGTTCAGTTTAGTGAACTTAAGCTAGATGATCAGCTGTAGAAATCCATTTGAAACTCATTCATCAACAATGTCCCAATGTCATCATTGGATCTGAGGTCCTCAAAAAAAAAAGTATATGATGCAAGCCTATCTTTGCAATGTATGGTCACATTCAAGTAAGGATTCTTTGAAATGTAATTAACCCCCAAAAAAAAGAGAGAAAAATTCTCTACTAAAAATAAACGTTTCAAGATCTCCCAAGAACTTGATTTCATCAAGAATCAACTCATTCACGAGGTCTAACTATTCTACCAACTTAACTTGAACCGCATGTAATATCCAGTAAAATCTTGTTAACACCTGACTTCCCATAACTTGTAAATCACTAAAAATGGTGATTTTCCAAATGACTATAATGTCTAAATAATTGTCAAACAATTAAATCACAACACCCCTCTAATTAGGGGTGATATCGAGCCGAGCCAAGTAGTGGTGTGTTCAATCTTGTTCGTTTATTAAACGAGCTCGGAAATCATGTTCAAGCTTAACCCGTTTATTAAATAAACGAGCTCGAGCTTTACTAGCCGAACTCGAGTAATTCACGAGCAACTTGTTTTATTGGATATAGCTATTAATATTAGGTAAAAAATTCACTTTATTATCGTAGACAAAGAAATCACGGTGTTAACTAAAATTCTAGTATAAGATTATAATTATATAAATAGTATTCTTATCATATAAAATACATAATATACTATTAATCTATACTAGTATATAACACATATACTTAATTTTAATATTTAAATGAAATAAGTATATTTTAAATATTTTAGTAGGTATATATAATCGAATCGAGCTTTTATCGAGCCGAGCATGGGTGTGTTCAAGCTTGGCTCGCTTACTAAATAAACGAACGTTACTCGAGCTTTTAACTAGCTGAGCCCAAGTAGTTCACAAACATTTTGTTCATTAACCACCCCTACGTCTAATGCCTTAAATCCGGAATTACTTGAAGAAATCATGGAGAAACTTTACCACTCAACTTGCACATCGGAATTTCATACAAAACGTAGACTTCTAGCTTCCTCACAAGTATTTACGTATCACCCCGATCCTACGTTGTCATAGTGCAAAATTATGACAATGTCTACCAACATTTGGGACTTGAAAAGGGCCAGCCAGCCAAATGAAACATGGGCTTTTAATGGTCCTGTAAATTTGTTTTCTGTCAGGCTTGGGTGTAAACATATTTCAAGCCCAATGCAGGTTGAAGCTTATGGTATAAAATGCAAGGCGAAGCCCAGTTTGAGACAATGGCTAGACCTGGATCAAGCAGAAATATAGACCTAAGTCACATATATGCAAGGTACACCCCGGGATGACTAATGGACAGGTCTGATCACATGGTGTTAGACATCAGTCATTGGGCAAAGAAATTAGTTAAATCAGAGTTTTCTGTATACTAGTGAGCAGCCGATTCACGTCATGAGAGAATTCAAGGACATAGCAAGTAGCAAGAGTGTCTTTTTGACCAGATAACAATTAAGAAACAGACCAGCGAGTTGGGTGCTCCAAACTTTTAATTGTAGCATAGACCTTGTACCTAAGACTTTTAATTGTAGATCTCAGTAATGTGTCCCGAACTATCAATCCTAACTTTTCACAAAACCATCCCGACCTATCTCAAAATTATTTACAAAACAAAAGTTAATACACACACACAAATATATATATATATATATGTGTGTGTGTGTGTCCTTGTGGGATGATCATATTTGTGATTCATCCCTAAAATCAACTCTTTGATTTGATCTATGGCCCGTGACTGTTTTTCGGAGTTCTCTTTGAGCTGTTCGAACTCGACTTCAATTTTCCTTGCATCTTGTGATCGTGTGTTGGCTGTCATCTTCCTTTAGGATCGTAAGCTCTGATTGCCCAAATCCATGGCCCCGTCTGCGTTTCTATGGCTAGCATTTCTCATCTCCGCATTTGCCCTTAGCGCTGCTTCATGTCCCAAAGCCTGGCTTAAAAAACTATGCTCGGCTTTCTCACCAAAAACTTTCTGGGGGAGCCAGACCCATGAGGAACATAAAAGTCCATTTAGTAGAATGGGCCGAAATGAGTCAGCCCAAGTCCATAGGTGGGCTAGGCTTCCAATATCCCATTATTCAACCAAGCCTTATTAGCCCAACTGCTTTTTTTTTAGTTAGGGCTCATCCTGAGTTTGTAATGTTAGTATCTGTTCATTAGTTAGTGATTTAGAGAGTCTAGCATTTGAAGCTGGTTCAAACGGTGAATATATCAACCACCACACTACAAGTAATTACATACTGACACATACTCTACTTCCCCAACATGGACTTTATGCAAGACACTCCGGGCTCCTGTCCATCTTTGGGCCGGAAGAGCCTCACTTTGGCAGACAACTTCTTCAAAAAGGGACGAAATGGAGAATCAGCTCAAGCACCCATGTGGAGTTCTGAATGGATCCTTTAATAACGAGGCTTTAACCACCCAAATGCTCCCATACCACCATCTCTTAGTTCATCAATCTCACCACCCAGGCATTGAATCGACAAGGCCTTAACCACCATCCCGTTCCAAAGAAGCCCAAACATATCTCACATATTTCTTTTGGGCCCCCGAGAAGTGGATCTTGTGTTTTACCTCTTCTCGATACTTCACTATTAAATCTGAATATGGGTTGCCCAAAAAAATCTGCATATGGCATCCACAAAGACCTAGGCTCCACCCAACCCCCTTCTACCAATGCAGCTCATGAGAGCTCTGTTGAATTTCTGTATTTTATAGTGAGTCAAAATTTTTGAAATATTGTGCTTTTTTAAAGGATTTTGTCACACCATTTGAAAAAAGAGCAATAGTTTGCTTCATTGGCAAGGAGCGACTATTGCTCCTCGCTCACACAAAGCCCACTCATCTTTCATGAGTTTTAGTTACTTTTTTTTTTGAAACTCTTGAGGTTAATTTTATTAATTTTCTAAAAACCAAGGGTAGATGGGTGAACCCTAAGGGTGAGGGAATCTTAACCACAGTTAAATAGAGTTCAAAGAGGGACACATGACATTAAAAGGGAACCCGAGACGCACCTCCTCATGTCACCGACCGAGGAGGTTATTATTTTCCTTGAAAAAATTACGTTATCATATGTTGCACCTCTTGAGAACCACTAGAGTTCCGTTCCATTGGTCTTAGAATGAATATCCGACAAAGTAAAATCATCTCTATCAAGATAACAAACCCATTCACTGTACTATCAATAGGATCAATTATGACAAGTCACACACTCATATTCCGGAAATACAGCAACAAAGAAATTCCGCGGTCGAACTACTAGAAAAGTGGCCGTGCCCATTGGTCATGTCTTTTGTGAAGATATGTTGTAGTGTCTATATAAAAGGCAGTCCCTCCTTCGTAACTTCACAAGTCTTTGATTGAAAGATTTATTCTCTTGTAAGCAAATTTCTATCGTCATTTTTATTTTTAATCGAGTTATATTGTTAGTGGTTCGGGTCGCAATTTGTGAGTAAAGAGGTAAACAAGAATCATTGTATATTGGAGTCGATTGCCAACATAGGCTTTTTGCATTGAGCAGGATATTATTTTAAATATATGAGACAAATTCGATTTCAAACAAAGTGACTTCGGTCACTCCTAAACAAATTTAAAGCGATGATTTTTTTTTTCAATATTATTTTATTTTATTTTGTCATTCCTTTTGTCTAGAATCTCAATAATCTAGAAATCCAATATGTTATTATTTTCTAAGACAAAATAAATCGTGTAAACCTGTCCACTAATCAAGCCAAACTAGATTCATTTCTAAATTCGTATTTGGAATTGGTCTAATTGGCTCCATTTAGAATTAGTATGTCTCTTACCTTGTGTCGACAAAAGTGGACTTGGTGTCATATATTGAAATTTTTAACAAATAATAATAATATTACTAATATTAATTTTAATTTTTTGTGAATAATATATGACTGTTAAAAGAAACAACTCGAATGTTAATTTTTTTAACTATTTCATTTTTTTATTTAAAAAAAAAACTCCAATTTCAATTTCAATTGGAATATAATCCTAACAAGACATCCCCACACACCTTCATCATGTCGTCTTCTTGCTGGAGATGGCAAGCATCTTCTACAAAAGCACATTCGAAGACTATCATTCTTATACAGACCTGACCAATACGCCAAAAGCCACAGAGCTGATGGAGCGCATTAAATCAAACCCTATATTTATTTACGACCGTAACAGACCACTATACTTCCGCAGTTGACATCTTCGGTGACTCTCATTTATGTAACTTTCAGTCTAACGGTCGGTAGTCAATTTCCTTTCTTGGGACAGTTCACACTCTAGGTAGCCCTTTCCGCAGCGGCTCTAACTCGGGCAACAAGTATCTTTTTTCGCTATTTTTTTAGACGGCTCTCACTGTCCTCCAGATACCCCTACCTGTGACTCAAACCCGAGAAGTGAAGGCTGGCTCTGATACTAAATGATACGGATCTGACCAATACACCAAAGTATCAAGACTGATACAACACGTCAAACAAAGCTCTATATCTATTTAGGATAGTAACACATTCAATACTATGTTTCTTACCTCACTACCATCCAGATCTACACCAGTGGATCCTTTGCCGCTTTTAGGAATCCAAGAGAGAAACGAGATCGGGTCCGGCCAACTTTGAAGAGATATAAATAAGGATTTTGCTAGCCTTGTCTTCCACAGACGCAACTTGGTGGCCACAAATTATAAACTTTTTCTGTTTTTTAATTTTTTAATGTGTTAAAATATGAAACATCTCCACGTGATAATGTTGCGTTTGTGTAAACTTTTGGAATAAATGCGACTGGGATAGCACTCCTCTATATATAAACAAGATGTCATTAGGTTGCTAAAAAGGTAATATAAATTTGAAACTGGCCCAAACGCTAATGTTACCGTTAGATATGCCAGTTTGAAAGATATCAAGCAACCGAAGTAAACCCATAATTATTCACCCAAAAAAAAAAGTAAACCCTTAATTCTGGTAGGAGGGTGCCTTCGAGGTTGAGGTGATGTGGCAATTAAGATGCCCTCAAATAGAGTCCACGACATCTACCTGCCTAACGCATGTATATTAAATAATTAGTTTTTGGTAAAAATAAATGTATCCGATGAGGAAAAGATAAAAATATTATATATATGCTTTGGCACTTTTGCATGTCTTATTAAAGAATGATAATTTTCATTTAAATCATATGTTGGTCTTGGGGTTTGTCATTTTTTTTAGTTGAAAAAAATTCATAAGGTTAGGGTTTGTTTCACTGCCCAAGAAAATTGATGTTTAAGTTCTTGATAAATGAGTATAGCATCATTATATTAAAGATGAAACTAAGTATAGAGAGTCGGGTAAAATTCGATAATTGCGCACATGGACAGTTGGCAATATCAATTTCAGGGTTCAAGCAGAAGCGTCCCGACTTGACAGTCATGTCCGAGCTGAGTTTCACGTCTCTGACCTGAGGTCCAGCTTGGAAAGGAGTATCCCAAGGCTCAACATGATCTTCAACTCAGGAGATCCGAAGCAAAGCCCTCTTACTCTCCAAGCCGCCACACGATAGGCCATATTACGTCAAATCTCAAAAATCTCGCATAAGATCACGATGCTCTCCTACTGAATAGAGAACTTGCTCTAAAATTTCAGCCACGTAGATAGACGTGCATGGTAAGACTTCTATTTTGTTGAGGAATTCAAATGGTAAGACAACTGTACAACCCTAAGGTCTAACCTATAAGTAGGACTACTATAAATTAAATAATGAAGAAGATCTTAACTCTACCCAATTATGGACTGATAGCTTTCTCTGAGTTCTCAACCTGTTACTTCTATCCCTAACTTTCTTCTCATTATCAAGCCATATGTCAACTCATCATAGCATCGTTGTAGGTCGGACGACCAATACATCCGAAGTAGGAAGGAGTGTTACAACCAACCAATAGCTGACAAGTGTTCTCGGAGGTATCAGATAAGGTATTTTCTCCAACAAAATTTGGCATCATTTGTGGGAAGGTATTAGCAAAGGATGTGATATCATGCCTCCCAAGAAAACTCAAGGGATCACATCAATCCAAGAAGACTCAACCATGGAGGCTAACCAAGAAGGCCAAACGCAGTTCGACATTCCAATGTCAATGATGGAGCGACAGCAAGCCACCCTAGATAGGCTCCGTAAAAGAATAGAAGATATGGAACATCCACACCCGGAGAGGAGTCGACCTCTTGAGCGTGAGGACAAATCTCATACAACTGCGGACCAATCTCGAGGATTGGATTGAAACATCACAGCCCATACTGCTCATATTGAGCATAATAAGCAGTCTACCCTGGAGAAGACTATACTAGAGAAAGGTAACATCTTAGAGAAAGCTGATGACCATATAGGAGGGATTACCGCAGAGGAGGTCTAGGCGCTAATCCTCGTTGAGAAAGACACCCTAGTGGCCCGAGTAAGAAAAGGTAAGGGTGATCAAGCAGAGCGCTTGGCCTTGCACGACGTCCAGAATTCCCCTTTCACACCAAAAGTATTGGAAGTCGATCCACCTCAAAAAATTTCACCATTGAGGTTCACCTCATTCGAAGGGACGAAAGACCCCATTTAACACCTGCTCCACTAACGAAAATGATGGCGCTGTCGAAGAAGAACGACGCACTAATGTGCTGCATGTTCCCTTCAAGCTTGTAGGGAAAAGCACTCCCCTAGTTCCACAGGCTACCTAAAAATTACATCAGCAATTCGAAAGAGTTGAACATGATCTTCATTAACCGCTACATCGCTAACAAAAGGAAATCGTTCGATATAGACTCCCTCTTCACCTTGAAGATGAAGGAATTAGAATCCCTCTTTGACTTTGTCCAAAAATTCAGAGAGGAGATTCAGTCTCTAGAAAATTGTGATGACAAGACATGAGTCATCGCCTTCGGGAACGTGCTCCCAATGGTGCCTCGACTTTACGAATCTCTCGTAAAGAACCGATCTGATACCTTAGAGGATCTACTGACCCGAACTACGAAATATACGAGGCTCGAGGAAGACGTAAAAGCCAAGTTGAAATACAAGACCTCCACTATAAATATGGTGAAAGGGAAAGAGGAGCCACCAGAAAGAGAGCTAGGAGGCCCGAAGACCGTGATGGGCAATACAAGCGGTAGAGTTAGGGACACGCCAGCCAGACTAACTTTACCATCGGCCCCTACACAAGAATGAAACTAATTAAAAGAGAGCCCTATTTTAGATGGCCCAAAGAGATCCCAGAAATTACAGACGAGCCTCGAGCTTGAGATTATTGTAGCTTCTACAAGTGCAAAAGGCACCTCACCAATCTGTGCAAAGCCTTACGTAGGTTCCTTGAGGAACTGGTGAAAGCAGGACACCTCAGATAGTTTATCAGCTCCGAAGGGCTGTGAGAGAGAGAGAGAGAGAGAGAGAGAGAGAGAAGTTGGGGCAAGGTGAGCAGAGGCGATAAACCACTACCCGACGAAGAAATCGAGCTGCAAGAGGTACTGACAGGGGTCATAAACATTATCCAACAACCTCCCTTGCCTAGGCAAAGCCCGAATCAAGAGAGTTAAGCTAAAGCCCAAAGAATTTTGCAACATAAAAAGGTCTACCAAGTTGAACCATGGCTGGAAACTCATGTCATGTAAGACTTGGTCTTCTCCAACAGGCACTTCAAGCGAGTGGTGCAGCCTCATTACGACACCCTTGTCATCACCCTGCGCATCGGTACCTACCAAGTTAGAAGGGTACTAATAGACTCGGGCAGTACAACTGTAGAGACCCCGAATCTTTTTTATGTTTTTACTTCAGTGTATTAGGGGTATTATAGTCCTTGTGGTGTTTTGATGTTTATTGTATTATATATTTATTTGGTGTGGCGTAAACTAGGCTTAATCAAACTTGTAACGGAGGGATGTCATATCACACCCTAAACTTTAGGAAGCTCTAGTTTTGGTACCGTTTACTGGAATTGAGTGATTCTTGAACCATTAGAAAGGTGTTGGAACCCTCTTCGAAGTTCATGTTTAATGTTTTTCCTTATTTTGAGTTTAAGCCAAGTCAATGGTGGGTTTTATCTAATGGAATTGCAGATCAGTCAACTTTGGAGACAATTTAGTCTATTAATTAAGTGGAATTTAAAAATTCTAAAACATCATAAATGTTCGTTTTCAAGAGACGAATCCAACCCAAGTTGAATCGTCAAAATCCGTCGAGCGAGTCAAAAGTTATGGCCAAAACAGTAGAGTAGGTCAAAAAAAAAATCTGTAGGCAACCGATCGCTCGGTCAGAAGTAGCGATCGATCGGTCCAAAACCGATCGATCGGTATCTATCGACTGGTCCAAAATTTTGTATGGAGAAAATTTCCAGTGAGTGCTTTTTTGACCGATCGCCCGGTCAAGAACACCGATCGCTCGGTTGAGAACCGATCGATCGGTCGTAACCACCGATCGCTCGGTCTTTCGTGATTTTTACAGAATTTTAGTATGGGCATTTTGGTCTTTTTGTTCTCAGACCTTGGGGCTATAAATAGGGGGTCCTACTCGAAATGTTAAAATACTCTACCTATTTCTAACCTAATTTGGTAAAAAGGGAGAGAAAACCTAGGGTTTGAGGGAGAGGGTGCTTGGAGAAGAAGGAGGTTGCTAGAAGATTGAAAGGAAAGCTTGAAGATCGTCCTCAAAGCTTCTCCAAATCTCCTCGGGAGCGTTTTGAATCCAATGGAAGGATTCCTAAGGTCGATATACTATCCAAATCAACTCTATTTTAATGTTTTGTGAATATTAATTTGATAGAAATGATAGAATGGAGATTAAATGCATTTTTCCCAATTTTTTTATAAAGTAAGCTAATTATTAATGGAAACGTGGATGGAAATGTGGATTGGATGTGGATAGAATATATGGAAGATGGGAAATGTATGGAGGATGAGAAATGTATGGAGGATGAGATTAATATGTGGATGTGAATAGTGAATTGATTGTATGGATGAATTATGGTTTGATGAATGCTTGAAAATATAGAAGGGAAATGGATTCATATTATGCGTACACAAGGTGTTTGTGAAAATGCTTGAAATGATAAATGCTATTATATTCTTATGAAATGGTGGTAAATTGATTATGAATTGCGATATGAATTATGATAAGATATGTATATGTGAATTGTTTGTTAAGTATGTCTAATTATTTGCATGGAAATTGATAGTCGGGAAGGTAAGAACTTAGAGGAACATCTCTCAAACCGGGAATTCTCTAACTATTTGGTATGGGACAGTATAGTGGAGTTTCTATGGTGGGAGATCGGAATCTAAGCAATTACCAACTCGAATGTTAATTTCGACACTTGAGCACATATGCACGTGTATGTTAAGATAAGAGTCTCACAAGTCACACATGTGGACCACAAGCATGAACATGACATACGTATGACATTCTGAATAAGCATAAGCATGGCATGGTCCATATCCGCCAAGAACGGCATGTCAATTACATTTGATTCTTAGGCATGGTCCGTATCCGCCAAGAACGGCATGTCAACCATTTGATTCTTAGGCATGGTCCGTATCCGCCAAGAACGGCATGTCACATCATTGTGTGATCTGAATAATCCGTCAAGAACGGCATGTCACATCATTGTGTGATCTGAATAAGTGCATAAGCATAAGCATCTCACAAGCACGTGGTCTCATAAGCATAAGCAACTCATAAGTGTATTGTCTTCCAAGTCTAAGGTTCTCACAAGTATACGAGTCAAGGTGATGATATGATGTATATGCGCACACGTTCTTCCACACTCTGATTATGTTATTGGATATGTTTCTAACTAAGTGCAGGTATATTATTATTGTTGGTTGGATTTTATATACACTGAGTACCTTTGTACTCAGCCGGACTTTGTCTTGGCAGGTTTAGAGCAGGAGTACACGGCGGAACCGTGGGTTGAGGAAACATACGCAGAGGAAGGAGGTGAAGGTGAGCCTTCTGAGCAGGGAGCCAGAGACTTGGATGGCTACACCTCTTAGTTTTTATTTCATCTAATTGAGAGAGTTGTATTAGACTTGAGTAGATGTTGCTTAGCAGACTTTTTTTAGTTGTGTATCAGACTCTTTGGTTTTAGAGTGGGTTGTATATGTTTACCGTAGACTTTTGCTATTTGATTATAGTTTATATACCAGAATTTTATTATCCTCATTTTTGGAGACTCGTGTTAGTGTGCCTTGCATGTCATGGATTTTAAGCAGGTTAAGTAATGTGGCGATCCTAAAGTCCTATTTTAGCCTTGTGGAATTTTGGGGTCGTTACAACAACGAACATCTTGTTCCTGTTAGCCTTCAACCAGATGGGGCTCAGAACTTTGTCCCTCACCCCTCTCGAGTTCCACTATTCGGTTTCGATGGGAGCTCATTGAAGCCGCTCGGAGAGATCATCCACCCAGTGACAGTAGGGACAATCTATCTGCTCACCAAATTGTCGGTTGTGGACGCCCTGTTGCCTTACAACGTCATTCTTAGAAGATGGTGGACCTACAAGATGAGGGTCAGCCCTTCCTCGTATTACTAGGTTCTTAAATTCCCCACCTCCAAGGGAGTGATTCTAACACTGTTTCATAATTGGATCTATATGAATTTTGGCTAACTAGATTGTGGGTAGCAATATGTTTGGATACAACTCGATCTATCTAACGACTTTGTTTGGTAATAGTGCCTAAGGGATTGGTGTATTTCTACACTAACTAACTTCTCTTTTCAAGGCTTATCTGGAGATTCCGGGCAGCACTCTTTTTGGTTCTAGAGTAATTCTCAACTGACTAGACAAATTAGCCAGACCACATCTTTGTTTGGTAACAAAGGATCAATTAGTCAGGTGGACTTATCGTATACTGCTCTAAAACAAATGTAATCCATTTGTTGTTTTGGAACACTGGATATCCAATTCGATGATTGGTTATCTCTAGTCTAGATCTTTGGTTTGAGTCGTCTTCAATCTTGAGACGGGCTTCAAATGTTTAATGGATGTCTGAATCTTCTTCTCTAGTTCGGACTCACCTTCTAGGCTCTAACAGAGGTCTATTACAGGTTCTTCACTTGTGTAGAACTCTCCTCCTCATTCTCACCTTATATAGGCAATAGCTAGCCTTGGGAGACTCTTGGGCTACCTATTAAAGAGTCTCTTAGGCTTCCCCCATTATGAACCCAACGGGTTCATTGAACTTGGACTCGCACCCATGATCCAGTATGGATCATAGAATTTGAATCAACTCATCTCAATCTTGGTCAAATCAATGATAGTGATCTGATTTCTAATCTAAAAAAATTAGGTAACTCAAACAGCTCGGTGTAGGAAATACAAAGTGCACCTAAAGAGCCAAGCCCATGCCTTTGATTCTATAGGAGTAACTCTATAGAAGAAAATGATGGTCAAGCCTATCATGAGAACATACTAGAGCACACACCTGTATGTGTATGTGCTCACTCGAGAACAAATTCTAGAGGAGAAGTGAGATTTTTTTAACTAACTTCATATCTCTTCATTTTTTGATGCGGGACAATTAAAGGTAAAGAGAGTTTTCTTTCAAAGTCCTGGGTTTACTAGCCAAAACAACCAAGATTTAAAACATCATTACATCACACACAAATGATTTTATTTTGAATCATTAAAATTTAATTAAGCTCTCATTAATTTATTTTAAAAACTGTTTTAATAAAATCATAAAATCAACCAATTAGTAACAAAGTACTACCAGCGAGATACTTAGATTTATAGGGGGATGCGCAGATGCTCCTTAAAGCTATCCAAGTGATGAAGTCATTAGTCCCTTGGGACGTATCAGATCTTTTGGCATATATCCAGTTTCTATGGATTCTCTTCCCACAACCGAAAGTAAGGGTTAAAAAAAAAAAAAAAGTAGGATGTATATAGAAAAGAAACCAAATCCTTTACTGTGATAACCGGAATCTAGTTATCACTCTTGAGGTCACCACGTGTCCCTTTTGACACTCTTTAATTGTGGTTAAGATTCACCCATCCCTAAAGTTCACCCACCCATTCTTGGCTTTTAAAAAAAACATTAATTTTTTTAAAAATATTTTAATATTAAAAAAACCTTAAAATCAAGAATTAATATTTTTTTTTCTAGAAACTAAGGATGGGTGGGTGAACCCTAAGGGTGGGTGAATCTTAACCACAAGTAAGGACTGTCAAAAGGGACACGTGGTGACCTCAAGGTTGATAACCGGATTTTTAGAAAATGATGGTTAAGCAAAACAGGTATTACAACTTGCTGCTCAAACAGGATGTTTTGGGGTTTCTAGTTTTTTTTTTTGGTTGTCATTTCGGGTTTCTAGTTCATGTTTGAATATATGTTAATTTGGCAGACAAAGGATTACATTTCCCAATTTACAGACCTTTCATACTTAGTGTAAGCACCCTATTTTTACACCCCATATCCCTCTTCCCGCTTCTTCGAATGCTTCAAGGTTTACCCAAGGCCCAAGCCCATTTGACCAAACTTGTACCCAAACAACTCAATCAAGCCCAATTACTTAATTCTATTACCCAAGCCCAAGTAGTCAAGCCTAATTACCCAATTGTCCTAGCTAAAGCTCATTTGTTTTAGTGAAAACCTAATTACCATAGCTCAAGCCCAATTGTCATAGCTAAAGTCCAATAACCATAATCCATGACCCATCTACTAACAACCCATGATCCATAAGATCTAGTCCACATATCCACATTCATTCAACCCATATCCAAAACCCATAAACTCAAGCCCACTTTTCACTTTCCTACAAAAGACCTTTTATTTTTTTCTTCAAACCCCAAATAGCCTCATTTTTGTGTTTACACACCTTTTTGACCACCCAATCATCTCTCACCAAGTACACACCTTTTTGACTAACCAATCACCTCTCATACTCCCTTACATTTCTTACAACTCATTCTTACACCTCTTACAAAATAATTAATTCTCTTACACTCCTTTTGACCACCCAATCACTTCTCATCAAGTACATACCTTTTTGATTACCCAATCACCAACCACATCAATTTTGACCAACCAATTACCTCCCTTCTTCTCACCCAACCCTCTATTAATCACCAAATTGCCACAACCCCTTGAAACCTCTATAAATACAAGACCCTCACAAGCCATTTCTTCTACCTCCAAAATCCCAAGTGGAAACCCTAGCTCTTCCTCCTCTCACCCATTTTATTTCTTTTTAGCCTTGAAGAAAGTTAGAAGAAGCCAAGGTTTAGAGTGTGTAGAGAATTTTAGGAGTAAAAGCCTAGAGTTCTTCACTAACTCTCTTCCTTTGTGGACTCTAAAAACTCATCACCTCTTGGAGCATTGGAGAAGTAGTCTTGGAGGAGTAGGCACTCTTCCTTTTATTCTTTATCTTCTTCTTTAGTTCATATCTTTTTTTTTATTTGTAGTCCTCTTCTAGAATAATTTGGGAAGACCTTTCTTTTCTCAAGTTTAGTTGGGTCTCTCTACACCAATCTAATGGTGTAGAGGGACCCCATCTCAAAAGAAATGAGATGTTTTTTTCTCTCGTGTAAATATTTCTTTCTTTCATATGTACCCACTAGTGTGGATATGGGTAGGCCCATAGAGAGTGGAAGCTAAAGCTATACCTCTCTTTTTTATTTTGTTTCTTCATTTTGATTCTAGTCCTTCTTCTAGAATCATTTGGGAAACTCATCATCACTCCAATTTTCATAGTTGAATCTCATTACATCATTCATAATGGTGTAAAGGGACTACATTAGAGAGGAGATGATGAGTTTTCATTTTCTTCACTTGTCACTTTTTCATTTCTTTCTTTTTTCTTCATGTTCTATTTTGAATGGATAAATGATGACTTAAGGACCTAAGGACTTAAAGAAAACTTCAATCCAAAATACCTCATATCAAAGACAATGGTATTTGATTTATTATCAACACCAATCCAACAAAATAGGTGTTGGCAATAGACCATTTACTATTCACAATGCACACCCCTCTTTATGTCCTAAATATAATCTTTTAGCCTAACTTTTCCTTAGCCTTTCTCTTGAATTAAATTTGACTTTAGTTAAGTTTGTCAAAATCTCACCTATATGAAAATCCAAAAAAAAAACATGATAAAATCTCAAAATACCAAAAACATTATAAAATCTCAAACTACCAAAAAAATCTAAAAATACCAAAAGACAAAAAACATGCTTGCTAGATCTTGGTTAACCTAATCAACCATGGTTAACACCCTTCTAACCGCGGTTAGACCTAGACCTTGCACTTGACCAATCCGGTCAACTAAACCCTAGCTCCTAGGCTAGACCCTTGACCACCTTATGCACACACACACGCACCCTTAGCCTTGGCACGGGTTCATGTGCCAAAACTACGCTCGGTCTGATCTCACCCCAATGTGAGTACGTAGGCAACCCAACCCGGGTTCGACCCTAGCCCATCTAGCTTTCTTTCTTTCTTGGATTAACATTTGATTAAACATTTAGACATTTTAATTAATATTGAGATTAAATTTGGCTTAAATTTAGGGAGTAGGTAACCATTGCAAAATTGGAGTCTTGGGGTGCCTAATACCTTCCCCAGGACTTAATCGAACCGCTTACCCTAACTCTAATAGACCATTTGCCTTATCCAAATCAATCCGGGACCTATCCCTAAGAATGAATAGGTGGCGACTCTTAGTCAAACCACAAATATGAAAGTGGGTAGAAAAATCCATGCTCACACTTAGTAGTGCCCAAGTCTCCCGAAGTGCACTACACCCTTTTGGGGATCACGACAAGGGTATTATGTCAGGCACCACTGGGTCCCCGAAAAATCTGTCTTCATGTACCGAAAGAGAGAGTTCAATAGGTGGGGATATCATCATATTCCCTTTGAATAAATATTATAATTAAAAAAATTCAAACTAGAGGGAGAAAGACAAGATGGTGATATCGAAAGGTGATTGGACTTTCCGATTATTTATTGATTGTTGTGAACTTTTTTTTTCAGTTGAGTCAGCCAGTCTGGGCAGTGGAGCTGTTGCAACTCGTACCTAGGGGAGAGTTGATCCCAGACCTTCCCCATGAGGCCACACCCCCTACCACTCACCTAACAGGGGTCTATCAAAAAAATAAAAAAATAAAAAACTGTTTTTTATGCTTGGGAAGCCATGCTTGCCCTATTCGTGTGCGCATAAGGACCACATGTTAGGTCAAGGATTCCCGTGTGGGGGGGATGGTAGGTGTCAGCTAGTTTAGATGGTAAAGTCTCTTGACCTTATACCAGAGAGCTAGGATCGAATCCCACCTAGACCGGGGTTGGGGGTTATGAGAGGGGGAGGCTACCCCTCATTGTGTAGCCCATAAACATTTTTTTTATCCTCCAATGAATTTCTCCATCCTTTTAGAATAGATACTAACCCTTTTAATCAACTAGCAAAAAAAAAATATTTCTTTAATTTCACTCACAAAGCCTTGCTCTTTAATTTTGATTAAGAACTTTTAATCCTTATAGGATTAATATTTAAAAAATCAAGGTTAGATTTTTTAATTCTAAGAATTAAAATTTCTTAACCACACTTAAGAGCTAAAAGGGACACGAGTTGACCGGTGGATGAATTGAACTCCCTCCAATTCATTGGTGATTGAATATGATCCCAACTCAGCAATCAGGTTTGGCTTGCAGATTAGGCACACATAAACACTATGCAACAAATGTCAATTAACTAGAGTTTATTATAATTTATATATAAACAGGAACTCCCGTTTAAAAAATAACCGGAGATTCCCAAAATAAGCCTTATGGCAAGGATATTTTAAAAATTACAAATATTATTATATAAAAAAAAAGAACTAAAGAAAAATTGTGTGTAAATCTCAAAATTCCTCATATCAATGCATATTTGGGTTGTAAGACATATAACCGTCGTTCAATAATATAATGACAGTTTCAGAAACCATCGTTATATAGGTTGTCAGAGATCACTTTTACGGCAGTTTTAATAACCGCAGCTAAAGACAAGCTTTGTGGCGGCGGGTTTTTTATGCCATTAACAGCTGTAAATTTAAGACAATTATGTCAATCTATGTCCGGATTGAACGGTCGTTTAAAGCCGTCACTATATATTGAATAATTAACAGCGGCTAAAATCAGCCATTGTTACTCTAAATATATAATATTATTTATTACCTATTGCGGCGGTATATAACAGCCGCCATATGCCTTGTATAACTGCGGCGGTTACAAACCGTCGTTGATATTAAATAAATATAATATTATTTATTATCTATAGCAACGGTCTGAAACCGTCGTTGATATTGAAGAATTAAAAAAATTTATTAAATTTTTTTTACCTGTATTATTTGTACCTATGAACAATATAAAATCTATTCAAATTATCCACATAATCTAATTTATCAAAATCCACATTCAAATTATATAGAAAAATAATAATATAATCAATTAAAATCCATCCACATAATCCATCAAAATCATAATACAAACGTCTCATCAAAATCATAATATATATATGCCAATAAGAAATAACATAACCTAAAGCTGCCTAGCAGCTTCCTCCTACTGCTCCGAATCCCGACAGATGTGTGCTGCTGACTCCCTCCTACAAAAACAAGAAAATATAATGTATTATTAAAATATTGAAATGATAAAATTTAAGGATTTCATCACTAATATGCAAATTTAAAAACTAATCTCTGATTTTTCATACTTATTGAAATTAACACATAAAAGTTGAGTTCATTTGCTTAAACCTAGAACCACGCACCGAATCCAAACCGGGGCTTATATTTTGATGTCGTTTCTTCTAACGCGTGTATTTCAACTCAACCTAAATGTGAGAATTGGTTTGGATGGAATCCGAGGCTGTTTGCTCGATTTAGGTACCGAGAGGCCCAAAATCCATACTTAGAAACTATAGTTTGGCCTAAACCTAGAACCGCGCACAAAATCCAAATTGGGGATCGGATTTTAATGTTGTTTCTTCTAACGCGTGTATTTTGACCCAATCTAAGTGTAAGAATTCGTTTCAATGGAATCTGAGGCTGTTTGTTTGATTTGGACACCGAGAGGCCTGAAATTCATACTTATAAACTATAATTTGACCTAAACCTAGAACCGTGCATCGAATCCAAATCGAGGCTCGGATTTTGATGTTGTTTCTTTCAATGCATGTATTTTGAGCCAACCTAAGTGTGATAATTCGTTTCGATGGAATCCGAGATCGTTTGCCTGATTTGGGCACCGAGAACCGAAATCCATACTTAGAAACCATAATTGGGCCTAAACCTACAAGCACGCAAAAAGTCCAAACCGGGGCTCGGTTTTGATGTTGTTTCTTCCAACGCATGTATTTTGACCTAACCTAAGTGTGAGAATTCATTCGATGGAAATCTGAGACCATTTATCCACCAAGAGGCCCGATATCCATACTTAGAAACTATAATTTGGCATAAACCTAGAACCGCACACTGAATCCAAACCAGGGCTCGGATTTTGATGTCGTTTCTTCCAACGCGTATATTTCGAGCCGTTGGCCCAAAATCCATCGCTCTCACTCTTTCTCTGTTAATCGTTATTTCACAATATAGATATAGAACCATGATTCTGCTTCAAAGTAAACATAAAAAAAAAATCATTTGGAGCTTAATTCCTGATTATTTACTGAAACTAGAGCATTCCAGGAACAAAAATCCTTCAAATAAAAAAACAACTTTCGTCCAAGAACATTTCAATGTCGAGCTTAATTCATCATATTTTACTTATTTTACTAATACATGCATAAACAGAAGACAAAATTCAATCCAAATCCCAAACTTTCAACAGAACACCAAACAATCAACAAAAAAAATTATCTGAATTCTAAATTTTAGAGTCCAATAGGTCAAATAGTCATAAAATAGAATCTATGAAGTTCAACCAAAATCATCAAGAACCAAATCAAATCAGAGATAAGAGAGAATGAATAACAAAAATAAATGTAAAGACTGCAAGAGAGAGAGAGAGAGTTACCAAAGAGGGTTGAGCTGGAGAAGAAGGTCGGAGGTGGGTGGCCGAATTCTAAATTAACAGGGGTGGGCTTCCTTTCAGAGAGAGAGAGAGAGAGAGAACTTACCATAGCAGGTCGCCGGAGAAGAAGGCCAGAGAGGGTACCAGAGATGGTGACCGGAGAGGTGGGTGCGCAAAGGAGCAGGGAGCAAGGAGCTGGTGCGCGGAGGAGTAGGGAGCAGGGAGCTGGTGTGCAGAGGTGGTGGCTGTCGTGGAAGTGTGGCCTAAGAAGGTGGTCGGAGTAGGGAAAATTATCGGGGAGGTTGCTGGAGAGGGGAAACTGGCCGGAGTAGAGAACGGAGAGAAAATTCGCGCAAGAAAGGTGAAGAGGGAAAATGATGATCGGGGCCCTAAATAAATATATTTACGGCGGTTTGGTAAACCCGCCGTTAATATACACTTATAAAATGGCGGTTATTATATAAGCGCCGTTACTATAGACATAATCCACGACAGTTATTACAAAATCGCCGTTAATACGAAGGCGGGAATTGCTATGGCGGGAAGCCAAATTAGTGGTGGGAACTCTTTGCAACCACGGTTCTTTAATAACTGGCGTTATAAACAACATATCAACGACAGTTAGTTAAAAACCGCCGTTACAAATGACATATCAACGGCGGTGTTTAATTAACCGCCGTTAGAACCTACATTTGTGTGGCGGTTACATAAACCGGCATTGAAATTATTATTTAGTGGCAGTTTTTGAACCGTTTCTATATAACCGCCGCTAAAGACATATAGTTTTGTACTGTAGGTATACTCGATTACTCTTGGCCAGATCTCACCCCCCAAAAGCCCGTACCAGAACCATCCCAACCTAACCTTTTACCAAGCCTAAATACGGTAGACTGTCTTCTAGGGTTCAGTTAACGTGTAGCTTAGATGTCCCATGCAAATCAATGTCGTGGTTATGCTAAGAGACTTTTGAGGACCCTTTGCTTCCACGCTTCATTTGATCTTGTCTTTGGTGAGGGGAAGAAGAACATGTGCGCATTACGCAATGCTCGTGCCTACATCTTAGTCTCTGTTTAACTTTTGTGTCACTTGTGCTGTCTTGCAACTTCCTCGAGCTCTACTTTTGTCTGGCTCATTGTATATTTATTATAGAGCTAGTAAGGCTCCTCGACAATCCATTGAAATTAATGTTCAAAGTAATAAGTATTAAACTTTTGTTACATGCACGAGGTTTCCGAATCATCCCAAATTCTCATACAATAAACAAATGTAATTTTTAAAAATTATGTCTCTCTACTCTATATTATATTATATTATATATGGCTTGAGATCATCTCGAATCGGTGCTGGCAAGGAGACCGCCAGCCCCCACACCCAATATGCCACGTACCCTGCAAGTATTGGTTTGCATGCAGAGAACATTGGTAGGGGCGTACAAAGAGTATGTGGTATTGTGGGGAGTGGTGCTGGCAGTCCCTCTCCAGCACCAACTGAAGATGATCTAAGTCTATATATGCGAAAAGAGTAGTGATAGGCGGACTCATGGATCCCATTTGCTAACCTAAGGCATCCACCTAAGGTTAGCAAATGGGATCCATGCGTCCGTTAACTATTTCCCATATGAAAAATAATCACATCTTCGAACAGTGACGTGAGGAGGGGTGTTTCGGCTCCCTTTTCTTATCATGTGTCCTGTTTTAATCTCATTCAATTGTGGTTAAGATTTATTCACCCTTAAGATTTACCCATTTACCCTTAGTTTTTAGAAGGAAAATAAAGTTAAATCACATAATTAAAAAAAAGTAACCTATTAATAGCAATTGAAGGGTGGCTTTGTGAGAGCGAATAGTAATAGTTTATTCCTCATCCAAGGAGCGAACGGAGCGAACTATTGTTCTATATACACTAGTGGGTGGCATGTGCGATGCACATGAGAGCGAGGGGACGGAGTTGACCACAGTTAATAAGAGTTAAAAGGGACACGTGTTAACCCGCGGCTGCGATTGAACTCGCTAGTGTCACATGCAATGCATGTGAGAGCGAGGGGAAGGAGTTGTTAATCACAATTAATAAGAGTTAAAAAGGAAACGTGTTAACCCGTGGGTGCGATTGAACTCTCCCCGAGTTCAATCGTGATTGGTTGTGATTCTAAATAGATAGATGAGCAAGGGTTACTTTTGGAAATTAAAGTAAAACATTAAATCAAAGGCAAGGGATAGTTTGGAAATTAAAGTAAAACATTAAATCAATGTTTTATTTTTATATAAGGGTAGTTTGAGAATTTCAAAAAAATCATCTACGCATGCCTCGTGCATTATCAATAATGGTAAAGATATGAGTAGTAATAGACGTACCCATGAAATCTATTTCCAAACCTAAGGTACAACCTCATTAGTGGATGCCCCCTTTTTTAATACTGATCAACATGAAATCTATGAAATCTATTTCAGGCATCCAGCGATGAGGTGGTACCTTAGGATTGGAAATAGATTTCATGAGTACGATAACTATTTCCTTTTATTTATATATATATATATATAAATTTATATATATATATATATATATATATATATATATTTATATATTCTCATCAGTGCATTGGGTGGCACAACTTTTGAGAAGGTTTTTATTTTTCTTGGCTTAGCTCTTCATCGTCAGAGACAACGTATGTGAATATAAGCACGAAGGGGGGGCTGTATAGTTAGGTACATTGGATGGCACAGATTTTGTGAAGGAATTTTTTTTTCTCGGCTTAGTTGCATAGTTGCTTGGTAAGAGACAATGTATTAATTTAAGTATGGAGTGGTGGCTGTATAAATGGTATCATGCTAGCGAGCGCACAAAGCTAGGGCACTTGTGGTGCGCCTGACATGTCAGCATTTTTGAAAGAGCAGTGATTAGCGGACCCCCGCTGCTTAACTTACCCCGTGTACTCTTTTCCCTTTTAACACCCCTTTAGTCCTAATTAAATTTAACTAAATTAAGATTATTTTTTATTTTTGAAAAATCAAGATTAGATTACTTAAGGTTGGATTGTTCTAAGGGTGAGTGAATCTTAATTACAGTTGGTGAATATTTAAAGTGCAGCGTGGACTAGTGAGGACGGGGCATTTGGTTACTTAATGGAAACCTCGGGTATGTTTACTATTTTCCTTTTTGAAAATTTTGAAATTCCATATACACAGGGATTATGGTGTTTGTAGAGGGAACCATATCCTCTGTGTTCTTTTGGCTTCTTCCTAGTGGCTAACATTTTTGGAGGTCAAATATCTCTAAGAGGTGGTTACAATTGTTAAATCCGCACAAACCAATTGATCATGACCATCAAACACTCATGGCTACTGGGAAGAACACAGATGATTTGCTTCCTTTGTAGAGTGCTGGCGACTCTACCATTACCTGTCTTAATCCACACACTTCAACTCGATTTAGTAATTAGTAAGGAACCTGTGCCATGCAAGGAAAAAATAAAAACCTAAATAAAATATGGAGTTTGCAAATATGCATTTTGCAAATTAACTAAATGTTTTCCAACCGTTAAACAAATTAAATAACCTCAACCCTTACTTCTGTTAGACTTCGTTTAAAATTATTATTAAGATAACTATTATGCCCTTAATAGATTTTACAACCTCACAGAGTCCCTTTAACTGCTTTTAAATAATGGTTAATTAATTTTAACTCTTATGATTATTATTATTTTTTAATTCCTTCTAAAAAAAACAAAGGTTAGATGATTTGACCCCCAAGGTTAGTGAATCTTAACCACATTTAAAGGAATTTAAATTGGGAGACACATTAATTTTGTTTTCTAAAAACCAAGGTTAGATACTTTAACCCCAAAGGTTAGTGAATGTTAGCCACAGTTAAAAGGGAGACATTAATGTTTAAATTTATTTCTAATAGATGCTTTAACTCTAATGGTTAGTGAATCTTAACCATAGTTAAAGGGTATTAAAAGAGATTTTCAAATTTTTTTTAAAATCAAATGCTTTAACTCTAAGGATTAGTGAATCTTAATCACAATTAAAGGGAGTTAAAAGGGATCACGTTAATTTTATTTACTTTTTTCTGAAAACTAAGGTTAGATATTTTAACTCTAAGAGTTAGTGAATCTTAACCTTAGTTGAAAGAGTTTTAAAAAAAATAAATTAACTGCAGAGGTTAAAACTTATTAACCATAGTTCAAGGGCAATTAAAAGGGCTTTAGGAGGTTATGAAATATCTTAAGGACATAATAGTCATTTTACTAACAATTACAAACAAATGTCCAATAGAATCAAGGGTTGAGGTTGTTTGTCTAACCGTTGGAAAACCATGAGTTAATTTACAAAATGTTTACACATAACAGTATATTTGCAAACTAGGAAGAACCTGGCAGCTAATATGCAAAAATCTCATAAAATATTTTGTAATAATAAAAAATATAAAAAAACAGGTAACTCAAGATTGGTCATTGCCTGTATGAACCTGGGCCCTCCAATGTCCCCACCGCTTGTAATTCATCTTCTTCTTTAGCTCCCACAAACCTGAGACTAAGATGCAACAACAAAAAGACCACTAACCCCACTAAGGCAATAAGGAGAGCACTTTCAGAAGATGATACCGTAGAAATTCCCAATAAGGTTCTAGCAGAAGGGTTGCATGAATGAAGTTTTCATTAGTGAGAAATCTCTATTATAATGGACAAACAAATTATTAGGCAATGGAAGGCAGTTTGCCAAGGTCTGGAAACAAAAATATGGTGTTAAGCTGCTATAGTTAAACGATGAACATTAAGTTATGGGGAGTGTAATGGGTAAAATTCGTAAAGGCAATGAGCAATGTGGGAAAACTCCACTATGTCAACACAACCAAGGTAGTCCACTTCGGCAATGTCCTGACTCTTATGAGCTTACAAAACTCTTACCTAACTAATGAGTGTTATATGATAGGTGATGTCATTAGGACCCCACAAGTTATGATGACTTCCTCCAACTGCCTATAAAATGAGAAGAAACAACAAAGAAGAGGAGGAGGATGCGTAAGTCAAGGGAGAAAGAAAGGGAAGCCAGAAGAAGAAGAGAAGGAGGAGAAGAGGAAGGAGGAACAGGGGGGCTCGGGTCGTTCAGTGATGAACCCCATTCCCGAAGGGCATAGTCACCCACCTGATATTCTCCACACTGCTTGATGCTCTCCAAGGCCTCACGATCAATCACGGTCATCTGATGCTCTCTCGAATTTGTCATGTTCGCTACGATAGGTACCCTACACTCTGTTAATACCTAATGTTTTATGTTTATCTACTTGATGATATGTCAATACCACACAACCACCTGCATGACCACGTATTTGGTCACGTTCCAAGTATACTCTTGCGCGAGTACACTCATCCTTGACTTGCACGAGTACACTCTTATACGGGTACACCTAACCCCGACGTGTCCGTACACGTGCATTGCCCATGACCGTGACCATGCCCAAATGAAGACAAACTCATGCCCACCATTGACTAAACTCGTGCCCATGCTCACCGCAAATGATCCTATACCCATGCTCACCGCAAATGATCCCATGCCCATGCTCACCGCAATTCATCTCGTGCCCATGCTCACCGTAAATGATCTCGTGCCCATGCTATGATCCCGTGCCCATGCTCACCGTAAATGATCTCATACGCATGCTATGATCCCGTGCCCATGCTCATCGCAAATGATCCTATGCCCATGCTCACTGCAAATGATCCCGTGCCCATGCTCACCGCAACTCATCTCGTGCCCATGCTCACCGTAAATCATCTCATACGCATGCTCACCGCAAATGATCCCGTGCCCCTGCTCACTACAACTGATCCCATGCCCATGCTCACCGCAAATGATCTCGTGCCCATGCTCTCCACAACTGATGTCATGCCCATGCTCATTGCAACTGGTCTCGTGCCCATGCTCTTTGCAACTGGTCCCGTGCCCATGCTCACCGCAACTGATCTCGTGTCCATACTCATTGCAACTAATCTCGTGCCCATGCTCTTTGCAAATGATCCCTTGTCTATGCTCACTGCAAATGAACCCATGCCCATGCTCACCGCAAATGATCTCGTGCCCATGCTCACTGCTACTGATCCCGTGCCGAGTACACTCTTGCCCGAGTACACGCATCCTTGACTTGCCCGAGTACACACAACCCTGACGTGCCCGTGCCCAAATGAAGACAAACCTGTGCTCGCCATTGACTGAGCTCGTGCCCATGCTCACCGCAAATGATCTTGTGCCCATGCTCACCGCAATTGATCCCGTGCTCATGCCCATCGCAATTGAGCTTGTGCCCGTGCCCATGCTCACCGCAAATGATCTTGCGCCCATGCTCACTGCAATTGATCCCGTGCTCATGCCCATCGCAATTGAGCTTGTGCCCGTGCCCACCGTGATTGAGCTCGTCCACGTCCTTGAAATGAGCACGTATCCATCTTCTACCCACCTGCGCGATATGATCGACCTGCATACTTGCACAATGCTTTCAACGATATCCTCGCTTAGTGCATCTGGGCTGGTCATGTTCGACCTTTGTCCTCTGCTATCATGTTAGATTATCGTCATGCACAATGCTCCCGGCCTGTACAGACCTCCGACATCTGATTATGCTCTACCCAACGATCAACGGTAAATATCTCTACACTCTAATGCTAATGTGCCTATGTCCTATACTGACTTGCCCGTCAGAGTGTCTATGACAGGTTGGACGATCGCTCATCTTGCAAAGGACGACCAGTGATGAATCGAGGACGAACCTGTTATGAACCGAGAACGAAACTGAGCTAAACCTTTGATGATTCCGTACAGAACATCATCTATTTCGAAAAACATGCTATATGACAAAGGATACGGATGACGTACGCATACAGACGAATGTACCAAACCTAAACTGTGCATCCTGCGACAGTTAGCCCATAAATTTTCCTTTATAGGGAGATAAATGGATTCTCTCAATTTCCCCTTGAAAGTTTTATGTGTGCAACCACCAGATTGACCTTGGGTAAATGTTGCATATATAAGATGAAAGTCCTCAAAGTTATTGATTTTCTTTGAACCATAATATAGTCAAAGCAATCACTTATACTTAAATTAGACGGAAACTTATTCAAATATTATTCAAGTTGGACACTTAATCAGATAATTATTTGAGTAAATAGATTTACGAAAAATATTCTTATGGAAAATAGTTAACATAACTAAATCTCTATTTACAAACCTAAGGTTGGTCTTCATTGGTCCATGTCCCACTTTGAAATTCTCACCATAGTTGGTGAGTATTTAAGAGTAGGAGCGTGGATCAATGAGGACCAACCTTAGCTTTGCAAATGGAGATCCCAAGTACACCTATTACTGCTCTATTCTTATCCCTCTGTAGCCCTAATCCAACGCCTCTAATCTCTTAATGCTTAATAAAGATTTGGTAGAGAGGGTATGTGGGTGCAATGACCTTTGGCATGAGCGTGTGTGTTTAAGTGTGTTGAGTATAGAGTAATGCGAGGTTTGCTTTCCCGTTGTCCACTCTTTCCTATTTTTAGGGAAGACAAAATAGTATGAAACTTTTTGCGAGTCTTACTTCATTTATTTTATCTACTTACTTAAAATTAGTAAAATTTTTGGGAGAGTGGACATTCGGAAAATGGACGTGTTGAGTATTGTTTGTATATTGTGTTAAACCAAAAAAATAAAGATTTGGTTTGAAAAAAAAAAAACTCTTATCTACAATTATCTTGAACTAGCGGGTGGCATGTGCAATGCACGTGAGAGCGAGGGAAAGAAGTTAACAACACCTGATTGAACTTGTTAGGAGAAGGAGTTAACCACAGTTAATAAGAATTAAAAGGGGCACGTGTTAACCCACGGGTGTGATTGAACTCTCCCGGAGGTCAATCGCGATTGGCTGTGATTCTAATTAGATAAATGGCAAGGGGTAGTTTGGAAATTAAAGTAAAACATTAAATTAATGTTTTGTTTTTATATAAGGGTAATTTAGAAATTTCAAAAAAATCATCAACGCATGTCCTTCGCATTAGGCATCGGATTGTCTCTGGCGAAGCTAGAAAGGGCTCTCCCAGTTCATACATTGTGCGATAGTTAGCATAAAAATGGAGAGAAGTCATTCCATTTTCTCACCATGATTTTGACTTCTTCCCATTTGATCTCTCCTCTTGTTCTCAAATCCTTATTGCCACTTGTTTTATTATGTGTGGAGAAGTCAAAATCATGGCCATGATTTTGACTTCTCCACCACTTGTCCCCCCAAATCTATGGAACCCGACACAAGCCCTATTTGGCTTCGCCAGAGACAATGCCCTCGGGGGTATAATAGTAAAGATAAAGATTATGAGGATCGCCGGAAAGGTGCTGGCGAATCTTAACTTCTACCAACCAGCAACGCAGGTCATTCACTCCACAATTTCTCGGCCCCTCTTATTATATTTTTCCGAGAGCCTCAAACTTATCTAGAGGAATGCTATCCCCACTCGCTTGCTGGACTGGACTGGACTGAACGAGCGACTGAACAAGGGAGTTACGGAGTGGGTGTAGATAGCATTTCCTCTTTATCATTATCAGCACTCCTAGACGTTGAAATATCGTAAAATTGTCCTTATGGCGACGAGAAGTGAAAATGCACGCGCATTTAATAAGTGTGAATTATAAATTCTTGTCCTTCTTCACATTTCTGAAAGTAAATAAATGGTGTCTATTTTTACGCGCACTTCATACGATTGTCACTCTGGCGATATATTGAACTCGCTGTACAACTGACAATGAATGAACTCAGTTTTGAAGTGAATGCACTGAGTAAGACAGTGGAATAGACTCTCTCTCTTTCTCTCTCTTCATTTTCTTCTTTCTCTCTCCTCATTTCCTGCCACCACCACCACTTCTGCACACTTCACCACACCCCACCTGTTCTCTCTCTCTCTCTCTCTAACACACCTGAGGAACCCCTAATGGACAGATAGTAACAAACCCTAAAAATCTCTCTCTCTCTCTCTCTCTCTAACTCACCTAAACCCCATATGGATATCTGTAACAAACCCTAGAAATCTCTCTCTAACACAGCTGAGGAACCCCAGATGGATATGTGTAACAAACCCTAGAAATCTGCAACTCTACTTTCTCTTCCCACTGAGAGATTGGACGCTCTAACCCAGAGAAGGGGCATAGCAAAAAAACCCCACTACACTTGCTACTATTCTGCAACTCCCCATAGCTCATCACAAAGCAGACACGTTTAGCTATCTTTGAAGCTCAAACACACCCACATCCAGAAAGATTCTTCACTGTTTCTCTCTATCTCTATCTGTCTACACATGCAGTTGGGTTCGTTAGTCTGTCAATGAGTTGGGTTGTTATCCGTGTTATAGGGGGGAATGGGGTGCCTGGTTTCGCATTTAGCAGCGAAATTCGCATTTTTTCCGCCTCGTCCGGCGACTTATCAGGTGAAGAAGCAGGACGATGGAAGGGTGGTGGTGGTTTCGTCTTCATCAATGGCAATCCCTCATGGCGACGACACTTCCTTGGACGTTCTGTTACTAGACACCAGGAAGGGCAACAAGATCGTCGCTTTCTATCTCAAGAACCCTTATGCTCGCCTCACTCTGCTCTACTCCCATGGCAATGCCGCCGATTTGGGTCAACTCTATGATCTCTTCGTGCAGCTCAAACTCAATCTCAGGGTTAATCTCATGGGGTTGGTTTATTTCTCTCTTTTACTGTATCTCTTCTTCCTGATGTGATGGGGTTTATCTAATGTTTGTGATGGGGTCGGAGTTGGAGATTGATTTCCTTTGTGGGTTTGTTTTTTCCATCATTTCTTGTTTTGATGGTTTGAGTTTTTTTTTTTCCTCAGATGGGGTTTGCTGGGTTTTAATCTTTGTAATATTTTTTTAAAATCTTATATCTTTTTTCCCCTTCTTCTATTGGTAATATAGTGTCTGAGTTGAGGTAGATTTCCTTCATGTTTTTTTTTTTTTCTCAGAAAATTATTTTGTGGTTTTCTTTTCCTGGTTTCTAGTTATTTATTTTTGAGAGTTTTTGTTGGGCTTAGATCTGTAATTACTGTTCATTATGGTTTTATTTATTTTCACAGGATTTGCCATAGTTTTAAGTTGTTAAGTGTATAATGGTAAAAAAAAAAAAAAAAAAAAAAGCAAAAAAGAAAAGAAGGATGGTTAAATAAGTTCTCTCCTTTTTTTCTTTACCAGTTTTTGTTTGGATGAGATATTTATCAGTGTTATTTCTTTGGGATCTCCGCCTGCTGGGCCATTGTGGGGTTTTATCTTTATTTTCCATTGTTGTCATTTCAGGATCAGTGTCTCTGAGACTCTGAATAATTTGTTTTTGGAAATGACACTAGTTCCTTCTTTTTAATTTATCTATTTAGGTTTCTCTTAGTAGTAGATTTCTTTTGGTGATTTAAGACACATATTTTTTCCCTTTCTTTTTCCTTCTTTCTGTGGTGATTCTATGGCTTTTGCATCAGTTCCAGAGATTTATCCTGTACTCTCCATCTTTTATTGTATGGGACTTTTGAGATTCATCTGTTCCTTGTAGGGTTAATTTTTTATATGGTTTTCTTAGAGTTATCATTTTTTCTTTCTGTAGAACTCTTTCTTAATCGAGTCAATGGGTTGTATTTGGGTCCAGTTTAGGTATGGGTTGCCTTTTTCTGTCTAGTCTCTTTCTACCTCCACTTCAAAGGGGATTCTTCTTTTTTTCATGTTTTGGTTGGTATCCTCAGCCTTCCACATTGTCTTATTAGGGCTTTCTAATGGACATTGATATTTGATTTGTGACCTCTGCGTTTGTTACTAATTATGACTTTCTTTTCATTTTTTCTTCTTCTTTGGGATTCCCATTTCTGCACTCCATTTCATTCAACTTGTTTCAGTTTCCCATATGGGTTCTGATTGGGTAATTTTTGATCTTTCCCATCCTGATTTTTATATGCAGATATGACTATTCTGGCTATGGAGCCTCCACTGGTAAGGTAGGCTGTTATCTCCACTCAATCCATAAGATTTTCTTATCTCAACATCAGTTTACTTGTTTTTTGTTGGATTTGTTAGTATTTACTTCGACTAAAGACTGAAAGAAATTATGATGAATCCCAGTACTTGAGCCTTATTTTGATATTAAAGCATTTCCTTTCTTGACCATTGAGATTATGTAAATCTTATGTATCCATTGTGCCGACTATAAGGGCATGCTGGTTTATGGTCGCATTTCGCAGGGCTTTGGCCCACCATTTAATGTATGTGTTCTTCAAGGTCTCCCATGCCGTGAAATTCAACCTGATTGGGATGAACCTAGCATCTCATCAGCTTTATGACAAAACTATCTACAAGAAATGAATCCGTGAATTGATTGCTATGGTAGTGAATCATCCAATCAGGCTGCAATTTTGGCTTGGGAGATTCCTTAGCTGGTACGCATGGTAATGTTAAATTCCCATTCCTGTTCATGTTTGCTATGTGAACATGCATACTGGTTTGGGTGACTGTGTGTTGGTCTACTATATTGGATTACATTATTTTGAAAGGCTATACATTCATTGCCTTTAGTTAATTTAAATTTAGGGCAATGCTATGTCTACTTTTCTTCTCATCTACTTTCCCCATTTCCGAAAAAAAGGACAAAAGAAAATGTGGTAGTTTTTTGTAGGGCCCACCATTTTTATTGTCTTATTGTTCAGAAAAGGGGGAAGTGGACCTAGCATTGTCCTTAAACTTAATTACAGTTGGGCCTGTGGATCGAATCTTCGAATGAATTGTACTCAATTTTGTTTTCTGTTTATGTAATTCAGCCAAGTGAATCCAACACTTACGCAGACATAGAGGCAGTATACGAGTGTCTAGAGACTGAGTATGGAGTTAGCCAGGAAAACTTGATCCTATACGGGCAATCGGTTGGAAGTGGGCCGACATTGCACTTGGCAGCTCGGTTACCAAGGTTAAGAGGCGTGGTTCTGCATAGTGCCATACTTTCTGGCCTCCGTGTTCTCTGTCATGTAAAGGTCACGCTTTGCTTCGACATTTATAAAGTGAGTATCCCATCTTGGCTAGTGTGATTTACAGATTAAAAATTTGAAAAACCCATCTGGCAGATTGCAAGAACAGCCTACTAATGGCATATCAGTAAGCACAACACACAAGCAGGTTGTGGGTTCCACAAAAGTCAATCTGATAGGAAGATGTTAATCAGTTGTTATGTGACCTTTATTGGGTACTATCTGCCATGTCTATTCTTTCTGAACTTCCAATGGATGGGATTGATCCTACAAGTATGATTGATAATCAGGTTGGTTAATGTTTCTTCTTTGGAAAATTTTCTAGGTTCCTGCCTCGTGTATGTGTGCGATGCATACTGATATGCCACTGTAGACCATTCTCATGGTCTACCTTTGTAACCTTAATTTCCAAAATCACAACTGGGTTCTGTGCTTCTTCTGTTTTCATTTCGAGTTCCTAACTGTACTGGAAAATGCAGAACATCAACAAAATTCAGAAGGTGAAATGCCCGGTGCTAGTGATTCATGTAAGTACTTCTTGACATCTTTAGGCTACACTCTTCTGCTCTTTGGTGCACAGTTGTTTGGTTTGCCATTGTTTGTTGACTTGAAATTAGATGCTCTAAACACAAAGCATACACAGTGGACTATGCATTTTGATTCAATAGATTGCCACATTCTTGATAACCATTTAGGGAGGGATTGGGTACTTTATTTTCTTTTCATTAAAAAAGGTTGTTCTAATTGAGTTACTCTTTTAATAATTGAGGGTCTCCACCTTATATGTGTGGCAAGCATGCCGACAACTCATCCAATTAATGGCAGATCTAGCCAACAAATCTGCCCAATGCCATCTGACCAACTGCACCTTTTGGACAATCAAAAACTATGAATGGCAGGTTGGAAGGCTTTCGTCGTTGGATGTTGGGATCATCCAATTAGATTGAATTTGGGCATATTTTGTATATGATAATCCTCAATTGGACTGGAGGCTTATATCATATATGATAGCCATCGATTGGACTGCCCATTTCAATCAGAATATCCACTACGTGTATATAGAGGCCTGTATATTACTAAACACAGCAGAATTCCTTTATCATCCTCATAATTAAAATATCAGTAACTCACAAGTGAGTATATTAATATCATAATTCATAAAATTGAATAACATTTTCCAGAACTCCACTTGGCTGATTAGCTGCAATATGTTACAAGTCCTAACAGATGCACATCTTGGTTACTCGCCTCGCGGTTCTCAAGCTACCACTTTCTATTGTTCCCAGCATCAGATATATGCTTACTTAATTTACTTGATGGACACAATTTCTAATTGCTTATTCTTTCATGAACTGATATGCAGAAAGACATCTATACATTTGTTTATACTTAATATTTACGTATGACCAAGAGTCGTGTTTAATGAGTTCTCATGTGATGTATTTCTTTAATGTTTAGTTATTTCACATTGTAGTTCTTTTACAACATTCACACAACTCCGTCATGTAAATAAATTTTGCTAAATACTTGGCGAGTTACATTATATAAAAACATCTACTTGAACCCCGCCACCCATTACATTAAGCATGTAAAACATGTGCTCCGTGGTGAGATATCATGGGATGGAATGAATTTGTTGTTAGTCTTAGAGCTACAAATGCAGCCTTTGAAAGCCAAAGCTAGAAAATAAGCAGCGGGAAAATGAGGAAAAAGCCATGAAAGAAAAGAACATAGTCACAAGATTGAACTTTTTAGTGTGTTGGGTTAAGATTCACTGTAGACCTAGTATGGGATATGGGAGCTGTAAGCACCCTCATACAGCCTACAGGACCTGGCTTCACACCAAGAAAGAAAGAACAAGATAACCTGGCTTCACACCAAGGATTGATTTGGCTTTACAAAACGGCTTCATACCATCCCTTCACAGGAGATTCAAAAGGCAAAAAAACTCATATTTCATTCATAAAAATTATGTAAAATATTATCTCTACAAGAAGTATTTAAAGAGAAAATAAGGAAACCCTAATCCTAATAATTACAAAAACACCATTACTAATAAACAATCCTCTAACTACAAAATTGTCATTACTAAATAAAATAATCCCTAATTAAATAAAGTAAATAACCAACTAAGATACTAGTAGCCCCATGGGCTCATCTTGATCTTCATAATCTTCATTTCTCGATCCAATAATGGATCTCTCTCGAAAACCTAATTTAATAGTGGATCTTCCTCGAAAACATGATTCAACGGTGAATCCCTGTCAATAGCTCGAACTAAGCTCATATACAAGTCATCCATCAATAAGGAGACTTGTCTCGGGGCTCTCTTCTGCTTCTGCTGGTACACTCTAGTACTAGAAGCTTGATGTCCGCATCAAGTGTATTATATCTAGGGCATTTTCAATCTCTTGTGTTTGAGGAGAAAGAGAACCCAAAGAAAAAAGGATTACATTTACCATTCTCTCCATCTCTCCTATGCTTTCTCTCTCTTAGCGTTTCTCTCTCTCTTACCATGTTGAAGGGGGATCCAGATATAAATTTATGCGAAAACTGGATCCCCTAGATCTTAACACCATAAAAAGCATCAAAATTATCTAAGAGTTTTAGTCATATCACCTCGGTGAATGTTTTTTTCACCGGTGAAACTTAATCCACTCAAACTGTCAGAACTCTTTGTAGAGATTTCTCCGAAAAAATACTAGAAGCTTGATCCTTGTTCTTCGTTATCCCCACGAAGCTTTAGAATCTCCTTTGGAATTATAGAAGAGGAAGAAGATGGATCAATGGTGTAGACCTTCTATCACCAATAATACTAAGGTTCAAAACCCTAGATTTGCAAAACCCAACTAGGACTATCAATATAGCTCACGAAAATCCTTAGGGGTCTCCTTTAGGGCTCACGGTTTGGAGAGAGAGAGGAAAGAGAAAAAAAATTCTGGAGAATTCTACTTAATGGTCTAGGGTGTTGGGGTATTTATAGACTAGGATCTTATCCTAATCTTACTCCAACTTGATCTTATCTAGTAGGATTTATTAATTAACAATAACTCTTATTATTAATTAAATAAACTCCTACTTAATCTATAACTACTTTAGTTATAGTAATCCTATTAATTAAAGAGTCTCTATTATAAGGGGGTGTGAGCTTCTATGGGGCGTGGGATTTGAAGAGTTAAAACTCCTTATTAATCTAATTACAATAACATCTTAATCCTAATTGCAATCCAACACTTGAATTTTAATTCCATAATAAAAGGAATTATATTTCAATAATTATTCAATTAAACAAATCCTAATCCAATTGGGATTCCTTAAGTGGGTGCCCCACTCTAGGGTTTAAACCCATGGGCTTTGGCCCATATTAAAGGTCCATTTTAATGGGTTTATGGATATGGGTCAAACCCATTTCCCCTTTAATTATGTTAATCAAATAATTACTAAAATAATCCCTTAGTTTAAATTAACAATTAATTTAAACAATAGATTAACTATTAATCTATTTAATTAAATGATTAACTTTTAATCACTTAAAATAATTGATTAATTTTTAATCAATTATTGAGTTTGTATTTCTTATGTGAGCACCTCCATAGATTGCTCTTCGACATTCTTACCCTGGCTTATCCAATGTTATCCCATTGACCCTAAATGAGAATTACATCGGAATTGCAAGTGATGTGAGATATCCATGTTGTAATTAAATCCCAGTGTATGAACATTAATCATTACGGATCCCGTCACATGAACTTTTAAATTCGATTTATCCTTTCAAATACATTATCCCTAATGGGTCTTCGAGATTGACATACTATCTAACCCATAGCCCATTGCAAATCATTCAGGTTTCCAAAACTTATGATTAAGCCTGAGAAACAATTTCTCATGAAAAACATTTTGAAAAAATCCTTTTATAAGTATAATACCTTTTAATAAAAGTATATTTCAAAACTTATTTTGTTTTCAAAATCACTTGCGCAGGATTTGAACTTAATCAACTGTCTTACCCGGAACTTGGATAATCTCTCAAATTAATGAGCATGGATTTCTTGTTTGAAATTCATCATGACTCGAACAACTTTCTGACTATCCAACTGTCATTGTATTATATTCCCTAAGTTAGAAAATACGTTGGTGGAATCAAAACAGTCAGATCACTGCCCAGTCATAGAGGAACTCATCAGATCTAAGAATCATCGAAACCGTTCAATGTGAATGAGAGACTAACTATATGATAGTATGTTTATGCAAGAAGTCTCTCATTGAATGCAATTAGTCAGTCTACATTTAAGCACCCATATGCTGATGTGTAGTCTCCACTACAATAGTTCGAGATAGAACTACATCTCAACTATTGAGAACATCTTAGCATTCTGGCAGCCATATAAGTGAAGTGCCCAGCTTCACCTATAGCTGTGACTATATAAGGTATAAGGAACCGGAAAGTTATATCTACCTATGATAATCTAATCACATAACTTTCCTACAATATATCCTATTGACCTTTATCGATATCTCATATCGTATAGATCATCTTATGATCATGGTCAATTACCCATAATGAATACACAATAGATTAAGAAGAAACATTTATTAATCAAATTAATAAGGTTCTAACAATCTAAATGACTTTTCTGGGCATCATGTCCAACACATGTGTCTCTCTCCTTCTCACCGTCTGTGTCTCTCTCACCTCTCTCTCTCTCTCCCTCACACTGATTTCTGGTTCATTCCAACAAAACTTTTTTCTTATTCTTTTTTTATGTGCTCTCTCGTGAATCACCTCTGCAATCTGCAGCATAGACCCAACAACTTATGAAGAGATTTCACAACTCTTAGATTTATAGAAAACGTGCATTCTTATGTACCAGTCAACATACTACGTTCACATTAGTTGACCACATTATTGTTAATATGCCTAGCTCACTATTATGTATCACTTTATTCAGATCCTAAGCCCACACTATTTAAGCCGGCATGAAGCTCAATGTGGTATTGAGCTTCTTTCATATATATAAGTTTCTTTATTAATGTAAGACATTATTTTCTTATATATTTTATCGAATATATGATTTTAATATCTAGATTGTATTTTCTATACTTGGTTAAGTGACTATGATTTGAATTTTCAAACCTGGTTGTGAATCCAAGTGTTTCTTAGCGTATCTTGATTTTTTCTACCGTATCCAACTGAAATGGTCTGATACGTGTCCTATATTTGATTTACTAATACGGCACCCAATTTTGATATTTTGAACCATTTTAAGAAGCCCATGGACCTTCTCCATTTGAAAGAAAACAAGTTTGTTTTCTTACTTCTTTTATTTAAAAAAACTCAAGGATCATTTGATGATCTCTTTTGTGATTTGTTGATGCATTGCAAGAAAAGAAATAGATGGACCTTTGACGACAAATTTGACTCTCTATAGTTGTTGATGAACAATTATGTGATGCTGCTCTTCCTATGGGTCTTCAATTCTCAAAGACTCAAGGAGTAGCGATCAGCCTCCTTTTTGTGTAGTTGGGTGGTTATAATGATAATTGTATTAAGAGGGGAAAGTGAATTTACAAAAGATAGGGAAACTGAGTAGTAGAAAATGAAATCCTAGATGAGAAGAGGAAGAAGTGAATGATAGAGAGATTGCTTATAGAATAAGATTACAATAATGCCTTTAATGACATAATGAGGTGTATCTACACTCGTAATATTAATATATCTCAACAAGTGTGTTCGCCCAAAATAAAAGGGACACAGGAGTAAAAGAAAATTAATTGACTTTCACCTATTCAAATAATTCGAGCTATGCACTTCTTTGAAATCCCTCGGAGGAGACCCGATCAAGAGCACAAAAATACCCCAATTGAGGAGAAAATCCTTGAAAGAGGCAATTTGCAGTACTTAAATAATCTATTTTTTCTCTCCTAATTGCCCCAACATAGTGTAAATAACATCATGTCTCAAAAGCCCATCGTGATATTACCCTTCTTGCTAAACTTCACTTTTGATTAGTAAGGATGATATCATGCACATCCTTGGGGGATCCATGAGACCTCAAATAAGGAGAAGAACACCAAATAAGCCTCGCCTTTGGGAAGTGGATAAGGATATGACTAACATTTTCCTCTTGTTCTCTACACAATGCATATGTTTGGAATGGGACCATATCATCATCATCATTGTCATCACTATCCCCTCCAACCTGCCCATCAGAGTAGCCCAAGGGCCTACTCTCGCTATTTCTTTTCACTCCCTCGTAGCCTTTTTCTCCCTCAGATGGGTTGTCATTGCTAGGCTAATGTCTCGGGGGCAGTTAGGTCATGCATGGATGTTTGATTTTACACCTTACATGTTCTTTGAATTGAGTGATCCCACCATCCTTAGACGGAAATCCACAATACTTGCATCTTATAAGATACCTTGGCTCATTTACAGACTCTCCATACAGCTTCCCTATATCTCTGACATGCTCTTAGACATGACGTGTCTTTCTTTGGCGCTATTTCAAATCTATATAAAAGAATTAATGATCATTAATATATATATCATTTCAGAATTTAAAATTTTAAGTTATGAATGCTTATTTTAATGCAGTACACATGAAAATTATTTTTTAATTAAAAATAATTTCAAATAAAAATTCAAAAACTAGGGCTAGTATATAAATCTTGTAGATCATCAATATAACTAACTATTTTAATTTTTGAACCCTATATTGTCAATACTTATCAAAATATTACCGATCCAAAAAAAAAATACTTATCAAAATATTGAATTTTTGAAAAAATATTCAAAATTCGTCGATTAAAAAAAAAAGGTTTTGATCTATAGATTTCGCGTGAAATTAATAAATCTACTCATTTTGGATTGATTACAACTTATTTTTCATGAATTTAAAGCACTAATTTTTTTTCTTTTAAAATGATGAAATTTTAATTACCTTCAAAATTTTAGGGAAAACCTTTCAATTTAAAATCTAACAGTGTGATGTTCATTTTTCAACCTAAAATGAAAAAATGATGAAATTTTACATACCTTCAAAATTTTGAGGAAAACCTTTCAATTTAAAATCAAACATTGTGTTTTTTTTTTTTCAACCTAAAATCAACAATGAAGTTGTTTTAGGCTTAGAATTTGTTTGGGGGAGATTTTGGGAGGGAAAGAACAAGGTTTAAGGGGTCTTCAAATGATCTGATTCTTAGTTTTATGCTGGTATCCACAATACTATACCATATCTTGGCCGTATCAGGAATATCGACTGATATGATCTAAGTATCGTTTGATACGATTTTTTTTTTTGAACTGTACAAAAAACCATATTGGTACCATATCGTGCGTATCGGTAAGACATTCAATGATCAGATCATGCCTTGAAAATTGCCACATTCTTATGAAAAACCCAATTGAAATCAGAAATTGGTTCGGCATTGGTGGAGTGAAGAATACGGTTGTGTGCTGTGCTAGGGTAATTTTCAAACAAGAGAGGTAGGTCTTCTCTCCAATCAAGGGTATCAAATAACTCCAAATAACTTGCTCCCTAAGCTATTTGAGGGCTTAAATAAATAAATAAAAATTAACTTATGTAACTTTTTTTTGGGGGAGGCTTTGCCTCAAAGATAAAGGCTCATAATAAGTTTAAATGAAGGTTAAGTATGTTTCTCATAACAAGGTTTAAGCCTTGGGGCTTTTCTACTGCCTCGCCTGGAGTGAGTCCGTGGGTTTACACACTCTACTCTTATGGCACCTTTGCGGTTACCTTAGGTCTGATTGTGTGTGTGTAGTGTTTCCTTACCTATACCCCCAAAAAAATTGTGCCTCGCCTGGATTCCGGGGGCCATTTAGAACATTGGTCCTACTCTGCTTGTTGTAAACTATGGAAATATGACTGCCTTTCTGTAGATTTTCTCTTTATCTCTACCTAATCTTCTAGCCCCACGTCGATTGAAATGATGGAATCTTGTAGTGGCTTATCTATGCCAATTATTTCTTTCTAATTGTATGAAAAAGTTTAGAGAAGACACTTGCTAAGTTGAATATATCTTCATAAAGGACATATTTTTATCAGTATATCTTAATGATTTGAAGTTCAAAAAACTAGCCAACCATTATAGTCCCTTGGTAACTGTAATCCAACACACATTTACATGAGTTATCTCCCTTCATATGGCGGTTCTCTTGAACCCTATCAAACTCACACGTCTTCTTTTGATGGAACATCAAAGGCTCGGGACTTGTGGACATCCAAGATTCGGGACTTTCACAGGCTTGAGTATCTGATGTTCTGTGTTCTTCTGTACTCGAGACTTCGTAAGCGAATTTAAAGGACTTTGAATTTCGTTGCTCTTTTAACACATGAAAAATTTGTTGAGGCTTAACAAAAATTACCCTTGATATTTTCAAATTTTAGTAAAATATCATTATGAAAAATTACCAAAAATTACCCTTGATATACACTGTCCTTTTGCGAGGAGTCTCTGGGGGCACTTTCTTTCTCAACTTGGGGTTGCCTGGGTAACTCCCTCCTTTCAGGTTCTGCTGCTGGGTTGGGGTTCAGAAGGTTTGGTTAGCCCTATTGATCTTATTTGGGCACTCCTCCCTGGAGTGGTGGCGTGGTCTCTTTGGACAGAACGAAACAGGAGAGTGTTTGACAATTCTTTGGCGCCGTTGGAGAGAGTGTGCTCCCGTGCGAGTGCTCGGTTGCGAGAGTGGGTTGCCACTATAGCGGATGTGGCGGTGATAGGGTTCGATAAGTTTATATTATAGAGGTTGTAAGGGTCTTGTATTGATGCTTGGTCTTTTCGCTATGTAGTGGTTCTAGTAGTCTTTCAGTCTTTGCTTGTTATGTACTAGCTTTTTGAGATTCACTATTGGTGAATGCTCTTATTTAATGATATTTGCTTATATCGATCAAAAAAATATATATATATATATATACCATGTAAGAAATTATTTAATATATTTATTGTGTTAATTTGGTCATTTTTCAGAATAAAAAAAGCCTTCAAGTTCAACAGGTGTTTGAAAGCTCGGGCAAATTTGTTGAGACATTGAAGTCCCGTTTTGCTGGGATTTTAAGTACCACGGGTGTTTGATGTCCCTGAATTAGACAAAAGAACAATTTAGTTAATGCAAAGACCCGAGACTTGAGAAATCCCTCACAACATTATGAAACTTGACTCTCTCTATATATGTGTGTGTGAAATTGTTCAAGGCGATGTATATAAACAATTGTACTGAAATTTGTATAATTGTATTTCCCCTATTCTGTAATGTGATATTGCATTTTGATTAAATCTTTGAAGTGAGGTGGATAAACATTTTACAGGGTACCGAAGATGATGTTGTGAACTGGTTCCATGGGAATGGGCTATGGCAAATTGCAAGGGAACCATATGAGCCCCTATGGATTAAGGGAGGTGGACACTGTAACTTGGAGCTCTACCCGGATTATATCCGCCATCTTTGCAGATTCATCCGAGAGATGGAAAATATAACAACAGAGATCCGCCTCAAGAAGATCTGGCAGAATCTCCCTCATCCAGTGAGGTCTAATACTACCACTATTACTACTAATAGGTGCTGTAGAATCAAGTGCTGTCGAATCAGATTCGGGCGACCCAAATGCCCGGAATGTTCTAGACCTGGGTGTTTGAAATCTGGGTGTGTAAAATTGTTTTTCTGGAGATAGTTGCTGGGGGAATGTATTGGTGGGAAGGATAGCAGGATGGGTGATTATAATGGGTTTGTACAGATTACTTTACTTGCTAACCCCTCTCTGTGCACTGTGCTTAGATGGAAGTAGTTGTATCCCTGAAGTTGTAAGGATCTGATTGGACTGGAAATTTTCTTGAAACTGATTTTTTTTTCTATCTAATTGTGGTTATCAGTGACCTCTTAAGAGCTGTTCCCTTTGTCATTCCTTCTTTTTCTTTGTTTTAAAAGGGAATTTCAATTGCCTGTGTCAGAATGCTAATTTGCTATATGTCCTGATAATCCAACAATTCCAAGCATCTGTTGGCCAGACTCCTGATTGCATCTAGTGTCCAAAAGGTCTTCATATAAATGGCATTAGTGTTGCTTTCTTGCTTGAACAGTTAATCAGGATTCAGGCCATGTGGAACATTGCTAAAAGGTGCTCCTGCCAGCGACTCCTATATGTAAGGCTGTTAATGGGCTGGGCCCGAGATGTTTAAGACAATAAGATTGGGCCGGGGCTCAAAAGCCAAAGTCCATTTTAATTTGGGCCAGGCGTGGTTTAGTTGCTTTAAGCCTGGATTTCACCTGCCCGAGACATCTTTTTGGTGTGACACTGGTCTTGTGTCATTTCTTATTGTATGTTCGGTTGAGGGGTAAATGGGTAAGAGAAGAAAGGAAAGTAAAATAAATGTGTAATTTTTATTTTATGTTGGTCAGAGAGAAAAGTGTTAGGAAAGTGAGTTTTTTCAAAATTATCTCTTGCTCTCTTTAGAATATGATTCAGAATATGACCGTACAATGGGTAGAATTGGAATATTAAAGCTTTTTTCTTTCTTTCTTTCATAAATCCTTAGTTTTTGAAGGAATATGATTTAGGGGTAAGCAGGAGGAAATAACACATATGGTGTGTTCGTTTGGGGTGTAAATGAGTGAAAGAAAGTGAAGTAAAAGAAAGAGAGTAGGTTTTTTCTTGTATGGTTGGTTTGAGAGAAAAGTGGTGAGAGAGTATATTTTTTTCCAAATATATCCATTGCTCACATTTACCAAACCCTTTTGATAAAAGGACAGAATTGGAATAACAATGGGTATTTTTCATTTTCTCTCACCATTCTATTAAAAAGCTGGAATATGAAATGGGTGTAAGTGCAAGAAAATCTACTACTATTGAGAATCATGATTCTCTAGATAATGAAGGTTTCTTGCAAACTGAACTTGGGGTAGTTGGTGTTTCTCTCACTTTCTTTTACTTCCCTTACTTTCCCCCCAAACGAACACACTCATATACTATATTTGGTTGTCGAGAAAATAGGTGAAAACATGGAAATTAAAGAAAATTTTGGATTTCTAATACAAATTTAGTTATGTTTTGTCTAATTTTATTTTCTTTTCCATGTTTTTACTTATTTTCTCGGCAACCAAACATAGGGTATGTAAAGAAAAGTTTTTTCCTTCTTTCGTTTAAGTTCCCTGAAACTAAACATGGTGAAAGTTGGATTTTATCCCACTTTCACCCACTTTCTCTCAAATTCTACTCAATTGAACATGTCCTTATGCTATGTTGTGTTTGGTTGCTGAGAAAATAGGGTGTAAAACAGAAAGTGAAAGAAAATAAAATTTTCTTGTGTTGGGTTATAAAGAAAATTTTTGTGAATAAGAAAAGGGAGAGAAAATTAGACCATAACGTTCTTTTAAAGCGAGGATTGCATTTCCTTCTAAACAGCTTGGATTTGGGGAGGAAACAAAGAGACAAGTTTCAATTACATTTCATGTCTCAAAAAAAATATTTATTATTTTATTATTTATTTTTTCTATTTATATTTATTTTTAACCATATTTTGTTAGCAAATTTTCTTAGCAAACAAACAAGGTGCAAAAAAAATACTTTTCTTTTATTTTTCTTTTATCTTCTTTTCTTTTCCAGATTTTTTTAAAAAATTTCTCGGCAACCAAACATAGGAGTGTGTTCGTTTAGCGAGAAAGTGGGTGAAAGAAAATAAAAAAAGAGAAACTTAAATTTTCTTTCAAAACAATCATCAAAAGATAGATGAAGTTTTTAGAAGAAAGTTTGGTGCTTTTGAGAAAGTACAAGAAAATAAAAGTGTGTTTCTTGCACATCAAATACAATAAAACTTACTTTTCTTTTATTTTCTTGCACTTTCTAACCAAACGATCTTAGAGTTTGTTCTTTTGCGAGAAACTGGGTGAAAGAAAAGAAAGTAAAGATAAAAGAAAATAAACTTAAATTTTCTTTCAAAACAATCATTAAAAGATGGAAGAAATTTTTGAGAGAAAGTTTGTCATTATTGAAAAAGTGTAAGAAAATAAAAATATGTTTCTTGCATACCAATGCAAAAAAAATCAATTATCTTTTACTTTTTCTTACTTTCCCGCCAAATGTACACACCCTAAAAGAAAGGATAGAAAACCCTAACTATTGTGGGTCTCGATTACAGATGCTTCAAACCTCTCATAATTTGGAACCGTATATGTACTTACGAATATGTCACTTATAAATAATATTCTTTTTCAACTCGCCCAAGAGAGGTAAACTTGGACGCTTTTAGCCTATTAAAATTTTTTGGTAGGCTCCACTTTACTTATATTACTTTATTAATGGAAAATGATCCTTTCTTGCTAACACCCCCGCCCGTCTCTACAACCCGCCATGTCCCTTTTTAACACCTAATTGTGGTTAAGATTCACTTATTCCCAATGGTTCATCCATCGAACCTTGGTTTTTAGAAAACTAAAAATTAAAAAAAAAATAGTAACCTTAAGTTGATTATGCTTAACCACATTTAAAGAGAGCTTATAAGCCACCACGTGTCCCTTTTAACACCTGCTAACTGTGTTTAAGATTCACTCACCCCTAAGATTCGTCCATCTAACCTTGGTTTTTAGTAAAACAAAAATATTAACCTTAAGTTGGTTATGCTTAAAACAAAGTTAAAGGAGGCTCCATAAGCCACCACGTATCCCTTTTAACACCCACTTCTGTACGCTCCCATGTATCTCTCCCTCTCGCACACGTCCATCACATAGGTGTCATTAGTGTCACTCTTCTCACTCTCACTCTCACTCTCTCCCCCCCTTCCCTCTCTCTCGCGTGCATCACATATGCGGCCACTAGGATATATATCAACAAGGCATATAGGCATAGGGCTACCCCTAAGCTTAAAAAAAATTCTTTTATATTATGTTATATAATTATTTAACTATTTAACGGGACATAACTATGGGACAATTGCAATAAGGAAAACAATCACCACCTCGGTCGGTGACGCGAGGAGGGGCGTCTCGACTCCCATTTTTTTTTTCATGTCCCTCTTCTAATCTCATTTAACTGTGGTTAAGATTCATCCACCCTTAGGGTTCACCCATCTACCCTTGGCTTTTAGAAAATAAAATAAAATAAATGAACTAAAGGGTTAAAAAGAAACTAACCCGAGTTAATGGGAGTTGAAGGGTCAGCTATGTGAGCGAGGAGGAATAGTCCCCTCCTCAGCCAACGAGGGGACTATTGCTCTTGCAATAATATTCATCTATCTATCTACTACTATAATATAAAGAAATAAGACTTTTCTCATTGCTCTCCAAATTTCAATCCCTCCAATCTCATAAGTTCTATTTTAGAGATGACATGTGACATTTTTCTTTAATCTCCACCGTTGAAATTTGGGACCCACTATTCATCTTAGAGCCCTCTCTATCTCCATTATTGTAGACTCCTCTCTTATCTCCAACTCTTAGAGGCTTAGAACCCATTATCTCATCCTATAGTCCTATCTATCTCCACTATTATAGAGTTCTCTTTTATCTCCAACTCTGGGTGTATTAATTTAAGTTTAATAATAAAAAGCTTATGATTTTCCTATAAATGTTATTAAAATAATAATAAATTATTATTATAAAATTAATTAATTAATACAAATAATAATGTATATCAAATAATATTATTAAAAATAAAATTTATGTAATTTTCTTAAAAAATGTTATTTAATATTTAAATAAATAAATAATATTATTTAATTGTAGATATTCTTAATTATTATCGTGCATCGCATGAGGTCTCTGCTACTACTATAATATAAAGAAATAAGTGTCACTTAACCCCCTCTCTTTGCTCTTTAATCTTTAATCCCAAGACTCCTATGAGTTCTATTTTAATGATGTCACGTGACACCCTTCTTTAATGTCAACCGTTAACTCTCTCTCCCTCACACGTCTCATTCTCAATTCAAAAATCATTGGAGGGACTTTAGAGAATTGTGAAAAGAGTTTAATCTTTACTGTTCAAAGTTTGGGACCCACTACCTCATCCTAGAGCCCTCTCTAACTCCACTATTGTAGAGTCTTCTATTATATGAAACTCTTATAAATTTGGGACCCAATATCTCATTGTACAGCCCTCTCTATCTCCACTATTATAAAGTCTTCTCTTATCTCCAACTCTTGGAGTCTTGGGTGTATTAATTTAAAATTTTTTTTGTTTATTGTTAAAGTATTAATTTAAATTTAATATTAAGAAACTTATGATTTTTTATTAAATATTTAAAAATATATTACTTAATATTTAAATAAAAAAAATATTATTTAATCATAGATATTCTTAAATTATTACTCGTGCATTCCACAGGGTCTCTATTAGTATGATATTTATGAATTGTATTGACGGGATAGCCCATGAATTTGGTACTAAATATAATTGGGAGCTACATGTCCCTAAGGCCCTAACCCGCCCACCCCACAGAGTTAGAATGCTTGCACCCCTAAACCCATAATATTTCACTCCCGCCAAATCATTCTACACAAAAAACTGATCGATGATGACTAACATTATCAATCAACTGTCGTCTGCTCCCTACAAAAAATCCTGGATCCGCCCGATCGCCATTACTAGTTATCTGTCTTTATTTGAGATCCCGCACCATTTATCTCTTCTTCCCTCTGTTGTTTGTAGCTAATTTAATTTCCCAACTTCTTGTCTTTTAACCCAAACCATCAAGATCCTACTTGCAATGAAGAGTACTTATTAACTCAAAAAGACCTAAAAGAAGAAATAAAATTATGAGTTTGTTTTCAATTTCAAAATCCCTTAAACAATAAAAGAAGAGTGGTTATGTGCACCTCAATATTTGATTACTACAACCCCAATAAAATATATTTTTATTTTACGGATTTCTATATACTTTTATACATGCATTCCATTCATAATTCCTCTATTTTCAACCAACTTCTTCTCCATTCGATATCACCTCTCAATGGTCTCAATTCATCATCACTTTTCCATTAACGAACCTTATCTCACATCTCAATGTTTAATTTGATAATTTTGTTTATTTAAGAATTTATTCATTCTATGAAAAATTAAATATGGTGATCTAAAATTTACTAATATACACCATTCTTAAAAATTTACTAATAAAAAAATATTAAAAAGACTAAAAAACCTCTTCTCTTTAAACACCAAAACACCACTGTACCCATCGACACTACCATGAGCACCGCCTGTCATACCCAAATTCCTCCATCACGTTGAATTTTTAAGTGTCTCTTTGCAATCCCTTATTGCTTTATCTAGAGGCAACACGGCATTCATCCTTGCCCCAGCATGTCTTGACTCTGGACCATGAGATTCCTGAACATAACAGCCATTACCACCATTCAAGCTTATGGAGAAAAGGCTCTTCTTCCATTAATATAATAGATTCTCCCTCCTTTTCTTCCTCAAAGCATGTACCAGGAAGTCCTCTACCATCTAAGGAAAACAGACCTTGGCTTCATGCCCAAAACCCTGCTCTATTCGGCTATGAATTTTTGTTTTTAAATATCTTCTCTTGGAATGCCATAATTTCTGTTACATACATGCCAGTGTCACAAACGCTTGTCGTGGCAGGTGGTGAGGTGTAACAGAGCTCCGCTCAGCAACGGCTTATTGAAGAGGTTCATCACTCAGTTTCTTAACATGGAGATAGTGCACATAAATTCAATGTGGTGGTAGAAGCAATGCTCCAAACTCCTTTCTCTTTGATTGGATAGACATGAATAGTTTGGTTTTTTTAGATTAAACGTTTAAAGAGGCAAGGGCTAGTTAGTCTTTTTATCTTTTTTAAGAATGGTGTAAATAAGTAAATATTGGATGCACGTAACACCACCCAAAATTAATTATATGATTTATCATGTCTTTGATTCTTTTTGTTTGATCAATAGCTATTAAAAATCTAATTATTTGTTCGGCAATTTCTGATTATTTGAGCTTTCTTAATTCTAAAAATAGGAGAAAAAAAAATGGATTAATGGTTATGAAATTTTTATACACCAAGTCAGATTGCATTGCACATTAATGGCTCACCTCTTAATTAATAGTGCATTACCTATAAATATTAGATGAAAAAAAATTCATAACTCTTTAATTAAACAGGTCATGATTGCATTATTTATTGAGTCGGTCTATGAGTACTCCCAAATATACTCTCAAATGTACTCCATAATTATAACTTTTTATAACCAACCACTAAGGGCTAAGATTTGAGTTGACCTATTTTCTTTTCTAATGCCACATCAACTTTAATTTTAATTGTTTAATAATTGAGATAAATGGTTAGGATTTGGGAGTATCCCTAAACTAATTCTTATTTATTATTGAATAAAATGACTCTTAAAAGAAAAAAGTGTAACTAGCATTACCCGCAATTCTTATAATTAATAGATTTAAAGCTTATTGTGTAATTATAAATTGAATAAATAAATTTTTTTTTGATTTTGACAAGCTATTAAAATCGTAATAAATTAAAAAAAAAAAAGTGATTGAAACCTCTCACTAGTACCTACTATCGAGAGTTGTGCGGTTAAAATCCAACAGTTCAAAAGAGCACCTACATGAAATGGTGGGCCCCACCTAATGTTTAGCAGTGGCCTAGCTCTTGAATGGAGATACTATGGAGAGTTTCCAATCACTTCCCATAAATTGAGAGTTGGTCTATGGGTACTCCTAATTATACTCTCTAATCCTAATTGTTTAATGTGTATAACCAACCACTAAGGGCTACGTTTTCAGTTGGCTTATTTTGTCTTTTCAATTGCCACATCCGCTCGAATCCTAACCATTTAATAATTGAGATAAACGGTTAAAATTTTGGAGTATATATGAGAATACACTTTGGGAGTATACCTAAACTAATTTTTTTTTTTTTTTTTTTTGTGAAATACCTAAACTAATTCATAAATCAATTGTGTGCAATCAGCAATTCTTAAAAAAAAATTAAGTGTAATCATTAAATATTGCGGCGGTGCACCTAACACCAACGTATTCCTTCGGAGTTTCCTTAAAACTAGCCTTTTTCCGTTCACAACCACTCATATACACCAAAAAGTTGGCGACAGCTCAGCCACTGCCAACGAACCCACCAACTCAACCTTTCCAATTTAGAATTTAGGAAATCAGATTCTGCAAATGGAAATGATTGGGTCACTCTTTTAACAAATTCTCAACTAATCATTTAAGTCATCTTAATGTAGAACCCATAGGGACGTTAGGCTTGGCGACCTAACCACGCACAATACCATATCTAATACCAATAAATTGTTAAAAAAAAATTTAAAACCAACAAGGCCTTTATCTAAAACACGGGAAATTTCTAGAGGAGAATATCTAAACCCCGGGAAAAAAAATCTTTGTGAACAAAAATGATACAAAACCCATTAAAGTTTTTCATTAAAAGAGGAAATTACTACCACCCAAATAGAGAATCATCATTTGAAACCAAATAAGAAAAATCCTAACAAGATTTCACTCTAAAAATGAGAGGACATATTGAGTACTTAGAAGAGAAATCGTTGAAGATGAGCTCCAGTTAGAGTTTGTTTGGTATAATCTACCAATTTGAACTTTTGATATTATAATTGTACAAATCCAAGCCTACATAAATGAAAAAAGAGAGAGCATAACAGAGAAATTTTTGCCAATCAAATGATAAAGTAAAATAAATTTAAAATACATTTAGATTGAGTTTAAACTATTCAACTAACATTGTCAGACCAAACTTTTTCTGGCATAGTGTAGATTGAGGGTATAAAATTTCTTATTCACTGTCCCGGCAAGTGAAGAGAAAGTAGAACGAATCTTTGGGTTGTTTTAAGCAAGTTGTGGGAAGAGGGTTATGGAATCCAAACCGCCATGTCCTTAAAAATTGAGAAGGAGATGGAAGTTGTCTATCACCTCTTGCACCCAAATACGACATTTATCTCTATCTCTTTAAAGTTTTTTGAAGGAGGGATTTCATGGGATTCAATGGGCACGTCCTTAGAATTCGGCCACATACATCTTTCCACACCCTATTAAAACCTTTTAAGGGATGTGTAACTGATCCGAGTTATTGCTTATTAATGATCTTTATTGAAAGTAATTAACTATTCAATGGAATTGATTTCTATGTTACATTAGACTGAAGCCTACGTGGACACTTATACGGAGACGTGACTTCATATGTGTCTTTAAGGGACAATCCAACCGTGGCATGAGGAGAAATACTCACTCTGCCTACTAGTGGGTAATAGATGGTAGGATGTCATGAGACTATAATTAAATTAGTCGTCACATTCTTTACTAATGAAGTGGGTGAAACTGCCGCAATAGTCATTGCACCAACAAGCTGACACATCTATTATGAGACACATTTCGGGTGTGTCAACAAATCATTGGTTGGTTGTTGCAACTACATTGCTGACAAGTTCCACTCCCATGAAATCTATGCATTTATGTACATCATTTCTCCTCTTAAGAGATGTTTTTATAAAAAAAAGTAAACTATAAACTGAAGTTTTGAATTTTTCTACGTCTCTACTCCCAAAACATTGAGTAAATATAAATTTTAGGGAAATAGACTATGGGGAGTATTTTTAGAAGGAGGGCATCCAACCAATGAGGTGGTGCCTTGGGTTTTGAAATGGAATTCATGGTAATGCCCATCACTACTCTAAATTTTAATGGACAAAAAATATTTTGACATTATTTCAATATTTATTAAAAACCCTTCAAACAAATTGTGTTTTGAGAGCTCCCTAGTTTGGAGCTCCCATTCATAGTTTCTCTAGAAAATTAAGGAAAATCTTTAAATGCAATTGGTCCCATTAATCTTCTAGATCTATTTAGTGATTTTATTTCTACGTTTTAAAAAAAAGGTGGACCTAAAGCATTTTAACGGAGCTCTCCGTTTCTCAAATTTAATTTACATTCATGGTGTTTATATTGAAGGAGGAGCTTGTCAAAATGCCTTTAAGTAGAGTTTCGCCTCATATTTAAACTCTCTTAATCTGCTAATCATTTAGAGGTGTGCTTTCCCTACTCTCGGTCAAACTCTACTCTCAGCCTTCACCAACCACCTATCCATTTTCAAATCAATTATGGTGGTTAAAGCACTCTCTCTCATCAAGAATGGACAAGTAATTGGTGGAGATTGAGAGTAGAGTTTGATTGAGATTAGGGCTAACATTTCTCAATCATTTATTTACAAAATCAAATATCCAAATGTGCTTTCTTCCATAATTTCAACATAAATAAATGACTCTAGATCTTCTACAGTATGTCTCCTTCGTCGGGTTATTAAAAATAAATAAAACATGTCCTCTCATCCATACAAATCAAACTATTTTATTTGAAAGAAAATTAAAAGATAATATTAATCACCGGGGTAATACTAAATCTGTTTAGATTTGTGTCAACTTGACAAACGTACGGGCACAATTGGACAAAACACAATGCCAATTACAAATTTACTTTGGCTCAAGCTCGAGTATGTTTCTCGAGCTTATCCTCTTTGTCCAAAGGGTTACTGAATCTAACCTTAATTTTAAAAAATAGGTGAATGGTAACCTTCACACACAGCGTGAAGGTCACGCATGCATGTTTGGACGCCATTCCTTAATTATAGACTGTTTAAACATCAGTTTTTTAACAAAATTGCCACTAATGCACCATTCTTTACCAAACTGTCACTGTTACAAGCTTGCGTGAATCATGATAACGTTCATCCCCCTTCGAACCCCTTTAAAAGAGGAGTCGGTCTATTATGGGTACTCTTAAATATACTTCCCAGCTGACCACAGTTCTTGTGTCTCTTTTAATCCTTTTTAACTATGATTTAGGTTAATTAAAATATTATTATTATTTATTTATTTTTGTAAAAATTAAGGTTGGAGAGATGAACTCTAAAGGTGAGTGAATCTTAGCCACAGATAGTCAGTTTTAAAAAGGAGGAAATGGACGAAGGAGATCGCACACAGTGTGCTTGGAAGCTTCGTTTCTCATTTCCCTAATCTAACAAGTTTATAACTAACCACTAAGGGTCATAATTTGACTTTATTTATTTTTGTCTTTTCTAATGCAACATCAGCTCTAATCCTAACTGATTAATAATTGAGTTAAATGGTTAGGATTTAGGAATATATTTGGGAGTACACTTTTAGGAGTACCCATGTACTAATTCTTAATAGAATTGCTTGAAAATAATTAAATCTTAACCATCTAAAAACTTAGGTTAAGTTAATTAACTCTAAAAATTAATGAATCTTAACCACAATTGCAAGGGAAGACGTGTTAGGCAAAGAGGTTAGGCTTGAGTAACATACTCGGAAGAACTCCGTGAGGATGACAAGTGAAAAAAGGTGAGAGACAAAATACCCGAATCAGACTGAACTGCAAAGAAAGTAAGCAGGCTCAATGCATCTGTTTAATGACACAATAGAAAATTTTGAAATTACAAAACTGCCACCCAGTTTATCATAGTAGAGGGAGATCTCCCTCTAAGGCTCAAAACGCCCTCCAGCGGAGTTCGACTCATATTGAAACTCTCAAAAAGTCTCATTTTGTTATCAATTAACAAATGGGAATGCTACCACAGTTTCTTTCTTGCCGACTTTCTCCACAGTAAAACCGGCTGCTTTTGCTGAAAATTTTGTCAACAACGACCAATGCTGCCAAAGGGACTTAGTAAGCGAGTCCCTTCAATTTAAGGTCCGGATACCCTCGTTCTAAGAAAACATGTTTCTTATGGGCTACATTTATTGTTTTTTCTTTGTATTATGACAGTTTAAATATAAAGAGGAGCTCTGCATCACCACGTTGTGCGGAGCTCCTCTTTTTACACTATCCGGTGGCAAATGTGTAATTATGGTGTATTGCAAAATTACCCCGGCCTCTATCAATAATTATAAAAATGCCACTTTTATAGTATAAAAAAAGAGAGCTCCGCATTAATGTCATGATGCAGAGCTCCGGCTCAAAATTAATCTCGTATTATAATCATAATACTTTTAAAAATGTAATAATTAAAAAAATTTATTACTATTTTTTTAAAAAAAATATTATTCTTATTTTAAAATAGCTAATTATTGCTATTATTATTAAGGTTAGGAAAAAGTCAATACAAGACAAACACCTTATAATTTAATTTATCGTTATTATTGAGACATTTAAACAATCATTAAGGAACGAAAGAATTAAAAGGCTTCCCACGAGTAGGACTCGGTCACTAGCCGTCCATTACTAAGATGGTATGGTATTCTAAGTTGGGATGGGCAACAGTGCATTTGTTGGGCTGTTGGCCGAATGTGGCGAAGAACACAACTATGTTGCCGAGTTATGTGGGGTCTATTTTTGTTTGGTTGATGTGGCTGTATTCCCGGCCACATGCCCATCCCAAGGGTGGTCTTGGGATCGAGTCTTCATAAACATTTATCAGCGACCACAACTGACAAACAATAAACAAATGATTAGGTATACCAAATAATAAAAATAAAAAAAATTAAATAAATAGTTTAAACACAAAGATTAGCTCTATTTTACAGCAAAAAAAATGTGGAGCTCCCCTCCTTTTTACCTATCACGGTAATAATTTTGTAATTATGAGAAAAAAGTGTGTTTTTTTAAAAAAATTAATCATTACTTTCTTCATAATTATGGAAGCGTTACTACATTTAAACTTAAAAAAAAGGGGAGCTCCGCTTTTCTGCCAAAGCTCCACCTCAAATTCCACACTTGAATAAATAAGAGCCTTTCACTAGAACGAGTTTTAAACCATCCCAAACGGAAAAGATAATGTCTTGCACCAAAAATAAAACAAGAAGATAATATTAATCAAAGAAAACGACAAATGCATGGGATAACTAAGAAACAAACATACATAATATCCTTACCACCCATTATTATAAATAAATAAATTGGGAATCATCCTTAGCTCCACCAAATTTAATTATCTTTCATATATTTTCTCTATGTAATATGGCAAAAGAAAGAAAGAAAGAACCAATAACGACGAAACATCCCCATTTACAAGTCAAATCATATCATATATTAGCCTGGTGGTCGGAGCTAGTTCTTGGAGAAACCCTGCTCCGGCGTTTCGAGTGGCGGTGGTGGTTTCCGCCAAACTTCAACCTCCCGCTGTCTTTAAACCGCCGTTTCTCCGATTGGATAATCATGCACTCCGGAGGCGGAACAGGGTACCTCAGTGTATCATAGCAATAGGAGTAGTACATGTACTTCTGCCGGAACTTTCGCATGCCCATTCGCCGTTCAGGCGTCACCACAGCATAGTCTGCACTCTCCAATTCGGCGTCCTTTTCGGAGCAACCGGCAGCCGGAACCTGCTGAATCGGGTCGACGGCACAGCCTTGGAGGACAAGGTCGGAAAATTCGGAAATGAAGGGGGCATACTTGTAATTCACTTTGTATTTGCCTCCGGAAGTGGCCCAGTTGGAAGCATCCCAAATGGTGGCGTATAATGACATGGGCTTCGATGGGTAGTCGCCACCCATTGCTTCGCTCCTCACCACCTCTCGGATCGGAACCTCGTCGATGTAAAAGCTGGATTAAGATAAATTTCAAATAAATCACCATGAGGGGATGCATTTTTAGGAATTTCATTAATGACTCTTAATCATCTCTATAGTTGTTTAAAAAAAAAATTAAAATTTTTTTTTCTAAAAACCAGGTGAGTGAATCCTAGGGTTGATGAATCTTAACCACAGTTAATGGGGGTGTCTTTGGCATCCAAATTATCTACGGTGATAACCGGATTTTTCAAATCCGGTTATCGCCCCTAGAGGTCACCACGTGTCTCCTTTGACACCCCTTAACCGTGGGTAAGGTTCACCTAACCCTAGGGTTCACCCACCCATTTTTGTTTTTTTTTTTAAATTTTAAAATAAGAATTAATATTTTTTATAAAAAAACAAAAATGGGTGGGTGAACCCTAGGGATGGGTGAACCTTACCCACGGTTAAGGGCTGTCAAAGGAGACACGTGGTGACCTCTAGGGGTGATAACCGGATTTGCCCAATCCGGTTATCACCGTACAGGATTTTGACTCTGGTGTATAAAGGGACACGTGGAAGTGCTTTAGTGGCGTAACCGGATTACGACCGGAGAGAATCACGAGTCTTTCATTAGGACAAATAAGATGTACAACACACCTCAAGATTTAAATATTCTTTCTAAGAAACTAAATCCTCTATGTTGATAACCGGATTTGCCAAATCCGGTTATCACCTCTGAGGTTGCCATGTATCCCTTTTGACACCTCTTAACTCAAGTTAAGATTATTCACCCACTCTTAGGGTTCACCCTCCCATCCTTTGGTTTTTAGAAAAAAAATATTAATTCTTTTTTAATCATGGATGGGTGGGTGAATATAACCACAGTTATAGGGTGTCAAAAAGGGACACGAGGCTACCTCAAGGGGTGACACAGGATTTGGCTTCTTTTTTTAACCACGCATAATTTTTTTCACAAAATCAAGTGAGTACATCTTAAGGGTAGATGAATCTTAACCACAGTTAAAAGATGTAAAAAGGGATGCATGACAACCTTAGGAGCATAACCGGACTCCCACAAGCCCGATTTTTACCGTAGAGGATTTCATTCCCAGCCACCTCTTCTTGCAGGCAAAAGAGTTCGACCCGTTTGTGCCTAAAACCAAACATGGGGCCCACCATTGTTTTAGGCACAAACGGGCGAACTCCTTGCAGAGGCCTTGGGGCCTTAGGTTGTCTCTGGCGAAGCCAGAAATGGCTCCAAGGCCCCTTGCAGAAGGTCAGTACGCAGAATTCAAACCCAAGAAAGATCGTGATATATAGGTCCGGCTCGGGCAAGTTTCAAAATCATTGAATCCTCAGATCCAAACCGTTGAATTTTGCTTACAAAGTCTCTTCTCTAGCTTGACAGTGCAGGATCCAAGGCAGGAAAACCGAAAACTGAAAACCTACGAGTCATCATAATAAAGTAGCTCGCAAAGCATGAAAATTTTAGGACCCCATTCTATGAATTATGTTCTCTCTCTTTCGCTTTTCTAGGTCAAAGACTTACGATTAGAGGGCAAGCGTAGCACGCAAAGATTAACACTTGGGATTAAATTTTTCAGAAAAAATAAATAAAAAGAAAAACAGAAAACAGAGATATAAAAGCTTACATGATGTTGTCAGCAGTCCAGAGGATGCTATAACGATGGAAATCTCTGGTGGGATCGAACCAGAGGTGATACCTCTCTTCCCTTCCTCGGCTTGTGCTTCCGTTTCCGTACACGTTTGTCTGAAACCTCCATTCTTTTCCATGAATATTCCCCAGAAACTCAAAATCCAACTCGTCGTGGCTCTTCTCGAATATATCTCCGTTTGATGTCTGAATCAAACATATTATCAATATTGGGTCGTTCTATCTCTGACGGAAAGCCAATCCAAAATCCATAGGCATGGATTCCTTTAAATTATTTCAAATTTTAATCACCAAACCAAAAAATTATCAATTTAGCAATTCGTTAACGGCGTTACTTACGTAGAAGGCAACAACAATACCGGCCGTGTAATCAGATGGCAGTTTGATGTTAGCACTGAAGAATCCATGGAGGTAAAGATCAGACGAGATGAAACCAGACCCTGATGAAAGATAACGGCAAAGAGTAAACAAACAGTAAAGAAAAAGATAACGAAACCCTGATTCTAGAATAAGCCCATAGATAGATATATTTATACCTGTGGAACGGTCGAGGCTGAGACGGACGTTTTTCCCGTCAGGTGAACGGAGGAGATTTCCGTCACCGAAGAGAGGAGAGTAACCTTCGTCGAATGAAATCGTAGTAACGTTAAAAGCTGCGTCTGCAACGCAAGAGAGAAAGAGAAGGAGAGAGAAAATAAACGTTTTAGAGAGAGAATATAAACGATCCATTTTCCCTTACTTTTCCTCTATCCTCCCTCTCTTTCTTTCTCTCCAACTATCTATGTATATATTTTTGTGTTCAGAGATACCTTTAAACGAAAGGAGAGAGATTTACCAAAAAAAAAAAAAAAAAAACGAAAGGAGAGAGAGAGAGGGAGACGATTATCTCTCTCTTCGATTTCCATGGTATTGTTTTAAGATGGACCAGTATAAAAGAACCCTTGTTGTTTTATCAAATTACGGGAGTGCCACCAGTGAGATTAATGCCTATTAGAAAGAGTTTAATTATGGATGTCCCAACTTCTTAGATTTCTCTTAATTTTCTCATCTCCCATGGGTTTTTAAATATAAAATTTTGGACATAAGTGTCCTTGTATTGTTTTGATATTTACCAAAAGGACTTTGCTATTAAGAAGTCCGACCCTACCTCAAATTTTAGAATTTCAGTAAAAAGAAAAGATAGATGTTTTCTTAAATAAATATTGAATAAAATTGTTGAATTGCTTTTTCTATGAATAGTATGAAAATGTTTATAATTTGGAGAGTAAGGCTAAGCACTCTTCATTGACTATTAAGCGTTGTTTAAATTTTTTAGGGAATTATCATTTCCTGCTTTACTTAAAGACGTTTAAGCCTGTTTACATTTTATGGATTTTGTGGTAAAATTGGATACGTTTTGCAAATTGAATGAAAAATTATGACCTCTTTTTTAAAGAATTGAAAGTGATGGCTAACTCCTCTCATTAGGATGTTTATGACCTCTTTTTTAAAGAATTGAAAGTGATGGCTAACTCCTCTCATTAGGATGTTTGACTAAGGTGTTTGACCGGATTACCCATAATTATCAGGGTGAGAAGAATAGTTGGAGTTTGGTATTTTCTTAATCACAAAGATTAATGAATTGAAGAAAGATTAATGAAATAAAGGGAGATGTGGAGGGGCATTTTGGTAGTATGCTGAGATTTGGAGACCTTTGGGGGAAATCCATTCCTCGGCTCTTAAAACGGTATAAAGTGGAAAGTTTCTTTGTTTTTGGGATATGCTAGCCTTCTTTTAATGAAAGATAATAACACTTTGTTTTATCGATAAAGATCGTATGTTTCAAATGAGGTGATGCTAGCATTACCCTTGTTTTGGTGAAACCGCGTCCAAGAGTAAGTCCGAGAGTAACGGCGGCGTGAACAAGGACACGCTGTAATTATGATCACCCCTAGTTTTCCTTCTAATTCTATCTAGATTACTCGCAGCGAGTCGAAATCCTTTACAAAGATCTCTACACGGATTGCTTTGTAAACTCTGCATTTTTGGAGCCAAATCATCTCCGGTGATAACCGGATTTGGCAAATCCGGTTATCACCCCTAGAGGTCACCACGTTTCTCCTTTTGACACCCCTTAACCGTGGGTAAGGTTCACCGAACCCTAGGGTTCATCCACCCACGTACTCGATTACCTTTTTGAAAACACAAATGTTTTTTTTGAAAAATGATTTTTTCAGCGTGAGCGATCTGCTGGGGGCAAAACGCAACGCGGCCTTGCTTTGCATTAATCTATTTCAACAACCCTTAAATGTAGTTAAGATTCACTGACGACTAAGGTTCATCCGTCTACTCTTGGTTTTTTTAAATATTAACCTTAGGTTAACTAACTTAAATTACAGTTAACACTCACGCTTATAAGTTGCCCGGGCCACTCCATCCCGACCAGAGGACTACCTGACCAGAGGAATACCTGACCGGGGTTTTAATGTCCCACCTTACCTTAAAAAAGGAAGTAGCTGAGCCGAAGGAGCTCTCACAAATAGAATTTGAGTACCACAGAGAAAAGCTAGTTGGATAAACAAGACGGGGATCACAAAATGCCGGAGTTTGTTGGGTGCGCTAGCGCGTCGTGTTCCCTTTAACACCCACTAACTGTAGTTAAGATTCACTTACCCCCTAGGGTTCACCCATCTATCCCTTTTTTTTAGATTTAAAAAAAAAAAAATTAGCCTTGAGTTGACTAACCTAAACCCCAAATTAATGTGCATGCCTACAAGTTGCCCCATGTCCTCTATAACACCTACTAACTGTGGTTAAGATACTCTCGCCCCTAGGGTTCATCCATGAAATTTTATAAAAATCTTTGGTTGACTAACTTAAACCACTGTTAATGCGGTGCCTATAGGTGCCAAGTGTTCCATTTAACACCTACTAACTGTGGTTAAGATTCATTCACCCCTAGGGCTCATCCATTTACCCTTATTTTTAGAAAAAAAAATAATCTTGGGTTGACTAACCTAAACCACGATTAATCCCCACGCCTATAAATTGTCATATGTCCCTTTAACGCTTATTAACTGTGGTTAAGATTCACTCACCCTTATGCTATGTTTGGTTGCCGAGAAAATAGGTGAAAATATGAAAAAGAAAAGAAAATTTTATATTTTTAATACAATTCTTAACTGTGTTTTGTCTAATTTTCTTTTCTTTTCCATGTTTTCACTAATTTTCTCAGCAACCAAACATAGGTAGGGTTCATCGACCTTCTGTTTTAAAAAAATAATCTTAAGTTAACTAACCTAAACCATAGTTAACCTATAGGTTGTCATGTGACCCTTTTAACACTCATTAACTGTGGTTAAAATTCATTCACTCCAAGATTCATCTATCTACCCTTGGTTTTAGGAAAAAAATAATATTTAAGTAAATAATCCTTAACCAAGGTTTAAAGAGATTAAAATGAAAATTAGGTCGGAACACGGACGCGTAATGAATCAGCCCCTTTTTTGTTCATGTTCATGGGAAGTGTTTTAAAACACTTTCCTTTTTCAATGAAGTTTCAGGCTTTCAGCCCCCTCTCTCACACGCCACTCACACGCTTTTCTTAAGCACAAGCCACAAATGCTTTCATCACATATCTTTCTCTCTCTCACGTCGAGGTCGAACCAAATCAGGTCAAGACTGCCATGATATAAAAAATAAATTAATAATTTTTTCTAGAACAAGTCATGAATTTGAAGATTCTCTGTATATTTATCACCAAATTCAATTTTTTTTAGAATGAATTAGAATCCTCCATTTGAAATAAAATTATGGGCTAACTTTCTCATCCATTTTTTTCCACAAATTTTTTTTTTTGTTAGCAAACATTAGAAAACTTTATTTTCATTTACTTTTCTTTTCCACGCATAAGGGTTTTGTTCCTCCTTTCAACTACCTTATTCTTCTCTCATGCGAGTCTAGCATTGTATAGTATTCAACTATGCCATAATCCCGTAGATACTTGGTAAGTGACCTTAAATTGCGTTCTAATTAATCATATTTGTAATAATACTCATATTTCGTATTAGATCTCACAACTTATATTTTCATATTGGATTGATTCTTCTAATTTTCCATGCAATTACATTATACAACGATAATGAGAGAAATCATCCAAAGAAAATAAATATATCCCCTATCCTTTGAAAGTGCAGAAAATTAATAGACCACGTCGGTATATATGGATCACTTCTAAAAACTTTATACTCATGTTACCTTCTTTTTAAATTGCTTAGTCTTTCCGTTAATGCAATCATAGTATGTCTCCATATAAATAAAACTAGAGGTCTCAAAATCTCCTTTACTAAACTTTATATTAGGGTGGTTAACTATCCTTTTTTATCCGTTTCCGTATCCATTTCCCCGGATTTTTATCCGAATAAGTATCCGACGGATCGGATTCGGATAACCCATGCTTCTATCCGTTTATATACGGATCGGATATGGTAATTATCCGTATCCGGTTATGATACATATAAACCTGATATACCTTTAATGTCCTTACTATGTTTTAAAACTATAATTGACATCAGTGTAATTTTATTAGTTTACAAGGTTACAAAAGTCATTTGGCTTTTATATATAACCAACCTTAAAGATCTAAACCCTAAACCATTCCTTACAACTTTTGGCCGCCTCTCCTCTCTTCTCCTCTCCTCACATTCTTAAGATCCAAACCCTAAATCATTAACAAAGAAATATGGAAGTGAAAGAGATCAGTGGAAGTGAAAGAGATGAGTTTGGAGGTGTAGAGAGAAGCGGTGAAGACGACAGCAGCATGAAGAGGAGAGAGAAATCGAAGAGGAAGATGAGATAACAGAACTTGTAGGTCAAGAGGAGGGTCCATTCGTGGTGGGTTTGAGGATTTGAGAGAGACTGGTTTTCGATTTGAGTGAAGAGGGAGTGGACAAGGGTGACAAAGGAGAGGGCGAGATCTGCTTCAGTGGATTCGAGGAGAGATCAAGAGGGGCGATCAGAGTCGGCCAGGGAGGAGAGAGATGGAGAAGAAGAGAGGATAAGGCATGAATGCGAGCTTGGATGCGAGATTAGGATTTGGAAATAGGATTTAGGTTATAACAAGACCAATATGAGGTTTTTATTCGAATCCCTAGTTTTTTTTTCATGTTGTAAACACTGGATCTAGATTTTTTTAGGGTTTGTCTGCCAATTTGAATACAATCAAATTCATTTTTTCGAAACCATAATTTTTTAGGGTTTTTATTCGAACCCCTAATTTCTCCTTCAAATAATTCATTCGGACATCAATAAGTCGAATTCGGATTCGAATATCCAATTATATAATCAGACGAATTCGGATATTAGAATTTGCTATCCGTCGGATATCGGAGCAGATACGGATACGGATAGTAGGTAAAATTAATCGGAGCGGATACAGAGATAGCACTATCCGCTCCGTTGATAGCCCTACTTTATATCCTTAATGTTAGGGTTGTGCTACGCGCACACCAACATTTACTGATCATACCCCAAAGTTAAAAATTATGACTGCACACTACTCTAATCTCCTCGGAGGCCAAATTTCTTCAAATCTCCTCTCCGACTGACCTTGAGAACCAGCATCATCTCTTAGATAATTTCAAACAAATCTCTTTATTCCAAAAAAAGAAAAAACACAAAAAAAAATAGAGGATGGAAGGAGATTAACCTTCACCATATCTGACTATTTTTCAGAGACATGCAGATTTAAAGAGTCTAAAACATTCGTCTCAAAATCCCAGTTTTCAACTCTTCTTTACCTCAGTTTCAATGATTCCAAACAAACCCTTCTTATTGTTTCACCTTTTGTCGCCTCCCTTCATTGCTCCAAATTCTCCATTAAAAGTGGGTGTGGTATTTTTAGTTTGGTAAGAGGAGAGAGGAAGATTTTCGGCGTCTTTGGCCAGATAGTAGAGGAAGATCTGAACCAGAGTTTCTCTTGCTCGTGTTATCTAAATCAGGATGAAGAAAGAGATTTGGACACGGTACCAAGTTTTGGTCGGAGAGGAGAGAGGAAGAAGATGCGTTTTTGTTTGATATGGTGTGCAATCGGTATATTTTTTAACTTTGGGGTATAATCAGTAAATGCTAGTGTGCGCGTAGCACCACCCTAATTTTATTACGTGTCTAAATTTCTGTCCCACGACATTCAAAAATCTTCATTCAATAGACATTTAAAAAAAAAAGTTCCAGTATGGTCACACACATGCAATGATAAGAGACTAGGCATGCACAAGATTTAAGTTCAACTTAATTACAACGCCTACACTTAAAAATATAAATTTTCAATTAGAATATGCTCCTCATAGTGATATAAATAGATTAAGTATTTATTGCATTGAATTACTATTTTAGCTTAAGTAGGGCATAATATAAAAAGTTAGAATATTGGCAATGAATCAGGCCCTATTTGGTTGCACTTCCGTTTTATTTTTATGTTTTAATAAACAAAATTTTAGTCTAAACATATTTGGTAAACATGTTTCTAAGTTTTGTTTTAAAAAATTAATAACTAAATTTTTTTAAATAAAAGTAACAGGAAATTTTATTTTCCTTGTTTTGGAAATAAAAAACATAAAGTGTCACACAACTACCAAAACCACTCACTAGTCACTACTACAACCACCACCCACCACACCACCGCCACCACTACTCAACGCCACCACGCTACCACTCCACCACTACCACCCACCACCACAAAACCCACCCACCAAACCACAACCACACCACCACCACTACCACCCACCTCCCACCACCACCACCCACCACCCACCTCCCACCACCACCACCCACCACCCCCACAACCAAACCACCACCACCACCACCACTCTACCACAATACCATAAGACAAAGCGGAAAGGCAACATAAGAAAACTCACGCACTCACACACACACACACACACACCACCAAACACACATAACCCAAAGAAGCTTCACCCAAGCACAACTTGGTTATAAGCAAGGTTTGAAATTTCGTTTAAATTTCACAATATTTCGTGAAATTTCAGTTTCGAATAACCCTCAGATATCGAAATGAGTGTAATTTTGGAAGAGACGATTTCAGACGAAATTTCGATATATTGAGATTTTGGCCGAAATCTCATAACTTTTTTTTTAAGCGATTTTTTCTTGTATTTTTTTGTATATAGTATTAAATATATTTTTATATATTTAAAATTTAAAATACATAATTTACTAGTATTTTACGATATTATACTTTCTAAACTATAGTTTATAAAGTATTTATGAATAGTATATTATTATACTTTATAACGAGTATATAAACTATACATGAATAGTATATTATTATACTTTGTATTTAAAAAAAATATATATTTAGAAAATAATATACTTAGAATATTTTGAGAATATCCTATTCGGATCCATGAAAAATAAAAAAAAATTCAGTAAAAAATATATAAATTAGGTATTTTGAATAAAGTATTTTAAATTACGTATAAATATAGTAAGATACTAGTAGGTATGTTATTATATTTTTCAGTGATTTTTTTATAAAGTATAATATAGTAATATAGTAGTAAATTACGTATTTTAAATTTTAAATATATTTAATATCATATACAAAAATATATTAAAGAATATGAAAAAAAATCATTGAATAATAATTTAAAAAAAATCAAATTTTGTTTGGGAAATTTCGAAATATTTAGACAAAATTTCGGATCAGATTTTAGAATAATATTTTATTATTAAATGAGGTTTCGATGAGAAATAGTGAGAATTCCGAAATCTTTCCAAATTTTAAATCTTTATTATAAGTCGTGGATATCCAGAAGCCCCCAATTAGACAAGTGACGTGCCCGACTTTTTTTATCAAAATAAAACTTACGACAGGACCGACTGAGCCGGTGCAATGTAGGGTAGTATTTGACGTATCCATGCGCTGCCAAACTCAGCGGACACGTGGAAATTTCGTTATTGTTAGCCAAGTCTGAGTCCGACACGTATTCATGTGCTTAGATCACAAGTACTCAACTTCGACTAATGAGAATTGTTCGCGTAAGATAAGGACGACGGAGAAGGCTGCTCGCAACCAACATTTAAATTGGCCTGTGAGCTCCACCAAGTTGATGAAAATGAAGTACACATAAACAAAAGAAGATGGAGACTTTCTCCCAATCCTTAATTGGATTTAAATTTAATTTAATTTGTTATTATTTGTTTTTTGTTATTTTTTTTCGGATGTTCCAAATCTTTAATCCGCAGTTGGTAATTGAACAGCTGCTCTCGTACCTAATAACTATCATCTCACCAAATAGATATTAACTATGAATTAAAGATCATATTTTGGCATAATTGAGAGAGAGCATATTTGACTTTTTATATACTTGACACGTGTTTAAGTCCTTGGCACTTTATGAGTTAAATCAGATTAATCTTTTAAGGGTTAATAAATTTTAATTACAGTTAATAAAGATTAAAAGGAATACGTGTTGATATGTGAGTGTGATTGAAATCTTTCCTTCCATTACGATTGTCTGTGATATGTTCTCACCTTCTTACACATGTAAATGAGGACATCTCTAAGCAATCTGCATGCACGAGTTAAGAGCGAACAAAATTGTCAACTCTGTAATCTAATGGCGATGCTAACTGAGTGAACCTGTTCAGTTATATTGGATGGAGTTGACACCTGTGTCAACATGAGCGTTTAGGGCTATCAATCGGTTAGACGGAGCTGGGACCAAGTTTGGTCATGCCCCTTTTTTAATGAGCTTAATATATGCATGCCCGAGCACTCCTTTTTTAGTCAAGTCGGGTTGAGCTTTATTATTAATAGGGTTGGGCTCGTCTCACACATTCTTTATCCAATAAATATTATATATATATATATATATATATATAGAATAAATATTTAGGAACTTTGATTGAATTTTGTCATTATTAACAAATTACCCATGTACTTATATTTTTCTTTTGCCTTTTTGGAAGGTTTTTTTTTTTTTGTCTTTACTATTATAAAGAAAATGAGAGTAACAATGAAATGATTATAAATATAACTTCTATCTTTTATTCTCTTGTTTCTTCAATTATAATAAGGGATGTGTAATATTAGGTATACTTTCATTTTCATCCATTTTTATTTTATGAGCAATAAGACAAAAATAATATGTAGACACATTTTTGTCTTCTTATTTAAAAAAAAAAAAAAAAAATTTGATAAGAAGAAATATAGATATAACACTCCCAAATGAGCTAGTATGAGGGTATTCCTAAATATATTCTATAATCCTCCTATAACCATGCACCATACATTAAGGATTAGGATTAAGCTTGACTTGTTTTGTCTTTTCAAATGTCACATCAATTCTAATCATATTTGTTTATTAATGAGTTAAAAGGTTAGAATCTGGGAGTACACTTGAGGAGTACTTGTAGGCTAATTCTTCTTATTCTTCCTGACTAAGGGATAATTTTATTTTCTTACAAAATCCTCTCTCCACTTTGCATCTCTCTCCTATATTTTTCCACATCTACACATGTACATTACATGGGTCTCACTAGAGTCACTCTTCTCATTCTCTCCCCATTCACCATCTCACGTGTATCTATCGCACATGTGACCCTCTAGTATATTATAACATACGCAGCAAAAAAAAAGAGAACATTATAACATATATTATGCATGTAATATATGCTTTATATATTACTAGCAGGTGGCACGTGCGATACATGTGAGAGCGAGGGTAAGGAGTTAATGACACCCGATTGAACTCGCTAGTGACACGTGTAATGCACGTGAGAGCGAGGGGAAGGAGTTAACCACAGTTAATAGGAATTAAAAGGGGCATTTGTTAACCCATGCGTGTAATTGAATTCTCCCCCAGGTCAATCGCGATTGGCTGTGATTCTAAATATTCTAAATTGATTGATGGCAATGGGTAGTTTAGGAATAAGCAAAACATTAAATCAAAGGTAAGGGTAGTTTGGGAATTTTGGAAAAATCATCTACGCGTGCCTCTCGCATTATAATACTAAAGATATTATAAACATGGTTATATTATAATATAATATATTATTATTATATAAAATAATATATACACTTTTAAAACAGCATATATTTAGTCATGAATCCACCCTCCCTCATCCCTATACACTATTATAACCGTGTACCCCCCAACCCAATCCATGCTAAAATAAGTCAACTGTTTTCCATGTTTATTCAAGAACACTTGCAATGGATGGGGTCTCATACTCTCATTCTCAATAGAAAGATGCCAATTTAGATGTCTTCAAACATAGTTGCTTGAACTCAATTACCACTCGAACTTGAGCTAAGCCCAAAGAAAAATGTACTCCCAATACACTGATTGGAATGTGCAACAAGTCACCAACAGATAACAAACGGTTGTTTAGAAATTAAAGATCATAGTCCCTTGTCAAAAATATGTGTTAAGAATGGCTACTATTACTCCGGACGACGGACAACCTTGCAATGGAAACATATTTGTAGTGACCTAAGAACTTGAAAAATCACTTGCACATTAAATATTTTTAAACTTTCTTTGAATACTTGTCATAGTGTACAAAAAAGTCGGAGAGCATGTTCTCTCTAAATTCTACCATGAGATGACTTTTTTTCATAATTAATATTTATTTGGTGATGAGATGGAATCAGAGCTAATTGCAATTGAACCTGAGGAGAGTTCAATCACATAAACAGGTCTAACATGTAATCCTTTTAATCTTTATTAAATGTGGTTAAGGTTTACTGTTCCTTAAGGTTCAATAATCTAAATTTAGTTTTTAGAAAAAGAAAGTAGTAAAAAATTGGTTATTAAGGTAGTGTAAGTTCAATTACCAACCGCGGATTAAAGATTAAGAACATCTAATAAAAAACAAAAAAGGGTAAATTACAGTTACCTCCCCTGAGGTTTGGTCAAATTGCAGAGACCTCCTCTCTAGTTTCTAAAATTACACTACCCTCCCCTGAGTTTCAATTGTCAGTAACAGATTCCCCCTTCTGTTAATATATCATTACTAAAGGGATGGATTTTGATGATGTCATGCTTTAAACATTTTTAAATACCTAAATTATCCCTGAAATACCAATAACATTTTAAAAAAAATTAACCCAATTGTTCTTTTCTCCTAGCAACAAACCGGGAATGTAAAAGCTTATCACATGTACACAAAGCCAACACAGTCATCCTCTATTCCAACCCATACTCTCAAGTCTCACCGACTGCTTAGCACTATCGTAGTTATTAATTACTGCAAGCGGATCATTTGGGATAGCAACCATCACTTCTATCCCAATTCCAAACAAAGCATTCATGGTAGTCTGATCGGCATCGAAGAGCTTTACTTTCTGAACCCCATTGTCTTTCAATATTTGAACCATGGCCTTAGGCGGTAACAAAGATGACCCATAATAGAAACAAGAGCCTTGTCATCTTCCTGCAAAACCCACCCCAAAAATCAACTCTCTTGTGTGAATAACTTCTAGTGCTCATGGAAAAAATCAATTTTGGAAAGATGAGGCGGAGTTTCATGAAAAAACTTAGATTTGGTGATGATATAGTGAGATAGATGGAAAATTGATGTTTTTAGCTTTGTTTTTCTATTGAAGTGGACTAGGAAAGAAACTGGGGGAGGGGGGCTTTGCAGGTGAGATTGCCGGATCTCAAAATAAAAATCAGCGATTCACTGAAACAAGTTGAGATTATGGATAAGACTGTAACACAAACATGTGGAAAAGGGGAAGAAAAAACAAAAGCTGCAACGAATATTAAACAAAAAAAGAAATGAGCATAGAAAAGGGAAAAAATCCAAGAAAAAAAGAATCAAAACCCCATTGGTAAAAGTACCGCCGAAGGTTGTATGAGACAACCAACTCACCAAATATGGGCTACTTAAACGCAAATCCAACAAATAAACAGAGAAGAAAAATACCCCCACCAAAGAGAAAACAGTTTTCTCAGTAAACCCACCACCGAAACCGGTGCAAAAAAGGATTTTGGCAGATGAATTCTCAAACAAATCCGAGAAAAAAAAATCAAAAAGCCTACAAGATAAGCACGAAAGGGAAAAGAAAAATCAACAACAGAACCACCAATGAAACCCGTATTATTTTCAGAGATGAGTTTCTAAAACAAACCTGAAACTTTCAGAAACCAATGGGAACTACAGAAATTACAGACCAAAACCAAGAAAATTCAACAAATGGATTGGAACCGCCATTTCAGACAAAATTGCCACGAGAAAAATGGTGCAAGAACAAGATTTCGGAGGAGGGTTTGTCAAGCGTTGACGGTGTCCGACGTTGAAGGAGGTCGGACAGTTGAGATTGGCCATGGTGAGAGAAATCTTGCTAAGATTTTTGAGCCGTGTTGAAGAGAGAGGGTTTTTGTGTTAAACGAAGAGTGTTTTAACTCATAATGGGGTAAAATCGTAAAAGCATAATTTTCGTTAACGGTGTTAACATAACCAATCTGACAGGAAAGGGCAGTGTTATTTTAGAAACTAGAAGATAGGTCTCTGCAATTTGACCAAACCTCATAGAGGTGTCTGCAAAGTAAATTAAAATTAAATGGAAGATTAAAAGAAAGTCTTTTGTTTTCGTACTTCATTTTCTTCAACTTGGTGGAGCCCACAGGCCAAAGAATCTGTTGGTTGCGAGCTGCCTTCTCCGCCGTCCTTATCTTACGTGAAGACTTCTCATTTGTTGAAGTTTTGTACTTTGTGATCTAAGCACATAAATACTCTTCGGTTTACTTACAATGATGTGTGGATGCCCGAGGTTCCACCTGGGGGCATCCACCAGAGGTGATCCGAAGCCCATGAATACGTGTCGGACTCAGACTTGGCTGGCAATAAGGACTTTTCCACGTGTCCGCTGAATTTGGGTGCGCTTAGATACGTCAAATACTACCCTACATTGCACCGGCTCGGTCGGTCCTGTCCAATTTTTTATTTTGGTCAAGTCGGACACGTCTCTTGTCTCGTGTCGGAGATTTGCTTCTCGATGCCTATGACTTAAAAGATATACACACTATATGCTCCGGTTAATTAATTACAAAATACTCCACATTTCCTCATTCATGCCTCCATCTGTCCTCAATCCTCATAGCCAAGGAAAAAAAAACTGATTTTTTTCCTTCTAAAACTTTAGTTGGATCAACCATAACTCTCACCGGGTGGCTTGTGCCACTCGAAGTGTGTATATCTCATTTGGAGTCGTTTAGGGTCCTATTCGATCGAGAGTAAGGTGGAACTATGATTTTCTTGTAGGGACTAACAACGTTTTCCCGGGGGGGTCACTGGAATCTTTTTTTGAGGGCCAAATTTTTGGGTCATCATGTCTTTTTATGTCAATTTGTAAAGAATGTATTTTTTCTCAAAAATTTAAGGGGCTACAACTCCTATCCCTGGCTACCTCCTCTTTCGAAGCTACGCCCCTATTAATCCTAAAGGATATTTTGTTTTGGTTTTTTTCCATGTGGCTCCGCTTTATCATGTTTAGCCCACTTTTAAATCGGTGCTCGGCTCTCTAACTCACTCAGCATTGCTAACAGTGTTAATTGCCAGGAGCCACACTGGTTGGAGGCAAGTGTATATGCCTCATGTGGGATTTTCGGGATTATATTCCCTTGGATGATGATTGATGGTTGATAGGCCACCGTGTTTAACTAAGGTTATCAACCATGTTTAACCGTTTTTCTATCAAAAACAAAAACCAAGAACAAGACCCTTGAGGTTAAAGCTTGCCTAATTATTAATGAGACAGATGTGGGGACATGATAAACCACAGTTGATGTTGAGAAAAAGCCAAGTGATTTACAAAATATTACCTTCATAATTTTTTTTTCTTAGTGGAGATATCATTTACCAATGTTTGTTGTCGAGAAATTTTGAAAAATAGGAGATAATGAAGAGAATTTTTAAGTTTTTTTTTTTTTGTCACATTTCCCTCACTAAATCTATTTGGCCTTAATTTCCTTATTCTTCTCTGTGGAGCTGTCAATCATCACAGTTGCTACTACTCCGGACGACGGACAACATTGCAAGGGAGTAGTATATTTGTAGTTATCCAAGAATTTGAAAAATCCCTTACACATTAAGGTGGCGTTTGGATAGACTTCCCAAAGATGAAAAGTACTTCCTCAAAAGTTATTTCGCAGGAAATAACTCTTGAGGAAATCTGACAAAGTCATTTGGTGGTTAAAATAGCGTTTGGTTTGCACATCTGAAAAATGACTTTTAAGAATTCAAAATTCAAAATTTATGTTTGGTTTACCCTTGCAAGAAGTAACTTTTGAAATTTTTTTTTTTTTTTAAACATTTGACTAAGTAGAGAAGAAAGCCATGTTAATATCAAGACCTTGTGCAGCCACATGTTCAACAAATAGGTAAAGACCACCAGTTTCAGCACCCTTTTCACCTCTAATTACATAGTAGATGGTGAAATTCAGCAAAAAAAAATTAAACGTCCATAACAAGTGTTTAGTAAATGCAGTATAATAAACGTCCACAACAAGTGTTATACATCAACATCAATCATAGACTTCATCACAGGCTTGTGCAAGTCTATCTCTATAGGCACCCATCTCTTCGTCCTCATGTTGGAGGATAATATTTCCCGTGTTAGCTCCATTTTCTTCATTAACCCAAGCATCATCTTCATATTCACAAAAGAGCTCATCATTTACGGCCTCCTGCTTGATGAAATTGTGGATAGTCATTGTAGCAACAACTATATCTCTTTGGGTGGTCAAGGAGTAAGGTGGCATTTGCTTCAAGATCGGAAAGCAGGCCTTTAGCACGCCGAAGCAACGTTCAATTACATTCCGAAGTGAGGAATGAATGTAATTGAATTTTTCTTTTGCCGTTCTTCTCGCATTTCCACGACGAAAGTCTTGAAGATGATATCGAATACCGCGGTAGGGAGCAAGAAACCCAGCCATGTTAGGATAGCCAGCATCAACAATGTAATACTTACCTGCATCAACATTAAATTGCTTTAAGAAATATTTCATTTACATAAACTCAAACTACCATAAGTTTGTTCATATTACCAGGAGGTGCATGATGAAAGTTAAGCCATGGTGTTCTTATGGTTTCCAACAATATACGCGAGTCATTTGCTGATCCTTCCCAACCAGCATTGACATACGTAAAACGCATGTCAAAAGAACAAGCCGCCAATATATTCTGTGTACATGTCCCCTTTCTACCTCTATATGGAACTTGTTTGTCTATTGGTACCACAGCATCGATATGAGTACCGTCTATCGCACCAATACAGTTCTTTTACACAAAAGAAAAGAGGCATAATAATTACAAATATATCATAGAAAAAAATTCAAGAAAACAATAAAAATGATATAGCATAATGATTTACCTTAAAATTTTGGCGGTATTTTCGATTACTTTGAATTTCTGGCGGAATTTCAAGATATGAAACTCACTTTTGTTCATCTTTTTTTCTGGATCAAAACAAGTCATTTTTAAGAGTCTGACTGATCAATAAGTCAAGAGAACTTCTATCATCCGACAAAATCAATAGGAAAAACTGAAAGGGCTAGAAAGATACCAGTCTGACTCAGATAAAAAGGCAACCAATACAGATACGTAAGTAATATTTAAATATCTTTAAACTTTCCCCGAGCACATGTCATAGTATACAAAAAGTCAAACAAAATGTTTTCTCTGAATTCTACCGTGAGATGACATTTTTTCGTAAGTAATATTTATTTGGTGAGGAGATGGAATCACAGTTAATTACGATTGAACACAAGGAGAGTTCAATCACATAAACATGTCAACATGTGTTCATCGTAATTGTGGTTAAGATTTATTAATTGTTAAAGTTCAATAATTTAACTTTAGTTTTTAGAAGAAAAAAAAATTAAAAATATTGGTTATTAGGTGTGAGAGTAAGTTCACTTACCAACTACAGAATAAAAACCAAAAAACAAATAATAAAAAAATTAAATTAAAATTAAAGAGCATTGCTAAGCCCACTTTCCGGGCATCTACTGTCTCATTGTTTTTATTTGTTCTAAACAAAAGACAAAAAAATGAAAGTGGTGGGATCCATTAAAAAGTGCGGAACCCATTAAAAAAAAAAATGTAATACTATTTTATGTTCTTATATATGTCCGGAAAGTAACATAGCATTGCTTAAATGCCCCTAGTGTAAAAAGGGGCTCCGCATGATGAGAGTCGCTCCGCCTGATATTTAAACTGTTGAAAGAAAGTCTCTATCTTTTATTTTCGTACTTCATTTTCATCAACTTGGTGGAGCCCACAGGCCGAAGAATCTGTTGGTTGCGGGCTGCCTTCTCCGGCGTCCTTATCATACGTGAACAATTCTCATTGGTTGAAGTTGGGTACTTGTGATCTAAGCACATAAATGCGTGTCGGACTCAGACTTGGCTGGCAATAAGGACATTTCCACGTGTCCGCTGAATTTGGCTGCTCATAAATACGTCAAATACTACCCTACATTGCACCGGCTCGGTCGGTCGGTCCTGTCTTATTTTTTATTTGGGAAATAGGATTTTTTTTTTTTTATTCGAGATATACGTTTAGGCTTTTAATCAAAAGAAAAGAAAAAAAAAAGGATATACGTTTAGGCCAACGCAGGTTAGGTGTTAGTATCTATTCAATTAGTGGGCTGATGGAGAGTATATACAAACTCCCATGCTTTTGAAAATTGAATCCGATACTTTCCCCAAAGTAGGGGATACACTAACGTACCTATAAATTCCATTTTCAAACTTAAGGCATCCATATATTACTATTCTTTTTATTTTGGTCAAGTTGGATACGTCTCTTGTCTTGTCGAGGATTTGCTTCTGATGTCCATGACTTAAAATATCATACACGTTATATTCTCAAGTTAATTAATTATAAATTACCCCATTTGTCCTCATAGCTAAGAGGAAAAAAATAAAAAGATTTTTTTTCCCACTCTTCTAAAACTGATGTAGTGAAGTTGGATCAACAATAATTCTCACCGGGTGGCTTGTGCCACTGGAAGTGTTTATTTCATGGGGAGTTGTTTAGTGTTCTATTCCATTGAGTAACAGTGTAGCTAGGGGTGGAACTAAGATTTTCTTGCAGGGGCTGCTAACAATGGGTTTTGGGGGGGGGGACTCTGGAAATTTTTTTGAGGGCCAAGTTCTTAGGTCATCGTGTCTATTTATGTTCGGTTGTAAATAAAATATTTTTTCTCAAAAGTTTAGGGGCTACAACCCCCATCCCCCAGCTGCCCCCCTCTTCAAAGCTATGCTCCTATTAATCCTAAAAGGATATTTTGTTTTGTTTTTTTCCATGTGGCTCCGCCACTGATTGTAGCAGTTGATAGGCTTTATCGTGTTTGGCCTGCTTTTAAATCGGGTGCTTGGCTCTCTAACTCACTCACCATTGCTAACCACTGCTAATTGAGGTTGCAGAACCATGAGCCACACTGGTTGGAGGCATGTGTATATGCCCCATGTGGGGTATTCGGGATTATATTCCCTTGGATGATGATTGATGGTTGATAGGCCCACCGTGTTTAACTAAGGATATCAACCATGTTTAACCGTTTTTGACTACCCAAAAAAAAAACAAGATCCTTGAGGTTAAAGCTTGCCTGATTATTAATGAGACAGATATGGGAACATAATAAACCACAGTTGATGCTGGCGATTTTATATATTTAGAAACTTGTTGTGTTTGCTTCGCTTAAAAGATTTAATTTTATCAAAATTAATTTTCTAAAATCGACATTATTTCAAATCGGGAGGGGAGTGACTAATAGGGGAGAAATCAATTTTGTGGGGGGATTTACAAGTTAGTACTTATCAAAGAGAAAAGAAAAGAGTCTCTCACATTTTCCTCACCAAACCCCTTTGGCCCTGTTTTCCTCTCTTCTTATTTGTTGCAGTGGGTCATCAAAACTGCTACTACTACTCCGATCCGCGGACAATAGTAATAGAAGTAACTTCTTCTCCATATCACCCACCCTCCTCCTTTCTTCCTCTCTTCGTCATCCTCCTCACAGCTTTATGACTTGCAAATTGTAAAATGACCATAAGAACTATGATGGATGTTTCTACTTAGTAATCTTTATCAGTTGCTTGTTTATCGAAAAGAATATAACTCCACTTAGCTTTGATCTTGAGATGGTTTTTTAGGGGTGGAAATTTCTTATCCAATCCATCCTAAGTCCTAACCATTGGGGCTGAGATTTTTTTATTTGTAGATCTTTTTCAAGCTGGTAATTTTTAACCCAAGTATAATTTGGGTTGATTCCCTCCAAATGGCTAATATATGGTTGATTCCCTTCAAAATGGTTTACATATAAGAGTATAGTAAACGCACAAGAACCAAATTTGTAAAAATAGTGTTAAGAAAGTTAGAACCGACTGAAGGGTTGGACAGTTGATTTGCAATGTATACAGTCGATGGTTATGGTTATGCCATATTATTGGTTAGATAGAGATTGAGAGAGATGAGTAGGTACCATATGCTTGGGCCAATAAGGGCCGTTTGGCATCGCTCACAAGGACAATTCTCTATTCCCTAAGAATAGAAACTGACCATAAACCTCTTTACAAATAGATATGAAGATTCAAAAACCAACTCCCAAAGAACTGCAGAAATTGTCGAAGTTCTTTTAGAGTTGGGGTTTGAATCTTGATGATATATTTGAACAGATGTTTACTGCTGCAAGCACATAATTCTCTCTCTCTTAGTTACTAAAATATGACATAACCATAATCAATGTTACTTGGTTCGTTGGTTCGCCCCATTCGAATTCAAGTTTGTTGTTCGCTGTCCATAGTTCGCCACTCGAAATTGAACCTAGTTCATTAGGGATAGAATGAGATAATTCATTTTTTGATTCGCTTAGGTTTTTTTAATTTGGTTGTTAGCTTGGTTCGCTTACTTAAGCATGTAAAATAATTATATTTTATTATATATATAGTTAAATGTGTAAATAAATATATTATAAATAATTATTTAGGAAATCCATTAAAAAATGTATTTGTATGAGTCGTTTGCGAAAAGCTAAAAGAAATATTCGTCAAACCTAAAGCATAAATTCGCTAAATTCAAAAAACATATCAGCAAACTTGAATAAAAAATTTGACGAACCAAGACCATTTGGAAGAATTATATGGTTTACTCAATTTAACGAACCAAGCCAAACCTAACCGCCAATTGGTTTGGGTTCACTACGATAGACAATGAATCTGGTAACCATGACCATGACCATGACCATGACCATAACCATCAACTGTAACATTGCAAATCAACTGTTCAACCCTTCAGTCCGGCCAGCTTTCTAAACACTATCCCATAGATTTGACTCTAGAGCAGCTATACATGCTTTTGTACGTAAGCCGTTGGAAGAGAACCAACCATATGTAAGCCATTTGGATAAGAATCAACCAAATTATAAATCCAGCTTGAAAAGATCCAAAAGTTAAAAGCCTCAGCCCCAACCTTGTAGGACGGATTGCATAAAAAAATCTCCACCCCTAAATACATATGAAGATCACAGCTAAGTGGAGGCTTATTCTTTTTGATAAACCAGAAACCGATAAAAATTACTAAGGTGGCGTTTGGTAACACTAGTCTAAAAAGAAGTGCTTATTTGAAAATTATGCTTACTTGAACTTTCGACTGTTAAGTTGAAGCATGTCTATATTTTAGAGATTTTAGGGATAAAAACCACTATTTTAAAAAGTAGCTAAGCATATTTTTTAATTAAGCACTTCTTTTTAGACTAGTGTTACCAAACGCCACCTAAGTATAAAGATCAATCATAGTTCTAATCATTTTATAGTTTGAAAATCATAAAGCTGTGAGGAGGAGAAGAGAGGAAAACATGGCCTGGCCAAATGGGTTGGGTGAAAATGTGAGAGGAACCCTTTTATTTTCTATGGAGAAGTATCGTCCCGAAAATCCTCTACAAAATCATTTACCCCCTATTAGAATCACTTCCCTTTCGATTTTTAAAAATTTTCATTTTAGAAAATTGATTTTGACAATAATCAATATTTAAGTAAACCAAACACTATTCTCAAGACATAAAATCGCTAGAATCAATTTTAATCGATTAAATCAGCTACAAAATCCAAACCTCATGCTCCCTTGATTTATATAAAATCAGTTAGATCTCATCACAATTGATTATGGATAAAAGAATCCGAACCAAACAGGACCTTAGAGAGAAAATTATTGAGAAAGTAATTTTCTCTTGTTCGATTGTTGAGAAAATAAATGAAAATAGCATATTTATTATTTTTATCACAACAACATTTCTTAAATATAAAACTAAATACTTATAATCACTATAATTGCATTTTACATTCTAACCAAATAGAGTCTTAGAGAGAAAGTGCTGAGGAAGTAATTTTTTCTTGTTCGATTGTTGATAATATAAATGAAAATAGATTATTTATTATTTTTATCACAACAACATTTCTTAAAACAAAACTACGTACTTACAGGCACTAAAATTTGCATTATACATCTACTTTGCATATTGCATATTTATTATTTTAATCACAACAACCTTTCTTAGATACAAAAATAAATACTTACAATCCCTACAAATCACCATAATTTGTATCGTACATACATCTTCATAGATATATTAATCAGACTAAAAAAGATTAGAACATTTTGATTATCATTTTATATTTTGTCCTATATTAATACTTTCAACATAGAAGACCTAAAATTATTTTTATGCAGAACAATAAAAAGTTAAACAATGACAACATGAAGTCGCTTGCCTGCATTATGCTCTGAATCCGCACCCTTTTTTATTTTTATTTTTGATAACCATGGATATCGTGAGCCTTGAAAGCTCAGACTAATCCCACAGGCTACATAGGGAATACCCCCACCCCTTGCAACCGTTTTTGACCGAATTCGCTCCGTTGACAGCCCTAATCTTAACTATAATTGGTAAGGGTTAAAAGGGTCACGCATTGACCTGTAGGCGCAAAGTGAGATCGAACTCTGGCCGAGCCCTGCCCGAACCCGGTTCCAAAAGTCCAAACCAAATTCCAAACCTAAGTTGGGTCAGGCGAGAAATTGCTACCGTTGGGTCGCTCTCTAATTTCATACAATATAAAACAAAACAGAGAAATCACAATCCCTGGTCTCTACAAACTGCAGAATCTCTCGACCTGGGAGGTTCATACGCCATTCCCAGTCAAATTGATAAGTGAAGGGCAATGGCCATGTAAGTTCGTCTTCCAAATTCCAAAGTTTTCTGAAATTTTCTGAATTTGCTCGTCTATTTTGGTGTTAGACCCAACTAATTTTGATTTGATTTCTGAATTCCTTTTGAAATGGGATCTTGAAGAGACAACATTTGCATCTTGAATTTGTTATTGTCGATGTTCTTTCAGAGTCGCATCAGCTCCTGGGAAGGTTTTGATAACTGGGGGTTACCTCATTTTAGAGAGGCCAAATGCAGGGATCGTCCTCAGTACAAATGCTCGTTTCTATGCGATCGTCAAGCCAATTCACCAAGATATTATACCCGATAGCTGGTCTTGGGTGAGTGTTTTTTTTAATGTTAAATTTCTGCTTCTGCTTATTTGGGTCCTCTGCTTATCACCTTTATGGGGTAATCAAAAGACCATATATATATATATATGTACAATTGGAACAATGGTGATCAAGTAGGTTGGGCGAGGGAGCATTTCTAGCTCACTAGATGATGTTAGATTGGGTACCCGTACCTCATAGAGTAAAGGGTTTGCAGCTCCCATTGGATGTGTTCAGTTGAGACCCACCCTATATGGGTATATCTCCAATCAAGGTTTGAAATTTCGTTTTTATTTTGCGAAATCTCGGTCTGGTTTCCCCCTCCAAAACCAAAATGGCATTTATCTCAGGTTAGACTATTTCGGCTGAAATATGAGTAAAACAGACAGTAATTTTAAAAAAAAAAATCCAAAGTATACTATAGTAATTAAAAAAACCTCAATGTGATTTTCATTCCTTTATAGAATCTGCTATACGTTGCTTAGATAGAAGTATGTGTAAGAAATAATTCCCTAAAACAACTTAAAGAATACAAAACTAATTTTTAGTCATCTCTTACGAAATTACCCAAATGGCTAAATCTAGGCCTAAATTTATACAGTGACTCAACTACTCCTAAAACTTGTTACTAATCACACCATTTATATTTGAGCCGTCATTTTAGGTCCTTTTTTTTTGGGTAAGTCATTTTAGGTCCTAAGTTATAGAATTTTGTAAACGTAGTATAATAGTTTTTTAGGATCGCTAAAGAACCCTTGAAAAAGTTCCAAATCACTTAATTGTACATCTAAGCCAGAAGTTATGCTTCCTAGAATCTACTGCATGACTTCTATACAGGACCCATCAATTGGATTGTCTCAATCACCTTGCTTGTGACCTATATGTTAGGTATCCATGTTCTAATTATTTTACTGCAATGGCATCCCATGGTTTTCTCACTGCTTCTATCATTAATACTATTAGTTCTGCTGGTGCTACTGCTAATACTAAAAAAATAAGACCTATACCTTGAGATTTGAGATTTGCACTCATTATATGAAATGTGAGGGCTATCAACTGGTTTTCATGAGGAAAATTTAGGGTGGCCTATTTTATTTTTTCAGTTTTAAAAAACCGAACTTGTTGCCTTTTTGTCTGTTATTGGATGGTTAATTGATTACATAGCTGGAATTTTGCTTTCGCTAGCTTGAGTCAGCTAATACTAATTTTGAACAGAACCATCGTGTTGTTAGGAGTTAGGGCATGACTTGACTGAGGACATATTGTTACCATAGTGTTCAATTCTTTGTGATTTGTTGGGTTTTCTTTTGGCATCTTTCAGGCATGGACAGATGTGAAATTAACATCTCCTCAGCTTTCCAGAGAAACTGTATACAAAATGTCACTAAAAAATTTGGTGATCCAGCGTGTCTCTTCAAGGCAAGTTTTCACTTGGTTTTTCTATCAATCTATATCTTTCTATATTTCCAATTCTCCTTGTGGAAGATGTATTTATGTCGATCCGCCTTCATGAGTGTGTACAATACATGTAAATGTGTATCTCTACCTACATACATATTTTATGCATGTATATATGGCTTTGAACAAGGTGTGCAATCATAGAACATATCTGGGTTAGGAGCCACAAGCAATGCTATTTAGTGGTTTTTATTAACCTTCTTAATCAGATGCAAACCATATAGGAAACACATTGTTTAGTGAACCGTTGAAATGGGCATGAGCCATTTGTAGACTACAGTACAATTCTGATATTGGCTTGAGATTTCAGGGAATCAAGCAACCCTTTCGTGGAACAAGCAGTGCAGTATGCTGTAGCTGCTGCACACGCATTATTCATTGACAAGGGTAAGAAGGATATGCTACACAAACTACTCTTACAAGGTAATGTTAATGCTTTATGCATTGGTCAAGCCTATTGTTGATGTGGGATTGATGAAACTTCAAGAATCTAATCTCTCAACTGGATTAGCCATGCAGGTCTCGATATTACAATCTTAGGTTGCAACGACTTCTATTCATACCGGAATCAGGTATAGGACCACTCTTTTCTTGTTTGTGGCAGTTTATTCTGTTTGTGTTTTGTTGCTTCTTTATCCTTTTCCTTTCCCAGTTTTTCTATAGGAGTTTGGGTGATATATTTCCCAATGTTACCTGGTTCACCGGTTCGCTCGGTTCAAATTCGGGTTCGTAATTCGCAATTTGCCACTCTAGAGTGAACCCGGTTCGCTAGGGGTAGGATGAGTCGGTTCGCTTAGGTTTTTAGTTTGGTTCGCTAGCTTGGTTCGCTTATATAATATCAATATATTATATAAATAATTGTGTAAATTAATATATTATAAATAATTATTTTTAAAAAGGCATTAAAAATACATTTCAAATTTTAAAAAAAAACAAAAAAAATGGTTTTATGGCCGGTTCGTGAACCCAGAAAACAAATTCGTAAAATTCAAAGTGTAAGTTCGCTGAACTTAAAGAACAAATTCGTTAAATCCAAAATAAAAGTTCGCTGAATCCAAATAAAAAGTTCGTGGAAACCGAAAAACAAATTCGCTGAACCATAGCTATTGGGTTCGCTGATTTTCATGAACCGGAACGAACTAAACCACGAACTGGTTCGCTCCGAACCAGTTCACGGTTCGAACTAGTGGGTAGCGAACTAGGTAACCCTGTTATTCCCTCTAGACCTATCATGATACAATTTAAAATACTAGCCATAACAAAAAGCCCAAATTCTAGTGGATTTTTGGGTTATAGGATTTAAGTAGGAGAAATGATTAAAAATACGGTTTCAAGGGATGTATCGTTCCAATTGAAACCTATACATATCGGTTTCGGTTTTTGACGATACATATAAAATTGTCTTTTTTATTAATTTTTTTAAAAAAATCAAATTAATTTTTAAAAAAATCAAATTAATTTTTTAAAAATCAAATTAATTTTTAAAAAGTCAAATGAGTTATAAGAACCAAATATAAAGTCATGGGAAGCGACTCAAAAACAAAGTACCAAACACAATTAAAATTACACAATGAATTAAAACGTGAATAACTAATAAACGATAAGTATCGCCTGTTTCGTATTAGTATAAATATCATACAAGGGACTACCGATACCTATACGTATCGGTTTCGGCGATTGTTATTTCCATGGGTAGGAGAGAGAGAGGGGGAGAAAGAGAGAAGAGGAGAAATAAGGTTTCATGATTATTACTCTCAGTTACCTCCTTCATTGAGATATATATATATATATTACAAGAATATTCCTACAAAGTAAAGAAAAGACAATAACATTAGTACATTACAACGACACTGGACAGACAACGACACTGGCCAAAAGTAGCAATACTAGATAGGACACCAATACTCAACCTCAAGTTGGAGTTTAAATGTCAATCATGCCACACTTGGATCCAAGATCGAGTTCCCTATAGCTTTGGCAAGCACATCGGCCATTTGTTCCTCAAAACTAACATGGGGTACAAAACACTTTTGATGCCGCTTTTTCTCTTATGAAATGGCAGTCCACTTCGAGGTGCTTGGTTCTTAATGGTACACTGGATTGGTAGCAATATGGATAGCAACTTAGTTGTCCCCATACAGCTTTATAGGCAGATTCACATCAACCCCAAGATTAGCCAATAGAAGGATCGTAGCACTTATAAATCATATCATTTTTGAGAGAGGATATCTGAGGAAGATACACCGAATAGCTTTAATATCCAATTTATCACGATGAGGACCTGAAATATGAGTAGAACAGACACACTTGAACAATGAACACATAAAGGGAACATGAAACAAGAGATATGGACACAATAATTTGAATATGAGACTTCCCATCAAGAATAGGTGTGGTGTTCTATTGATAAGGAAGAATCCAGTAAGAACAACTTTAGACCAAAAAGAATTAGGAACATGCATGCCAAACAATAGCGCCCAAGCAACTTCAAGCAATGTTTTAAAAGGTGTGTGAGGCATACGCCTCGAGGCTCGCCTCAAGGCGAGGCTCAAGGAAAACACCTTGAGGCTCGACCATGAAGCTTAAATCCCTTAAGGCTCATACCTCAAAGTGTGAGGCTCATATTAGGCACACGGGTCACGCATTGAGGCTCGATGTATGTCTGTGGTTTGCGCCTCATGCATTAACTAAATAAGGGTTCTAAGACTTAAATGTAGATTTTTAAAAAAATTTTCAACTAATAACAAATAACACTTTATTTATTTGAGACAAGACATTGAAAATGATGATATTTGTTCAAACTAACACTTGATTTATTATGTTTAACGTATTTAGGTATTTGAAACCCTTTGAGTCAATTCACACTAATTTCTCTTATAGACGTTTCAAGATTTGGAGCTATTGGCTTACAACGTAGTCCGTGAGACCGTGACTTCTTTGCAATTTTTCGCTTCTAAATCCACCACATGACTTGATGAATGAACATCATCTTCAATATGTAAATGAATAAAAAAAGTAAATCTAAATTTGAACATTTGACAAAGAACTCCTATTGGCCTTAATCCTTGAGTCGATCCACTCACCAGCAAATAACACCCCATCCACTAGATATCTTCCACCGATGAAGGCCCCTTTGTGACGCTCCGAACCCACTCCTAAGGAATCATGTTCCGAGACGCATGCCCGTTCGTCAGAAACACGCCAGCGAAAGACTTTACCTGCGAAAATACAGGAAATTTAAACATTTATCAGATGCTTCCAAAAAACAAATAACACATGTCATTACAATAGCTATCATACAAACCATATACCTGTATTATTTACATCAAGTTTGTTTTACAAAAGTAGGCGCTTCTATCACGCCGGGTACAATTTGTACAATCTTCCAAAATGTATGGCTGAACTTTTCACTTACTGGTTAGCAGCTTCGAGATCTGTTGACATAAAAAGTTAGTGAGCTATGAAGCCTAATAAAACCACAGTCCTTCAAAACTATTTTCCTCATAATAACACGCGTTAATAATGATATAATAAACAGTTCAATTTGCATGTTACAGTAAAATAGAACAATATATAATAAATTGTGACCCAAGGTCACTTAGGGTTACATCACCGAGGTTCCCGACCTCACATTACTTTCCAATTATGGGGTTCAGTTATGAATGTATTCATATTACCATGTTATCATTTCAACCATCAATCATGTTTCATTTCGAATCCTGAGACTCTTTTAACTGGCCACAGCCCACAAATGTTCCGCTTAAAGTCTTTAAATCATAACCATACATAGAGTCATTTAGCCTCACGCACACTGTTCCGGCTTTCACCTGGATACGACCAAATCTTAGGCATACCAACCTAACTCACCTGGAATCCGATGATTCCATACCGAACCCTGAGTACACCAACTCAGACAATTACATCAACCCTGAGTATACCGATTCAAACAACTTCGTATCTGAAGCTTATGCACACAATAGCACATAAGCAAAAATGGTGTGGTACTTTGACCAAGTTTGACCGGATCTCCGATTCTCACTTATACGGCCCGCGAAACCCTGCCAAACGACGTTCGATTTCAACGAAACTTCAGGTGACCGAACTTAGGGTAGTCCGACACCTGCTGTAAAATTGTCAGGGAAAAATACGGAATTTTGACAGTAAAAAGTAAGTCCGGACAAAAACTGCAAAACCCACTAATTTCCTGATTTCGGACACAAAACAGGCTGCCGATTCCTCGTTTGAGATGACTAACTACCGAGACGACAGACATTAGTCCCCACGGCCGACCAGCACGCTGTGGTACTAGCCGCACGGATTTCTATTAAGATCCCCAATAATTATTGAGTACCAACTAAATTCCGGAAAATTTGGAATTCCCTGGTTTTCTCGATTTTCTTACATTTAGGACCCTCGCGGTCTCGCGAATCGATACGCGATGGAACCGAAACGACAGTTGATCATCCAGGCAGTCGACCCACACATTGTGTACGATTTTTGAGTAAAAACACTGAATTTTCCTCGGTGCAATCCAATTCCGAGTAAAACCCACTTTTCACCAATTTAACAAATACTTAACTTTTTAATCACAGTTCAGGATCTATAAACTCATAATTTTATTATATTAGAATTTTGGCCGTTACACCCTTGATCTTGTAAATACTAAGTACTGCCAGTAGACGAATCGGCCTAAAATCCTTTAGCTCTCTAGCCCCTTCTCTTAGGATTGAGATCGATGAAAGTCGAGTTGGCTTCCTTATCCCATCACCCCCTCTAGTGAAATCAAGGATTAAAATAATGGTTTCGGGGTGCATAACCATTTTAATCGAAACCATTACGTATTGTCGATACCAATATGTATCGGACGATACGTGTGAAGTAGGTTTTTATTTTATTTTTATATTCAATGTTTCATCCAAAATCGATACGTATTAGACAAGTCTTACCCAATGCATCGAATGAAATTTTATACTAGCAGGATTTTATAAGTGAAGTGTCGAACGAGTCCCACCGAAACGGATACATACCAGACTACCATACATATCAGTTTCAGACGAGTCATATAAATCTCATAATAAATAGTGTCTCAGTATAAATATCATATAGGGTTTCATTGAAATTGATACACATCGGTTTTGGCAATTTTTATTACCATGGGGAAGCTCCACCATTACCTTCATCTAGTCTCCCTTCACAATGACTAGTTGGCCTTGTAAGCTTGAGAAAAATCATCTGGATTAGGCGACTTATCACCCCCTACGATGGCCTGCAGAAACTCCTGCTCTCAAACACTCTCTCTAACATCTCGCTTCCTAAATTTCCAACTGAGAGTATTTCCAATCTATAGATAAGGTCTTCATAGCCCATCTAGTGAAAAAGTTGCTCATAGAAGGAGATAATCTCTCTATTGATGTCTTCCTCTTCCTCAAGATACTGCTCTCCTACTCTTAGCATTGAGCCTAGGTGCCTTATATCTAAACGAGATGGTCTAAAGTGGTCAGTCCAGCCCCTAATGTTAACTACGCAGTAAATTGGGATCAAATTTGTTAATGAAAATTCAAATACAATATATGTGTAAATTCTTTACTGACCTAGTAGTGATTACTAACAATTGCATCTTTCAAAGCAACTAAAATTATCATTAATATGAGTTCAAATGGAAAAAAAAAAAAAATCATTTACCACACTGTCTACTACTTGCCTAATGATGAGGGGACTCTTTGTAAGGGCTTCACTACATTAAACAAGAACCCAAAAACCTTCTTCAGGTACCCAGTTTGTGTTGCGTAAAGTATACAAAGAGGCTCGGAGATAAAGATAACATGGAAGCTATGGGCAGTGAAATCACATTGTCCATGAATGATTGTGCATCATGCACCTGCACAAACTGGATCATCGCTTACATAGGGCAGTTGAACTTCACACGTGCCATATGCATGTGTGCCACAATTGATGGACAGTTGTGAATCTTGTGATGATTATTAGTCCGCCAGCGGCCCAGCATAATGCTAGTAGATGAAATCCCAAGGCAAATATTGCCTCGCGTACAAAATGGAAGCAAGCCAATGGCTTACTGCCAAAAGGGCTGTGGCATTTCTTGGCCTTCGTGGACAAGCTAGTGGCAGTCCTTGATGGACTGACACGTGGCTGCAGCTAGAGCAGTTGTGGCCCTCACGGACAAGCTAGTGCTAGCCCATATTGGACTTACACATGGCTGCAATCAAAGCAGTTGTGGTCCTCGCGGACGAGTTAGTATCAGTCCACAAGGGATTGACACATGTCTGCAGCCAAATTGGCTGCAAACGTAACAAAACTTGCCGCTGAATAGCTGCAAACATCCCTTTTTGGAAGTCAATATGTAACAACCCCAAATCCACCTTGACCAAAATGGGACCTTGGGCCGCCACCTTTCTTAAACTAGCTTAAGTCTCATAACATACAAGGCATGCTAAACACGAGTCTCCCAAAAGTGAGAATAATAAAATTTCTTTACATAATCAAATCATCCAGCACAAGTCGGTGACCAATATAAATATAACCCACCATGAACCAACATAGTTTAATGCCCAAGTATAAAGTGAAATCACTAAGCAACATCATGATCTCGTCAAGACAAGTATTTAAAATCTATTACAATTCTTTTAAACCGAAACATCCGTCTAGTAATAAGGGAAACTATCTAGATCTCTCGCTCCCTTGGAAAAAGGATCACCTTCTTCCTCTACCCCGTAAGCCTCCTCCACCCAAGTCTCTGCAACTATCTCCGGCTCTAAACCTACCAAGACAATAGTCTGACTGAGTGCAAAAGCACTCGGTGTTTATAAAATCCAACCAATATCATAGTATCCCTACACTTAGTCCGTACCATATTTAGTAGCATAATCTCATAATTACATAATCAGAGTGCGTAGCAAACATGTGAGGACAATACATCATATCATCATCTTGACTCGTGTAATTGTGAGACTCTTAGACTTATGAGATGCCGATGCTTAGGAGATCGTTTACATATGAGCATACATATGCTTTTTGAGTAGCTTTACCAGTTTATGCAATTAGGATCATGAGGTCATACATATGTGAACATACATATGCTCTTTGAGCAGTTTTACCAGATATGCAATTGGAATCATAAGATCATACATATATGAACACACATGATTTTTGAGCAGTTTAACAATATATGCAGTCCTACAAAGCATAATAATCTTTTCTAGCATAATAGTCTTTACTAGCGTAACAATACTTTTTCAGCATAACAATGCTTTCCCAGCTTAACAATGTTTTTCCAGCTTAACAATGACATGCAACCTTAATTCATATCTTTATCAGTGAGTGCCCTTGTGAGACTCCTTACTTATCACACATGTGAACTTGTGGAATGGTGTCATAATTAACATTCGAATCGGTCATCCTATAGTTCCAATCCTCTGCTATGTTACATCTCCCTGGTTAGAGAATTCTCAACATAGAAATCTTTCATCTATACTTTGACCTTTCCGAATATCGATTACCATACAACATAATTAGAGTATAATTTAACAAACAATCACATATATAACATTATCATAATTCTTAACATATTTCATAGTCAAATTCACAAATATCAATTTCTAAATTACTCATCCTCCATCACATTTGCCTATCCTCCATTTCTCAACAATTTACAAGTCATACAAACCATAAAATCCATCCACATATATTCTCATCCTCCATTTCTCATCAATCTATAATCATACAAATCTATGAAATCCATCCACATACATTCCTATCCTCCATTTCACCCTTCTATAGCTTAAACATCACATAACACTTCACATTTTCCTCAATTCATACCCATAAAACCATATACATCTATAATACACATAATTCATACTCCATTACCCACAATATCACCATAATCATGCCAATAATCTAACATTTTTAACTTATTCACTCTTAAACATGCATATATTCATAATAGAGTTGAGTTGGATAGTATATCGACCTTTGGGATCGTTCCCTTCGATCCAAGATACTCCCAAGAAGGCTTGATGATGATTTTCAAGTTTTCTTCTTCTCCCTTGAGCAATGAGGGGGAAAAATACCGGAAAGGACACACGACATCTGCAAATGTTCACCTCTGGTTTACTGGTAGAAGGTAGAAGTTGGAGGGTGTGATACCCTGACCTGTACTCCGATGATAAAGTAAGTAGATGAAGAAGATGATGAACAGTAAAGCAAATAGGAGCACTGAAAAATATGTCTATCTTTCGATCCCTGTAACACTGAAATTCTCGGGGTATTTATAGGTTAACCTTGGTATGGCCATAGATGACCATAGATGCCCATACCACGTACCCTGCACTCATTACCAAATATGTCAGTAAAATCCACCACTTGTTGCATCACACGTGAAAGCCTACTATTAGTTCAGTCGGTTGAGTCTGACAGCAAACAGAATTGACCTGCAATAAATGCCGAGACAGTGCTTTCGGCCCACTTGTCAGAACAATCGATCGCCTCCTGATTATCTCCTCCTGCGAGTCGGTCTCGTTGTTGACTCGAGCTCGAATACATTGTATATGTCTTAAAATATGACCTGGACATCCTTATCTGAATTACGATGAGTTCGTTGTTCAATTAACACCGGAAATGTTGTCGATACGTCTTAATGTGTACAACGTGAACGCTATGCATCAGATACTGTGTATCCTTCTATTTTAAGCATGTGACTTAAACATACGTCCACGTGTCACCTTCGTGCACAAAACAACAAAAGCCAGCTCGTTCCCCAATGTTACACAGTTTTACGAATTTTATCCCTTACAATTTGCCCCTTTATGAGGCTTAGAACGTAGTTCGAAGTGTCATAAACGGACAAAAGAGCGACAGTTCATACCTCAATCTTCTTCCAGAATCTGGATCGCTGCGTGGTTTACGCTGAGAAGATAGAACGCCCAAGCCAGCTGGTTTACGCGTGCGAACCGTCA